>BEDY01000003.1:1417111-2017111 GCA_002335605.1 Prillingera fragicola
GCCGAAGCCGCAGACGAACAAGACGGCACTGTCTCGGAGCGTGGAACGTGGAGCAAGGGGCTCAACAGGATGAGCTCTCTGCAGTCTCGCCGATGTGAGTAACAATGGCGCTAAAGAGCCGCACGCATCGATGCTACGCGATTCGCGTCCGTAACCAGGGAGGCTCGTGCTGACATCTCGTGTTCTTTGTCCCTCCGTCGCCGCTTGTTCATCCATCGTCGGAACCGTCCTCGTCTTCCACCATCTCCCTGCACACCATCTCTGCTTTGCGCCTCCCACACTCGCATACACTACCGTGTCATCAAATCTCTTGCCACTCTGAATGCGCAACAACGCTGCTATTACAGTGACAACAAACGCTGGCGTCAACCCTGGGCTATTTGCACCGCCCGACGCCCCGGCCGCGCAGTCTACCGCTGGCTCGATGCCCCCGCCACCTCCACGCCCTCCTCGTCGTGTCTACCAGCCCAGCGACGACCAGCAGTCTGGTGCAACTCCCGCATCTCCACCTCCCCAGTCGCGTGCTACCCACTCTCGTGGACACTCACACAACCTCTCGTTGTCTTCCCTCAGCATGATTGTCAACAACGCCGGCGCGTACGAGCCATCGGCCACGTCACCAGTTCCATCGACACCTGGCAGTGTCGGGCATGGACATGGCCCTCCGTCAAGCGCCGGTGTGGCCAGTGCCAGCGTGTCGCGCACGCAGTCACTCCGGGCGCACATGCAGCAGAACCAGGCCACACCTGTCGAGTACAGCAATCTTGGACGCAGTGCCAGTATGCGCGCTCCTGGAGAGCTTGCTTATCTGCGTCAGCACGGCAGCCCACCCCCTCCGCACCCGTTCAGTGCGGCCACACCCCCGCGCCCGGGCAACGGCCTTCCTGCATTCCAGTACCCGCCGGGAGATGACTCGGACCTCATCGAGCCCTCAGACCTCAAGCGTCACCAGTCTCTCACCCAGGGCTATGGCTCCTCGAGCCGCGTCCGCGAGAGACTGGAGCGGTCGCAGGCTTTGCTGTCTCTCGACCAGCGCGAGGACCTCCGCCGTCGAATGGCTGCGTCGCCACCAGCTGGTAGCGTTCCCGGATCTCGCCACTCTCGACAGCTCTCTGACATTGAAACGTCGCCAGCCGGCGGTCTTCACCGCACCGTCTGGACGCCTGTAACCACCGGAGAGGACGGGTGGTCTGCTGGTCACGGCACACAGCACCTCCAGGATGCGCTCGACGCGCTATCCCTTCGCGAGGGGCTCGGCGGACGCCCATCCCAGTCTGCCCACCCTGGAGAGGAGCCGGCGTGGGTCACCAACCTAGTGGGCATGCCCGGACAACCTTCGCCGCAACAGGCGCGTCAGGGCGGCGGCGGCTGGGACGACCGTGGCGGCGCGCAGTACGGTATGAACCAGTGGGGTCCTCTCCAGCCCCCCCTCGGCCTGTTCCAGCAACAGCAGCAGCAGCTGTACGCCGCGCAGGCCCAACTGAAGCTCCAGGCAGCAGCAGCAGGTCTTGGTGGGACCGTCCCCGGATTTCCTGCGATGCACGGATACCCCAGCCAAAACTACCTCGCGGCGCCGTTCACCCCGCAGTACCCTGCCCAACAGGGAGCGCCACTTGGTGTTGGCGGTGCTGGCGCTGGCGCCAGTGGAGGCGGCCCACTGAGTGCTCAGGACCTCGATGTTATCGAGCTGGCTAGGAGCAAAGGACTCAACCCGGCGTCTTACGACTGCCGCCCACCAGTCGCTCGCTTCTTCGTCATCAAGAGCTACACCGAGGATGATGTTCAAAAGTCGCTCAAGCACGAGATCTGGTCGAGTACTGTCCTTGGTAACAAGCGTCTGGACACGGCGTTCCGCGAGAGCAACGATGCCGGCCCCATCTATCTCTTCTTCTCCGTCAACGGAAGCCGGCACTTTTGTGGCGTTGCCCAGATGCTTACTCCGTGAGCTTCGACGAATACGTTTAACCGCATTGCTAACTGGCCAGTGTCGACGAGACCAAGTCGTCAACTGTATGGGCGCAAGACAAGTGGAAGGGCATCTTCAAGGTCCGCTGGATCTTTGTGCGCGATGTGCCGACGGCGTAAGTTGATTGTGATTGCGAGAGACAGCTCTAACAGTGCCAGTGCTTTGCGTCATATCCGCCTCACCAACACTCCGGAGCGCAAGCCCATTACCAACTCGCGTGACACGCAGGAGCTGCCTTACGACGCCGGCTGCGAGGTGCTCCAGATTTTCCTCGAGCACCAGCACAAGTCCAAGACGAGCCTACTCCAGGACTTTGCCTATTATGAGCGCTTGAGCGCCACTCGCACAGGTGCTAGTGGTGCCACGAGCCCTGTGCCCCCCAGCGGTCAGCACACCCCCACACCCGGTTACGGCAACCAAGGCAACCACGCCACCCCGCAGGCTGCGTCCCGCGCCTAATATGTATGTCAAGACCGACGTCAACTGCAAAGTAGCAAGTAGCCAGAGTACAGCGCCAGAGTCAAACGAATATCAAGAGGCAGTCAATCAACCAACCCAACACGAGTGTGCGCCCTCAAGGTGCAATTTCTCTACAACGAGGCAGGAGGGCGAGGAACGTGGATGCCGTGTACATTGCTATGCATAATGCCAACCAATCTTACCAAGCCAGCATGCGACCCAGCCATCGGAGCGCGCACTGGTAGAACAGTCCGCCCAGAAAAAATGAACGGCTTCTTTGCTTCCAGAAGCGTAGTACACTGGGTCCAGGGTACTCCACACTAGGGCGTTGCCGTTCTTGGATTGTTCTAAGCTTGTCACCTCATAGCAACTTGTCTCGCTTCCCTGGACCATATTCTCACCACCGCCAACAAAGTCACCATCACTCAATGTGTCAGTCACTGCACAGCCGTGCTAGTCCCTTCGGTATGCCCCCTGATCTAATAGCAATCGTCCATACTAACTACCCTAACAACTCCGAAGTTCTATAGGAGTGTGAAACTAGATCTGGCCCTTCTGGATCATGAGGTCGTAGTAGCGGACCATCTCCTCGACACCCTGCTTGACGGCCCAGCGGGGCTGCCAGCCAAGGACCTCCTTGGCACGGGTGGTGTCGGGGCGGCGACGCTGGGGGTCGTCGGTGGGCATGTCCTTGTGGATAATGTTGACGCGCTTGGGGTTGGCAATGCCACGCTCCTTCTGGATCTCTTCGACAATGTCGCGGACAGCCTCGGCGAACTCGAGAATGGTGAACTCGTGGCCGTTACCAATGTTGACGGGGCGGGTCTCCTCGCCGTTCATGAGGAGGATGAGACCGTCGACAAGGTCGTGGATGTACTGGAACGAACGGGTCTGCTGGCCGTCACCGTAGACGGTCATGTCCTCACCCTTGAGGGCCTGGATGATAAAGTTGGAGACAACACGGCCGTCGTAGGGGTTCATGCGGGGGCCAAAGGTGTTGAAGATACGGGCAACACGAACCTCGACGTCGTCCTGGCGCATGTAGCCGTAGGTGAGGGTCTCGGCAACACGCTTGCCCTCGTCGTAGCAGGCACGGGGGCCAATGCAGTTGACGTGACCCCAGTAGTCCTCACGCTGGGGGTGCTCCTCGGGGTCACCGTAGACCTCCGAGGTCGAGGTGATGAGGAAACGAGCCTTGGTGCGCTTGGCGAGACCAAGCATGTTAAGGGTACCCATGAACGAAGTCTTGATGGTCTTGACAGCGTTGTACTGGTAGTGGGGGGGCGAGGCAGGGCAAGCAAGGTGGTAGATCTGGTCAACCTCAATCATGAAGGGCTCGACAACGTCGTGGCGGACCATCTCAAAGTTGGGGTGGCCGATCCAGTGCGACACGGTGGTGCGCGAACCGGTGAAGAAGTTGTCGAGGACAGTGACCTCGTGACCGAGAAGCATGAGACGGTCGACAAGGTGCGAGCCGACGAAACCGGCACCACCGGTAACGAGGATGCGCTTGCGCTCAGCGTTGGGGAGGAGACGGACGGGGGGGAACTTGGCAAAAGTGGTGTACTGGATGCGGTTGGTCTCCTTGTCGTAGGTCGACTCGCTTCCGTAGTCCTTGGGCTGAGTGCCGAGGTTCTTGGTCGACTCGCCATCCTTGACAAAGGTGGGGGCCTATGGGGGTCGTCAGTCAAAGTCCAGAGGAATGATACGCTATTGCGCGTCGAGGACACAATGTGCCCAAGGCCATGTTGGACAGGGGAGTCAGGTCGCAGGGATCTGCTCTACGGAGGATTGCGGACGATCCAGTGTGGAATCGCAGCTTTCCTATGCAGACACATCCAGACGGACCGACAGCGCACAAGGACACCGATGCAGCGAGTACGGTCCCTGTAGTTTGGCGCTCTTCGATGAAGCTATGGCTCTGTTGATGGAAATGTGCGACCATCCACAGCCTGCCACGTCTTCGATCGAGAAATTACGACCTGACGCGTCGTCCGGGCTTATCAAGCTCAACACTCACGAGGTAGAGGCTACGGAGAGTCTCAATGTCGACGGTCGAGTCGAAGCCGAACTTGTTGAAGCCGACCTCCTTGATAACGTTGCTCGAAGTCTGGGTATGGTCAGCTATTGAGACATGGCGAGCGCGTAGTTCAATCCAACCAGGATCGACCGCGCTTCAGGTGTGGTGGGTGGGAGATGTGGGGCTGCAGAGCAGCAAGGGGCGCGACAAAGCAGCCTCTTTACTGCAAGGACAGGATGGCCACAATACGCACGTTAAGATCAGCCATTTTGAAAACGAGTGTGTAATCAAAAAGAGAAAGAGAAGAACAAGGTGAAGTCGAAGGATGGAAAAAAACGGGACAGGCGCCGTCGTGGAACTGACTGAAATGAACGAGGGACGAGACTACCGTATGGTGCCGGTGCCGCACCGCGCACCAGCCAGCCCACCCAGCGTGCACCCCAGCCAGGAGTGGTGACACGAGGGGCAAGTCCGGGTGCGGCAGGTACCGTGTGAGGGCCAGGGTGCAACAAGCCAAACGAGGCACGGCAAGAGGCAACGCAGCGGCGGCGTCCCCAGGCCCTGTTTCCTGTTTCTTCATCTCCAGACCAACGGCCCGACTAGCCCGATAGACTTCCGCCCCAGCCCGTTCAATTCGAACGCGTTTGTCCCCAGTAGCCCAAGCGAGCCCCGCCAGCAGCCACAGGACATCAATGCTACTCGGCGCCTAAACTCTCCGCTCTAGCTCTCCACTTGCCTCCGCTGCGGACGGGGTTGGGGAAGACAAAGCTGAGGCGGGTCGCGAGGAACACACGCGCTGCACGACACCAGCACGTCAGAAACGACCCTGAAGTTCCCCCGTCCTGTTTGCCCATAGATCAATAGGATCAATTTTGTCGCAACCTAAATGGGCCAGAGGTGTCCATTGTTATCGCTGTTGAGCAATCACCGTCGAGCTGTCGCCCAGCCTCCGACCTGTGCCTGCACGAGCCTGACAGAGGCAGAGACTGCACGGCAGCTGCACCGACGCGTACGCCGCTCGGCCTATGCTCATGCATGCTGTCTGAGAGCACAGAAGTTGGATCGGCGGGCATGACGCAGCGATGCGATTTGCTGCCGCGTAGGGATCGACAGGTGATCGGCCAAAGCCTCCTAAACTGAGTGCTTCAGTCAATACAGCGAACGAGCACGGTTTCCAGTAGCAAACAGCATATTATATCCATTCAAATCATATCTCATCTCTCAGTCCGGTCACTCTTCTAAGCCGCACCTTTTCCACGCGCCCATTTGCGCACGCTGTCAAGCAGGGTCGTAATCGCGTTGGCGTCGCCAGCGCGAATCTCATTCAAACTGACACCGGCGCTGTCCACGCCGGCATCAATCACGCAGTCCATCATCGCAAACAGACCCTCGACGTTGGGCAGCCCTGTGGCATCAGGCGCAAAGGCCGCTGATGGTACTGGGGGCTGAGGCTCAATGCCGGAGAGGTGCTTGACGAGGAGGAAGATGACCTCACCCGAAATGAACGAGTTGGGGAACTGGGCCGCTCGCGGGTACTGCGAGGGGAGGGTCTGGTTGACCCACTGCAGGAGCTCGGCCTGGTGCTCGTCCTCTGGCGGGTAGTATGATGCAATCTAAGATACGTTAGTTTCCTATTGAGAACCTTCGAAAGGAACTTACGCTCGGGCGGCCGACGCTACCCTTCGAGGTGGAAGGGCGGCGCATGTCACGGCTGGGGCGAGATGGTGTGCTCGACAGGCCGCCGTGGCTAGTCATCCTCCGGCCGCTGCCAGAGGTGTCGAGGCTCATAAGAACCGAGGCGTCGCGAGGCGTGAGCTGGTTCACGTTCTCGCGACGGTTGGCACGCTGCGTCGCGTCACGCTCGGCAGGGCTGGGGGGACGAGGCTGCAACGCCTGAGCCTCGGCCAGGGGAATGGTGGGAATGTTGCACGACGACGTCACGGGCACAGTGTAGTCGCGCGCGATGGTCGCCTTCATGAGGGCCTTCATCCATTCACGAATTTGCGCCTGCTCTGAAGAAGAAAAGTAATGGGGCTTCTCAGAGCCAGGGCCGACCAGACGGAAGCCGTAAGCACCTGGGTTGGTGTTCTCATCGACAATGATGCGGTGACCCTTGAGGTCAATGTTGCCCTTGACGCGGTCCTCGTTCTCGCTCTTCAGGTAATAAAGGTGCGAACCCTTAAGGACGAAGAAGCGAGTCTTCCAAGTGTTGTAGCGGTCGCCACGCTTTTTGAGGTAACCAGTCTTGTCGGGCTTGCCAATCTGGCGAAGGGCAGAACCGACCTGAGCACTTGGCCCACTCGATGTACGGCGCTCCGAGGGAGCCGCAGCGACCATTTGGGTCGTAGCAGGCTTGTTCTGAGCAAAGCCAAGACGCGAGGAGTTACGCTCGGCCGTGCTGGGCGATGCCGCGGGAGGAGGTTTGCGGTTACGGCCAAAGAAGCTGAGGCGGTCCGTCTTGTCAATGCTTCCCTTGTTGTTGCGCTTGTGTCCAAGCGAACCGGTCGACTCGCGCTTGGCCAGGCCATCCTTCACGCTGACAGCAGTTGCCGTCGAGGGTGTCACAGGCACGGACGAGGTGGAGCGCGACACAGAGTGGCCAGGGCCACTGTTGCTGCTGGGGGTGCCAGTTCCGTTGGCGCCGCCGCCGTTGGACGAGACCATAGTGTTGACCACAGTGTTGCCGTTGGTCTTGATATCCGAGTTAACAGCGCGTGACTCGTCAATCGAGTGGGTGGTAGGGGTGACGCTGACCTTGCGACCGTGTGCCCATGCCTGGTGGTGCTCATCGACAACGGGCGATGTGGCGCCAATGGGAGGTGTCGAGTGCGGGGTAAACGAGCTCGGAGGCGCAGAGTAGTTGCGAGTGCTCTGGATCAGATCCGGGTGCGGCGAAACTGCACCCGAGGTGCCCGACACGGACGATGCTGGTCGACGGAGCTCGTTAATGGCAGCAGCAATACGTATGCGTTTGCCAAACTGGGGAATGTCGAGCTCCTTGAGGAGGTTGGCGTCAAGCTCCAGTAGAACGTCACCGGAAATGTCGTGCTCTGTAAACTTTGCGCACACAGTCTCATCGAAGCCACGGCTCTGCGCCCACTGAAGAACCTCATCAACCGACCACGTAGCTGGTGGCTTGGCAGGCATGCGAACCGCGTTGGCTGCAGGGGAAGCTGCCGGAGCAGCTCCCGACGAAGCAACAGCTGGCACGGCAGCACTTCCTGCAGGAGTTGGGTGTGGGATCGGTGCCGATGCCAGAGTCTCGATGGGTGGCGTCGCCGGCAGGGGAAGCGCCGGCTGAAGAGTGGCAGGGGCTTCCAGCTGGGGGGAGCTGCCACCAGGCAGGGATTGCGAGGCCATAAGAGGCGAGTTGCGAGCAGCATAGAGTGAACTAGTTCGCTGCGCCGGCGACGCAAGGGTGGGTTCAGCAACAGGAGGAGCAGCCGGCGTTCCCAAAACAGCGTTGGTGGCAGTACCGGGCGCAAGCGAGTTGTTCGGAGTGTGCGATGGGCGACCCGCCAGAGCTCCAGCGGCGCCTGCTGCAACACCTGCGACGGCCAGAGCACCAGCGCCTGCTGCCACGCCCGATGAGGACCCTGTTTCCGGAGCTCCGATCGTCGACGCAGGAACAGCTTCTTTAGTCTCTGGAACGGTAACTGCGGCGACCGGCGCCTCCACTTCCTGGGGAGTGGAGTATTCGGTGTGCTGTTTGGGCGGTGAAGATGGAGCCGATAGCTGGGCGTTGACATTGGCCGCCCTTGGGGAGGCGGGACCTGAGCCCGACGCCTCGACCGACCTGCGGGGCGTGTCCATAGACGTGCGCGTCTTTTCTGCGGAAGCGCGGGGGGCGTCGACCGACCGGCGAAGCTCACGGGAGGCTCGGAACGGAGTCGCCGAGGGCTCCTCTGCAGCCTCAAGAGCGTGGGGAATAGACTCTGGCACGACTGTAGCTACAGACATGTCGGCGTCGTTGACCTCGGGGATTGCCTCTGGGGTGGAGCCGTTTAACGAGAGGCCGCGAATTCCACGATGCGCGCCGTGCGAGTGGTGAAGGCCGTAGGGGCTACGCGGAGAATCCTCGTCATCGTCGTCGCTCTCCTCAGAGTATACGAGATCCGCCACTCCGCCACTCTCACGCTGCGCCTGGCGATCACGCTCCTCGTTTGCCAACTTGGCCTGCTGGGCCAGACGGGCACGAGCGTCCGATGCAATGCCAATGCGATCGTCATCATCGTCTGCGTCCGACGTATTGCCATGAGCCGCCTCCTGGGGATCCTTGAGCATGACACCTTTGGGCGTAGCCATAGTGTCAATAGCCTCCTGGACCTCGCCAATAGTAGAGCCCATGACATTGCTGCGGCTTGCCTGAGAAGCGGCGACTGCCGAATGGGGCGCACCAGTGACATCGAGAAGGCTGTCACGATTCCTGTCATCAGAGTTCGACGCGGCGATGGCAAAGGGGGATGCAAGGAGGCCGTTGGCGCCAGTTCCCTCGGGTGCGGTCGGGGGCGGGGTCGCCGACGTCACAGGTTGCGCGACCTTTGGGGAGGGAGGCACAGGGATAGGAGCGGAGTCGTCGTTGGCCGTCGACGCAGCGGCGGCGGGGTTGGTATCCGCTACGCCAGTCCCACCCTCCTCTGTTGAGATGTAGGTCGCTGGGAACAAGCCCTCTTCACCTTTAGTGTTTCGACCCTACGAGTGACAAATCAGCTCCGATGGATTCACACTGCCCTCGCACGGTGGTACGTACCCTCCACCAGCCGTCACCAAAGGCTTCATCCTTCTCGAGGACTTCAATCTTCTCGCCAGCTTGGAACTCGAGCTCGTCGCCGTGCTCGGCGACAAACGTATGTATGGCCGTGACGACAAGCATCGTGCTGCGTTGTTTTGGGAGCAAACGGCCTGGTGACGTATTCGACCAGTCTTTACAAAGGCGGGTAGTGGGAAAGGGCCCTTTTGAGGGCGGTTGCTGTGTTGTGCTACTAGTTACAAGATGTCGAGTAGTGAGAGATGGAGAGTGTGGTCGACGTGGCGAAGGTTATTGTTGACCTCACAGAAGGGGGGAGGGTATGTCCGAATCGCGAAGCAAGGGGAAAGAGCGCTGTCGTCGGGTTGCGGTGGTGTGGGAGGAAGAAGGCACCGAGTGTGTGGTGTGCACCCACCCAGGGTGAGTGGGATCAAGTCGTCGGTCTGCTGCACTCGGGCAGACGAGCGACGGCTGCAGATGGGATTGCCCAAAGCGGCAACTGGATGGCTGGCGGGGGGTTCCAATCTTGTGGTTGGAAGGTCCTTGTTGATGTTTGGCCAACGATTGCACAACCTATGGACGGGATCCAGAACACGTGAAGGTTTGCGCAAGCTCGCGCGACACTACCAGAGCAAGAGGCAAAAAAGTCTGACTGCACGACTTGTAGTGACGAGATTGTAGTTGGAGCCATGGCATCGACGACACCCAAACCGCCACCTCCGTGCCAGCGGAGGGCATGGGGGCAAACTGGCGGCCATTACGGTTGCCTAGTGTCGAACAAGGGGGCCAGCCCCAGCTGCTGCCGCCTCGTCTCCTGCATGATCCTGTACTACATGCCTCTCTCTGCCGCTCCTCCCTCTCCTGCCCCTTGGCTGCGGGACTGCCGAATCTTGCACTAGTAGTTTGCTGCTGGGGTCCAATTGTTAATTAGGAAAGATAATGCTCAGGGACCAGTATGATTTACCTTTTGTATTTGAACTGATCTGGCATGGGCAGCCTCCTGCTCGACGCCACATCGTACCGGAATCTCATCCCTGCCCCTGAGCAGCAAACCCTGAATATACGCCTTGCATCGTCGGCTCACGGCTCAGACGTCACGACACGTTCCATCTCGGCCTCCACGACACGAACACGAACAAGCTGACTTCGTGCAAATAATCTAGCATTCATAGCTACACACATCGTTTCGCAAAACTACACAATCTCCCTCCACTGCAATCATGTCTGTCACAAAGGGCGTCGTTCTCGTCGGTGGGCCTTCCAAGGGCACCCGCATGCGTCCTCTCACTCTTGACTGTAAGTCATCGAGCACATGTCGCTGCTACTCGCAATCTATATGATCAACAACTGACATGTGCTTTCCTCTGAACAGGTGCCAAGCCCCTCCTCCCCATTGCAGGCAAGGTGCGCTTTCTGACATGAGGCTTGTGTAGCTGCAGCTCAACTGACTCAATGTAGCCCATGGTGTGGCACCCTGTTGCTGCGCTCGCCAAGGTGCCCGGGCTCACGGACATTATCATGGTCGGCTTCTACGAGGACTCGATCATGGCCCCTTTTGTCAAGGAGGCTCAGCGCGAGTTCCCCAACATCCGCATTAGGTGCGTACGCGTCTTGTGTGGATGAAAGCTAACGAAACAGCTACCTTCGCGAGTACAAGTCGCTCGGCACTGCCGGTGGATTGTATCACTGTAAGTTGTTGCTGACAGTGTCCGTTAGTGTGTGCTAACGCCCACCAGTCCGTGACTCTGTTCTTCGTCAGCCCGTTCCCCAGCACATCTTTATCTGCAACATTGACATTTGCTCGTCGTTCCCCTTTGCCGAGATGCTCGAGGTGCACAACAAGCATCGCGGTGTGGGCACTATTCTTGGCGTTCCTGTCAAGAAGGAGACTGCGACGCGTTACGGCTGCATCGTGTCGGACCCCGAGACCTCGCAGGTGCTCCATTATGTCGAGAAGCCCGAGAGCTGGATTTCGAACACTGTCAACGGCGGTGTCTACTGTGAGTCGCAACGGGACAGCCAGGTTAGCAATCTGACACTCGCGCAGTGTTCGACAAGGCGCTGTTTGACGAGATCAAGGTTGCTATGGACGAGAAGACGGAGAGGGCTGCCGAGAACCCATTGTTCCCCGTGGACGAGAACCTGCAGCTCGAGCAGGACGTGATTGCACCCCTTGCGGCCGCCCGCAAGATGTACGTCTACGAGACCCACGACTTCTGGAGGCAGATCAAGACGGCCGCGTGAGTCTGCTCTCATTCGTGTGTACTGACCCCCACAGCTCTGCTGTCACTGCTTCCGCTCTCTACCTCCGCCAGTACGCTAAGACTGCACCCGAGCTGCTCGCCAAGCCTAGCAGCAGCATCAGTGGCGCAGTCTACGTTGACCGCACCGCGACCATTGACCCGACCGCCAAGGTTGGTGCCAACGTCGCGATCGGCCCCAACGTCGTCATTGGCGAGGGTGCGCGCGTCGCCAACGCCATTATCATGGAGGGTGCTGTTCTCGGCAAGCACGCTGTTGTCGTCAACTCGATTGTCGGTGCCGAGTGCTGTCTGGGTCAGTGGTCCCGTGTCGACGGCGAGCCCGAGCCAGAGACCGAGGTCAAGGGCAAGATCTCGGTCTCCGTCCTCGCCACTGAGGTCACTCTTGCACCAGAGACCCACGTCCGTAGCTGCATTGTGCTGCCCAACAAGTCTCTTACCAAGAGCGCCGCCAACCAGGTCCTTTTGTAATCAATCTATTCGCTCTTCGTTATACATCATTGCTACATGTCCCACAGAGCCCTGGCATCTTTATCCTACAGCGTTAAAAGGTGCATGCATAGTGTAAACCAGGGAATATATTATGTCGCAGACTCTAGTGTCCCTTCCCAATGCTCAAAAGTTCGGCAGATCCACTCTACTACATCTCTAACAGGCTGCGATATCAGTTTGACCCACACAATTCCACACTCACCGATCAATCGCGAGACCAAGGTCTTCACCGCAACTGTACAGTACCGCATCCACAATCTCCTCGTCGAGCGCAGGGAACATTTGGTGCAGTGTGAGGACATTGGCTGCCCGAGCCTGCTCGCGCTGCTGCTCGCGAGCGTAGGCCTCGTTGCTTGCCTCGAGCGTATGCTGCATCTCCTGCTGCTGCTGCTGATGTTGATAATAGTAATCGGGCGTGGACTCGCGAGGACTGCCAGAGTACGGCGTAGGGCTGGAATGTTAGCTTCATCAGCCTTGGTGAACAGCACGCACCGCTCAGAGCCCACTCGCGACTCGCTAGGCGACATGCCGAGTTGCTGGAAGAGACGCGAAGGGGGATCGTGCAATCCTGGAGGAACGGGGACAGGCGCGGGAATGTTGCCGTGGCGATGCCGTGCTTCCTGCTCGCGGCGACGTTCATCAGACCAAGTCCCTTCTTGCTCATCGCCGCTATCGCTGTCGTAGCCCTCCATTGGGTGTTGCATGCTGTCGAAAATCTTGCCAATGGCGCCCAGAGGTCGTGAAACTGCCTCCTTGGCGGCGTCGCCAGTACGCTGGAAGAACCGTTTTGTGCCGTCTAATGCTGCAGCGGTCGCAGGGAGCGCCAACTGGCGTGCCGGCTCCTCACCTGGAGACGTAGCAAACGGCGACATGTCGCTTCCACCACCTCCCAGACGCCCCTGGGAGGCTCGCGGTGAAGAAGGAGACGCTGGGAGTTGCTGAATAGCCTTTTCGACGTTGGACTCAAACTCTTCCTGGGTGATATTCGACAAGCTTGACGCGTCCATCGTCTCGATAAAGGCAATTGCACCACTCAAGCTCGAGAGGTAGTATCCGGCCTCCCCCTGAAGCTTTTCGGGGTTGCGGAAACGGTTGATATACTCCACATTGGACAGCATGTTATCTGGGCTGGCCCGCAAAACAACAAAGATCAGGATGGGCACAAATGCGTCGGCGCCCCCCTCGTTGCCCATTGTATGGCGGATGAGACCTGTGGCGTGAGTCGCCGTCGTCGCCTTCCGTTGCACTTACCAAAGATGACCTTGCAACAGTTGAGAATGCAAATCATCTTATCGCGAGGAGCCTTGTAGTGGTTAATCTTGAGCAGTTCTGCGCCGTCAGCAGCCACTCTCTGACAGCAGCCTCACCCTGCTCCGCAAATCCAAGGAATCCCTGTGAATTCTCGCCTTCTGGCACATCCAAGTGCTTTTCCCGTACCCAGCCAAACAAGCGCACACGCTGAGCAAAGACTGCGTCACGCTCCAGGTCGTCCGTCGTAATTGTTTGGGTCATGGTGAGCTGAGGGGTGAAAGTGCTGGAGAGTCAGTGAATAATTACAGCCTGATGCCTACTAAGGGTACAGCCTGTTCATGACGAGCTTCTCCATCGCCTCGAGAGCATTGTCCAGCTCGGCTGGTGACTGAGACTTCCACGGCTCGACTCCTGCCATCTTGCTGGCAATGAACTGATCGTTAGTGAGGGTAGCTCGTGCATGAACGTACAGCTAGGAAGTCGCGAATGAGCTTGATTTGTTCATTGACCGTGAACGGTTTCTTGGAGAAGTTTGTGAGAAAGCTGCAGGGTCAACACAGGCAACAGCCTGGTCGCTCACCTCTTGAGATACCGCGCGATGGGGTCCGCTGGCTTTGTCCGCAGGTCTTTGAGGAAGCCAGCGAAATTGAACGCCGGCTCGCCTCCTCCAGCACCACTGCCCGTCACGTCACCTGCTTCACCGCTTCCAGACGTGCTGTGTCTGCGTCTTCGTGGGGTACGCGGGTCCTCCAGGCTCCTCCGTCCACCATCTTGGTTCTCCTCGCGGCTAGCTGGTCCGGGAGTCTGCTGAACGTCCTCCGCGATCTCCTTGGGAGCAGGCGCAGACGGTGCAGGTGTAGCAAATGGATCAAACTCGGCCACGTCTGGTGCGACAGTGAGGCTAATGGCAGGCGGCGCCTTTGACGGTGCGGACGGTGTTGACACCCGTAATGGCGCTGGCGTGTCCTGTGTCCATGCGGCCGCCGACGGAGTAGCTACTGAGAGAGTTGGGCGAGCTGGAGGCAGAGGCGAGGCTGTATCCAAAGGTAATGCGGCCGACTCCTTCTCAGGAGAAGCCGTAAGTGGGAGGTTCGCAGTCTGGGCCGTTGGGGTGGACGTGGATGAGGTGGTTGCGGGAGGAGACGTGGCTGCTGTTTGCTCTTCGACGATAGCCCTGGGAGGTGTTGACTCTACGATTGGACTAGCAGTTGTGGGCGAGCCAGTGCCGGGGTTGTCGACAGCCATGGTTAGTGCGGCTGTGATGGACAGAGAGGCAGCTTGTCGAGCATACGCTTGGTGGTCGTTGTTGCTGTGGACACTTGGGTGCCGTTGACTGGCACGACTTGGGCCCCGCCTTGCAGGGTTCTTCCGCCAATCCTACAACTTCAGGGATAAACAATCTATAATATGGAAATATCCTAATACAGCAGTTCCTTTTGGACGCCACGTGACCGACACATGGCCATTTCAGAATGCTGGCAAGTGGCACACTGTACATGTGCCCACGCCACCAGTTTACGCATACCTGATTCTTTGCTGTGTCAACAACGCTCATGATCAAGCATCAACGTCCCGGCTGTTTCCATTTGAGAAATGTCGACTCCATTTCTGCAAGTTCCACCTGGGAACTGCGTAGAAGAGTTTCTCATTTGCCCTCCTTTGCCTTCGGACATGGAAAATCTTGTTCACCTCCAAATTGACGACGAATGTCTCGAACCCCATGCTCTCCTCTGGTGGAACTTCGCAGAGCATCTCATTTGGTCTGGGCTCCCAAGTATTCTTCTACCTTGTGCTGTGTAGAGCCAACTCTCTAAACCCGTCAACCCCCTTTAACGTGCGACCGAATTCACTTGTCACACGCACCAAGCAGCTCGGCGGGCACGGCGTCGACAGGCTATTGCCAGTGAAGGGGAATTTACTCAATTCTGGATCCTTACTTGTGCCCCTATTAATGAATTGGTAGAAGAAGTGGTGGGAACCGATTCGCCGTTTCAAGGCCATTGGAGTCTCGTACGGTCTTGTGGATGGGATGCCACGGTTAGCACTGCGTGTGCGGATGGCTAATTCGTTTTTTGAGTTCCACAGCCGAAAGGGAGGAATATCATTGCGTTGCTGATTTCTTTAGGGATCTAGCTGCAGCAACGGGATCACTGGTCTGCAAGACCACACGCTTTTGAGGCTAACGTCGCTGTGTCCGACGTAAGTTGGCTCCATGTTCAAGCTGGCAGCTTAGGACGTCCCCTGCAAGGGCGTTGTGCTTCCTTCTCCTCGTCGGCAGTCGGTTGAAGCCGAAGGACAAGGCATGAGGAATCACCCAATCCCTCTCACTCACCCTACTGCCTCTCCTGCCACCCAAGGGGCTGCGAGGGCTGATACCAGTTGTCTGCGGGATCCAACTCGCTGGACCACCGCGCAAGATCGCAGTCCAGCTCGCCACGCTATCTAACGACTACCGTGTGCGTGGATCCCGTCTCCTCTTTGAACTTGCTGCTCGGCCGCTTGATCGACCGTGGAGCCCTGTATGCCGCATTTGACACGGCCCCAAGTCCTTCAAAAGGCGCTCAACATATAGTCGCCACCGTCGTCGATCCTATTCCTCGCATGATCTGAGCGGTGTATCACGCGAGATTGCCGTCCGCTCAGTTCCGCTCCGTCAAGGCCACGGCGCGCCGATTTTCCATGGTTTAGTCGTCGCTCGTGCGGACACCGCGGGAAATGCGGATGACGGGCACGACGGGCACGACACTCTGTTTTCCTACGTTGTCCTGGATCAGCAGGCCAGTCTATGCCGACCCATGCTCGTCACAATAAAGCACGTAGTGCGTTGCTTCTGCGCTGACCACCGAAAAACATGCGCCAAGTGTACACCGCAGCCCATAACGCTGGTGTACTGCACGGCGATGTAGACTGGAGTCGGTGTAGACAACTACCTCCCTATCATTGACTGGGAGCGCGCTACCGGGCGTGACGATGAGAGTGATCCAGAGTGCGCCCTGAAGCGGAGATGCTTCAGGTTGACCGTCTTTTGGAGTAGGCTCGAGGTGTTGAACATTCGCCACCAAGCAACATTACAGTTCCTGATGCCATTACGTGTATTCACTTGGGGAATGGCCGATGTAATATCTTGGGCACTGGCCGACGGCCGACGGAGACGGTCAAACCCCTGAGGGTAATGGACACCTGGCGAGGGCGAGGGAATAGGCTTCCAAATATGGGTCAGCTCGGGCTCACTATGCAGATTGGTGGCAAGAACAGCCTCACGTAACTCGTCACTCATAACATCAACCCAGACTATATAGAGAGGCTGGGCAACAGGGGATGGAGGGGATGGTGAATGGTGGCTCGAGCAGACGCCACGGCTGGGTCTGGTATCAATGTTGTGCCGGGCTGTCAACAGCGATTCGACAGGGAAGGGGTGGAAACGAGTAGCAGTACAAAGTAAAGACGATGAAAAGCGTGGACAAACGTTGCGCAATGTCTAGAGCACAACACACTTCTTGCTAGAGCTGTGGCGTTGCTTGTTCTTGCCGCCCTTGGACTGAAGAAAAGAATTAGCCGTGGTCCAACTTGCTATCCGTTTGTAAACTCACGTTAAGGGCAGCACGGGTGGCGGTCTGGAAGACCTCACGGACACCCTCGCCAGTCTTTGCGGAGCACTCGACGTAGCCAGTAGCGGTAATCTTCTGGGCAACGGCGAGACCCTCGGCACGCGACACGGGGCGCTGGTTCATGCGAGCAAGGTCCTGGTTCGTCTTGGCATCGTCACGGAGGTCCTTCTTGCAAGCAACAAGGATGATGGGGAGACCCTGGCAGAAGTGGAGCACTTCAGAAATCCACTGAGTGGCGTCAGAAGCTGCAAATTAGACAACAAGACTCGTGTGCGCACCTTCTCCTGGACGTTGTCGAGCGAGTCGGGCGAGTCAACGGCAAAGCAGATGAGAATGACGTGCGAGTCGGGGTACGAAAGGGGACGGAGACGGTCATAGTCCTTTGTCACGTCAGTCTCAAGTTCCAAGGACTGTTTTGGTCTTGTGGGCAAAACTCACCTCCTGGCCAGCGGTATCCCAAAGCGCGAGCTCGACCTTCTTGCCGTCGACCTCGACGTCGGCAACATAGTTCTCAAAGACGGTGGGAACGTAGACCTGAAAGATACCGTCAGGAGGCGCTCAAGGAACAATGATGATAAGTGCCCGGAGGCCCATCGCGCACGCACCTCTGGGAACATGCCCTTGCTGAAGACAATGAGACTGGTTGACGCGTCAGCATTCTGCATGATTACCACGGCGAGGACGCCAAGGTGCGAGTGGCGACCGCAGTGCGCCCGGCACTAGTTGCGCGCTTCCAGATGAACGAGGAAACATGAACGGGTGGCCAGGCGCGCTCGGACATGCCACGGGGCTGTGCAAAACTCACAGACAGGTCTTGCCGCACGCGCCGTCACCTGCGAATAGTCAGCATAGGAAGCGGATGAGGATTGCAAAGGGCAATGTGGATGGTTGGGGGATGATTGGTCGCCCGAGGCCCATGGAAGAGCGGGCGGCGGCGTGTCGTTTGGGACAGTGGGACGACAGCGTGTCTCGTGTCGCGCGCAACAAATGGTGCGTGCTGGAAGAATGGGATTTGTACTGACCGACAATAACGAGTTTCCGCCTGATCTCGCCGGACATGATGAATCGCTATGCTTTGGGGGAACGATGTGAGAAGAGGGAGGTGGAGAGTGAATGGAAAGAGTTGGGTTTGGGTGTGATAGATGATAGAGCGGATGGCAAAAGGGGTCAAAGGGAAAGGGCACACTGTGGCCGGCAGTGTACGAGTGAGGCGACGTTGGGAGGGGCAGGGGGGAGGTGACGGGGCGGGCAGACGGGCGGGCGGGCGGCAGGTACTAGAGCCTGGCTGGGTGGCCGGATGAGGGCTGGGCTGGCGCGCCCAGCCAGGCAGGCCAGTCGTCCCAGTGTTCTGCAGTGTCCCACCCACCCAGCCAGGCTGCCAGCAAAGGGTGGGGCGCGGGAGCCAACAAAGCCGCCGCAAATACGCGGTTCGTACGTGAGGGGCCCACTTAGACACAGCACATCGAATCACCCCTGCGGCTTTTGCACCGAGCGGGGAAAATCAGTGTGGCAGTGGCTGTGGTGAAGCTCAGTATGGACACGGAACCAAACTGTCGAGGCACCGCACAGCTCCGCCGCCTGGGTGTACCCAAAGCATGTTTCACATTGGTAAAGTGGCCGTGACCGCACCGCAGCTGGGCCTGAGCCAGCGTGCCAGCAGGCCCACCGCTTCACAGCGAGACGCGTCCCTGCAATTCGCCTCGACGCGGCACACGTTCTGTGCGATGACTTGACCCTGACAGGAACTCGCATCTGGGCCTGACGTTCATGACCTGTTCAGTGCATGTTCACACAGCGTCATTGCATGGCCACGGCCATAGTTTGCGTGCATAATCTTTCTGCAACGGGAGCACAGATCAATCAATTCATTGCTCGGCGAGATTGTGACTGTCACAGCTGCAATCCGCCAAACCAGCCATCGCCTCCAAGGAGCAACATGGTATGGCCTGGCGCATTAGCCAGCCAAGGTCCGGGGACGCGGCGACATCATTGACTCGTCACTCAAGTAACATGTATGGGGTATGGCAATACAAAACAACCCCTCTCCGCCCACCAGGCTAGAGCCTGTGGTATGCATAACGTCGCTAAAGCAGATCCAGAAGTTGGTCTACCACTCCTTGCCGAGCTTGAACGCTGTGGCATTCGTCAGTGTCCGACCTCCACCGTGTGCACTGGCGACTTACACCACTCAAAGTCGTCCAGCCACTTGTTGTTGTCGTCGTCGATGATGCGAGTCTTGACAGAGTAAGCACCTGAACGCGCGAGCATGCCTGAGGGCGACTCCTCCGAGGTGAACTGGAAATGTCAGATGTGTGCACTAGGCAGTCACTCACGATCTTGGTGTAGGGCTCAGCCTGAGGACCGTAGGACTAGAGACGTTAGCATACAATTGCTGGCAAGGGTCCCATGTGCCTCACTCCAAGCATGGCCTCGGTCTTGTCCACTGCACATGTCAGCGTCCACCTCACATCGCATTCTGGGCACGTACTAGTAATACCAGCACGCTTGACGACCTGGAGGAACTTGAGGCCCGACACAATCTCGTTCTCAACGACAAAGGTAATGCCAACGGCGTACTCAACACCCTCCTTGATGGTGACTAACCTGTCAGCGCCGACAGTGGCAGTGTGTGAGTGGACACTTACTGGGGTCCTTCTTGAGCTTGGCCAGCTCAGCAGGGGACTGGGTCAGGTTGATCACAATGTCCTTCTGAAGGGTGGGCGAGGTCAGGAAGAGGGTCTTGGGGACGACCTGTCGTCGTTTAGCGATGGCTCTTCCAAAATCATGACGAAACGTACCTTCTTGGTGCCGGTGCCCGGGGTGGAACCGGCGAGACCGAGCGAGGCCTTCCAACGCTGGAGCGACTCGTCCTCCTGTGCGGTGTGAGCATTGCAGGGCAGGGCAAGACCGTCGGTCTGGAGATCTGGAGTAAAGCTCTCGACAATGGAGCCCAAGTTCCAACGCCGACCGCCTTGAGGCTGTGCCAAACCGATGTCCACCACAACCACGTGACGACCTACCTGGTCAAGAGCAGCGAGCTCAGCAACCGTCTTTGCCTGTCCGACCTGCAGCAGCATTAGCAGCCAGCCCAGTGATGAACAACTTGCAGTCCTTACCTTGTAACCCTCGGTCTGGGTGGGAAGGAGTTCCTCGTCGTGCTGTCGCCAATGTCAGCAAAGTGGAGGGAGGTGCGTGCGTGCAGATGCAGTATGCGTGTGCGTGTGTGAACTGACCGTCTGGGGAGCAGCCATTGTGGTGATGATGAGCCTGGGAGAGTATGTGTAGGGGGGACAGGTAGTCTAAGTATGCCAAGGACAAGTGGATAGTGTAATAAAGAAGCAACAGACCAAGTATCCGGATCGAGGAGATGAGTTGGGGCCTGGGATGCTCGTGCTCTACGCGGGAACGACAGACACGGTCCACCACAGTGCATGGTGACGACGGCTAGCTCGAGCGCGCGCGTGCGATGCGGCCGGGATTCCCTGTGCCTGGATCCTGAATCAATGGAAAGGCTTAACTGGGTGGAGCATTTACACTTGCAACTCATTTGTACGCCACACGGAATCAATTACTCCTCCCGTGACCATAACTTGCAGTGTTGACGCGCCTGGCTTTGGCTGCCAGTTGGGCAATTGCAGCTCACCTAGCGACTAACACTCATACCTTTGTCTCTCGGCGCTTGCGAGACTCTCCTACACTTGGGCGCACAATGTCCTCGGCAGTGGTGAGCGACCCCGAGCGCACAGCTCTGCGGGGCAAGCTTCTCCAAGGGTTGGGAAGGTGCTCTGCAGCACCCGATGCGCGGACCGTGCTGGGCCGAGTAAACGTCAACGTCAACCCCAATGGGAGCACCAGCTCGCTGCACAAGCGAACGACAACTCGCCCACCACCATCGCTGTCGGCAAAGATGATTCCACGACCAGCGGCGACGCCTGATGTGTTTGCTCCCGAAGAGTCCAAACCACGATCAACAACCACGACAAACAACCTGGGGAAGCGTGCTCGGGACAATGGCACTGGCACTCCACAAGCAGTTCCCACCAAGCGCGCTCGTGCCGATGCCACGGCTTTGGCGGCAAAGAGCCACCAAGAAGAGCAAAACAAGTGGCTGGCCAAATGGGCAAAGGCGTTTCCGAGCTTGGTGTTTCACTTTGAAATCGGTGTCGATGAGGGACCAGGTCGAGGTTTGCGCACGCGCGTACTCAACATGGGAGCGGTAAGTCTTATTCAACCATGATAACTGCAATGGGCCCTAATGCTGGCAGCGCGTCGACCAGTTTTTCTCTCAACGTGTGTCGCATCTCGTGGTCAAGGGCAACACCTCGCCACAGAAACCCAAATCAGTCGGACTGAGGCGAGGCAACGGCCAATCCGACAACCCATTCCTCGACTCTACGGGTGTGACCGATCTTGTACAGAAGGCCGAGAAGCTGGGCGTGAAAGTATGGACAGTAAAGAGTGGGTACAGTATTGCCGCCAACGGCTGACAGTCACAGAGCTTGCCGACATGCTGGAGAAGCTGGCGCCACTAGACACAACAGAGGGCGGCGACTCACTTTCTCATCTGCTCGCCGATGAGAAGATTCACGGTACTCGCGAGCGCGACCTGACGGCGCCCCGTCCCGACTACTACTACTTTAAGCCTGGAAGCAAGTATCTCCTGGTCGAAGACGCCACTGGCCGCAGCCGTCCGGTCATGATCAAAGAGTACTCGACCAAGGAGCGCGACTGGCCCACACTTCACGAACAATTTCTCCGTCCGTCATCATCTGCGCAGCTTCCCAGCTCTGTTCGAGAGTCGAGTGTGGCGAAGGACGTTCGCGCTCGCGCGTGGGCATTGTTTGTCGACAACGTGCCCTTCCGCGGAGAAGTGCCACCAGTGCCAAGTTTGAAGCGCTCCAACTCGCTGCGCGAGATGCCCATCACACCACTCCCCGAGGAGCTGCCGTATGCCAAGGCGTCAGGCAACAGTGTCGTCATCACCTCCAACATTGCGTCAACGTCAAACGCCAACAATACACCCGGCACATTCGTTGGCGGCGTTCCTCAGCTCGGCGCAAACAAGGACCGCGCCATTATGCAAATGAGCAAGCGCGTCCAAGTTCTAAAGGGCAACGCTCGACTCGCCGCCGGTGCGAAGAAGCCCGAAACGAAGGATGGGCATATTGTGTCGCCAGAGCTGAACCGTCGCCGGTCGACAGGCATGGATGCGCCGGCACCTGCAGCCGTCAAGGAGTTCTTGACGCAGTCGCAAGTGGTTGCCATGCTGCACCAATTGCGTGCACCTACCAACATGACCAAGCCCACATACGACGAGCGCGTCCGCAACCGCGAGCACGTCGATGCCGGCTACAAGCGCAAGGAGCAGGACACGGCGAGCGGTTATTGCGAAAACTGCCGTATCCGTTACACTGATCTGTCGGTACACATTGCATCGAAAAAGCACCGCCGCTTTGCGGCCAACCCCAAGCACTTTGCCGATCTCGACGACATGCTCCAATGCCTGCAGCGCCCTCCAAATCCGGCGATCTGCATTCCTTCAAAGGTGTGCCGCCCTTGCCACAGGGCGCACGGAAAGGACGACGAGTGCGGCCGCTGCATGGACGACCCTGATCTCTACTCGAGCCCACCGCCGAGTGAGCCAGGCAGTGTACGCCGGCACAACACACACAGCGACTTTGAGCTGGACGGCGAGGACGAGGAAGAGGATGAGCTGGCAGGCGACGACGGCATGGAGGGACGCACCGAGGACGACGACGAAGGGGTCGAGGGTGAGGGAGAGGTCATGCACGATGTTGATGAGGCGGCCGAGGCGGCCGACCAGGGGGAAGGCTCAGAGGCGTGAGTGAGCCCTGTACGTAGCATGGCAGCGATTGTCGCTGCCGCCTGTTGATAGCACACTCTTTTCATGTATTGGCATTGTCACTGTGGGGGGTTCCAGATTATCTGGTGTGGTCACATTTGGTGTCTATGGTGCTATGATTGAGAACACATCTAGTAGATCCAGTTGAAAAGCCAGAGCATGACAAGCACCAGGCTAAGCTTGACGCTGTTGTGCTCTTCTGCCAACGCCCAGAGCTTGTGGGCCGCACCGACAGCACCCGTACTGGGCTCATGTGGCCTGGGAGTGGCAGCCGTGATGGGCTCGGCCGCCCCGTTGCCATTCTCCCCCTCGGCGTGGCCATTGCGCTCCATGAGGGGAATACCCTCCTCGCCCTCCTTAGGAACCTCCGGTGCCGCTGTGACGGGCGGAGGAAGGGCCGCCGCGGGCTTCTTCTTTCCGACAGCCCAGTCGGTGATGACGCCGGTAGCGCCAGACACCTTGTACGAGAGCCAGACAAAGCAAATGCTCGAAATGACAATGTTGACTGGTCGCCATTGTGTGGCGGGAAGGACAAGCAAGATTGCCTTTGTGTCGGCAGCCAACCAGCCGTGGAACTGGAGAATGAACGTCTCCAGCGAGATTTGGCCGATAAAGCAAAACAGTTGCGAGCTGCATGTGCGCAGAAGCGACGAAGCGTTGCGCAGGGTAACAAAGGCAAGAATAGGAATGATGGACACAACGGCGTGAACCTTGTTGTACTCGAACTTGGACTCGCGCGAGATCTCAAACCACATGTACCACGCAAGGCCCAGCACGCTGGCACCAACAGAGACGGCACGCGCGGTGGGGAACCAGGGGCGCTCTGCGATGCGGTACTCGTTGAACTTGATGTATGCGTATGCCGCGAACATGCCACCCCAGACAATGTACAGGTCGAGCATGACACGGAAGGACCACTCCTTGGCGGACCACTGGATGCGGAACACGGTGTTGAGCACCTTGAAGATGCCAGCCATCATCCACGTCTGGTGCATGAAGAGCGTGATGAGCAAGGCGCACCCAACCAGCTTGCCGACGAGGAACGCCGGGCGTTCGTTGTATTGATGTCCCAGAGCCATCGTAAAGTAGATGATGAGGTACCACCATGATACGAGGGGCGCAAAGTAGTAGAAGGCGTAGTCGGTATTCATGGTGTAAGGAAGAACGACAGACAGGAGGTTAAGGCGAAAGAGCACCATGGCCACGCGCTGAAACCCGAAGTCGGCTTTCTTCAGGTAGAAGAAAAAGTGACCGTAGCCGGTCATGAAGAGGTACGAGGCCACGAGCACACGGATAGGGTTGTAGATGCCCGAGACTTTGGAAGCTCCAAAGAAGTGATATATAAGAATAGCGACTACAGTCGTCAGCATCTGTCTGGTATGGGGACGCAATCACTCACTCTGCATCCAGCCCTTCCACTCGTCGGTGAGGTCACGGTTGAGGAAACCGAGGTCCTTGCCACGGTTCTTCACAGTAGCCAGACCAGCCACCAAAGCTGCCGTCATGAGGGCAGAAAAGACCCATTTGTCGTAATCCTTGTTCTCCTTGAGAAAGATGGTGGTCCGGTCGGCGAGAAAGAGGTAGGCCATGGCAAGCCCAAAGCTGCTCAAGGCGCCGGCAGCCTTGGCCGAAGGAATAAAACGGTGAATGGCCGAGTCCTTGGGAAGCTTGTGACCAAAGTGGGCAGTGAGCGGAGCCCAAACGCCCAAGAAGAGCAAGATCAGGCCCTGCAGCGGACGAACAGTGCTATAGCGGCGGCAGCAGACGCCCTCCTGGATACCCTTGCGAACAGCGTCGTTACAACGCCACGAGAGCATAATCTCGGTCTGCTTGTCCATGATGCGGTCGGAAAAGTGGAGGCCATCCTCGGTCTCGCTGTCGACCAACATGTTGTTGAAGACGGAAGGAATCGTGATCGGCGGTGGATTGACATGTGCAAGCCGGGCAGACAGGTCGGCGTTCATGGCCTCCACGTCCGAGTGCAATATTGTCTTTGCGCGCTCTGGAGAGAGACGTGCCTCGACTGGGTTCGGGATTGGGAGGACCAAAATGGCATCCGCGAGGGCAAAGTCCTTGCGTCCGCCAACTTGGCGCTTCACACTGTTGGGAATGGCAGGAAGCAGCCCGGGCCCCTTCTTGCCACCGGACATCGTGTCCCATGGTGTCAGCAAGGGTGCATTGGGCTGACCCTGCTGCTCTCGCAAGATATCAAAGGTGGTGTGAATGGCAGTCATCCAAGACGCCAGTCCGCCTGATTCTGGATTGCGCAAGTACCACAATCCCGATCCCATGACCAACATGGAGAGCGGCGAAGATGGCGTAGACTTGAGGAAGTCGACAGTCTTGGTGTTGTTGAGGTACGGGTCCCACCAAAACTCGAGAATCACAGCCGGGCCGTCCTTTGGCGTAATTGCAGCGACCCTGTCCGTGTGCTTCTCCCCTCCAGTCTCCCAGGTCTTGGGAAAGTTCTTGCCCTGGTCAAGCTGGCGAACGAGGGAGAAGAAGAGCTGACGAACGTTCGAGTCTCCAATGAAACGAGCCGTCCTTCTCGATCCTGGAGTAATGTGAACTGCCGTGTTTGATGTAGCAGAAGTGAGGCACTTGGCAACCGCGGGCGACTTGAGTGAAGGGTGATAGCATCCTGCGCACATTAGTTCACGTCCTGTGGTCACTGATCAAGGAACCCACCCTCTGGCTGCCAGTTCTTCCACTTGTCGTCGTCCAGCCATTCTCCCTGTGACAGCAAAGCTCCACATCGATGCGTGTCTGCACCATCCAAAAAGCCCCATCGCAGAAAGTTACCGAGCACGACGGCTGCGACGGCTATCGCGCACGCGTACTGGTACCAGATGGGGTTGATGCGGGCGGCGGAGGCGTTGCCACGCTGCTGCAGAGCTCCACCAGGCATTGTGGGAGGGTCGCTGGAGTTTTGCGAGGTTGTTTTAAAGGGGTGCGCGGTAGTCGCAGAAGCAGCGTCGGACAAAGTGGCCGGCGCAGGCGCGGGCGAGTGCCGCAGGTGAATAGTTGGCGACTTCGTGGTAGGCGATGTCAGGACTGCACAAGAGCGCTCTTAAGGGTTTCTAGCGAATAGAGCACTCGAGACGATTCAGAGACCAAATCAGAGCCGAGCCGGTGTGACGGACACGATAGATCCTAGTTGTCGTCTCGTCAACAGGAGCGCCAGACGAAGGTGAGTGTCCAAGGACGAGCTGCGAGAAGCTGGGTGCCGCTTTAGGATCGCCGTGAGATGCGGTCAAGGAATGGTGAGCTGTATCGCCGCGCTGTGCAAGATGCGCCCGTATGGTTGTGGTATGAAGAAAGGAAATGGAAACTACGAGCCATGTACGGGTCGAGGAAGCAACACCGCGGCACAACTTGACGCGCCACGCCGCTGGGGATATCTTGTCATTTAGGTTCCACGTGTCAGACCCTGACTTCTCTCAGGGATCCATGTTTGACCATACGGAGATCAAGGTTCAGGCTCCAGAGCTGCAGTGACAACCTGATAGACGGAATGACATTCATCACCATGCGCCATGCACACTACTCTATATCGCATTCGAGGGAATCCATGCTTACCCATCAGTCAGGAGGAAGCGCACTACCTCGCTGACTTTTTCGCCAATCTTTGCCATGCCTTCTAGAACCTTGACGCGGCGCTCTACATCTAGACGCTTCTTCTCCTGTGCCTCTCTCCCGCGGTGGAGATACTCGAGTACAGTGGCCGCCGCAGTCATCGACTCGCGCGTTTGAAGGGGGTATGGCTCAAGTGCTTTGGCAAGAGTCAACTGGAGAGCAGGGATATCGTCGACAACGGTGACAGGAGGACCGCCCGATTCGAGCTCATCTGCCATGGCAATGCCATCCAGCACCTTGAGTACCTTGGCAATGAAGGCGTCAATGCGTTCACGAGAGAAGCCACGAGCTGAGAGATCCTGCTCTAGGTCCCGACCAGTGAGAAAGGCTTCGTCGGTGTGGTAGAGGTCTTGTTGCAGCTGGCGGCGCACCTGATCCAGATCCGTCGCAATGAGACAAGTGTGTGCAATCCAGTTGGACAGCTCATGCTTGACAAACACCTTCTCCAGAAGGTCGATCTGCGCTCGCAAAGTCTGACCGCTAAGTTTGATAGGGTGCTCTTGAGGTTCAGAAGCAGAGTTGCTCACAGGTAGCTGATCCGAGGACGGCACGTGAGGCGATCCCGCGCCGTGCCGCGAAGCGGTCAGAGGGGTTGGTGGCAGGGGGTGAGAGGTAGAGTGAGGGGCAAGGTTATTCGGGGGAGGGGTCGCCATGGGCCTCCCCTCATGGTTATTAGTCGAGATTGCGGGCTTGCTGGATAGGTGGGGCGGCGGAGCTCCCAGTAAGGAACGGTGAGCGTTAGATGAGGTCGTCTTGACTTCAGATGATGTGTCAGGTAAGCCGTTATGGCGCTGCCTTTTCGGTGAGGGGGAGTCGCTTGGAGAGGGCCTGACGTGTCAACTGAAGGCTCATTAGGATGAGTATCAGAACTCACAGCTTGTCCGCAGAGCGCTCCCGCTTCGTGACCGCAGCAGGATCCACCGACCTGCGAATGCTAGTGGCGTAATCGGCCAGCTCTGGGAGATCCTTGGCGATGCTCAGGGGAACTAAGCGCTCCGGGTCAGACTCCACAACGGTCAGGCGGCCTGGCCAGTCTTTCCAGATAGCGAGGTCGACCGCGTTGTCCCTGCCAAACTGGCTGTCAAGATTGATAGCTTGGTGATGGAGAATCTCAATGGCAGCGGGCAGCGCCGTCGATGGCTCGGCATATGCAACAAATGCAAACCGAGGCTTCACTGGCGGAATTGAGAAGATGTCGACCGATGTACTGGCAATGGTCAACCTGGTTCTCGAAGAGATATCCTGCCACACTTACATTTCACCAAACTGAGCGAACAATATGCCGAGATCCTTCGCAGAGGCATCGTCCGGGAAGCTAGAACGTTAGCTTGACCATTGCAGTTCTAATCGTGTCGACTTACTCCGTAACACACAGTGCCCCAGCACGAGGCTGTATTCCCTCATCTTCGTTCTCAGGCTCAACCGGCAGCAGTTCCATGGGTGCAGGTTGTGGAGGTTCGACAGGCACAGGTGGGCGTTCAGGCTGAGGTGTAGGAACTGGAGGAGCAACAGCAGGTTTAGGCGGAAGAGGAAAGGGCTTGCGCTCAGGAGACGCGGAGGCCACTGGCGGAAGAGGCTTGGGCCTTTCGAAGGGCGACTTGCGACGTGATGGATCGGCGTCACCGCGCTGCCAAGGCCCAGCTTCCGTGCTGCCACCGGGAGCGGGGTCGCCACCACCTGGGCGGTTGTAGATGTCATCAATCATGCGATCCTTGCGACGTTTCTGGTAGCTGTTGGAAGCCGCCACGTTCGCAATTTTCTCGGCAAGAACGAAACCCTCTACAGTGTTGCCCTTGGGCAGCCAAGCGAGAGTGAGATGCGCCCGAAGGTAATCGATGCAAATCTCACGCCACATCTGGCAGAAGCGAATGCTTTCTGGGCGGGAAGATGTGTCGATGCTAACGATAGCGGCCGCTGAGCTGCAGAACAAGACGAGTTCGTGGGAGATTGGCTTCTGAGCACGAATGGAGTGTTGAAGCTGATCCCGGAAAGTCTCCACTGCCTTGATGAGCGCACCGAGCTCTGTCCCCAGAGAGTCCACGTTGCCTACACAAGCGCGGCCCTTGGCTCCAGACATGCCAGTATCCAGGACCCACTCGACCGCCGCCACCCAGCCCTCTCCTGCGCGATTCGAACCATCTGCGTACCAGACCGAGGTACTCACACCAGACTGGCACAGAGCACGATGGATGTCAACCGCCTCTTCCGGATTGACAGGCACATATTTGGTAATAGGCAAATGGCTCTCGGGCAGCGAATAGACGGTAGCATTGAAGTTACCAATGTCGGTCCTAGAAGGAGCAGTGAGGATGGGAAGATCGGTCATCTCGCTGCCGCTGCGCATGGGTCGGCTGGACAGCGAGGGCGGTGGTGGCGGCAGCGACGAATTGTAAGGAGAGGGTGCTGCACCGAGAGAGGGTGCTCCTGGGTCGTACGCCGCAGGCTGGTATGGGTCATATACATCCTGATCGAAGGACTTGCGCGGCTGGTCGTATGAGTACTTTTGAGGCGGCGGGGGCAGAGTGGATGGTCCGCTCGGATTATATTCGTCATAGGGAGAACGATATGACTGCGGAGGGGGAGGTGGCCTGCTACCTGGAAACGGAGGGCGCGCGCCTGGAGGTGGAAAGGGAGGGAAGCCTGTAGGAGGAGGGGGTGGTCGATAGGGTGTGTCACCGCCGCCGTACGGAGCTGTTGGAGAATATTGGCCCGGAGGAGGATATCCGCCCCCGTTGTAGCCGCTCATCCTTGCTAAAGTGGAATGCTGCTGGAGGTCTCGACTGCGACTGCTTAGGGTTAGATGTTCAAGTTGGAAAGGGTGTTAGTGGCTTACAGCGATGTCAACAACAAGGGTAACTTAGAGAGAGAAAGAAATCCTTTGAGTAAGGGGTCAAGAGAGAGCCGAGATAGGACTGGGTTAAGTGTTGCTCAAGAATGGGAAAAGGTGAATGAAGTTTGTGTGTGCGAGAAGGAAGGAGTGACGAAGCAAGCAGAGGTATTCGAACACAAACCGTCGTAGGTCATGAAGGCGGCGATGACGCCAAGTACTTATCCTCAACCCTCACTTAAGACAAGGACATCATTCGCGCTCCGTAGTGGAGGCTTTGCTGTCACAAACCTGTTGTTTTGAGCATCACGAGCAGCGACACCAGCACCATGGCACCTCTCACCGCTGATGCCAAGCGCTTGAGGGTGAGTAGAAGAGAAACGGCCCTGCTTGTTGAAAGAAATGGTCTGACAGTGCTTTTAGACCATCATCATCGCATTCCCCCTTCTTGTGGTAACGTCGGCCATTCTCTACCGTCGTAGTGAGTTGCTTGCCAAGTTGGCCCATGGCTCCATAACGCTAACCCCTGTAGCATACATGGGTGAGGAGCAGCGCAAGCTTCCTTCACGTGTCGCCGCCGAGGACCTCGCGAAGGCGGGCACAGATACCATTCTCAACCATGGTGCCGTCGGTGCTGCTCCTTGGATCCGCCATGACGAGGGATCGCCTAAACAGTAGACACACACAGTCGGAGCGACTGCCCGAGGCCGTCTGCAGCGTCAACGGACGGTCTTTCACGTCCCTCAACTCAAACACCTAACAAAGTCAATTCTGGTATTTCAGAACTTCACAACAGGAAGACTTCACGCAACAGCATATTGCCCGCTGCCCATTTGTAGACTATTATCAATAGCAATGCACATCCCATTCTAGACGTTGACGCGCAGCCTTATAGCTCTATCGCCATTTTTACCCTCTACATTTACTGCTGCTTGGGGAGAACCTTCGTGCCGGGGAGAACGTAGGGGTTGAGCGAGTAGTTGCACTGTGTGCGTCAGATCTAGTTTATTTGCCATCGTGGCCACACGTACGTTTGAGTAAGCGACACCGGCTCCGAAGCTGCAAGTCCGTTAGCTACCTGCCTCACAGCAGAGTCATTGATGCCTCACCCAGTCGAGAGAGCGACGGGCCATCCACGCCCTTGGTGATTGTCAGCTTGCCGTTGAACCGTGACCTCATTCAACACATACTGCGGAACAGAATAACCGAGGCAACGACGCCGACACCGAAGCCGATACCCGCGTTGACGACAAGGTCGGCAAGCTAGATGGTCAGAATGTTGCGGGTTCACACGCTGGGGCCTCGAACGCAGCCCAAGCTTGCGTCCTCGGCGGCTCGCGATTCGGTTGCGCTACTCACGCAGCTGTCAAACTGTGATGCGTCAGCATGTATCCTTGACAGGTATGCGCCAGAGATCGACCGCAGCATATGAGCCTTCTACATCGAAGCTTTGGAGCTCGGAGCTCGGGAGCTCGACAGCAGATCGTGGCAAACGCACGCACCTTGCGGGCAATGACGTCCTCACTGGGAACAGGGGCAGCGACGGGAGCGGCAACGGTCTTTCCGGACATTGTAGTGAGCTGAGATATAGCTGATGCTGAACGACTCTACAAACGCATGAAGCGCACGACGTCAGTCCGCGCACGGCATGGCCAGGCGGGGCTGGCTTCCTAGCAGGGCTTGAGCCGCAGGGCGGGGGAATTCGGACTTTGGGTCCATGCAGCAGTGTGGCGCGGGGACCCCACACCGCCAGCATATATCGTGTTGACCAGTTGCAATGTGTATCTTCTCCACATCGGCCATGCATTCCGGTGACAACCACTCAAGTTCATCACTACTCTGAGGGTACGCAGCACATGCAGCTAGCGAAAGTACCAGGGACAGGAAAACGGAGGATGCACCTTTCAAGCTAACTGCAACAATACCTCGCCGTTGACATCAGGCTCAAGCGATCCACCTCCACCCGCACGCGCTCCACTGGATGATCTCCCTTCTTCGATAGGTGGCTTGAGAGTGTAACATCTCAGTAGAGTGGCTCTTACCCAACTGAATTTTCCATAACTGTGTGTACGGATTGCCTTCCGCGAGCACTCTCAGTCGAGGGCATGAGGTCTGTGCACCTCCATTTCCCCATGACCCCGCTCAGACCTCACAGTGACACCCAAACATCCAACACACAAACATTGTCTTTGAGCCTGTTGGTGTCTCTTAGACACATGTAACAGTCTTTTCTTTTCTTTCCAGAACCATGGCGCCAACCGCGCTTTCTGATCTCGGAACCGCACTCGACGCCACTCTGCAGACCCGGGCTGCACAGTACAGCCCTCCCAACACCTTTCGTCAGTCGCTAATTTGCCATTCGCTTACAATGCAGAAGTCAATACCATCATTGCAGGATGTGTCATGATCTTTGTGGCCCTCATCCTCTGGAACACCCCAATCGTGCAGCATCTCATCCTTGCCATCAAAGTGAGCAGGGTTTCCCGAGGATGCCGCATCTGACTCCTCTAGTTCTATGTCGTCGGTGTTCACGAGTTGAGCCACCTACTTGCGGGAATGATCTGCGGAGGAACCCTCATGGAGATGAACAACGACCCGAATGTAGGCGGAAGGACAACATTTCACTTCCCACCTGCGTGCCCGCCAGGCCATGATGCGACGGACGGGATGGTCCAACCTTACAACCAGGCGTTTTTTGTTCTTAGCTCGGGATACATTGGCTCAAGCATCTTTGGGTTCATATGTGTCGTGAGTCCGTCCAAGAAGTTTTGCAATGTAAGCTGACTGTCGCAGTTCGTATCTTGTAGGCTGCGAGGACATGAATGACAGCTCACTCGTCAGTTGACATCTTTGCCTCCAAGATCGTCTCAGTCTTCATCGCCGTGGGACTGGCAGTCTCAATCCTGCGGGTCTTCCACTGGTTGTGAGTAAGTCGAGCGCCGGGAGCTCATGTCAGGGCGTATCTCAGCCTTATCTTATGCGAATGCGTCCTCATTGGCTTGTGGTTTGCATCACACGGAAGCGGCGTGCGATTTTACGGTATGTTGTCAAGCCGCCTTGTGAGGTCGCTGACGTCTTAGTGCTGTTCATTGGTAAGAAAGCGTCAAGTTCACCAGTTTGACCAAAGGTATTCTCAACCTCTTCTACGTTGTCTGGGACTACCTCGACGAGCGCATTCACGAAAAAGAGAACTGTTCCGACTGTACCCAGTTCCAAAATCTGTCAAGGAGCTTCTTCACTGGTGGTGGAACTGCTGGCTGTGAGTGGATGACGGGGACTCCTCTCAACTTCTGCAGGGTATGCCTTTACCTGGTTCTTTTACGATTGCTTGGTCTTTACGGCAGCCATCTTTGCAGGCATTAGCGTCTTCAAGGTGAGTGTGCACGTGGGCATAGGACGAGCCATACGATGTGTGCGCTGTGTTAGCGTGATGGACGACAGTACTACAGCAGTATGCTAACTGGCGCCAAGAAATCGCCCGAACAGATGTACTCGGATGCGTACGTCCGGTCTGGATTTGATTTTGCCGATACGCGCTGACGTGACTCGCAGCGACAGGTTCTGGCCAACTCGTTGAGCAAACAACACACGCAGAAAGGCGTTTATTGCCTGTGTGTCTATGCCTGTATATAAGCATGCCTATGTGGGCGTCTCAGCATAGTTAATATCTGGCTCGTAGAATGCATCCTGCTTGTCTTCTGTCGTGCTCGGTGGCGAAAGTGAGGTCACCGCTCTTGTCCGTCAAGGTTGACCCACAACTCAGGGATCAGGGTTGTAGACACCGCGTACCCACCGGCCGGCCGAATTTCTGACAGATCCCTCTTCACTCTGCGACATCCTTTGGACATCTTTCTCATCAACGACATCTCGTCGCGCCAGCGCATCGCTGCACCTCATTACCCCCCTCTCTGCGGCAACCGGCCCTTTGAGCCGTCCCAGCATACCCGGCTCTTCTCGAACGTACTCTGCGACGAATTCACCCCACAAAAAAAACAAGATCTGATAACGCAAAATGCCCAGCTCGACGGCGGTTTCCTCCTCGCCTTGGCCCACACCAGCCGACTCCGTGGAGTTGGCATCAGCCTCAACGGCCGACTTGCAAAAGGCTCTTGAGCCCGTGAGCGTGCCCTCGCGCTCGCCACTGGCAGTCTTCACCAACTGGGCACGCACTTTCGAGTGCCGACCGCAGCGTGTGTTTGCGCCGGTCACTGTCCTGCAATGCCGGCAGATTGTTGAGCTCGCTCGTCGCGAGAAGGCCATCGTGCATCCCGTCGGCGTCGGTCACTCTCCCTCCGACCTCGCATGTACCAATGGCTGGCTGGTGCGCATGGAGGGGCTGAAGGGAACTATCAGCGTGAGTTGGGGCATGCCCCCGTGCACGGAGATAAGGATGTTCGAGTAGCTCGCTGACAACGTCAGATCTCCCACACGAAGAAGACTGCAAACTTCCAGTCTGGAACGACATTGCACACCGTGCACGCTGAACTCGCAGCAGCCGAGCCTCCTCTTGCGCTGCGCAACATTGGAAGCATCAGTGACCAGACCATCGGCGGCCTGATCTCGACTGCGACGCACGGATCGGGCGTGGACTACCCTGTCATCTCGGCTGACGTTCAATCGCTTGAGCTTGTTCTTCCTCTTCCTGGTGCACCGATCGTGCGCGTCTCGCGTGAGGAGGACCCCGAGCTGTTCACGGCGTCCCAGTGCGGTCTTGGCGCCACCGGTCTCATTCTTTCGGTTGAGATAACTGTCGAGGATGCGTACCGTCTGGAAGAGGTCAAGGACGCTTACGGCGTTGATGACGTGCTGGAGAGCCTGGACCTGATCAAGGAGTCGGCCCAGCACGTTCGCGTGTGGTGGTACCCAGATGGCAAGGGTATGGTTGTAGCCCGCGCCAACAGGACCTACGTTGTGAGTGTCTCGTAGACTCGTGGGCAGCAGGCACTAACATTGCAGCCCGCTCAGCCCACGTCAGACATTATCGGCCACATTCTCGGTTTCCACGTCACTCAATTCTTCCTCTTTGTTTCGCGCTACGTGCGCAGCTTCACGCCTTCGGTCGGACGGTGGGCATACTGGCTGGCAGGACGGCACAGCGTCACCATTGATGACGGCTACAAGGTGTTCAACTTCGACTGCCTGTTCCCGCAGTACACGTCCGAGTGGGCTCTGCCCGCTTCAGAGGCAGTAGCCTGCCTCCGTGAGCTGCGCGAGTGGTACGAGGCTGAGGCTGCCGACGCCAACGGTATCCGTGTCCACTTCCCCGTCGAGATTCGCTGGAGTGCTCCCGACGACATTTGGCTGTCGCCTTCATATGGTCGCGAGACGGTTTGGATTGGCATTGTAACCTACAGGCCTTACGGTTTGCCAGTCCCCTACCGCAAGTTCCAGGCGCGCTTTGCGGAGATTGCGGCTTCACATGGCGGCCGCCCACACTGGGCCAAGGAACACAATTTGACTCCAAAGGGCATCGAGGCGTTGTACCCCAAGTTTGGAGACTTTAAGGCAGTTCTTCAGCGCGTCGATCCCGAGGGAGTCATGCGCAGCGAGTATGTCCAGCGACACATCGAAGGCGACGACATTGCTACCCGCTTGTTCAAGCGCCACCCATAGAAGGCCAGTTCATAGAAATCTAATAGACATCAGGGCGATCTCTCCGGGATCATGGTACTGTATACATAATTTCGCGATGCAGGCCACGGCTTGTGTGATACAGGATTGACGCCAGCAGCATGGCTCTGGCGCGTGCTCTCAAACCTCCTCATCGCTTTCCAGTTGAACGAGGGCCTTGCCCGCATTGCGGTGCTTGCCTTTTCCGAACCGTTCAGCCCAAGGATTGGACAGAACCTCTTCGCTAATCTTTGGGCGCTTCGCAGTGCCATCTCCCCGGGCTTTGGTCGCTTTGGTCACCATCTTGCCAATATCATTCGCCTTGACGTTTCGGAGGTCGGGGCGATTCGCCACGAGCTGATAATGTTAGTCCTGCACACGTTCAACGGAGCTCACCGTCAGACCAATCTCGTAGAGCTTGCGCTCCTCGGGCGAGTCACGGAAAGCCTGATTGTGATCGATCGCTATTGGGTCAGCATCGAAGTCACTGAACATGTTTTGGAGCCCACCAGAAATCCCCATGCGAGCGACGATGTCGAGATCGTTGGCAGCAGAATTGCTGGCCCCAGCGCCTGATGTGCCTTCCGACAGAATCTCCTCCAAAAGCATGCCGTCGTCAACTTGCGCCTGGAGAACAGACTTGGATTTTGCCTTTGCCTTGCGCCTTTTACGCATGAGCTTCGACTCTTCATCCTACTTGTCAGCATAGCCTCAGAGGGTGCACCCACCTCCTCCTCAGAACCAGAGTCTTCAGCATCTAAGAGGTCCTGGCGGACTTGATCCTCTGCGTCGCGAATGCGCTGCAGCTGGCATGTTAACGAGCTTCACCAACATGGCCACGTACATTGCCTTTGACGAATCCCTCTGGCTCGTATCGGAAAATGTTGTGCACACCAAAGAGTTCGCCTTTGCCTTCCATATCCTTGGCGCCTTCGTAACCGATGTGTGTGCGACGCTCAAAGGTGCCGTCGTTCATTTGCCTGGCACGTTGCTGCTTGTAGACTGTGACGTTAGGTTTAGGATTGGAGAGCAACGTACTTTGACGCTCATACATGACCTCCTCGATTGTGCCTTGGGCAACGAGACGATAAATGTCCACGTCCCGCTTCTGTCCGATGCGAAAGGCGCGATCCATAGCCTGCAGGTCGGCTGCTGGGTTCCAGTTGGGATCAAAAATGACAACCTTGTTGGCCTGTGAATGAGTCAGATTCAAAGTATCGTTAGATATGCTCACGGCCGTGAGATTGAGTCCGACACCACCAGCCGCAGTGCTGACCAGCATGACGAATGAGTCACGGTCAGGATCCTGAAATCGATCGACCATCTCCATGCGTTCTTTCTTGTCGACCGAACCACTGAAGACCTCGCAATCGAAACCAGACACTGCGAGTCAGGAATGCTCAAGTGCAGCCGGCTCACATTCTTCAGACATTTCGATGAAGGTGGCAATCATTTTAAGGAGACGGACCGAGTTGGAGAAAACGAGGACTGGGGTCAACAAAGTCTAATAAACAGCCTACCTTTGTTCTTATCCTCTGGGCGAGTCCGCCACTCAATTAGCAAATTGTGGAGCAGCTGCAATGTTAGTGCGGGGCTATGAAGGCAGCAAGGCAACTGACAGTCCATTTTCCACAGTTGTCGGGGTCTCTGCCCTAGTCAGCACATTGCCACGCCATCACTCACGTTGAGGCTTCGATAATGTTATGAACGGCTGGGTCATACGGCTGGCCAGTCTGGCTGTCAGCAAGAAATCTGCGACCAATGACATACGCAAAACTTGAAAACGCGCTTATTTGTCGCCTTCTGAGATATTATCAGTCACAATCCATACGCTCATGGGAAGACTTACAACTTGAGGACTGTCATCCGCGTCTCGATGGTCAGTTGTGTTGTTGTGAGCACACTCACGATGATATAGGAGGGCCAAGTGCTGCGGAGATAATTAACGCTGCACAACTTCATGACACTTACGTTGGCAACACGACCGAGCGCATCAAACCTACACGTCAGCGTAGAATTCGACGGCTGCTCACATCTTCAAAGTGGCCGATTTCAGGTCATCTCCCACAGAGTTTACCTGGTGGCAGCAAGCACTGCGTCTGGACGTCAGTCTCAAAGAGGCAGGATAATACTCACTTCTTTCCACTTCCGCATTCACACGGTTCCTTGGCCTGCAAGATGAAAGCCACATCTGAGCCATTGAGCTCGGCTCACCAAGAATAAGGGACGTACCTTCTGATTCAATAATACGCTTGTATACGGCTCCCTGGCGCCGGGCTAGAGGACAAAGGACAACAAGGTCCCGTTTCCGCGGAAGCTTGGCCCTGTCAACATCGCGAAGAAATAACGCGCTTACCTCAGCTGCAATCAACCTCTTGTCACGGCGCAAGTAGAAATGAGGAAGGATCAATGCATGAACCTCTCCAGCGCGTTGGATTCCGCGCACCACCTGCTCGACTGTGGCTCCATGCCTGTGGTTTTGAGTAATTGGCGACACAACGTAGGTTTTCCACTCCTTCCGCGTTCCGGCCCAGCCCCGGTGGACCTGAAGGGGATCAGTGAATGGAAACTCACAACCTCGCTTACCGTATCAAGGATGCTCCACATTTCCTCCATCCTGTTCTGGACCAGAGTGCCGGTCAGAGCGAAACATGATCCCCTACTAATCTTCTTAACGGCTAGGGCCAACAAAGCTTGGTGATTTTTGAGACGATGAGCTTCGTCCACAATGACAGTTCTGGGAGTCAGGCAAGACGGTCGATGCCAACGTACGAAAACGGAAGGTCCTTGAGGTCATCTACGTCACGGTGCACAAGGTCGTGTGACACCAGAACTGGAAAAGATGAGTTGTAGTCCAAGCGGAATGACGCACTGATATCAAGGTATCCACCGCGCATCGACTTCTTGGTTGTTTTGACATCCTCGCTCCTCCAAATGGTAAACTCAAAGTAGCCCCACTGCCACTGTCAGGTCCAAACGCCGAGAAAAATGAGCAGCTTACCGTATCGAGCTCGCGTTTCCACTGCGCGGTCAGTACAGTTCGTTCCGGTACTCGAACCCCATACTCACATTATCCACTAGCGATGTTGGACAGACGATTAGAGCCGTTGCCCACTGCTTTGGTGGAAGAAGTCGGCCATTGGCCCTGATCAGATTCTTTCGTCGGCCATCGTCGCGGACGGTGCCGGTCTTCCGCATGATGGCAGAAAGCTTGTGGTGTCAGAGCTTCGCCGCAGCACTTCGCTGCAGCACTGCACTCACAAATGCGATAACCTGAACCGTCTTGCCAAGTCTTGAATTAGCCACATAATTTCCCAGCAGTTTGCTCACCCCATATCATCGCCAAGGACACCGCCGATTCCTTTTTTGTACTTGCTGTAGAGAAAGGATGCGCCGATCCTCTGGTATGACCGCAGGAAGCGATTGATGCTAGCTGGAACGAAGATGGTCGGGTCTTCTTTATCCAGTCGTAGAGGACCAATCTTGGCTTGCTGGTGCGAGAAGGGGAAGGCGGGGCGATCTGCATAACCGTCTGACACGGGACCTCGGTCGAAGGCCGCGGTAGGACGAATAGTAGACGGGGCAGAGTAGTCTACGGTCAGCTCAAGTTCAGCCTCAAAACTTACCTTCATCTTCAGAGTAAATCTCCTCCTGAGCCTCCAGATCGTCCACCTCCTCTGGTGGAGCAACTGGGCGACGAGCACAGTGCCACGGTGTGACAACGTAATCGTCATCATCGTCATCATAGACCTCGACGCCTTCCTCCTCATCCTCGCTGGGGGGTATCACACCGTCGTCGTCGACCACAAACGAGTAATCATCAACAGGTGTTCCTAAAATGGTCAGCGAGAATCCAACGAGTTGTCGTCCGAGTGCGTACTTGAGAGCACGGGAAGAGGATTGAAGTTGAGAACGACCTCTGGACAAACGTCAACACTACTAACATGCCAAGCACTCACGTCCATCGTAAGCCAGCTCGTCGTCCTTTTCGTCGTCCCCAAGCGACTCCTGATCCTCGTCGTCATCCGAGCTCGAGTTTGTGCTGCGACGCCGTTTCTTGCCCTCTTTGATTTTGGGTGGCATCTTGAGTTTGCGCTCGCCTCGCTTGTGTCGTTCCACATTTTCCTCTTTCACCTTTCGCCTCTTCTCCTCATTTCGTTGAACTGCCGCATATGCCTTGGCGTCCTCGGATGCGCCAAGGTCAAAGTCATCCGCAGGGGCTACTGTGTAAGCTGAATCCGCCCGTGAATCCTCTGCTGCTCACGTGGAGACGCGCGCGACTGCAGGACTGGCTTGACATCCTTGAAGTCCAGCGTCAATTTGCGATCCTTGGAGTCTCCATTAGGGCTGTTTGTCTTGAAGATGGTATGAGACTTCAGCTGGTTTGGTTCGCGTTTCGGTATGGGGTTCTCAGGTTCACATTTGTGATGAACTGATGCTGTGGCAGTCAGTCCCAGTGGATGCCCAATACTGACCTTTGACAGTTTGGGAGCGGCTACCTGAGGCTCGACGAATCATCTTGCTCTCATGCTGTTCGGCTCTTCGTGCCGTTCGGTCCCGGTTGTGGGCTGGGGAGTAGGTGATGCCAGTGAGCAAGGTCATGGCCATCAACATTTGGGTGGCGAGACGGAACGCGTGCTTAGGGGTCGCGTCAGTTCTCCCACGGTCGCCCGGAGTCGGTTCCCACGGTGCCCGCCATGTGAAACTATCCGACATCCGAAGGGATCCGAGACAACTGATCCCAAGGAATCAGACCCACCCAAACGCATCGTGCACTACGGCAGTTGTTTGCGAGTCGTCTGGGGATCTGGGTTCATGCCTATGCTATATAGACTCGTGGCTAGACTGGTGCTGCGAATGAGGCTAGCGGGAAGCCGACAGCTAAGTAGTGCTCAGCCTCAACACATGCTGTTCGTGGTTCCAGGAATCATCATGGTGAACCCAGAGCAAGGGTAAGCCACAACTGACCACACTTGGAAGGCCCGGTGTTGAGTACACGTGTCTGTCCATTAAATCACGCCCCAGAGACCTGTTCGTTTGATGTTCGGGAAGCGTCCTGTCCGAAATACTAGGGCAAACCTCCTTCTCGAGGAGGTGTACGACGCTGTCAGTCACAGTTCGGCCATGTTGCAGGCACTTTGAAGAAACCAGTTCCACGTGAATTATGACGCTTTTGCGGTATTTTTCACGTCCTGTTCCGCCTGCATGGCGCCTGTCACTGTACAATCCAGGGATGCATCTTTCGGCAAGATCGGCGGAGGCTCACGCTCTTGAGCAGAGCATCCCGCTCATCATGTCGAGCGTCGAGGAGGCCCATTGTTCGGCGTGAATTCAACTAAACCTCACACATGATCATGTAATCATAGCCATCAACGGAGGAAACTGGATTTCGTGGATATCGGGACCTGAGTACACATGCCTTGAACTGACGAACAATCCTGAGGCTGAATGGTTTCAAAGAGGCGGTTTGGGAGCCTTGATCTCTACTTGAGGGGTCCTCAGCCTTTGTGCCCCCAGCTTAAGGGTGCTGCGCGTCAAAGTCAAGCAGAACCCTGCACACGCTGCGTGTGTCAGCGGTAACTGGTCACTGACGAGTTGTGTCATGCGTCAAGAGTGGCAGCGTCCATACATACACCAAACGAGGGCTTCGTGCGTGTGGCGCTCTGGCGTTGCGTCTGCCCTGTTTCTCTCGCCTATCTCTCAACATCTTGCCCTTAAGAACAAAGCAATAGGCCAGGCGCGTTGCTCTGAGTACTTGCCTTGCACAGATGAACAGGGATGCTTGTCAGCCTCGTGCCTAGCGACCAGATTGGTTGTGGCAAGACATCCCTGAGCGTGTTTTTGCTGGAATCTGTCTCGTTTACAGGTCCACCCATCTCGCACGTTAGCCCGATGGCGACGAGCGTCGCCCCACCTCACTCCGCCGAAGCGCCAACGGCATAGCTCTACTAGCCTTAGTGTTTGATAATTGGTCGCTCCGGTCGCCTCTCCGTACTGCTAGTATAATCGCCGACACGAGGACAGCCCCACATCAGGCGCAGGTAGGCTCCGTCCACCACAAAAGCCCATATCACAAACATTCGAACCGGCATACACGCGTGCACACCCTGAAGTTGCTCTCTAATAGTGAGAGCTGCAGTAGTCAGCACATCCGTTCCTCGACAACATCTTACCTCCACCGAAGGCCGGTCCGCCTTGCCCTCGTGGTCGTGGATGGCCGCGCCTCACGGCTTCGCACCTTCTCCGCGTTGAACCATCCTCATCTACTTCTTTGCCCACCGAAAGAAGGCCGGATCAAGAACGCCACCTACTTCTCTTCTACGCCGCAATCTGCCATTCAGCCACCTCGGAACCGGGACCCCACCCACCGCACGCGACAGACCACCACACCCATCAGGTTCCGAGATATGCCTAGTGTCGTAAGCGAAACACAACATTGATTGTTTCAAGTTAGTGTCCACACATCCTGCTGTCTACACATCAATTGCGCTCTTAACTGGGTCGCATTGCGCCTAGCTGACAAGCCATAATGTCGGCTCGTCGGAGTGCGTCACCGACGACCCAGTCTCCCAGGTTCTCGCGAACCTCGGCCGCGCCAGGCTACTATCTGTCAAGAATTGGTGATGACGAGGAGGTTGCACCTTCAACTGCCCGGTCAGCGCACGAGAATCCAGATAGCTCTCAGTTATGGGGAGAAGCCGGACCGTCTCGTCTGGGTGACGAGTCGATGATCTTGCGGCGCCGCGAAGCAAATCGCCTCGCAGCTCAACGATTTCGCAACCGCAAGAAGGGATATCAAGACAGCTTGGAAGAGCGTGTCCGGGCTCTCGAGGATGAACGTACTGCTCTCGCTCAAGAGTTAGCCGAGTTCAAAGCTGGGGAATCTTCAAGAGGTGCATGGGTGACGCCGCGGACTGCACATATCCCCCGAGCAAGGTCACCCCGAGAAAAGTCGTCGGGACCATCATCAGCAACCGTTCCGTACTCTCATTCGCGGACCCCAGAAGCCCATTCGCCCGATATTGATGTTCACCTTCGTGTTTCTAGCTTGGAAGCTGCCAACCGCCGTCTTCAAAATGAGCTAAAGGCTGTTTCCGACGAGAACGAACGGTTGAGGAGCACATTGAGAGAGTGGGTGTACTGGGAAAGCTCGCTTCGCCGTCCCACGCGCGGAGACCCAGTACCACTTTTAGAACATCAGGTTAGTGCCATCTGTTGAAACTGCCCTTGGCTTGGCTAATGCTTGAAGACAATTCCACGCTCTGCAGCCTACAGCTCAGGTGGTCTCTCGCCCCGGCGTTCGCCGCAACGAAGACGCGCTCTGGCACCTCACCACCCGTACCCATATGATTCGGTACTACCACAACCAACTCCTTCTCGCCCACCTCTAGATCGAAAGAGTAGTAGAACTTTAGAATCACCCATTCCATCGTTGGGATCTAGCATTCACCTCCCACCCATTCGCTTGGCCTCGCGATCACCGTCGTGGGCCACCTTGCCATCATCAACAGACCTTCCACCTGCCATTCCTTCTGGAGATCACTATAGTCATTCTTCCCTTTCGCCATATCGTGAATTGCCACCTCCGAACTGGTCACCAGGAGTCCAAGCTTCGGCAAGGCCAAAACACAGCCCGAGAAGCTAGGTGGCTGCGTGGAAGGCACCCTATTTCCCGAGGGACATCCAACCGATGAGCAGCAGCTTGTCACGTCATAGAGAGCTGTGAGGTAGCACGCATCGTGTTTATTTTTTTGGCATGCAAACAGTTTCGGCGGACCTAGGTCCAGCGTTATGCAGCCTTATGGAGCCCAAAAGCTGCACCAGACCTCGTTTAAAGCGACGCCGCCAACGCTTTGCCGCTTCCGCCACGGATGCAGTCAGGACTGCAGCCAAGCTGCCACCGGAACGGAGCGGAATCAAATCATGGGACAGGTACCTTGCCATACGCGGTTGGCCCTACTTCCGCCGGTTGGCCGACCGGGGATCATCTTGTCGTCGTCAACAGCGCTTTGCTAACCCGCACTACGGCTCACATAGATGACGCGCACGCAACACTACTCGCACCCCACCAAAGCCTTTCCAGTCTACTGTCTCGACTGGACAGACGATGGCACTGTCCTTCTCGGTGGCGGAGGCGGCGCAAGCCGTAGCGGCATCGGCAACAAGTTTGTGAGTGACGCGACGCGTCGCCGCTGGCGGCAATGTCAATTGTATCGTAGCTGACGGCGAAACAGAAACTGTGCAAGGTATCCTCCGATGGCCGCCGGGTTGAGCAGCTGTACGAGCACGCGCTCAGTAATGAGGAGGACGCGCCGATGACCCTCGCCCTCGACCGCGATGTGCGTTCATCACAGCGTACCAGTCGCAAATACTGACGCGTCCAGTCTTCCAAATTCGTGACTGGCATCAATACGTCGGAGGCAAATGTTCGCGAGGGTTTGAACAAGCAGTGCAGGGTGTTTGAATACAATAGCGAAGCGTGCGTAGCTTGCCGTTGCATCGCGACTCCCACTGATGGTCGCCCAGCCTCACTCCTCTCGCCACGCAGGGAACGATCCAGGCAGAGTGGTCGGACGACTATCCGTACCAGGTTGGTGAAGTCACAAAAGGCTTGGCTAACTTACCCAGAAACTCACTGCCCTTTCAGGCAAAGGCAAAGACGACCGCGGTGCCGAATACGTTGCGGTGGGAACAACGGACAACAAGGTTTCCATCATGGCTTTCCCCAGCTTGAGCATTGTTGTGGAGCCATTTGATGTTGAGGGTGGAGATCTTGTGGACTTGAGCTGGGGTGGACCCCAGGGTACATGGGTGCGTACAAGCTTTGCTCCAGAGAACACGGCTGATCCGCCAGCTAGCCGTTACAAGTGCAGCGCAGATGACGGTGTACAGCTTCGACCTGAAGCTCAAGCTTCTGCAATCTGTCCCCGCACCCAAGGTCGAAGACGCTCCTGTTGCGTTCCGCGCAGCCCGCTTTGGCCGAGGACCAGAGAACACTACGAGTCCTTGCATTCTGGCCGTTCTCAACTCAACGGCACCGATCAAGCGCGGGGCCAAGCGACAGGGACGGAAAGCGTACATTGTCAAGTTTGACGCGTCGGTGTCAGAGGAGCAAGAACCATCGCAGGATAAGGTCGACGAGAAGGAACCTGCAGCAGTGCAGGGCATCCGTTGGGATCTTGCGGTGAAGCGAGAAGTGGCCAGCAAACCTGTCACTGTCTTTGACGTTAGCTCGAACGGCCAGCTTGTCTGCTTTGGTTGCTCAGATTTGTCGATTGGCATGCTTGATGCCAAGACGCTCTCGGTAAGTCGTTCGCTCACTATGTGTCGCCGTCGCTGACTGGGCCAGCCCTTGCTGAAGATCTTGCACGCCCACTCCTTCCCCCCTACGGCGCTCAAGTTCAACCCATCGGCCACGCTTCTTGTTTCCGCCAGCGCAGACAACACTATCCGCACGGTTGTGGTTCCCCAAAGCTTTGGGGGTGTCTCGTCGTCGATTATCATGATCATCATCGCCCTGCTCGCTGTCATTATTGCCCTCTTGATGCGCCACTAGAGGTGCAACTGCAGTTGTAACATTAATACATGTACAGTGTCTAGGGGACAGTGTTTGTGAGGCGCCTTCATGCATGCAGCATGCCATTCAATCCCGTGGCCAAAGATCAACCCACAGGAGACGCAAAGACCACGGGATCAGCACGTGTGACTTTGCTTCCGTGTGCAAGTGGAGGTGCATGTAAGTCGAATGGTACAGTCACGGCGTTCTTAGCACTGCACATCTACCGTCACCATGGATCTCGCAGCCCTCGAGAACGAGCAGCGTGCAGAGAAATGTGAGTAGGCGGCTCTTGGGGTTTCTGCTGACAGTTCAGGGGAGAAGGGAATCAAAATTGGTGAAGGAACGTTCGCCAATGTTTACAAAGGTGAGTTCTCTTGATACATGTTGTCATGGTGTAGGCTGACGTGACAGGGACGGAGAAGGCTACTGGGAGGAAGAGTGAGCTACAAATGATAAGAATCGAGGGCCTTTAAGTGGCCAGCGGTATCGTGTATGCTGTTGAGCTCTACTGACGCTGGCAGTCGCCATCAAGAAGATCAAGGTCGGCGAGATGAAGGATGGTCTGGACATGACGGCGTTGCGTGAAGTCAAGTTCTTGCAAGAGTTGCATCATCCCAACATTATTGGTGTCAGTTGAATAACAGGGGAGCGCTTTGAACTGAGCTGATGCCCCACAAGCTTCTGGACGTCTTCTCGGTTAAACAGAACATCAACCTGGTTCTCGAGTTTCTCGACACTGATCTTGAGGCTGTCATCCGTGACAAGTCTCTCATCTTCCAAACGGCAGACATTAAGAGCTGGACAGCGATGTCTCTTCGGGGCCTCGAGTACATCCACCGCAACGGCGTCTTGCATCGCGTGCGTGTCATAGAACCTTCACCGTTAACAGACCCAGGATTTGAAGCCAAACAATCTGCTGATTGCGAGCACTGGAGAGCTCAAGATCGCAGATTTTGGATTGGCACGCGAGTTTGGTGATGCTGCATCACGCATGACTAGCCAGGTCATCACACGATGGTACCGCCCGCCAGAGCTGCTCTGGGGTGCGCGCTACTACAGCACTGCAGTTGACATGTGGTCTATCGGCACGATCCTTGTCGAGCTTGTCCTTCGGGTTCCCTTCCTCGCTGGTGACAGTGACATTGATCAGCTGAAAAAGACATTCCACGCCATGGGTACGCCGACAGAGGCTGACTGGCCGGGCCACACGTCGCTCCCCGACTACCACGACATACCGGGTTACCCAAAGAATCCGTGGTGGAACCTGGTGGCATCCCTTGGCAAGGACGGCCAGGACCTGTGTCGCGAGATGTTGAGGTATGATCCGAATGCGCGCGTTTCCGCAAAAGCTGTGAGTTTTCAATTCGTGCTTCACACTGACGTCTAGGCCCTGCACCATCGCTTCTTCACCGCAGCACCGCGACCGACCCCGCCTATCCTCCTGCCCAAGCCCCTGGCCGAGCTGCGGCCTCGCGACATTGGCCCCGAATTTGCGACTCGCGGCTCTCCGCAGCTCGACTCGGGCACCAAGCGCAAGGCCGTCACGCCGAACGGTGGCGTCGAGCGCAGTGTGGCGCGCCGGCTCTTCCAGGAGTAGCAGATCACAGGCAAGCAGGTGGGCGTTAGAGACACTGTTGTACAGTAATGCATTGTGTCATCGTCATCTAGATGCAGGGTATCGTGCTGTTAAAGTCTAGGCCCGCAGCCAGTACTGCTTAGCCCAGCCTCCCTCTCCTGAGCTCTCAGAGACCGCTCGGCGCACGGCAGCGCCAAGTCGTCCACCGTCATCAAACGCGGCCCAGATCCGCGCAACGTCGAGTGCGAGACGTTGTTCCTTCTCCTCCAACTTTGTCCATGGGCCAAGCACACCCCCTTTGGTGGGGTGAGTCATGTGGAAGAAAGGACCTAGCTTGGCACTGACGCCAGCAAAAGTCTTGCCATCCACGAGTGAGTACGGCTGTTCGAATCCCTGTGGACCACGCCGCCCCAGCTCAAGGAGGAAACGCAGTAGCGCAGCTGTTGCGGCTGGGTCACGCGATCCGAGCTCCCAGAGCGTTCGAGGAGCACTCTCTGCCCAGTTGAGGAGAAGCGCCCTGGCAGGCGAAGCGGTGGGAAGGAAGAACGGGAGAGAAGAGTGGGCGTCCTCGTGTGCCTTGACGATGGAAATGAGGAAGGCGTCTGACGAGCGGCGTTTGGCGGACGTGCTCGCCTGGCGGAGGGTTGCGCCGAGCAGAGCAGTGGCGATGTCCGGCCACGGGGCCGAATGTGATGCCTTGGAGGACGCGGCAACAGGTTTGGGGGGCGGACGAAGGAGGAGAGACCAGATGAGAGGCAGGAGAGCAGCGAATGATGAGGCAGGCAGCACGGGTGCAAGCGCATCGTCGTTGGGCTCAAGGCTGTCATGGACCCACTCTGCTGCCAGGCGAAGTGCAGCCTCGTTGGCACCAGCTGCACTGCCCTTCCGGCCGTCCGAGGCCGGGGTTTTGGGAACCGCTGCCCATGCGGTCTCAATGGCGCGGACGCGAGTACGCCAGCCTTCCCTCCTCGTAGGAGGAAGAGGTGGAACGGCGGGAGCGAGGAGCACGGCGAGCTGTGCATAGTGCAGACTCAGACTGAAAAGAGTACTTGCCTCAGCATTAGCTGCGGCAGCAGAAGGATTCGGTGCTGAACGGGCAGTGAAGGGGAACCATGCAGTCATGCGCTTGAGGAACTCGGCAAGTGACGAGCGGAGCTGCGACACTGTCGCGGCAGGAAGGTTGGGCAATGAGGGGTGGGGCAGAAGGACCCGAGCAAAAATGTACTCGAGCTCTGCGCATACTGAACAAAGGTTGGTCGAAACCTCGTCTGAAGCATCCGAAGGGCTAAAGGCAGCAGGAGCAGCTTCCATAAACGTGGCCAACAGAAGTGGGTGCAGCGATAGATATGTTCTCTGTCGGGTCAGCTCAAGATGTGGGTGAAAGATACTCACGGCAAGCTCGTCCATGGATCCCTCATCGTCCAAATCGCGACCACGTTGCTCGCCCTCGACTGTCGACCACGCCATGGCCCAGTCATGCGTTCCAAAGGTCCACTGTTCTCCGGCAGGCAGGACAGCGAGCTCGGCGATGGAAAAGGCGCCCAGCTTGGGCTCCAGGGGACCAACAGTGACAGGCCCGCTTTCGTCACGAAGCTCCGAGTCGAGTGCCCTGGCGACAAAAGTTTTGATGGCTCGCAGAATAATGAGCTTGGAGGCCGCTGTGAGTCGGAAGCCAGCCTGAGTACTGGCACCCTTCTCCTCGCCCAGACCAGCACTCAACCGCAACCCTTCGAAGATGGTTGAACCTCCAATAGGAATGATTCCTGCTGGCCCACCGGTGCTTGGAGGCTTTGATGGCCATGTTCCCACAACATCAGGCGCATGAGTCTCCAGAAGCAGCTCGACAAGCTTGCAGGCGTCGAGGCGAACTGGGGGGAAGATGTGTGAAAGGGCGGACGAAAGTTGCAACTGCAAGAGGCTGAGATAGGGGGAGAGCGCCGCCTAGGCAGTCAGATGACATTTCAACAAGAACTCACCTTGGGAAGACGAGCCAAGTACCATCCGACAAAGTCATGCAGCGCCTTGCGCACAACGGCGTCGTCGTCGGCGATGAGCCCTCCAATGCCGCGCACCACTTTGGCGACCTCGCCATGCCTCTCCCCGAACGGAACACCCCTATTGACACCCGCCATCAAAACCTCTTTGAGATGATTGACCGACTCCTTGCGCACCCCAGCATTGACGTGACGCAGCTGCACGAGCACATCATCGATGGTAAGACCTGAAGCCGTTGTAGGAATGCCGCCAGTAGCGTCCGCGTCACCTTCCTCCTGAGCTTGTACTACCAGTGCGCGAGAAAGCTGCTTCTGAGATGGAAGAGCGATGGCTGTTCTGTCAGTAAAGTGCCATACCTTTGCATCGCTCATGGCTCACATCGCGCCTTGAATGAGGTATCGGTAGCATTGGAGGCGGCTTGCTTGCCCTTGCCGAGCTTGGTTTTGACTTTCTGAAGGATTAACGGGCGTGCCTCTGGGCCACTGCCGCTACTTACCTTGAAGTCTGCCAACTTTTCCTTCTTCTTGCTGGCTTTGGGCATGGCTGCTGTAATTTCTAGTGCAAGATGAGATTTCTGGACATTCTCCACCGGCTGGCCACCAAAACGTTGCACGAGTTGGGTGGCGGATCACGTGATCCGGGTGAATGCAGCGGGATCAAACTGTGGCTGACCGCCCCCGCCGCCCGCCGGCCAGGCTGCGCCCCTCGGGCCCCTCGTCGGCACGCGTGGCTCTTGATGTTGGGTTTGACGGGTCAGCAACTCTTTCAACGTCGGTCCATCCACTTACTACCCGCCTCTCGGTCCCACTCGCGTATAGCCCTCGCTCACCATGGGGTTATTCAACCGCAAGAATAAGAAGCCAGAGGAGCAGAACCTCGACGACACCAACAAGGAAAAGGTCAAATGGTCAAAACGTCCTGCCAGTGCGTAGTTGCTTTGGCATGAAGGGGCTCTTTGCTGTCCCCCATTGTACACAGCCTCCCCCTTCTGCTAGGTGGAAAGAGTTCAGTACTGACATCACCCTTTCCAGACACGGCTTTCAAGCAGCAACGTCTCAAGGCATGGCAGCCCATTCTCACTCCCAAGGCAGTGCTGCCGACCCTGTTCATCATCGGTTTGATCTTTGCACCCATCGGCGCGCTCATCATCTGGGGTAGCGGCAAGGTCACGAGCATCAATCTCGACTACACCGAGTGTGATGCCGACGCACCTACGGGAACCTTTGCGCCCATGCCGGGGCATGCCTATGCATGTGAGTCCACGACGCGAAGCACCGTGCTGACAACTCAAAAGACAATCTCAAGTCTGGCGCTGCCATGAAGGCTTCTAGCATTGCGGCTCCCCAGTGGTCATTTACAAACGACACGAGCGGACCTGTTGGTCGGAAGGGACGCTGTGTCATTCGCTTTGATGTGCCCTACGACCTGGGACCTGGAGTCTTCCTCTACTATCAGCTCACCAACTACTACCAGAACCACCGTCGCTACGTCCAGAGCTTTGACACCGATCAGCTGCTGGGCAAGGCGCGTTCGGCGAATGACATTGACGGCGGTAACTGCAAGCCCATTACGTCGATGAACGGCAAGCCTTTCTACCCCTGTGGTCTCATTGCCAACAGCGTCTTCAACGACACCTACGACACTACGCTCACGCTCCTCAACGCGCAGAGTATGTCGTCCACATAGTATTGCTTAGTCGCTGACGGTGTAGACGGAGCCCAGAACGAGACGTACCAGTTCACGGAGAAGAACATTGCATGGTCGGGTCTCGCCGACAGCTATGTCACCAAGCCCGACTACAAGTCGCCTTCTGACGTGCTCCCTCCTCCCAACTGGGTGGAGAGGTACCCTCAGGGCTACACGGATGTCACTGGCTTCCCCGATCTGCGTGGGGATGAGCACTTCCAAGTCTGGATGCGCCCTGCTGCTCTCCCCACTTTCCGCAAGCTGTGGGCTCGCAACGACGATGATGTTATGAAAAGTGGTACCTATGAGATCACCGCCTTCATGAGTAAGTGCTGCGGCGCAAGTCGAAGTGCATTTCCTGACGCCGCAGACTACCCCGTCAAACAGTTCTCGGGTACCAAGTCCGTCCTCATCTCGACTGTGTCTTGGATTGGTGGCAAGCAGCCCTTCCTCGGCTGGGCGTACGTTGGTGCCGCCATTCTTTGCGTTGTTCTTGCCCTTGGCGGTCTTATCCGCCACCTTATCAAGCCCCGCAAGCTTGGAGACATGTCTCGTGAGTACTCGCGTCTTCGTTGCAACCTCGGATGCTTCGGTTGTTGACTCTGCAGTTCTCTCGTGGAACCAGCCTGGCGGTCAGAACACGCAGCGGTGATCGGCTGCGGAGACGTGGAGGTGCGCACACGTGCAACTGGCACTCATGTGCTCACGACGCTCGCTGCTGCTGTGCATCATGTAGGATTCTGTAGGTTAAGTGATGATTTAGATTTGCTACGATAAGGACGAGTTGCACATGCCTTGCATCCCAAGACTACATGATGCACAGCTAATACCAAAACGACACACTCCAGCACGGGCCGTCGCCTTCTCCCCGCATTGCATGCCACCAACCCGGTGGCATGAGCATGACGTCTCCAGGTCGCAACACAGCTTCAAGGGACCGTGGGTATACGTGCTCAAAGAACCGCGGATACTTGTCCACCAAGTCTGTAAAACTCCTTCCAGGCGGAAGGGGCCTGAGAATCGGCACCCGCGACGTGTTGGTCATGTACTCTTCTGCGAGGCTCGAGCCCTCCTCTCCTGCTGATGGCTGGGGAGCGCCATCGCCGTACGCGTACATGTCTGCAGCTGCGTCTGGGGGTGCAAGCCATACGCGCTTGGATCCGACGACCTGCGCGTACGCGTTGTAGTAGGGATCCTGGTTGTCAGTCCTTGCAAGTGATGGATCAAACTCACAGTGTGGGCTGGGCTCACTACGTCTGCTCCACCGGGGCCAACCCAGACGTTGATGAGCGGCACATCCGCTGGCGGAGTGTAGGGTACACCTGGAGGCGCAGGTGGCTCCGTCCACACGTAGTCTGGAAGAGCAATGTCGCGCTCCAGACTTGGGAACTGGTTGAAGACGGAGTGTTGGGCGAGGTAGAGCGGGGTGTCTTCCTCCGTAGCAGCGCCTGCGCTCGGAGCATCGATATGGTCAGGCGGTGGGACATCCCACCCCGCTCTTCGCAAAAAGTCCTCCCACAGCACAATACGCTGCCCCCATTTCTCCTCGTCGTACGCCCGTCCAACTTCGACAGGTACGACGCGCCCCTCACCAGCAGCTTCCAGGAGGTGCGCTGCGTTTTTCCAACGCTCTAAGGCTGGCCAAGCTGGCGCCGAGTCGGCTGCAAGATAGCTCCGTAAAATGAGGGGAGTGTGCGATTCGTGGGCGGCATGAGTGTGTGATGCTGGATAGGTGAATGTGCTGGGGATGGCACTGGGGGCGTATTGCAAGCAATCTGGGGGAGACACTGTTGCACCCTTGGTACGCTGTCGTTTGCGCGGAGGCGAGGAATGTTCGGGACTAGCCGATGGTGGTCTCGTTAAAGACTCGGCCACCATGGCCACAGCTGATTCTCGTAGAGGAATCCCTTTCCTCTGTACCCCGGCAATCAACGCATGTGCCCACTCCGTTCGGCGCGGCCCAACGGCGCCAGCCACAATGATGGCCATATCAAGTCGTCTCACGGATTCACGCCAGACAGCCCTTGGGTCACCCTTTTCAGCTTCATCCGCGTCTTTACCCGCTTTATGAACGAGCTCCAGTGAGCTGAGCAGTAAGCTCGCATCTGTGTAGAGCGCCAGCGTGCGCGCGTCGACACGGTGGAATGGGAGCGTCGCGACGGCACCTTGAGAGAGAGCAAGCAGGGTGCGCAGAGCGACGTTTATTCGATGCAAAATGGTCTTGCGCTCTTCTAAGCCCTCTACTGGACCCTGTAATAGATCATGAAAATCGTCCAGTATCTGGCGTAGGGTGAGGTGGACGACGGCGTCGTCTGCGGATCAGCCGAGCAAGTGGGGCGATAACATACGTTCAGAGTTCTCATCCAGCTCTTGGCGCATCGTGCGGACCATGTCCTGCACGAGTTCTTGAATACACTTCGATGCCGAGCATATTGGAACCTTGGGCTCTGGTTGTGCCGGTGGCGATGAACTCATGGACAAGTGGGCGACACTAAATTGTGGGTTGAATTGAGCCGGCAAAACAGGCAAAATGCAACAAGTGTATCACTATCGACAAGTGGAGGTGGCTTCTTTGCGCTCATCAGGAATCATGTATGGTATGAAAGGAAATGTCCATAACTATAGCTACGAATGCACAGGTTGGTGTGCACAGTGAATGCGAAACATCTATCCGCCAAAGAGACGGATGATGAGGTACATGGTCGAACAGATGAAGCGGAAAGCGGCCATGCCTGCGACAAACACCAGAATCACCAACATGTAAATGCCAGTACGTGAGTTACCGCTACCGCTGAAAGTCGCTCCAGTATCGGCGCCTGACAGAATGAGACTGGCGAGCAGCGCATTTGAAAGCGACCAAAGCAGGAGCAAATTGGTACGGAAGTTGGCGTACACGTCCTTCTGCTTCTGTTCCCTGGTCTCCGCTTTGACCGGCATTTCGGCAGCGTCAACGCGGTCGCGCTTGATGCGAATGTTGTCAAGTGCCTCCTGGTAAGCCTCGTCAATGTCGTGCTGGGCCGACACCAGCGCAACCTCCACGTCGTTTCCGACACCGGACACTGTTCCAAGATCCGAGTCGACCGTGTCCGAACCCTTGGTACCCCACGAGAGATCGTGCAGGTTCGAATAGGCGTAAATGTTGAGAACGTTGGTGTACGTCGGGGTGAAAAGCATGTACTGGAGGAAACAAGTGAAAATGTGCCAGGGATCCAATGCCAGCACACTGGAAATGACGAAAATGCCGTACGTAGCGAGCAGGGAGACAATCATGCGCGAGAACATTGGAGTGTCGATGTTTTTGAATGCTTGGATTGTGCAAAGCACGCCGCATATCAGCATGTAGAAGGTCATGGCCGCGAAGACGTAGATCGCAGTCTTGTACTTCCACGGAGCACCCTGCGGGCGGTTACCCATGCCGAAGATGAAGCAAGCGACAACAGTAGCCATGTATCCGTATTGCAAGATAGTGTTCCACACTGCGATACCCTTGAGGCCAAACTCTGGGCCCTCCATGGCGCCCGTGAGAATAACGAAGAAGATGTAGAAGTTCGCAAGGGAGAACCAGCCGAAGACCAAGTTGAGAGCGTTGTAGAAGAACTCAACCATGAGCGCCGACTTGCGGAGGAACGAGTGGTCCGAGCCCCAAATGCGGCGGAAGTGGATGAGAGAGTAGACCGCAGCGAAGAAGGAACCGTTGAGCCAACGCCTACGCTGGCCAATGAACTCCGGGATAGTGTCGGGACAGTCTGTCTCTCCAACAGCCGACTTGACATACTTCAGCACCCAGTTGGCTCCAGGTTTGGCCCTACATTGTCAGTAACGTGGTTCAGGATGTCGAGTAACACTTACACAATCTCGAAACACAAAACGCGGTCCTCGGCGAGGTACATGTTGGCTGTGAACGAATCGGCCTTGCCTGAATGGAGGTTTTCACCATCAAAGTACGAGGCGAGTGGTCCCTTGCCGTCCGCGTTGTTTTGAAGTGCTATGTACTGTGACTTGTTAGACGAACCCTTGGCAGCCACAATATGCTCACGCGATACGCAGAGAATGCACCAGGCAGCACGGCACAGTAACCGAACAGACTCTCCATGGGTTTGTCGAGAATGTTTGACATCTTATACTCGAAACATTGAGCCGCCACTGCCAGTCAGCACTGTTCCTGATCCCATCGACTTACCAAGAGGATTCAACAGAGCACGCCACGACTTGCCCTTGAAGGTTGCAATCTCACCGCAAGCACCGCCGACATTTGAGTTGACGTCAAACGCCTTCCACAAGTGATAGATCGACTTTGGTCCAGGCATGGTACCCACGTCGAGTAGAATGCACACGTTGGGTTTAAGCAAAGGAGCGAACGCACTGAAGAACCACCTGTGCGAGTTGATCTTCTTGGCATTCTTCTCCTTCATGCAGAAAATGATCTGGCACGGCACAATTCCCTTATCCGGGTACTTGAAGTGCATGTCGGGGTCAAGTGCGAATGAGGTGGTATACTCGAACACGTGGGCAGTGACAGGTTTATCCTGAACCTTGTTGGTCATGGCACCCTCCTGGTAGACACCAAGGGCTGCCAGGCAGTCGAGAACGCGAGGGTTGACGTTCTTGCGTCCGTCGGCAACAATACAAATGACCACCTGAGAAGTGAGCGGCGATTCTTTGTTCAATACACACCTTCTGCCAGCCGTTTGGGCCCCAAACGCGCGAGTTCTTGCGGCCGCAAAGATGAGCAATGTTCTTCATAACGCCGTAAAGCGTCCGACAGAACAGAGTCGCGTCCTCGTTGTACATCGTGATGACAATAAACATCTCGGTCTGACGGGGCGGGTCAAACATGGCCTGGCGAAGACGAACACCAGACTTGGCAAATCCATCGGGGTCGGTGGTCACGGCCGTGTATCGGGTCGTCTTCTGCTCGGCGACGCCCTTCATCGGCAGCAGTTTAACAAGTCGAGTGGGGATAGGCATATCGACAGCAAACATACCTGTGTCGTCCAGGGTGACCTTCTGAGTAATGCGCTGACCCCGACGTCCCACGCGTCCAGTCGGAGCCGGTCCAAAGTGTTGGGTACTCTTCTCCTCCCCGCCATCAACAAGAGGAAGGGATTCGAAGCCGTCCATGGGCTCCTTGTAGATGCTAGAACGACCGTTGGAAGGGGGAAGCACACGGCCCATTTGAAGCGCGAGGTCACCGGTAGTGTCAGGAGCTGGGGAAGCGGCGTACAGCCCTCCGCGCGGCTGGTTGAGCAGGCTGGGCTTGGGGTGGTACATGTGGTCCTCAGAGAGGAGGGCCTTCTCCACGTCTTGCACGTTGTCATGAACCATCGAGTCGTCAAATCCAGGAGAAGGAGAGCGAGAGGGCTCACGGCGGTACCCATTCATGGCATAGCGCACCGTCGATGATTGCGTGAAGCCAACCTGAAGCTCAGGGTGATTGGGGTCCGGTGGGGGCAAGTACGACGGCAGAGGTTGACCATACGGGGAGCGAGGGAGTAGGGGAGAGCGAGGAGGCGCAGGTGACCTAGGAGGAAGTTGAGAGCGATATGGGTCTGACGACATAGGGGGAGTATCACGAGCCCTGGCAGCTGCGGCCTCAAAGAACGGCAACAACGCCGAGACGCTGCCGTTGTTTGAGGGGGGCGGCGCAACACTGGAGACGGATGAATACGCAACAGACGAAGGTGGGCGAGGAGCATATCCAGGTGGATTAGAAGTGTAGGAGCGGGGAGAAGTCGGTGTGCCGTTGAGCGATGAGTACGGAACATTCAGGTTGTTGTACGAGCTGTTCGAGACGTTGGACTGTGGGTACGCGGACATGGGTGCGTCATAATGGGGCGCCGGCGAGGAGTTGCGCGGATCACCGGTGCTGTAGCCGGCCCCAGGAAGAGGCCGTCTAGGGGAGGCCATGGTGAAAGATGTGAAAGGGTAGTGGATGAAGAAGTGTATGCACAACACAAGAACCAATGTTGACGATCGCAATGAAGGGTAACCCACTGTTTGTGTCAACTGCGTACTTGTTTCCTAAAGGGGGTGCATTTAATTTGTGACACACACAAATCAGGCGCGCTGAGTGCACGGGAGTATATCCCACTTTGGCTGTGTGCCTGAGAAGTGGAGGGCCGCTCAGTCTGATCAGTTGTCTGTGCGTTGAGTATTGGAACAGCACGGCTCTTGCTAACTTGTTATCACCTTCTTCTTCTCCTGTTATTCGACAGCCACATCAGCATCAATGGCTCAGGGAGCCTTCTTCTCAACGTGTAGCCTGTTGACTCCGGATGCCCATCCCGAGGACATCCCTATAGCTTTCAAACTGGAATTCCCTCCATTCCCACCAAAGAAACGCCAGGAGCGAATGGCTACCCCTTTCCACCTGTGGGAAACAGAAGGCATTGTTCTTCCATCGGCACGTCACCACTCTGAAAAGCAATTAGAGGATCCGACAGAAAGGTTCGTCTCAGAAGGTCGAGACTCCTACGGTGGCAAGATGATTGCTGTTGCCGAGTCGGGTGACGCCACTGGCTCGACTTACCCAAAGGTCATGCCCAAGAGTGGCCGCTCCCGGCTCAATATTGAAGACAGCTGGAAGATTGGATCTGAACCGGACTGGAAAGAGCCAATTACTACCAGCACAGGAGACTACCATACGTATGTGCCCATCGAGATGAACACCGCTAACAGCATCCAGCACTCGTCCGCCATTCTCTCGACGTGCGTGAAGAATATCAACGAATATTGACTTAGCAGTGATCATGGCTGTACGCGAATTTATGGACTCTCGAACTGCAGCGTTCGCCGAAAAGAACAACAAGTATCTTTTTCTCCTCGTAGGTGTCTGTCATGTGGTCGTAGAACTGACGACAGGCCATGTTTACGCTGGGACTTCGGACTGAGCTGCCTGGCGCGCACTGGCCCGGCACTGGACCTGATGGCGAGGCGTACGTGAATACCCACGCCTCTCGCCGGAACCAACGTCAGAGTTCATACAGCGAACAGACTTGCTCCGAGGTGTGCAGCCTGCTCCGCGACCCGGAGAAGACCGTCCGCGGTTTCCTCTCGCAGCTCCGAAAGGAAACGGAGGCGTCTTGGTGTGTTATAGTTCAATCACCTTCAAGGAGACTAACTTTCCAGGGACGTGACTCCTGCCCTTCTGCTTGCTAGTACGTTCAATATGAGTCTCTTGGGTGGGTCAATGTCTGACAGTAACAGAGATGTTTGCGGCCTTTATGGCGTACATTGAGTTTCACGAAGTGATCTCGGACCCATTCTTGCAGCCAGCATTTCAACGCGCCACCATTATCGCCAGGGAAGCTTCCTCGCGAATCAAGCAGTCGAAAGCAATTGAGGACACGCTTGATGACCCCTCCGGACTGAACGCAGTCTCCTTCATGTTCTGTGGCACGCGTGACAAGCGGTCGTGGGCCAAGCCGGAGACTCCAAAGGTTGCAGCCGAGGACGCTGAGAAGGAAGACGACGGCGGATGGAGTCTCTCTCCAGGTACGGCTCCCAAAATCGGCCACACCTAACCAATACAGACACTCCAACCGGTCCAACACCTGATCTCAGCGCCTCTGAGGGTAAGCTCACGACAAGCTTCACCAAACTGACATCCCCCAAGCTGTGCTGAGCCTGCAGACACAAATCGCGCCAGTGGCTTTCGGCTCCATTCGCTTACTCAATTACGTACCCGATGCTCGTCGCTGGATCACAGCTGTCTTTCCTCCAACGGAACCTGGCTGGAACCCCCAGTTCATGTCGACGCACTGGAGGCTCCGTACTGAGCGTGGGTCACCAACCGACAACGACGACTGGAAGCTTCCAGTCACCCAGACCACGATCGTGCCAGAGTACTTCAAAGCTGGCACAACAGCCATCATAGAGGCCATCAAGGAAAGTAGCACGTGCACGGAACCCGACGAACTCGATGTCTGGTTTGACGGCGCGGGACTGGATCTAGACCGCGACTCGAGCTGGATTGTTGGTATGGGGCTGCGTGGAGAGTGGGCCCAGATTGGCATGAGTGACAAGCAGAGTTGGTGGATTTTCAAGCTCGGTGATGGTCAGTGCCCAGGAGGTTGGTGTACTGACATGTGCAGATGTGATGCCGTCATTCTCGAGGTCGACCGAAGCCGATGACCTTGCTCGCAAGGACGACCCGCCTGTGCCATACGCAGCCACTGTCTCACCAGCCAACACTCCGAGTGGGGCTCAGTCCTAGACTGTGTGTGTGTAAATCTGACTTCGTTGTACACATTACCATGCATGTTCATTACCATCAGGTTCAGTACTGTCTATCAGTACACTAGCTCCTTTGTCAATGGTGATACAGGTGATTCCATGTACTCTGAGCGGTATGATAAATTGCCAGTTGAATGCTGCTTGCGTGTTGCCATCCTCCGCCGTTCTTGCGTCCTCACACTCCTTCTCAACGCCCGGCCTAATCACTACTTCCCGCCTTGGGATTCGGGTCCCACGCAGTTCCCTCAAGCCCATCCATAGTGTGCAGGGGATGCTCCTCCTGCGCCTGCTCCAACAAGGTCGTGAGATTCTGGTTCTGCGCGATCGCTTTCTGCACAATCCGTCAGCTTCCCTTTCTACCTTCCCTCTGAGGCCTCTTGCAGAAACTCACCCTCAAGCATCCTTGGTACTCGCGCCACACCCTTCCACAAGTCCGCTCATACTGCGCTGCCTTGATCTGCGCACGCGTCATACCGGTAGTGTCGAGTGGCTCGGCATTATCCTCCTCATCTGCCTGATGGGTATGCGGGGACGAAACCATGTCGTCACCGGGCGTGACGTGCTCGCAGTCTGGGCTGCGTGAGTGGTGGTGGCCAAACAAGGGCGTCGGGCGGCGGCGGAAAGCCGACGAGTTGGCCCACGACGTGATCAGCGGCTTGCGCGCCGAGACTGGCGGTGGGGGCCTGTCCACTGCCGTGTCCGGGGAAGGGTTCTCAGAGGCTGACGGCAGTGCCGATGGGGAGGACGCTGAGGGCTGCGTTTCCGGTGAGACGGGCTCGTGCGTGTGAGACGGGGCTACCGGCATGGCGCCGCGCGACTGCTGTGAGGCTAGGTCGAGCGCAGGCTGGAGGTAGCCCTCGAACCAGAGGTTGAAGCACGAGTCGTACTGTTGCTTGAGCGGCGTGCACTCATCGGCGAGGGACCTGGGTACGTCAGTGATGTTTTCGAATACGATAGCTGGCTTCCGCTCGCTGCACTCACTGCATGGCGGGGGAAGGTGTGCGCAGGTGCGTAGGTGAAGCCGAGTGCCGAAGACATTGGTGACGACAGGTTCACTTTCGTGTAGGATCTGAGCGGCAAATCTTACGTAAACATATCAACCTCAAGTGTGGCATCTTCGAAGATCATGCAAAGCCGCCGCCATTAAACCGTCACGGCCGCCTCCGCAGATACGCTGAGTCTTCTGAAAGAGACTTGGAAATACCACTTGGTATCCCAGCCATCTCCAGACCCTCCGCTCGCCCACCTTTGCAACATTGCCAAGATCTCAAGCCATTCTTAAGATTCTATATACTAACAACATGCGTTTGCTACAAGCTCGCCTAGCGGCTGAGCTGCTCCTTGACCATGTCCTGGTAGGTACACAGACGGATAAGGTTGCGCTGGAGCATGGCAATGGTCATGACACCGACCGAGGGCACGTAGATCGATGCCCTGTCACGGACGTCGGCCTCAAAGTTCTTCTCGCCAGCGACGTTGACGCAGATGCAGCCGTCCTTGAGGAACTTGGTGGGGACCTTGTAGCTCTGACTGGGAACGGCGGAGATTACGACGTCCGAGACAGCGAGAGCCTGCTCAAGGGTGGTCGTCACAGGTGTGATTTTGTGGTGGGGGTGGAGCTTCGAGACGCTGTCATTGCTGGGGCGCTTGGAGAACTCGACAATGGCTACTGGTCAGCCATGATCATGCACTGCATACTCACAGTCAATGTCAACAGAGAAGACACGAGCGCCGTCGTTGGCAAGCAGAGCCGCGAGAGGACGACCAACGACCTCGGAGCGGTTGATTACCGTAATGACCTTTCCGCGGGCGCGGTCACCGTACCTCAGGAGACTGTTGTATACGCCAACGTGCTCGAGGACCTTGACGATAGCCAGGGGAGTACAGGGAAGAATCGACTTGACAGTGCCAGGAGGGCCGTTCTCGTCGTTGCCCTTCATGCTCTCGGCGATGTGCGAGGCAGGCAGAGGGCGGAGAGTGGCAGGGCTGATGAACCGGATGCTAAAAAGTCAGAGCTGACCAAAGACCCCATTACACTTGTCGTAGAGCTCACTTGTGGTACAGGTTGAACAGGAACTGGTGGTTCAAGCCCTCGACGTCCTTGCAGTGGTCCACGACCGACTGCAGGTACTGGTCCTGAGATTGTCAGTAGTGTTCCAGGCACGACATGGCACTGGTGACAATCTTGTCCTCCAAGGAAACTCACCTGACGGTCACCGTAGATGGGGTAGTAGACCTGTTTGTCAGCTCAAGTCCATGTGGGACCGTCAATTCTACCAACCATGATACCGTCAACATCGTTGTCCTCGTTGGCCTGGGCACGTGAGCTCGCTGCACAAATGTCGATTCCTCAACGTACCTCGAGGATAGCCTCCTCAACTCCAATGCCAACACCGTCACCGTCCATACCCTCACGAGCCTGTCCAACAAGACGCAGCTCAAAGTTGATGCCGACCTGCTCGCATGCGCGCTTGGTGAACTGTAGACGTCAGCCATAGCCTCGGGGCGAATATGTTGGGTTTGGGAGCTCCGCAGGCCAGGTTAAATCGAAGCCCGACCTGGTCGGACTTGTGTTTCTGTATCAACACATACCTCTGCGTAGTTCCTTGCGTCCTCCTTCTTGGTCGCAAGGATGCCAACCATGTGAGGGGCGCGCTTGGCGAAACGCTCACCGCCGATCGCGGCGAGGAGCTCAGCCTTGAAGGGGACGACGACCTTTGAGGCGGTCACGAGCACACCCTGAGTGGTTGAAGGGGAGGAAGTTGATGCCGACATGGCGAGTGTCGTTGTGCTTGACGATGCAAGAAGGTCGAGAGGTACGGTGAGAGATGAGATGTTAAGGATTCTTGATAGCAGGCCACCAGCTGTCGTCCTGCTCGCCCCGCGTGCAGGAATTTCCACCCAGAATCTAAGATCTTTGAATCTGCCGCCCACGAGGTTGCAACAGGATCACGTGACAGACTTCCCACGTGCCCGCCCGGCGGTCCTTGGTTGTGGCAATAGTCGGACGGGAGATATCTCTGTGTAGTACGCAGGCCACCAATCCAACGACAGATACACAACCTGGCTGTTTCTCGTATTCTTTCTCTCATATCCCTCTCACACACAATCGCAGAGCAGAGCAGTATTCTGCTCGTCTCTGGACATTGCTTCGCGCTTCCCTTGCTTGGCCTCTCGTCAGCTGTCACGCTACTTTTGCTCCTCGCAGTAACCGTGAGTGTCATTGCTCCGCCAAGACACGCGCCATCACATGTTGTAGCTCTGGCTGACTTCCCCTTCCAACAGGTGACGCCTACCTCAAGCCCCCATCCTACTCTAACATCTCTCACCCATCATTTAACACTCTTTATCTCTAGCTTGGAATCCAAGTGAAACTACGGCACGAATCCTTGAGGCCGCCTATCCTCACACCCGAGTCTCGAGACAAATCCCGCGACGTTGCCAGCGCTCCGCCCTGGTCAACATCACCATGTCTTCCCTTTCCTTTGAGCCCATCTACAACGTTCTCTTCCCCACTCTCCCCTTTCCCCTCAACTATGTGAGCAGTCTGTTCTCCGCCTTTGACTGAACTAACACGCCCAGGTTCCCATCTTCTTCCGCGTGTGTGCGGTGCTGTTAGCCGTGCCGTTCTTGCTTTTCATGGCCTTGGACCTGATTGCCTACAGTGAGTTTCACACCCTCCGATACCTGTGCTAATCACTTGCAGCCATTGCACGTACACTGCACATCTCCATGTCACCGTTGCGTGTGCCCCGTTCACCTCCGGCTGTGCCGCACGAGCTGGAGGATGAAAACAGTGACAACCCGATAGTCATGGGCCTCGATATCCCGACAGCCCCTCCTACCCCTGCTGGTGGCAAGATGCGCTCCGACTACTTTGGCAAGCAGAGCCCACCACAGACTGCGTCGGTCGCTCAGCACCAGCGCGAGGCCACCGGGGCTGGCATCCTCATCCGCATGGCTGTTGTCATGATGGTGGTCGGCGTCTTCCTTCAGCTCTTCTCAGGGTTGAACAGGCATCAGTCGATCGTTCTTGCCGGACAGACGAAGTCTCCTGTCGCCCTCGTCCTCACCGCCCACCCGGACGATGAGGTCATGTTCTTTTCCCCAACAATTCTGAACCTTGTCCGCACCGGCTGGGGCGTGCTTGGCCTCTGCCTCTCGACCGGGAACGCCGATGGCCTCGGTTCCATTCGTGCAAAGGAGCTTTTGGCCAGCTACGTTCGTCTTGGCCTCCCAGAAGCCAACGTGACCGTCCTCGATCACCCGTGAGTCTGGCGCCCCGCATCCATGCTGACGGCAAGTGCCCTGCAGGACACGATGAAAACCAAGTGGGACCCCGAGGTGATCGCCGAAATCGTCGCTTCCTACCTCGCCAAGCACGATGTCACTCATGTATGTACCCACTGTCGTCGTTGGTCTCTAATCCTTCCCAGCTCATCACCTTTGACGACCAGGGTGTCACCAAGCACCCAAACCATGTCCCTCTGGCTGAAGTTCACGCCCTGCTCCCGACGCCCGAGAACGGCACCCGTCCGCGCCTCCTCACTCTTGAGACCCCGCTGGTCGCTACCAAGTTTACCGGACCTTTCTGGGCATTGGCAGCCGCAACGCGCCAGTGGGTCGTTGGCCCCGCGCCCAACCTCACGACATTTGTTGCCTCGCCCCGTCAGTATCTGCGGGCACTGAGGGCCATGCTCCAGCACAAGTCGCAGATGGTGTGGTTCCGCTGGCTCTATGCCGCTTTCTCACATCTCATGTGGGTTAACAGGTTGATAGAGGCTTAGAGATGTTTTGCAAGTTTTCGGATTCGGAGCAGGTCGGCATCGTGGACTATTGCTCACATCTTAGCTGGCTAACTTATTTGCGCTTATTAACGCAGTTCAAGCAGTCCGAGTCGCGGTCTCATCTCGTCATCGCAAGATTGTATGGATGGAACTTGGCGACGATGGACTCCTAGGGCTCGCGGGGGCTCTCCAGACCCTGGGAGTGACGGCGACACCCACTACAGGCCACACGCCACTACAAGTCTTTTCCACCGAAGGTTGCTTTCCTCGATGCATGCTGCGGCGTCGGATCCTTTGTGCCCAGCATCAAGCTTCCCATCACTACTACGACAGCTCAGTCCGGCTTTTTGTCGCTTCCATCCGGGCACTCTACGCCGTGCTCAGTCTTGCTGCGAGAGCTATCGAAACGGACAGCGACAGAAGCTTCCACGTCAACATGAACGGCCTTATGTGCGACTGAGCACTTGCCCTCACAGGCTTTGCACAGCAAAGGCCTCGCCTCGCGGATCCTGCGCGAGCGTGACGAAGGTGAAAGCGACTGGCGTGTGCGTGCGCATTCCAGTCCCACCTGCGTGCTTCGGCGTGCTCAAGCACCCTGAGGAGGGTGGGCAGCTCGAAACACCGGCACAGGCTCGTATGCCGTTGAGTATAGAGGAGGTTGGCAGCTGCCGAGCTGACTGTGTTCGCTGTATGGGCAGTTAACATTTCAGAGTGCAATGCCTGTCGTGCTTTGTGGTCATGGGATCCGACCCTGATGCTATGCGGCAGCCACAGAGCCTTTGAAGAGCAACACACCTACAAGCCTTGTGGTGTTGCAGGTACATACGCACCGATAAGGTTGCAGACTAGGCAGACCACCTCATGAGACGCAGTGTGCGAGTCGATGCCGAGCGTTCTGACAAGCTGACAGCGTCTCCGGGAAAAGGTCGGAGAAACCAGAAACGTGCGTAGCAACTGTTCGGGGATCGGGGACTTGGCACACTTTCGAGGCACTCGAGAAGACGAGCTTGCTGGAGGGTAAGACGGTGGCCGAGGAAACGTGATCAATGGGGATCAGCCACCACCACAAATCCTAGAACCCTCAACACCGGCGACATTGATGAACACTTGGCGTCTATGGATCACTTGGCGTCTATGGATGGCTGTCGGCTCTCTCTACAGCGTCGGGTGAGTCGCTTGGTCTTTCTCCATGTATTATCAAGCTCAACACCAAGACGGGCCGGGCCGGCCACCGAATAGAGGCCGAAATATCGGCCCGAGGCTGGTCCGAACCTTGCCCGCTTCAATTGACCGTGCTATGACATGTTGGCCAGGCCACTGTCGTCCGCAGATCCCACGCTGAGCATGCTACCAATATAGCCGCTTTGCCGTTGAACAACCCTAAGTGGCCAGAGATACCAGGCGGCAGGGCGAGGGAGGATGTTTTGAGTAACACGCTTTAACCGCACCTCGGTCGACATATCGGTCACACATTCTTGCCTGGGTAGCAACTGACAGCCCTGCGCGCTAAACAATGCGAGCCTGGGAACCCATGATCCAGCGATACTGCACTGTGCCAATGCACTGACAGTGATAAGGTTCTCCCGCTTAACCGATTTACCGCACCTTGGCCTCACAGCTGAGAGAATGTACGCCTCATTGATGTGTACAACCGGCACTGTCCTCGTGATCACTGGATGTTGGCGGCTGCTCTTGCAAGGCTATGAGACCCGGCAGACTGCCTTTGCCATGGAGGCTGTTGCTTCCCCTTTTGATGAATAGTATGTCACAGTAACCCTGTAAGATACGCCAAGGCGTTGGCAGCGTCGATGCTCGCTTCTCCCTAGTAAAATCACTGTTCTCGCATGGGATGCCTAGACATCCCCGTTATGGGCGCCGTGTGCTCCCTGGGATGCTACGAGTTGGAGCACCAATTGGTTATGGTTTGTGAACGCAGGTCCGGGCCGGTGGCGTGCCGGAATTGACTAGTGGATGGATGTCCGGATGACACCGAAGCATGCCTTGGCAGCGCACGCCAGAGTGGGCAAACCTTGCCTGAATTCCATTATATTACTCCACGACAGCCTATAGGTAGCCCGGTAACAACCATGCCATGTAGCAAGTCAATGGCGTGAGTCAATGAAGCCCGGAGATAGCAAGGTGCGCGCCTCGGTAACTTTTCTCTCCTGGTAGTTATCTCGTCGTCTGACACTCCTAAGACCCGGATCATTATTTTCCGGGAACCTTGCGTTATCCGTTCTACCGTCTCACCTCATCTCAACAGAGGCTCTCTCCAGGGGACAGCCGGCCGAGCCCAAACCTCACCTTGATAGGTGTAGATAAAACCACGTCCATGCGGGGGAATGTTGGGTCCCCACAAGCATTACACAATGCCCCTCTCTCCTAAAGCCTACACTCTGCTTTGTGGGTGCTTTGCCGCGTGAGTGCCATAGACGGTCGCGTGGAATGTGCTGACGTGACTCTTCCTCAACGTCTGCTTGGACCTTCAGACTCGGCTCATCCCTTTATGGGTACGACCTTGGCGTCATTGCGAGTGTCCTCGTAGCTCCCGACTTTCTCATTACCACTGGCTTGACTGGCAAAGACACGGCAACCCAAAACTATATCGGTTTCGTCACCTCGTCCATGCTGCTCGGGGCATTTGTCGGCTCTATTCCTGCCGGTCTCATCGCCGACAAGTTTTCGCGTCGCATTGGCATTACCGTTGCGGCTGTGGTGTTCATCGTTGGAGGATGTCTGCAGACCGCAGCCATGAACAAGGAGATGATGATGGCTGGCCGCTTCATTGCCGGCTTTGCGATCGGCATGATGACCCTCTTGGTGCCACTTTACCAGTCTGAGATTTCGCTGCCACGTTTCCGCGGCCGTCTGACCACGCTTCAGCAATTCTTCCTCGGTATTGGAGCTTTCCTCGCAGGATGGATTGGCTACGGATGCACCGCCAACCAGTTTGGCAAGCCAGTGCAATGGCGTCTGCCTGTGAGTAGCAAATTAAACAAAACAAAGCTGATGTGGCAGTTGGCTTTCCAAATGGTTCCGGCCGTGCCTCTTCTCTTTGTCGTCCTCGTCCTCCCCGAGTCTCCACGCTGGCTCATGATCCGCGGCCGTGAAGAGGAGGCTCTGCAAGTCCTCGCCAGGCTCCATGCACGTGGAGACGTCGACGACCCCTTGGTTCAGGGTGAATTTCACGAAATGAAAGACAAGGTCCAGGAGGAAGCCGCCGTTGCCTCAAATTGGAGTGAAATCTTTGGCAAGAAAGAGAACATTCGCAAGGTCATGCTAGGCATCATCTTGCAGTTCTCTGTGCAGATGACAGGAGTTTCGTTCCTTCAGTACTACGGGCCAACTATCAACGAGAAGGTTGGCTACTCTTACGAGCTCACGCTTCTTCTTGGCTCAATCGGTGGTGTTCTCGGCCTGATCTCCCAATTTACCGTCTGCGCCAAGGTCGACACGTATGGTCGCCGCTGGCCGCTTGTTATTGCCAATATTATTTCTGGCTTCATGTTCATCTGGATCATGTGGATCTCCAAGAACTTTGTTGAAGACAAAGGCAACGTTCACATGGCCCGGGCATTTATTGCCATCGGTTGGATCTGGAACATTTGCTTTTCGCCCATCGGCTCCCTCTCTTGGGCCTACCCTGTCGAGATCATGAACACTGCCATCCGTGCCAAGGCTACTGCTCTCACCTCGATGGCATGCTGGATTGCCAGTGAGTTGAACTGACGACATACTGTCGGAGATTTGCTGACAAGTCAGACTTCATGATCGGCCAGGTGTCACCCAACGCCTTCGCCCACCTCAGCTGGAAGTACTTTATCCTCTTCGTCATTTGTGGTTTCACAAACGCCCTCACCATGTGGGCTTTCTTCCCAGAGACCAAGGGCCGAACCCTCGAAGAGATGGATGAGTACTTCCGTACCACAAACTGGTTTGTTCCCTCGGCCAAGGTCCAGAAGGTCCGTGCTGGCGAACGTGAGGAGCAGCTTTTGCAGGGAAAGATCAACGGTGCTGAGATTGCGGTCCCCGGGAGCCGCAAGGAGGACTATGGTAACGAGAGAAGCACCCCAACATCGGAGAAGGGAGAGGTCGAGTACACTGAGAAGGTCTAAGGTGGCAGTGTGGCGCAGGAAATGGGTGGATGTGGGCGAGTCGCAGATTGGGCGGGTGATACGATACGGCTAAAAGAGATAGGGAAAGAGTGATGAATTTGTTAGGGCTGTCTACGTATCTGTCTGCACTCAAGGGACCCTCTCGCGGATCACCTTTGGCTCTCTTGCTTACGTTCAGGTCAAATGAACAAACGTGTTGCTATGCGGCGCAGTTGGCAAGGATTGGTCGTTATAAGTTACTAGCAAAATACTAAACGTAAAATCTTTAACGGCCTGGTTATATCAGTCGGTAGATAGTTTGACTCTTATTTATAAGATATCAAAATGTCATGGGTTCGAGCCCCATACTAGGCTTTCTTTTTTGGCAATTTTCATCGCCACCACTCAGTAGAGGCCCTGCTGCCCCTCGCCTGAAGGATGCATGAGGGTCCTGATAGCGCCTGCACAGTGACCGACACTCAGTGACGCCTCCCGCTTCGCTCCCAGGCCACAACAACCTGTGCCAAGCTGCGTAAGGTTGGTGGCGTATCAATCTCTGCCACAGACGGCATGAGGCGCATACCGACGTCATGTGCACCTCTTTCTCGTACATCACGCCGACGAGCTCACAAGTTGTGCATTCTTAAGCCTCAGCCAGGAACTGCATCATATTGCTTTTCTGTCGTCGACATTGCCACGCCGTGGGTCCCCGAGGCTAGTGACTGGTCCGTTTTTTGGCAGAAGCATTGGCAACCGAGCCAGGAGGCGATGATGATACATGCCGTGTGCATGGGCGCGAGAGTCCTCCGCTCAGAGTTTCCAGGCGAGACATATAACTGAATGGAAGTCGTCTCACACCTCACCCCACCCCCACAACCAGCCCTTCCAATGCTGAACTTCCTTCTCCTTTTGCTCCTCTCACTGAGGCTGGGCGCCGCGGCCCCAGCGCCGACACCTCGTCAAGACGCCGGCAACTCCTCGGCCACCCCTACCAGTGCCAACCTCACTCTAGCTCGGGCAGTCATTCGTCCGTCGAGTGCCAACGGCTCCGCCATCAGCGTCTGGGGCACTGCTGGTTTCGGCGTAACTTCGTTTGTCGGTATCCCGTTTGCTGAGCCCCGTGAGTATTGAGAAGGGCCTTGGACGTTCAACGGAGAACCCTTGTCGGTCTGAAGTCACCGCTGACGTAGGTGGCAGCTGTCGGCGAGCTACGGTTCGCGCCCCCGCGCCCCAAGATGTACAACTCAAGCATTCTCACTGCCATTCGCCCTGGGCCAGCTTGTATGCAGGATGATAACCCCAGCATCACATATGGCGCTGGCTCAAACGGTATCAGTGAGGACTGCCTGACTCTCAACATCATGGGGCCAATGCCCGGGATTGCGCCGTCCAACTCGACAATGAGTGTGAACGAGTTCGTTGCCGACCCAAACTCGACCGAGACCTCGGCCGGTCTCCCCGTCATGGTTTGGATCCACGGTGGCGCTTTCACAGCGGGTAATGGCCCCATGTATCTCTCTCCGTTCCTCGTCAACTACGCTTCACAGGTTATGGGTAAACCAGTAATCCTGGTAACAATTCAGTATCGCCTGGGTATCTTTGGCTGGGGGTAAGTGTTGCCTTGGTTAACCCTCACTCGGAGCTCACCGGCAGTTACGGCCAGGAGGTGGCTGAGAATGGTGCCGCCAATCTTGGCCTGCGTGACCAAACGTTGGCTCTGGAGTGGGTGCGGGAGAATATCGCGTCCTTCGGAGGAGACCCGTCCAAGGTGGGGCTTGGTTTGGTGCGGGCCACAATCTGACAGCACAGGTCACTGTCTTTGGCCACTCGGCTGGGGCAATCAGTATCTCTCTCCTCATGCTGAACGAGAGCGTGGACCTGTTTCGTGGGGCAATCATGCAGTCCGGTGCACAGTCGTCGCTGCCACTTGGCCCAACGGGCGAGCTGCGCCAAAGACCATATGACGTCCTGACGGCGCTCGTGGGTTGTGGAAACACCACCATTCTCGATGGCCTGAATGTGACGCTACCAAACGCCGACGCTGCATCGGCTGCCAACTTGACTGCGGCTAACTCCACTCTAGAGGGGCCGCCAAACACAGCCAAAGACTCACTTGCGTGTCTCAAAAACGTTCCTGCCGAGAAGATCAACAACGCAACCTTGATGCTGGAGAACCTAATACCTCTTCTTGGCACCACGTACAGTACCAGTGTGTGGCTGTCCTGACGATACAGCCTTCTCTGGGGACCAAGTGTCGATGGAGATCTCGTCACCGCTTCCCCTCACACATTGTTGGAAAACGGCTCCTTTGCGAGGATTCCGTTCATCACAGGCAATGTGCGAGACGAGTAAGTGGCTGCGATTCATGTGAGCAACCCAGCAGTCTGATACCACCACAGAGGTACCATGTTTGTACCTCCCACCATTAACAGCAGTGAGGTCAGCGCCGCCCAGTTCATCAACCTCATGAACCCTACCCCAATTGACAATGCCACCCTTGCGAGGATTCTCGCACAGTACCCCAACGACCCTGCGCTCGGTAGCCCCTTCGGCACGGGCAACGAGACCTTTGGTCTGGACCCAATGTTCAAGCAGCTCGCAGCGATTTTCGGCGACTCGTCTTTCCAGTCCAGGCGACGCTGGTTCCTCCGCCAAGCAAACAGCAACGGCTTCAACAACACCTGGACCTATGAGTTTGTTGGACGTGTGCCAGTCTCGTCCAACTCCACTGGTGCGGCAAACATTTTTGAAGGCTCCGCGTTCATGGGTACCGCACACGGCTTCGACGTCATGTATGCCCTGGGCGCTGCGAGCACCGCCGCCAACTACACTGCCGAGGAAGTGGCCCTCAGCGAGCAGGTCATGACCTACTGGGTCAACTTTGCCTACGCCCTCGATCCAAACGGCGCCAACGGTGATGCCAAATCACAGAGCAGCAACTCCTCCAGTCTACCCTACTGGTATCCTCACACCTATCCCGCCAATAAGAACCTCTTGCTGCTCCAGCCTGGCAACACGACGATGGTGCCAGACGACTTCCGTGAAGACCGCGTGTCAGTGTTCAACGACCCTGAGATTGTCCCTCAGCTTCATGCCAAGCGCGACGTGTGAGGCAAGCCGAGATGGAAAAGGTTTCCTGTGTAGAAGAAATGCGACCAAGTGTGAAAGATGCGAATGGGTACGCAGTTATGGGGTAGTCTACAAAGGGAACTGATGAGGTTGAGCGTGCCAGGAAGACGAACCCAGATTCCAGTCCCGTGCCTGACGGCCCTGGCGGTCAGTGCCTGATTTCCCCCGCTTGACGGACGTCCTGTTGTCCACGTCTGCAACATCGTGGAAGGCATTGAGCACGTTGGCAGCGAGGAGGAGACGCCGTCTTCAGCGGATATCTAGGCCAGCATCTCTTGGCTGGCCCCACGCATCGCCATCTCCAGCAGGTCGACAAACTCTAACACTAATCGTCCACCATGGGCCGGCTCAACTGGCTCGCCTCTTATCTGCCAGCACGCTCACACTCCCAGCCGACACGCACTTGGTCGGAGACACATTCGGTTGGCGTGATAGAGCACTCGGCATACCCACACATTGTGGATAAGATTCTCGCCGAGGCAGATCATAGCGTCCTTAACGCATTTCGGGCAACATCGCACCAGTACCATGACATTGTTGACGCGCGTCAAGTTTATCATGTCCAACTGTTCGCGCCGAGTCGTGATGATGAACCAATTTGTATCACGACGCCCAAAGGATTGAGGATACCGAGTCTTATGCCGAGACGCTGTGGCATTCATTCTCGCACCCAAGACGATGGTGATAATCCTCAACTCGAGAAACGACACATATCCATTTTGAGCAACGTCCGCATCTTGGACATGCACGGCAGCCTCCTCAGAGGTCCCAAGGCGACGATGCCTGTGCAGCCAAAGAGTCTACGTGGACTGGCCTCCGCACTAGAACATGTACGCATTCGACGCATTCGCACCCAGTCTGCTCAACCGTTTGATCGCCTGCACACGCCCTGCCCATTCCAGGTCGCCTCGCGTGCGGCCGACCACACGCTGATTGTGCTTGGTGCCATCGAGCCCAATGTTGCACAGAACCCACTTGGCTTGCACCATGTCATTCCCGGTACCCATCGGCACGTGGTTCACTTGTTGTACGACTCAAAGAACGCTGTGCCCGTAGCCGGCGTTGGTTGTCGACGAGACTACATCGACTTGGCAGAGCTGGTCGTCATCTGCTCGCAGCGAGGAGGCGATAATAGCAAGGAGGGGATCCCAGCCGCGGGGCGAGTAACACTTTTCGCAGGGCTGTACCGCCACGTTGCCCGATTATCGCGGCCAACAAATTACACTCTTGTGGGCGTTACTCAAAGTCCTGAGCAGGAGGCAGAGTTCCTTGCCGAGGCGAGGGCAATTGTTGATGTCGAGGCGCCGAAATTGTATCCGGGCTGGAGCGACGAACAGCTCGAGAAGGCCCTTCGGGACAGCGTCCGGTTTGTCACCCGCCAGCAGTATCGCGAGGAGGTCGGTGAGGTGCAGTGGGCGCTCGAGACTAAGGATCCCGACGAGAAGGAGGTCAAGCCACCTGGAGGTTGGCGTTGGTAGACTCGGTGTATGCCCTTAGGCTACTCCGTTACGTGGCTGCGATGATAAATAGGATGCATGGATGTGATACACGTCTCGTCGTCAAATCCCAGCTCTCGCCCGTCGCTACACCGTAAATGAGACCTCTTCAGGCTCCTATTGGAGCCCAAGCGCCGTGTCCGACACCTCATACAAGCTGCCCCGGCCGACCGGCACCCCCTTGCCGCTGATCAAGACCCCTGCTTCCCGCGCAATCATTGTCGCCATCAACGACCCCGTCAATGGGTCCGCTGCAAGTCCGCCGCGTGCACTGGAGTGTCAGCCATTGCCCTCCAACTCTTGTCCCCGCTCGGAGCCGTAGCAATTTCGGGGTAACACATGTCTTGTGTTGGGTGAACCACGATGGCGCCGCAGGTTCCAGAGCGTGTTCCATGCGGCGTGCTTCAAACACCCTGGTAGCAGTTCCAGCCGAGGTCCACGACTGTGAACAGCGTCGTGGAACACCGGCAGGCGCCAACGGGGCCAAGCTCTCTTGCCCCTCCACTACCCTCGCAATACTCACATGGTCTGCACAACACCTCTGTATGTCTCTGGTGGAGAAGTCGCTCCCGTCTCCTCACGAATACTCTTTGTGTCAACGCGCAGCGCAGCCTCGTCGTCGCATGAAGCTGTCGGGCCCTGGTTGGGCCAGTGGGCGCGCCGATGCTGGAAGCGCGAGACGCCAGACACTGCGGCCAGATATGTCGCCCACATTGGCGAGGTGCGGGGGAAAGCTGACGTGACGAGCTTGGTGACTGCGTGGGTTAGCCCTAGTCGCAAGAACCGCATGAATGAGGCTGCCTGCAAAACGGTGGGAGGGCATTGCTTCTTGGCCCAAGGCCAACGTTCAGATCTTGCGATGAGCACAAGAGGGAACAACCGCTCTTGGCCATCGATCGCACCCATACGGGCAAACAGCCCCGCGACAACAGCCCCCACCGCTTGAAACTCACAGGCCTCGTTTTGATCTGGTGTGCGGGTGGCTGCTTGTCCATCCAACCGTTGACTGCACCCTTCCAAGCCATCTGCCGGTTGTCAGCATCTGCCCCAAGCCGCCTCGGTGCATTCACATACCCGGGCTTGTGAGCTGGTATTGGCTGCGGAAGGCAATGTCAAAACCATCCATTCTTGCCTCAATGACCGCCTTGCCAGCTGCAGTCGTCAGTGCTGTTCAACTTGCGCGTCCTCATGACTCTCGCTCGGCTCGCTCGACCCCCAGTCCGGCGACACGCTTCTACTCACCCTCCCATGCAATCTTTGCCACTGCCTCAACGACCTCTATTGGCTGGTCGCAAATAATGGTAAGGTCGACATGTGCTGCCTTGAGTCCATTTTGTGCCACCCATGCCTGGGGGCTCTGTATCATGATCAGCAACGGTGCCGGCATGTGGTATCGTCAGAGATCTGGGAGACCCACCATTTCGACCGCCGTCACAATCGCATGCACACCCTGTTCCAACAAGTATCTATGCTGTCAGCTTTCTTGCTCTGCATCAGGCTTTTACTGCCATCACGTACGCTGTCGCCGCTGGACCGGCCGGTGTGCCCGGGGTGACTCCCTCGAGGAAGCGGTTAGTCGCCGGCGGTGCGCCATTACTTGCTTCGGCAGCTGGCAGCGGCGGTACTGTTGCGTCATCCACAATGACCAGGCCATCAATGGACAAGTGTTGCGCCTCTTCGTTGGCGAGCAGCAGTCGGACGGCCTCGAGCCCGTAGCTCGCCGTGCCGAGCAGAAGGATCGTAGCCCCCATGAGCTGTTGAGAGTAAAGTGGTGTGTTGGGTAGAGGGATCACTTGCCGTTCAGCCGGAGCCCAACTCATCCCACATCTCGAATCGGCGGGCTCTCTTGCAGCTTGCGGCAAAGGCGCGAAGTTTGCAGGTCCCGGCGACGGGCAGGCTCCTTGCATGGCTGGGCAGAGGAGCACAGCGCAGGACAACGTACCGTGGCGCGCATCGGCGGACCTGGGGGTCCCTGCCTGGCGCCTGGCTCCGGGCCAGTCTGCGTGCACTGCGCCGTCCTTCCCCACCCCCGTTGCCCTCCACTCGGTCGACCCTCGAACGCCCTTTCGCGCCCCGTCTGCATCCTGGGTCTCGTCCTGCATGGCCTGTACGCACTCCTCTCGCAGCAGAGCAGTAGGTCTGCATGCTCTGCAGCAATGTAAAGGGCACGTTTTTGGGCGTCCGCCCCACACGGTCCGTGTTTCAGGCTTACTGCCCTCTTCACGGTCCACACACTGCCCAGATGCTTGGGTGGCGTTCAGCGTTCAGCACCGAGCAGGGCAGCCAGGAAGAAGCATGCAGGCAGCATCCCACGCACGGGGGTGGCCCCAACAAGCCACGGCCGCTGATTAATGGTGTTCTCATCGTACCAGCGTAGTCTTTCCGCCATGTTCAGACGATCAGATGTCCGTATTGCTACGCCACCGCTCCCATGTCAGGATACCACGGCACACGACGGCCAGGCTGGCACTCATTTGACGATTAAACTTACCCCTCACAAGTACGTAATAACATAGTGGCCACGAGTTTAGAAAACGTCAGTATATGCAGGATAACGTCGAAGGAAAAGTGCAGGAAGTCAACCAGTGGTTTACTGGCTCGCGGTGGATTTTTGTCATACTCAGATGACCGCACAGAGCTTGCCTTTCCATAACAGGTCTCCCGCATCTGCTCAAGTCAAAATCGATCCAGCCATTCATTCTCGCTGGGGCTTTTCCGAACGCATTTAGAGACGACTGGGAGTGGCTGCGATGTTGTCAAGGAACATAATTGCCACTCTGGCGCTCTCCATCACGACCAAGTGGTCAAGCCAAAGAAGTCGGCTCCCACAACTATTCATAGGCTCATCTCGAATTACATCACCTCTTCTCCTAATCCATGAACAACGATTCAAACTGTCGTCAGCGCCACGCGCACCAACCTAACTCACCTTGCGCCCTGAGGCCTGCGTTGGGTCAATATCGTCGGGCTCGAGCTCCTCATTGTCGTCCCCAGTCTCAGCCGAATCTATTGTCTCAGTTGTGGTGGCCGGCAGAATGGACGAGCGGCGTGTCGACCTCGTCGACCTCGTTACCGGCGGTGCACTGAATTCTTCCGTGGATGTCTCTGTCTCTGTCACCGACGTAGACTGTCTCGTCCTCCGCGTCGATCTTCCTCCACTGAGACCTGCCACCTCCTCGCTGGGACGATCACAAGGTGCTGGTGCTGCCAGATCTTCTGGAGCAGGTCCATCACCGAATATGTCTGAATCGAGCTCGAATGTGCTTTCGTCAACGACCTTTGGAGGCTGGGGTTCAGGCTGGTGTTCCAGCTCTGGTTGTGTCAACAGCTGAGTAGCCTCCAGCTGCATCTGAGTGAGAAGCTGAGTCGCCTCGGTTGGGGTCTGCGAGGGATCTGCCCTCCCAGCACCTTGTTGTGTCGACATTCGGTTTGGTGGGAGATTGTCGAACTCGCTCTGGTCCCAGTCCATCGGCTCGCCTTCATCCTCTGCCGCAGCGAAGAGTGGTTCGGGCTGGTTGGATGGCCGTGGAGGCGGCGGCTGGTTGCTCTCATCGTCTGGTTCTGCCTGTGCAGGGTCGTTCAGGTTGTCGTCGTCAGCATCATCCATCAACGCCTCTAGGTCAATGTCGCCCACGCCCGCGAGCTCAAGCACTTCTTGCTGCGTGAGACGCATGCTTTGACTCTGCGAGGAAAGGAATAGCGGTTCTGGCCCATTCGGGTCCCCTTGAGAGCCCTGCGACCCCTGCGACGCATGGGCCTGGGCACCGAATGAGACCGTGACCATTCTTTCAGCGTCAGCGGCAGGTGGCTGCGCCGTGAGACTGAGACTGGCCCGAGGCGCACGACCGGAGCGAGGTATCTCCGAAGCCTTGCGCTTCCGCAACGGTGTAGCCTCACTCGATTCAGATTCATTGGCGGCAGATGCAACACTTGTCCCGCGATCGGTCCTCTCGCTCGGCTCTGCGTGGCCTTGCCTCCCATTTGCAGGGACAGGTGCTGATGGCGACACACTGGTGAAGGCCTCACACTTGGTCGTTGCGATGGCGGCAAAGATGGTAAATAGCTCTGCCTCATGACCGTTTTTGTCCAGCCCGACGTAGGTGCTGCTGATAGTCAGAGGCTGTGTCGCCTCACTGAACATGAAGTCGAGATCCATCCCAAGCTGCTCGGCGAGTTGAAGAGCCCCCTGTCGCTGTCAGTTCGAGCATGCTAATTGAACGTACCTTGAACTCTCGCATGGGGAGTGCCAAATCCTGTCGTCCATCAAACACCTCGTACATGTCAAACTCTTTCACGCTGAGCTTGATCTCTGTACTGAGAGCCGCAGCACCTCCATAGCTTCCTCCAGTGTCAAAGTTCTTGACTCGTACCTCCTCGTCCGTGAACATCCACGCCAGCTGACTGTCCCCACGCACACCACCACTATTTGCAATTGAAGTGGCAGATGAAAAGGCAATCGAAAAGTGGTCGAGCCAGTCGCGCATCGAGCGCGCAGCAACCTGAAACCCGCTTGGTTGTGAATCTGGGTCCACGATTACGCGCAGAAAGTCTGAGCTGTGGAGATGCAGAATATGCTTTTTGGTGATGCCTGGCAAGTTAGTTCGTAGTATGAACATTTCACTTACCGTGGGTCTGCACAAGCTTGAGCTCGAGAACCGCACTTCTTTCCATAACGCGCACATCGTCGGTGGCGTCCTCATCGTCGTCGTCTGGTGTGCGTGCACGCAGGCCTCCCTCAGGGTCGACAATACGCAGCTCAATGCGCTCCACTGAGGTCAGAGCTGATGCCTTGCCTAAAACGCTAAGCACCGACTGCACCGTCAGCGGCCTTCCTTGAAGTCTGCACAAGTGGCTCACCTTCACATACAGCTTGCACTCTACGCAGCGGCGTTGCTGCGCTGCAGTGCCCAGAGACTTGTAGCGGGAGAAGAATGCTGGCTTGAGCGTGAATAGACAGTAAGCCGACTTTGAGGAGTTGGTGACAGCTAGTTCCCACTGCTTGTCAGGGTTACATCTTCCTAACCGCGGCTTACCTTGTCCACGGCCGCGTGCATGCACAAGTCGTCGCCAAAGCGCGATGCACACTGGAGAAGGCGAACAAAGCCTGCCGTCAGTGAATCGACAGTTGATCTATACACACTCTTGATGTTTGGCTCCCTGATCGAGACCTCCATAGTGTTGCTGTATGTGGGATCATGCTTGACAAGTTGTCAACAACAAACGTGAGCCAGCATAGATGAGTGGACTACTGTGACCGGGATCAAATCCACGTGGTACCTCCACCTGGCCGATCTCGGATCCGAGAGATTACTCGTAACCGAGATCATTAAGGTGGTCTGTTCGGTACGAAAAATTGGACTGCTTTTCTCCTTCTTACGCTCCTCATCCCCACAGTGCAGTAACCAACGATGACCGAGACTCAATATTCGTTCCACCCCGAGTTTTCCTCACCCAAATCAGCCGCCATCATCCTCGCAGAAGACGAAACGGCATTTCGCTTCCCATTAGACGTACTCGCTCAATACTCGTCCTTCTTTGAGACGCTGGCACACCTGCCTACCCCATCGTCGCCGGCAGAAGATGGGCCATCGACCACCCCAGCCAACCCACCGATACCGCTCCACTTCACACCGTCATCTGCACTTCACTATGTCCTCGTGGCTACACGCGCACACGCAGCAGATGCGCCACCACCGCCACTCCCTCCACTCGATGTTGTGACAGCTGTGATAGAGGTCGCCGACGCATTTGACATGCCGTTTCTATACACATCCCTTTACACCGACGCGAAATATGGAGACGCCAACATCTTCGTCCTCTTCACCCTCGCCGCGCTCGCCGGAGACCCCGAGGTTATCGCAAGCTACGCTCGCCTGTTACGCGGATATACCGAAGCCGACATTGACCCTTGGGCGGCTGCTAGGCTCAAGCACAAGCTCCCTGGCGCATACTTGTCGCTTACACGGTTTCTGGAACGATGGTACTCGGATCGCATAAAGTTTGTCGAATACTTTCGCGATACGGCCCTCGAGGTGCGGGAACGGACCGACGAGGAGGCCGAGGAGTGTCCCACGACGTGCGTGCTCGCCCAGCATTTCAAGAACGACCTTGGTCCGTTTTCTGAGAAATTTGCGCAGTCATTTATTGATTGGGCGGGTGTCGATTTGCCTGACAAACGCACCATGGACGTCATGCAGTTCTGCAGGGCCCGATACAATTGTGAGACCTGCGCGGGTGTGCTGGGAGAGCTGCTGGCGTATATCTGGAAACGGTTCGAGCGAGGCACCTTCTGGGACTTATCCATCGGTAAAAGTGGGCCGTACTCTGGTTAATGGCCTCCTTGCCCCAAAACAGTTGTACTCTATTGTCATCAATAAGGCTGCCATGCATCACCTCATGAATACTTTGCCCACCTATGCTATGCCACCGCCGCTACGCGCTTCTTCTTCTTGCTTCCATCCTTCTTCTTCTTAACCTTCACAATCTTGACTGCCTCGCCCTCGTCTGCTGGCAAATCAGCTGGCGGTGTGCTCACAGCTGGTGTAGGTGCTGTAGACGGTGCGGGTGGTGTCTCCACTCGTGGTGGCAGGTCATCGCCCAATGTGTACTCCTCGTACCGATGGGACACAGGGGACGGACGCGCACTCAAGGAAGACGCGCTAAGGTCGACACCAGCAAGACCTGAACGCATTATGGGCGCGGTAGCCTTGACAGGAACGGGAGCGGCACCCTCGGGCATCTCCCCGGCACGGTCAAAGACGGGTGGAGGCGCGGGCGCCCTTGCAATGCGCTTCTTCTTGGACGACTTGACCTTGGTCGGCGCCGGTGCTTCTGCAGCCAGCATTTCTTCGTCGTCGAGCCTCACAATGGGAATGTCGTCTACGTCGTCGACGTCCTTCTCGTCGTAGAGATAGTATGGATCGCTCTGGGACTTCTCCTTTTGCGCAAATTTTCGCTGTTTGTAAGCCCACAGGAAATTCTATGTCACGTACCAAACGCTTCGCCTCGGCGTCCTCGGCGGTGAGGCTCTTGCCCTTGCCCTTCTTGCCCTTCCGGCTCCGTTCCTGCTCGCGCAACACGCGGCGCAGCTCATCCATTCCTGCCCCACCACCAACGCCAAGGTCGACCTCGCGTTCCTCCTCGCTCTCCCCCTCATCCTCCTCCAAGTCCGCAGGGAACCCTTGTCCCGGCACAATGATGTGCTCCAAGTTGAGATCGTCGGGAATGCGCACTGCCTCTTGTGCCATGTATGCCACTGAGTTGAGCTCGTGTGCGGAGAATAGCGGTGCGAAGAGGAAGAGTGACTTGGGGTACGACGGCTCGCCTTCGTCGTTGTCCTCGTCTGCGAAGCCCCCCTCGACACCAGGGATTGATTGGATGGGTGCTGAACGCTTTGGTGGAACATGGTGTGACAAGTCGGCCTCAACAAATGCGAGCAGCTGGGTAAGCTCCACTGCACGCTCCTGGACGTCGATATATGAGCTTGCCAGGAAGGGCTCGAGACCGCCGCGGACGCTGAAGACAACGTGCTTGCACTCCTCGTGGAGTTCTGCCGACCATTTTGAAGAGATGGATGCGGCATAGTAGCTGAACACCTTTGCAGCAGCCTGGAGCGATAGCGAGATGAGGTTCTGAGGAGCGGACGGCAGTGATGGCGGAAGCAGTGCCGAGATGGCGCTCAAAGGAGAGTTGAGGTTGCTAGCATACTCGCCGCAAATCCACACGGCAGCCTCGAGTAGTCCATCCTCTCCCGTCCTGTCGCGTAACCTTTCGCGCAGGTCGTCGTCGTTGATAACCTTTTCCAGTACCTTGACCGCATAGCTCCTTACGCTCTTGACACGACCGACGATATCGAGAAGCATCTCGCGTATCTGTGCTCCAACATCGACGTGGCTGACATAGGCCACATCGACGAGCACTGAAGTGACCCACTCAAAATCGCTGACATTGACATACGTGTCTTGCGCGATCATTGACAGGATGCGCTGAGCAAGCAGCAGGCGATATGAGGGGGCGAGAGAGATGCTCTGGGCCGTGACCGCCGGATCGACTGCCTTGGGGCCTTTCTCGGCAACGGCAGCGAGAGAGGCCATTGCCGAAGGCAATGACGACTCCTCTTCGTCCTGTGGCGGCGCCAGGTGGGCCAAGAGCTGGTCGACAATCGATTGAAGACTGTCGCGGTCCACCATCGAAGTGACGAGCTCCAGAGCGCGCATGCGGATGGATAAATCCGCGTCATCCAAACTGTGCAGAATTTCATCCTGATACTCGGCAACCATGTGCGGGTGAGTCGGGGTGATCTTGACCATTGCGAGGAGTGCGATGTATCGTACTGTGCATTAGCCCTCTCCATCTCAGTAACTCACAGTTCTGGTCACCGCCCTCATCTCGTAGATATCCACCCAGCTTGTCCACGCAGACTCGTGCCAGAGCGACACCTTGCGTCGTATCTGCGTCGAGCATCCCACCAACAATACATGTGCGTACACACTCGTAGAGGAGCGAGATGGCCGAAGTGGATGAAATGAGAGACGTCAAGGGAGGAAGAAGCTTGCGAACGAGTCGAGGCTCCAAAGGAGTAAGGATAGCAAACTAGACTGTAAGTTGTCGTCCACACATAGCACCACTCACGAGCTTGACGACCTTGATCAACATCCAGTTATTTCCACTACTGGTGAGGATACCAAAGAGGTCTGGTGCCAGAGGAAGATAGTTTTTGCCGCCTTGCCGCCGTGCAAGCTCCATAACCACTCCGACTGTTGCCCCAACGACGCTCTGATCGTCATCAAGCAAGCGCTCGCGAAGTCGAGGGAAGCCCTCGCGCAAGCCGTCCGGATACGATTCCCAACATGGCAAGAGGCAGAGCACGGCGCGCTTGCGAATTCGGGGTGACGAGTGAGTGAGAAGTATGAGCAGATCGGGGTGCAGTGTCTGAGACAAGGAAGGCGACAGGGAGAGAAGATGGGGGAGGGCCGACAAGGGCAGGGGAGGGATTGCAAGGTGAGGCGATAACAAGTCCTTCTTGATGCTGTTGACAGTGAGAACGACCTCTTCTGTATCTCCAGAAAATGCCATTGGCGCCGCCATGTATCCAAGCTCTGAGACAGTCAGCGAGCTTCGCGGTATAGATGCTCACGCTTCAGGTTGTACCGAGGCGAGCTCATTGTCTCAACAACATGGAATGCAAACCCGGTGGGAGGCGGTATGGGATACAGCATCATGAGCTAAGGGAGCGTCAGCAGTGTCCCGGTGAGTGCAGTTCAGACTCACGTAGCACATCTTGAGCACACCCTCGGCCTTGAGGGACATGTCCTTGCCGCGCAGTTCTTCGCGAATCTCGGTCATTGCCTCTGCGAGAAACGCTTCCTCCTGCGCGCGCGAGGACGCCTTGTGCGCGCGCAGGCCGCGAATGAGGTCTTGAAGCGTCCTCTCAAACATTATGAAGATCTAGGCTACAGCCTTCTCCTCGGCGGGTACGGTCGAGTACTATCTGGTCAGTGCCGCTGGTGTGAGGGAGGGTGGTCGGTGATTCACGTCGATGACATTGTGACGTTCTGCGGTGGACAGATGAAGTGATAAGGCAGTCTCGGTAAAATAACACGTCATCATTGGCCGTCTGTGCGAGGTGGAGGTGATCAGGTATCGAAGTATGGATTATCAACGAGCGATAGTCACCTCGACGCACGCGAGCAGCCGAGCACTGCTTTCGCAATACGACATGCATGGCCCCCGAGGGGTCTCGGGTAGGAAGTGGGGGTGAGGTGAAGTGCGCCTTCCTATTGACCCAATCCGTGCAGATCTCCCCTTCTGTGCGGCCCCCAGCTGCCAGATTCGTGCCCGAAGGTCACTGATCGTGGAGCATCCCTTAGAAGCTACCGTCGGTTCTTTGTTCATTCCGCTTCTAGGCTGCTGTTTTCTTACGTACGAAACGAGCAACAGAGGTCAAAGATCAACAGAGAACAGGACAGTTGGTGTGGTGGCAGCAGCTCGGAGCTCGGAGACACAGACTGAATGTCGCCGAGACTCTCGGATGCAGGGTTGCTGGTGTTACTGTTGCGTTGCAGTGCTTGTTCGCACCCGGTCACAAACGACACTGCCTCCAGCTCCTCCAGCAGTTGTGCGGACCTTGTTGGCTCTGTTCCTCCTGTATCTCGACGACGCGCACGACGAACGGTAACGAATGCATGCTGTGCAGATACAGGTCCAATCCACAACCAAAGATCCAATCGTTGCCCCTCGGACAGAGAACCCTGCATGTTCCACGTGTTCAGGGTCGAGCGTTGCGCCCTTGTTCCCTTGCGAATTGCGGGGTACATTGGCTCGTCGACCGTGACGCGGCGCATCATCCCTTTCGTTGTCGTCTCGTTTCCCAACGTCAACTGTTCAGCAACTCTACTTCTTTCCTCGTAGATCAACCTTTCGGCAACACCAAAGAACCTTTATCGCGCTCGTCTGCGCGTAACAGGTTTTACACCACTGCTATCCAACCATGGCGCCTGTCACCTTGCCGCCGTCGTTCTACAACTCGTTCTGGTCGCCAGACTACCGCACTGGCCTGGACATTCTCTTCCGCCAGCTCGAGTCGGTACGTTGCCTCGCCTGTTCGTTATTGACAACCTTGCTGACAACTTTATTAGGGATGTATTGAAAACAATGACATTGCCCAGTTTGTGCAGGTGAGCACATAGAGCGTCCCGTCCTCCACATTGTCCAGTGTTGACACAGCATCAGTCTCAAGCTCGGGCGCACTACAACCTCGCCCAGGCGCTGTCCGAGCCGCCGGTGAGCAACAATCGTCAGTCGACATCATCGCTGCAGCACACGCTCCTATCTCTGAAAGGAGCGTCCAGTGCACGCGGCGAGGCTCACCGTGCTCTTGCAACCGAGCTTGAGGAGCATGTTCTGTTACCATTCAACGGCTGGCGTGCCCGCCACGAGGACCGCGTGGAAACTGCCCGTGACGATGTTCTGGGCCGCAATGGTCTGATCGGAACGTGGGAGAAGGAGGCAAACCGTCTTATGGGCGTGAGTTTCACAGCTGTGCTCCGCCATTGCAGATGCTGATCTTGCTCTAGCTTCGACAGGCCTACGTTGTCAAGGGACGTGCGGCTGATGACAGCGAGGATGAGTACGTGCTACAAATACGTGCTGAATTGTATTGACGTCTCCAGCGCCAAGTTTGCGCCTGCAACGGCCAGTCAGCTCTCCGCGGAGGACTCGTACACAAAGTCTCCGCCTCCCAAGCATTCGCCCCTCAAGCGCTCGGGCACCGTGGCTGACCGCATCAGCCAGAAGCTTCGCGCTGCCGGTGCTGCGGGTCCTGCCTCGATCGACGAGAAGGAGCAGCCTGCTGTGCCGGTTGCGGAGAAGGAGGTTCCTGCCTCGCCGTCGCCTCTGGCCCGCCTCCGCACCAGCGAGGTTGCGAACGGAGCTATGGACAGCCCCTCCAGCCCAACGCAGGAGGATGCGTTCATCCCTCCGACCGGACCGCACGGCCAGCCAATGATGAGCGGTGGCGGTCCCTCGGTGCCAGCCAAGGATGGCGAAAGCCCATCGGTCGCGTCCGCTACCGTGCTCTTCTCCGGTCTGGCGCTGTCGATGCAGAGCTTCAGGGACATTCTTGTGCAGTTCGACCAGTATCTGCACACCAACGCTGCTCTCGGCTCGCCTGCGCCCGATGAGCTCACCACGCGTGCCGCTCTTTCTAGCCGCCAGCGTAGCACCATTCTCGGCACCTACGAGAAGACGTTCTCGGGCGAGGAGTTTGTTCTGTGGCTGACTAAAAACGTCAAGGGCTTTGGTGGCGAGTGGGATCGCTGTGTGGACGCCGCCGGCGAGCTGAACCGCATGGGCCATATCAGCCGTGCTGGCGTTGGGCGTGGATTCGAGGCTACGGACGACACGTTCTATATCCTCAAGATGAACCCCGAGACCGGCAGCTCGCTCCCAACCCTGGGTAGCATGCCCAACCTCCCCAACATGCCCAACATGCCCAACATGCCCAACATTCCTAACATGCCAAACATGCCTACCTTCAACCTTTCGTCTCCCACCTCGGGTTCCCACATTCCTTCCATCTTCAAAAGCTACTTGCCTGCATCCCTCGGCAACTCTGACGAGCCTTCCCACATCCGTCTGCGCCGCGAGGCTGCCAAGGCCAACGACTCATACCACGAAGGTGTGCGCAACACTGAGGCCCTTCGCCTGCAGATGGAGGAGCGTGTTGAGCGTGGCCTCCGTACCTGGGAGAAGTGGGAGCGTGAGCGTCTTGGGGTCATTCGTTCGGTCCTTAAGCACTACGAGGATGCCATCGGCAAGCTGCCGAAGCGTATCGGCGATCTCCAGGAGAGCATTTCGCTGTCGGTTGAGGCGTACAACCCCGACGCCGACCTCAAGGCCCTTATCGAGGGAAGCCGCACCGGCCCCTTCCGCCCCCGCCCCCACATGTACGAGTCTGTCGAGTCCGACATACCAGACGTCAACTTTGGTATCGATCTCCGCCGATGGTCGGGCGAGACGGCGTGGAAGTCGCTCGTCAATGTGCCTAAACGTGAGAAAGACGCCATTCCTGAGGTCCTCGAGTCTCTTTTCGCGGCCCTCAATGACCTGGGCGCCGACATTGCACCTGAAGAGCGTCGCAAGGCATGGATTTACGAGGTTCCCCTGGAGGAGACGCACATGCTGCGCAACGCCGTCAACAACCCTCAGTTTACGATCGACGAGATGACCACTATTGCCAAGAAGTTCAACGCGCCTATCGTAGCCGGTACGATCAAGCTCTGGCTTCTCGAGCTCAATCCCCCCGTTCTCGGCTGGGAGGGCTGGGAGGATGCCAAGGCCGTGTACCCCTCGGTCGGTGCTGACCAGGAGCGCGATATGACCAGCGCTGTCACCTCTGTTGTCGGCCGTCTTCCCGGTTGCCAGCTGTTCACACTTAACGCCGTCGTCAAGAACTTCAAGGACCTCATTGCTGCCACTACATCGGACAAGGAGGATGACGACCTGTACATTACCAAGCTCGCGCTTTCCGTCGGCCGTTGCTTGCTTCGCCCTCAGTATGAGACCGAACTCACAATCCAGGACCGGACTCCTGGCCTGTTCCTCGCGGACCTTATTCAGCACTATGAAAGCGTGTTCCCTGCGCTTGTGGAGAAGAAGAAGTCACAGCCGACTCCCGAGCGCCCCATGCCCCAGCGCAAGCGCACCGCTCTGGTTGACCAGCGCATTTCGCGGAGCCAACTCAGTGACGGCGCTGATCCTCAGGAGGTGCTCGAACAGCAGCGTCTGCAGCAGCAACACGAGGCTCAGCAGCAAGCCCAGCAACAGGCTCAGCAACAGGCTCAGCAACAGGCTCAGCAGCAGGCCCGGCAGGCGCACGAGGCCGAGGAGGCGCAGAAGGCTGCTGCCCAGACGGTTCAGGCCGAGCAGGCCAGGCTCTCCGAGGCTGCCGGCGAGCCTGCTCCCCGTCCCGTCTCTATCGCCTCGAATGCTCCTGCATCGCCACCACTTGAAGAGGCTTTCATTCCTCCCTCTTCGCCCACTCGCGAGGACGCGTTCATTCCCCCTGCTCCGTCGTCGCCCCTCGAGGAGTCCTTCATCCCCCCCGCGCCGTCGTCCCCGCGTGAGGAGGCCTTTACTCCTCCGAACTTGTCCGGCTCAAAGCCTACCATCCCCGAGCCTCGCGGATCCACGCCCGTCCAGAACCTGGACGAGCCCGTCGCTCCAAACTCTGGAGGTCTGAAGCGCAACACTTCGGGCGAGACGTCGCGTCTCCGTGGCCCCCGGTTGGCCCGTGGTCCCCGCCCCGCGCCCGGACACCGCACTGGCGGCGGCGGCGGTTCGGTAAGCCAGATGACTGCCCAGTTTGAGAACAAGTAGATTTTGCGCAATTAGTAGCTGAGCAAGTTGTGGCTATAAGAACGTAGGCGAGTGTGCAATGCAGTGCAGTGTACGTGCGTACGAATTAGTTTTGCTGCATTGGATCAGATAGGAAAGGCAATGTCCGGCGCGTCCTGTTCATGTCTCGGCCCAGCGCATGTGAAGACGCCCCAACCGAACAAGCGCTGTCCGCCGTCCAAGCGCCCTTGCTCGCCGCGTTTCTTATGCCCTGGTGCAAGGCCTAGATCCTCCGTCATGTGTCCAATGTTACTAATGGACATTAGAAATCCTTAAAATTAGCAGGGAGTGGAGGCTGTAATAGTCATTACACTTCTGAATAGGCCGTGCCTTATTCTATTGTTGTTGTTGCCACCACAGCCAGGCACAAGGATGCACCTTCCCTGGGCCGCCACCTGGACGCCACCATTTCAGTTCTCAACCTTGCGTCTTCGCTGTCGACGCGTCTGGCATGGGAAACCGCCGCCTTGCGCAAACGCAGAAAAAGTAGGATCCAGGAGACAGGCAAGGACAGCAACGCCGAGAACAAGTGTCCGGCAACAACCTTGCCTTCGCCCCTGCTCCTGTAGAAGTTGGCCGGTGGACACCAAGTCGCGTCTTGTAATCACCCACCTCATCATTACACGGGCCAAACGCTGGCCACCAGCGTCTCTCGGCCGCGCGACATGTTCAAGTCGAACAAGCAGCCGGCCATCACTCCGGCAACAGACTATACGGGCACTCTCCGCGAGACGAGCTTTTACAAGTATGGACACCTCCGCACCTTGGGCTTGAGTGGCGAAGTCACCGCGCTCGCCGTCGACCCCCTGCTCTCGCTGTTGGCAGTGGGAACCAGCGGTGGCCAAGTGCACGTGTATGGCTCGGCACCGTTTCAGTTCACGCTGCCTGTGACAGGTCACCAGGTTATGGCTGGTGCTTCACGACGGGCAGACGGTATCAAGTTTCTTGCCTTCCACCCTGGTCACAACCGCCTTGTCGCCATTGACGACAGTAACACTATTCATTCGTTCTCGCTGGCCCTAATCACGGATGCGCCAAACCCCAATGTCGCCCCGCCAATGCCCGTTCGTGAGGGCTATGAGACGGTCTTTGCGTCAGTCACGGCTATCGAGCAGCCGCTGCCGTCCTACTCGCACATGTTCCTCACGCTCAAAGACGGTTCGACCCTCGCGTGGGACCTCCGGCAGTGCATCATTTCATCGGCGTGGCGCATCGAGAACTGCTGGACTGCAGTCGAGGAACGGCTCGTGCGGTCGGGCGTGCCCGGACGACACAAAACGTTGGGAGGGTGAGTTAGGTGTGGCCGTGCGAGCGCTGGCGCGACAATGATCGCGAGCGTGTAGCAATGGCGTCGTGCCTACGTACAGATTGCTAGCTGATTCACACAGTCCCCAAGCAACATGTCTTGCGATCAACCCGCGGGACCTCAACATTCTGCTGATCGGCTACGAGGGCGGCATCGTGGCTTGGGATTTCCAGAAAGGCATTGTCGCTGCGACATTCGAGATGACCCTTCCCCCTGGCGCTCCGGGAGGTGGTAGCTACCACGACGAGGTGTGTAGCTTAAGCCCTGTTGTCGCTCGAGTACTGACATTGTAGGCCGCGCTGTGGAGCGAACGCACACCAAGTGTTACGTGCATTACCTGGCGCCCGGACGGTCTGGTGTTTGCTGTAGGCCACGCTGATGGCTGTATCTCGTTCTGGGCCTACGCCGATCCCGACAAGCCGCTTACCGTGCGCACCCTCACCCACGAGGATGTGCACCTCGCCGATGCCGAGTCGCTCGAGGCGGCTGGTGTGCTGGACACACAGGTCAAGTCCAAACGTATGGAGGTGACGCACGATTTTGAGGGCATGCCGGTCCTCGGTGAGCGGCCCCCTGCCGTGCTGCCCGCGGCCATAGCCAACCGCGAGCCAGTGTTCAAGCTGGTATGGGCAGGGTTCCCGGACCAAGCGACGCTGCGAACTATTGCAGGGCAAGTGGACGGTGTACCGGTCACGAACGCGACGGGCGAGTACGCCGAGCGCAATGAGACGTTGCTGGTTGTGCTCGGAGGGCAGAGCCCAAACGAGAAGCCGGGCATCAACATCCTTCAGTTACCTGAGTATCAGCCCCCTCCGCTGGTCAAGGGCGCCAAGACCCCGTCGCCATCTGAGACTCTGCCGTTTGCTGAGCGCAGCGCCTACCGAGACTCACTGGCGCCGACCGGCACATCAAACTATCCCACTAAAACGGCGCCAGAGGACTTTGTGCTTATGCCGCGCAACAACCCATATTTTGGCATGGCCCACGATGCCATTGCCATCTTCATTCTTTCTACGCCCAATCCCAAGCACGCCAAGTCCAACCTGCCCATCGCCGAGCGCGGGTTCGAGGCATTTGTCTTTCCTCCGCCGCGTTCAACGGTCGCGCCCCCTGCACTTGGCCGCATGACCTACGCGACACCCGGAGATGGCGAAAAGGTCGTTGCAATGACGCCCGCACCCATGCGCAGCTCTGGATTGGTTTCGCCTACCAAGGCACCCAGCTGGCGATTCCCATGGAGTGGTTCAGCGAACAGCAGCACATCGACACTTGTGTCACCATCGAGCATTCACTCGCCCATGGGCAACGCACAACGCTTGAACCTGCAGAATCAGCGCCGGCGTCTGCGCCAGCCTTCGCAAATGTGGTCGGGCGGCCTGAGTGTCTTTGGCTGCAGGATCATTTCCATGCCTACGGAGACTTTCCAGAGAATCATCTCGCTTGCCATTGAGAGCGCTGGCCGCGGGGAGAAGACGCCCCGTGTTCCTCTGCGAGGCGGTTTGGCTGTGCCGGATCTGCAGTCGCACGGTGCGCCGGACATTCACGTCACCAAGCTCGAGAGCTACCGCGTTCTCGTCACTTGGCACGCCGACGCGACGGTGCGCTTCTGGGACGCGTCGCCACAGATCCTCGTCTTGCCCACACCTCTGCTGTTCGAGTATCCCAACGCGCTCCCCCACCTGACCATCTCGATTGGCGACTACCTCCGTCACACGGACGTGGCGCACCTTCCCCTTGCCAAGCTGTGGACGAGCGACAGGAGCAAGGTCCAGATCACTGGCGTGCACCTTGCGCGGGAGACGCTCGAGTGTGTCATCACGTTTGCGACTGGCGAGGTAATTGTCACAAAGTTTGGTGAGGGCAGGACCGAGGCTGGGCAGGAACAGGAGGCGCGCGAGGATGACGATACCGAGTCCAACCCTCGCGATTCGTACTTTCCCAAGCAACCCGAGAGCGACTTTGTCGAGGAAGTCACTGAAATTGGACATCTCGCAAAGTGGTGCGAGGATGGGTTCAAGCCTGTCGCAATCTTCACTGTGCGCCGCGGTGAGGTCATCGCCTGTGCCGTGTCCGATGTGGGCTTCATCGCAGTGTCGTACGCGTCCGACTCGCTGGCGGTCCTCGACATGCGCGGCCCCGACGTCATCCTGCGTGAAGGCTTTGACGAAGAGGGCAAGACTATGAAGAAGCGCAAGCGCAAGGGTAACGTCCAGAACGTGCCCAGTGAGGGCTGCCGCGCGAGTACTATGAAGTGGACGATATCAGGTATGGGAGGCGACGCGTCTCCTCGTCCCCGACTGGTGGTGTCGTATGACAACGGCAAGACGAAAATATATTGCCTCACCAATGCACTCGGCGAGTGGGTCGTCGATACGAAGCCGCCGACATTTGTCAACGAGTCGCTGGCTAAGCCGTTGGCGACCTTTGTGTTGGACCCCAAGAGTGGCGACGAACTTGTAGCTGCGCCGCAGCCTTTAGCCGACATGATTGACCGTTCGCAGCCCAGTGACGGAAAGGTGGCCAAGGAGGCACCACCACACTGTCTATGGATTGCTGCGTCACAAAAGGCCATCCGCTGTTCGGTCAACTACAACGGCGAGCGCGTTGCAAAGGTTGAGTTTGAGCAAGAGACTCTCAGTGATGTCCACTACATTACCCGCCATGGTCACCGAATCATTGTGGCACTCACGACGACCGGCGCCGCCATGGTTTACAGTGCGCCACACCTCGAGTTTATCACTCGCATGGACCTGTTCTTCGGTGGCGCGCCACGTCCCATAGGCAAGCTGTCGTTTGACGACCGCTCAGGCGACTTTATCGAGTACCAGGGCCCGCTCGACATTGCCCTACGCACACTCTTCCACTTCCGCAAGCCCTTCCCACCTCGTATTGACCCGTGTGCGCTGAAAACCCCCGTTCCTGCCCAGCCATTGCCTGCCAATTCGTGGGCTCTGGGATGGATGTGGGGCGCGGTCCTTACAGGGGACCGGCTCGACTCAATCGTAGGTGGTCCAGCGCGTCCTGCGCCTCCCAAACCTCCCCCCGCACCGCGTAAGCCGCTCATCACCTGGGGCGATCCGGTCCCCGAGAAGCCCGTCACCGCGCCTGAGAAGATCGGCACAGTTAAGAAGGGGTCTGTGGCAAAGCAGCGCGCTCCCACGCGTGACGCTCGTGAGCGCAACGACGCCTACTCGGAACTCCAGCGCAAGCTGTGGGAGCGCAACGAAGTGCTAGACCACCTTGGCGAGCAGCTCAACAGCGCTTCGAACAGTGCGAGTAACTATTTGACAGCGGCGCGAAACGCCGCCATGAAGGAGGGTGCCAAGAGTACTGGCCGTAGCTTGTGGAGCAAGCTCGTCTAGTTGCCCCGTCCTCATTTGTTACTGTCAGCGTGCAGGCTCTTCCTTCTCTTGTTTAGAACAGGTTGTACCATATCTGGTTGCGCTGCGCAACCCTTGTAACATACATTAGATATACGCAATTGCGATATGACAACATCTCCTATCGCACGCACATCTCTCAGCCAACGTCAGTCAAGTTCTGAAACTGCCTGCCTCGGCTCGCACCATTCACAAAACTCGTCAATTGTATGAAAACTGGAAATGCTATGGACGATGGCCGTGTTGTATGTAGGGTAAAGGGGGAGTGGGAATCCTCGCGCCGGCCGAGGAGATGCAGTGGAGAAGGCCATTTGTTGTTTGTCTACCTAACTGTTCTGTGAACAAATGTATGGAATGGTATAGATGCTTGGACGGCCTATTCTAGTTGATGTTGGGTATATCGGCGGTGACCGCCGGTTTGGACAGCAAGCAGGAAGCTGCTGGCCTCGGGGCGGCCGTGGATCGATGAGAATCGATGAGAAACGGGAAAATCGATTTGACAAAGTACAAGCTTGTTTGCAACCCTTGCCCTTTACACCTGGTAGCGCTCACGGAGACGCTCGCGAATGACAGTCGGGAAAGCCGAGACCTGAGCGTCCCAGCCGGCGCCTAGCTGCGCCTTGAACGCCTGCAGAATCTGTCGGAACATGGTGTCCAGCTCGCGCGAAGGGTGCTGCCACTTGCACACGGCGTTGCAGAACCAAATAAAGCTGCTCTCCAGGCCGCTGGGGTTGGCTCCAATGAGCATGCAGAAGCCGCGGAAGGCAGAGTCCTTCTCGTCATTGTCCTTGATCTCCCAGAGCGCGGTGCACCATGCCTGGGCAAAGGTGCCGAGATGGGGGGCGACGCGGGCGGGGCAGACGAGACCCAGACGACCAATGGTGACGGCAGCATTCTCGGACAGCGACTTTTGCGACTTGTCGTTGAGGAGGATAGGAATGAGACGCTTGATGAGGTCGTCGACGAAGGGCTCGATGGGCGAGGCATCCTCCTTGTACTGTATGGCAATCTCTCCGGCGGCCCAGGCAGCGTTGTTGCAGACACTGACGCACTCCACAGGAGGCTGAGGCTGGATCTGCTCAATAATGGCAGGCATCAGCTGTGGCACGTAGGGGCGCAGGAGCGGGAAGCACGTCATGGCCATGTCACCAAGAAGAGCGTGTGCCGACTGGCGAACAGGGGGCTCAAAGTGGTTCAGGCAGAGGGCGATGAGCTGCAAGAGAGGGGGCTGAGTGCTCTCGATAAGAGCGGGCATCTGCTCGGCAAGACCCTGGGTGAGACCCGACAGGAGGTCGAGCGCCACAACAATAAATGTCCTGTCGGGCTCCTCGACGTTGTCGGGATCAGCAGTGAACTGGTCCCACTGCATGAGCGACGTGTGAATGATGGTGATGCAACGATTGTAAATGGGCTGGGCGTAGGGAGCGAATGCTTTCCCCGAAGCAAGGGTGACCGATGAGAGACACTCGAGGAGGGGTACGAGGTCTGGGTCCGAGTCGCCGAGTGCCATCCACTTTTCGATAAGAGGAGGCATCAAAATCTCCATGTACTGAGGAGTGCCGAGAGCACCCATGACCGAGTCGGCGAGAGTGCCCATGGCGTCGTAAAGGATAAGCAGGTTCTTCTGCTGATATTTGCTGAAAGCGTAGGTGAGATTGCGGAGAATAGGCTCAAGGAAGGGAACGAGCTCCGCGCCAGCTTCCTCCTCGAGGGTAGCAAAGGCACTGCATCCGGCTTCTTGAACGCGCTTGTTGACGTCGAGGACCATTTGGAGGAGACCCTCCATGGTAGGGATGAAGAAGGTCGCCTTGTTCTCGGTGGAGACAGCGACGATCCAGCTCGAGTAGCGGCCAAGAGTCCAGCAGGTAATCGAGCGAACCAAGGCCTTCCTGTCCTTCAGCGCCGTGATAAGCCAGGGCACAAGCTGGGGGAGGTGGGGCTCAAGGCCACCAATGCAGCCTTCGGCAATGGCGCCAAGAGCGAGGATACCGCTCTCGCGGTGGGTCCATTCCTTGTGGAAAAGGCGCTCCTTGAGGAAAGGAAGGAGAATCTCCAATAGATCGTTGCCGAACGAAACGGCCATGACGTCTAACGCAGCAGCGGAACATTTGCGAATGTTCCACTCGCCGGCCCCCTCATCGTCATCGTCGTCATCATCATAGTAGTCATCGTCGTCGTCTTCCTCCTCGAGCGCACGCTCCGCGGCCTCACGCGATTTTCCGACAGCGTTTCCAGCAGCCGAGCCGTCGTTGGTCTCGTGGACACCGTGAGACTTGCCCCCGTAGGTGCGGGGCTTGATGTCCGTCTCCTTGTCTGGGACCGCCTCGTCATCCTCGTCGTCGTTATCGAGGTAGGCGAGGTCAACCTCAGAGTAGACCATACCCTCGAGGAGAAGAGGAGCAATGACTGAAAGATACTGGCCGAGCTGCTCTTTGAGGGAAGGGTTCTCAGCAAAGGTGAGCCAGAACTCGCAAGCCTCGAGCGCGACAGTCTCGTCCTGGTCACGCGTGCAGTAGGCCATATAGTCGACCACATTCTTCATCTCGGGGACCAGCTTGTCGGGGCGGCTGCCAAGGATGAGGCCAAGTGAGGCGCACACGGTGCGGCGCACCTCCGCAGAGGGGTCAGATGCACGCTGGAAGAGGCCTTGGAGGTACGGGTCGATGTTGGACATGACGGAATGCATGCGCATCGTCAAGAGCGCGTGCATCGTCTCAAGAGCGTAGAGACGGACGTTGGAGTCATTGTGGCCAGTGAAAGTGATAAATTGGGGAACGAGGTGGTCCAGCAGGCTGGCACCGTTGACAAACATGTCGAGCTTCTCGGGGCAGTCCTCGGCAATCTTCTGGAAGGCATTGAAGACACCCTGCGGACGTTAGAGGCAGTTCTAATAGAGCTTACTTACGTCAACCAGGTTGGCGTCCTGCGAGGCCATGCCCTTCGTGAGGGCGTCTAGAGCCTCGGGCCAATCGCCAGTCTCCTCATTGAAGAGAAGCGACATGACTACGGTCGCCGCCGTGTGGCGAATGATTGACTCGGGCTCGGCGAGACCTAGCAGGACCGTGCCCTTGACATAGGCCATGGCGCTCGCGTCGGCCTCAGTGACGGAAGGTCCCCTGCGGTTCATGACCGCATTCTTGAGCAGAAGACCGGCAACGGCACGGTGCGAGCCCGCTTCTGTTGCGCTGTAAACAAGAATGTGCGAGAGGTAGGCAAGGAAGTCGGGAATGTATCGCAGCTCTTCCAAACGCTGTTTCAATAATGAACGATGGCAAAGCAAGCGGCAAATGGCGGATTCGAGGTCGAGACGCAATTGGGAAAGAGTCTTGTCAGCTACTTGACTTGACGGTGCCAGTAACACTGAGCTCTCACCTTTGCGACAGCCTTCTGGACCTGCGAGTCTGGGCTGGCAGAGTCCCTCAACATGCCAAGCACCTCATTGAGGCCTTCATTGGCAGGCTGCCAGGACATGGCGGGTTGATCCGGGGGTAGTGGAATGTGGGGGAAAGGAGAGACGACAGGGCTGTGGGCTTGTCGCGGTGAGGCGGCTCCCAGTTTTAAGAGGGCGTATACGTTGAGAAGGGAAGAGAGAGGTTGATACTGGACCAAAGGTTGCGATTACGACCCCGTTGCTGATAGACTCTCGCCGTCACAGACTTGCTGTCCAAACCAACCCCTCGAGCTTTTGCTTCCGCTCAATGTGGCACCTTCCACCAACCAATGTGGCAGCTCATGTCCGCTCCAATCGCCATAACACTGCCCTGCAGATGTTTGCACTGCATGAGCAGAAAGACGTGTCATAACTAGAGTGTTCTATGGTTCCACTATTGTCAAAACCTTTGCAGTTGTATTTTGATCGTCGTTCTATGACAAGCAGAATACGTCTCCGGTGTGACATAGACTGTTCCTCTCGGCACGAGATACTAGGTTTCTACCGTTCTTCCCCTCTACCTGTTCTGGAATCCCCCATTGTATTGCTTAATTTTTCTTTGAATGGTCTCGGCTTACACGAAAGTTACGACCACATAGAGCTTTCCTGGTGACCGCCTGGCCTTCATGGCAGTGATTCGAGGAGGTAACCACTGCTCTTGTAAGCTGGAGGCTGCCTCAAATCGGCAAGGGCATTCTTATGTTTGATTTTCAAGTACCCTCTCTGTAATTTTGGAGACTCGAGCCTGGCCCGCCTAAATTGTAGTCAGTAGCCGCCTCTAATCAATGGGTTCATGTTCTGGTCAGGGTCCTGTCGTCATTGTACGCATCTGTTTGCACTGCCAGAGGCCAAAAGAGCGTGATGGAAGTGATTTAGAGCTCTTCAGTCTATATCAAGTCTGCTTAGATCAATACGACCTCTGTCCCCAGCGTGACAGCCATAACAACGGCTGGGAACAAAATCGATGCACCAATGCCACGCTGGCGACATTGGTGTGATGACCCCTGCACCGCGATTTGGTTCCGCGGAGATCCTCGGGCATTTGGAAAGATGGCATGTGGCACTCTGCACACCTAATGACATTAAATAGGCACGCTGTCCAGGCACGTTTGCCACGCGAGAGATCAACATCACCGACGCGACCAGTTCAGTGTCAACAAACACCAACAAACTCTCTTCTCGTCCACTACCCATCCACCATGCCGCCTAGGAGATCAACGCGGAGCTCCTCGGTCCAGGCATCGGAGCCTTCCAGGCGATCAACTCGTTCGCGCACATCGCCCGCAGCCGGCACACCCGAGCCAGACGTCAAACCAGTTATCGACGAGGATGAGGAAGATGCACTAGCAACGCAGCCGGTGAGCAAGGGCAAGGCCTCCAAGGTCCCACCCAAGTCGCGCAGGAAGGTTGTCGAGTCTTCTGAAGAAGAAGAAGAAGAAGAGGATCTGTCTGAATTTGCACCCCGCCCCCGGCCCTCGGTTGCCCGTACATCGGCCGCTGCAACTCAGCAGCAACTCCCAACCCCGCCCCCCGACACCTCGGTGCCGGAGGAAGAAGAGCAGGAGGAGGAGGCTGAGGACTTGCGTGAGGACATTAAGGCAGCTGCCGATATCAAGGATGCCTCCATTACGGAAATGAACGACGACGCCGACGTTGACTCGGATGCCGACCGCACTGTCACTCGCGAGTCGCCAGAGTCTTCTCCCGACATCCCAGACAGTGTATTGCCTCCCAAGACGCCCGCGCGGGGTGCTCCAATTTTGACCACAATGCCTACGCCTGCACCTCCGCCTCCTACTGGCCCCAAGCCCCGTCTTACGATTCACAAGATTGTGCTTATCAACTTCAAGTCCTACGCTGGCCGCCAGGAGATTGGCCCCTTCCACAAGTCGTTCAGTGCCATTGTCGGCCCCAACGGAAGTGGCAAAAGTAACACTATCGATGCCCTGCTTTTCGTTTTCGGTTACCGCGCCAGCAAGATGCGTCAGGGAAAGCTCAGTGAGCTGATTCACAACTCGGCAGGCAAGGAAGGTCTCGAGAGTTGTTCCGTCGAGGTCTGGTTCCGCGAGATTGTGGACCTGCCTGGTGTCGACAACTTTTTACTGGTTCCCAACTCGCAACTGGTCATCAACCGTACCGCTTTCCGCAACAACTCGTCGCGGTACACCATCAACGACCGCACAAGCTCGTTCACCGAGGTTACGACTCTTCTCAAAGGCAAGGGTATCGACCTCGACCACAACCGGTTCCTCATTCTGCAGGGCGAGGTTGAGTCAATCGCCCTCATGAAGGCTAAGGCTCAGAACGAGCATGAGGATGGGCTTCTCGAGTACCTTGAGGACATTATTGGAACCACGAAGTACAAGGAACCTATTGAACAATCCTCACTGGAAGTCGAGGCACTTAACGAGGAGCGTGCCGAGAAGATGAACCGTCTTCGTGTTGTGGAGCGCGAAAAGTCCCAGCTCGAGGTGAGCCTAAACGAGCTGATTAAGCTGACAGGATAGGACAAGAAGCGCGAGGCGGAGGAATATCTTCGCGATACCAACGAGCTCACACGCAAGAAGTCGCTATTGATTCAGTTCCACATGCACACTCTCCACAACAACATGGAGATTACCGACAAGTCGATCGAGGCACACACAACGGAGCTGAACGAGCTCCAGGAGCGCTTTGCCGACCACGTTGCCGAGAACCAGAGTCTGCAAAAGGACTATGACGACAAGCTCTCGGCGTACGAGGATATCAAGAAGCTCACTGATGCTCTCGTAAAGGACTCGAAAAAGTTTGAAAAGGACGAAGTCGGTCTTCAGGAGAAGAAGAAGCATCTCTCTACCAAGCAGAAGAAGATCAAGAAGTGTATCAACGACGTGAGTGAAGTGCCACAGGCTAAGCTGACTTTCAGGACAAGCACTCCAAATCTGAGGCTCTCGCAACCGTTGAGAACTGCACGGGCCAGATCGAGGCGAACCAGGTCAAGGTCGCAGATCTCGAACGCAAGCTCGAGGCCGAAGAGGCCGAACTTGAGGAGGTCCGCGACAGCCTGAAGGATAAGACCGACGAATTCACCACTCAGATCGAGGTGAAGCAGCGCGAGCTCGAACCCTGGACCGCCAAGATTAGCGAGAAGCAGTCGGCCATTGACGTTGCTCAGTCTGAGCGCGACCTGCTCGAGCAAAAAGCAGCTTCGATGAAATCGGCTCTCGAGGAAGCCGAGGCTGCCGTTGATGCTGTCCGCGACGGCGACCAGAGCAAGCAGGACGAGTACCAGGCTCTGAAACAGGAGGTCGTTACCGCGAAGAAGCAGCTCACCAAGGCCGAGGCCAATCTCGAGTCCATGGTGGCCCAGCTCGAGCAGCTTCGTGCCAAGGTATCGTCGACGCGCCAGAAGGCCGATGAGGCCAAGGCGTCTCACGCCGCCGACAAGTCTGAGAACGCCGTCCTCGCAAGCCTGAACAAGCTCAAGGCTCAAGGTCGTATTAAGGGCTTTTACGGCCGTCTTGGTGACCTTGGAACCATTGATGAAAAGTATGACGCCGCCGTCACCACTGCCTGCGGCACCCTTAACAGTCTCGTTGTCGACACTGTCGAGCAAGGTCAGGCGTGTATTGAACATCTTCGTAAGGGTAACGTTGGCCGAGCCAACATTATCGTCCTCGACAAGCTGCCCTCTCGTGATCTCCGTTCCATCGAGACCCCCGAAGGCGTTCACCGCCTGTTCGACCTTATCAAGCCCAAGGACGCACGTTTTGCTCCTGCTTTCTACAAGGGCGTGTTCAACACCTTGGTCGCCGAGGACCTCCAGCAGGCGCAGCGTATCGGTTACGGCAAGAAGCGATGGCGCGTTGTTACCCTTGCCGGGCAGGTCATTGACCCATCCGGTACCATGTCGGGTGGTGGCTCGCGTGTCGCTCGCGGTGGCATGAGCTCCAAACTCAAGGCGGACAAGGTTGCTCCCGAAGTCGTCGCTCGTTATGAGCAGGAGTCGGCCTCCGCGCAGGAGGCATTTGCGACGCTTCAGGCCGAGAAGCGCGCCGCCGAGCAAGATGTCAACCAGCTTCGCAAGCGTATCCCGCAGCTCGAGATGAACGTCGAGAAAATTGAGATGGATGTCCAGGGCGGGTCGAAGCGCATCGCCGAGGCTGAGAAGCGTCTTGCCGAGATGCGTTCGCAGAGCAAGCCTGACGCTGCCGACGAGCAACGCATCAAGACGCTCGATGCTGAGATTGCCTTGCTCACCAAGGAGGTCAACAAGCTGCGCGAGAAGTCAAGCGGCATCAGCGAGCAGATCAAGGAGCTTCAGAACAAGATTCTTGATGTCGGTGGTGTTCGTCTCCGTGCCATCCAGTCCAAGTTTACGACCACCAAGGGTCTCCTTGACCTTGCTACCGAGGCCATCACAAAGGCCGAGGTCGGCCAGGCCAAGTCGTCGCGCGACGCTGAGAAGCTCGATAAGGCTATTGTTGCCAACACTGCCAAGCTTGAGGAGGTCGACGCCGAGCTCGAGGTGGTCGACTCCGAGCTGCAGAACGTCACCAACGACCTGGGCATCATCCAGGCGCGAGTGCAGGAGGCACAGGACCACCAGGCCGACTTCCAGGAGGCGCTCGCCCAGTCCAAAGCCGACCTCGACGATGCTTCGGCCGAGTTCAACGCGTTCCGCAAGCAGGAGATGGACCTCAAGCAGAAGATTGAGGACAACGCCCGCGTACACAAGGACAGCAAAGACAAGTACAAGCACTGGGCGAAGAGGCACGAGGAGCTCGAGCTTGTTTACATTGACGAAGAGGATGAGGAAGACGAGGAAGAAGAGAAGGCCGAGGGCGACGGGGAGAACGGCGCCGAGACTACCGATGATACCCACAAGGCGGATATCGAGGAAGCCGACTCTGAAGGCGAGGATGAGGAGGAGACGGCTGTCAAGCCCAAGCCCAAGAGGTCGCGCAACGAGTCTCTTGAGCTCGTGGAGTACAGCCCCGACGAGCTGCGTTCGGTCGACAAAGACATTCTCAACGGAGAAATCACTGCTCTCGAGGAGGAGATTGCCCAGGCCAAGCCCAACCTCAACGTCCTGCACGAGTACCGCCGCCGCGAGGCAGAGTTCTTGGATCGCGCCCGCGACATGGAGGCAGTCACGTCGCAGCGCGACGCGGCAAAGGAGCGTCATGATGGCTTGCGCAAAGTTCGCCTCGACGAGTTTATGGCTGGTTTCTCGGCCATCAGTGCCAAGCTCAAGGAGATGTACCAGGTTAGTCACGTTCGTATGTGTGCAAGCTGACAAACAGATGATTACTATGGGTGGAAACGCCGAAATCGAGCTCGTCGACACCATGGACCCATTTTCCGAGGGCGTTGTGCTGTCTATCATGCCGCCGAAGAAGAGTTGGCGTCCCATTGCCAACTTGTCAGGTGGTGAAAAGACGCTCGCCTCGCTTGCTCTTGTCTTTGCGCTCCACGTCTTCAAGCCCACACCGCTCTACTTTATGGATGAGATTGACGCGGCGCTCGACTTCAAGAATGTCTCGATTGTCGCCAACTATATCCAGAGCAAGACGCAGGCTGCGCAGTTTATTGTCATTTCATTGCGAAATGACATGTTTGAGCTGGCTCACCGTCTCGTCGGTATCTACAAGACATCAAACTGCACCAAGAGTATCGCGATTGACAACAAGGACCTGCGCACACAAGCCGTTGTGCGTAAGACCATGCCGCACCCGACACCAGGTGGGCGAATTCCGCAAACACCTGGAGGCGTCCACGGCATGTCGTCTACACCCATCTCGAGGCCTCTTGCTTAGGTTGCTAGCTCTGTTGCACGTTTGGAGTGCTTGTTGTACGATATGGTATGCAGAGGCTGATGCATTGTTTATGGACAGTACAATCCACTGTCCTGTGATGGATGCGTTTCACTGGGTACGCTTTTGAGTGGTGACGTGAACAAACTACAACGTGTCTACACTTCTACTTCTTGACCCACTCGCGCGGAGTCTTGAGCACGTCCATGAGCTCCTTCTCACGCGTGCCCTCCTCATTACCGAGAGGGCACATGTACTCCCAGCGTGCAACCTCGGGGAGGGACATCAGGATACTCTCAACGCGTGCTCCAGGAATGTTGAGGCCAAACTTGGTTCCACGGTCGTAGAGCAGGTTGAACTCGACGTAGCGTCCGCGACGGACAAGCTGCCACCGACGCTCGGCGTCCGTGTACGGCTGATTGACGCGGCGCTGGAGAATGGGAATGTAACCCGGGAGGAACGAGGAAGAGCACGACTTGACAAACTCAAAGATTGCCTCTCGCGAAGGCTCCTTGCCGCCGTGGATTTTGGACGACGAAGTGAGGTCGTCAAAGAAGACACCGCCAAGACCGCGAGTCTCGCCGCGATGCTTGACGAGGAAGTACTCGTCGCACCACTTTTTGTACGCGGGGTAGTAGGCGGGGTTGTGCTTGTCGCACGCGTCCTTGAGCTTCTGGTGGAAGAGCTCGGCGTCCTCGGGGTACAAGTAGTTTGGGGTCAGATCGGAGCCACCGCCAAACCACCATGCGTAGGGCTCGGAGGGATTCTTGGGGTTGGCAAGCTCAAAGTAGCGGTAGTTGAGGTGGACCGTAGGTGCGTGGGGGTTGCGCGGGTGGATGACGATACTCAGCCCAGTGGCATAGTATGGCAGAGGCTCCTCGGACACGGGGATCGAGTCGTGGTCTGCACGCATCTGCTGCTGGGCTGCCTTGGCGAGCTTGCCCTCGACAATGGAAACGTTGACGCCGGCCTTCTCGAAGACCCGGCCGCCAGACAGCACACAACTGGAGCCCTCACCGCCTGCGGGGCGAATCCAATGGTCTCGCAGAAACTTGGCAGGCTGATGCTCGCCGTCCGGGGGCGCTGATTCCTCGAGCGTCTCGAGCGACTTGACGATGTGGTCCTGGAGATTGGTGACCCAAGTGGCCATGCGGATGCGCATGGGGTTCTGCAACGGTGTCAGTACAGTTCAGTTGGCGATGCGAGTGAAATAGACACACGGAGCATCAAGCCAAAGCCAAGGTCGAGGCCGAGGTCGCCAATGCTCTCAGAGTTTAGGGCACACACCTTCGGGTCGTCAACCTCGAGCGCATGCAACGGCTCCCAGTTGTTGCCGTTGGTCTCCGCAACAATGATATTAGGGTTGCCGTCGCAGTGGGGAGTGTTGTACGGCCGCGTCATGTAGTTGCCTGCAAACGCAAGAGTAAAGCCAATGGCAGCGCCACCAAGAGCCAGCTTGGCAAGGTGGGGCACGCTAGAAGACGAAGGGGTGCTGGCGGTAGAGGCAAAGCGAGCGCGGGCTGGGTCATAGTCAGCATGTCATCCCAACTTTTGAGAGAGCAGGCACGACCACACAAACACTCACCTGGACCGGCAGCTCGAGCGCGCAGAGACTGCACCGCGGGGCGGGCACAGCGGATAGGCAGGCGGAAAGACATTATGGAAGTGCTGTTAAAATAGCTGTAGAGAAGAGAATAGATTACTTGATTACTGTGGAGAGAGAGGGGTTGAGTGATAGCCGGTCAATGACTGGCTATATACCTATGAGCTGCTGATCGGAAACTGCCGCTCGGGGGGTGTCGCACCGAGGTTGGATTGTTCTTGGGACAGTGGGCAGACGATGGAGTGGCGACAAGGGTAGCCAGCGACTAGGGTCCGTTGCTCGTTGGGCGAGTGTGGTGCGGTGGGTCAGGTGCGCAGTGACGAGGAGCACGAGGAGGAGGAGCCTCACCACCTAGGTCATGTGCGTCGCCGCTTTTGTCCCGGCCAGCGAACAAAAAGCATGACTCACAGGGGCCCCGCGGCACTTGTTCCATTGTCCATGACTTTTCCACGACAGTTGATACCCTCGTCTGCATCAAGAACAATAACACCTACAGCTACATGGCCTCGTCTGGGTCTCTCGTAACCGCAGCGGTGCGCGTCATTGCGCGTGCGGTAGCTCTCCAGGTCGAAGAGGTAGCGGCGGCGGCGGGTCCGTCAATCCGCAAGGCCCATCAGCAATGGGACACGACGACCACCGGCACCACTGCAACAGTCGGCGCCGAGGTAGGTCGAGCGAGTGTGAGCGTGCCCGACAATCAGCTGCACTCGCCTGCCAACCCGGCGGCCAAGCCAGCAACCCCGCGCGCACCACCAAGTCTCGCTCCCCATCGTCCACTCGTGAACCCGGCATCGCAGACATCCACGCGCCCAGTTCAACCTCCACCATCAGCGTCATCGCCTCCTCGCCAGCCTCAAACCGCCTCAACTGGTCTTGGTGCAGCACAGGCCGAGAGCGATAAAAAGGCAGCGGCCATCGCCGAGCTTCAAGCAGCCAAGGAGCTCGCCAGGCAAACAGCCGCTGCTGCCGAGAAGGAGGAGGTTGAAGCTCGGGAAGCTGTAGCGCGTAGGCGAACTGCAGAGCGTGAAGCCGCCGAGATCCTGGAGCGCACCAAGGCAGCAGAAATTGAAGAGCGCAGGGCTGAAAGGGCCGCCGTTGCTGCTGCCGTGACTGCCGCTGCGGCCCAGGCGGCATTCCCCTCACCACTTGCGCGGCCCACCCGCATTCCCCCGCCCGAGGACGAAGTGTCGATTGAGGAGGTTCTCCCCTCGTTCAAAGAGGATAAGTCTGCAACACCCCAACAGTCACCACCAGTGGTCAAGGAGGCTGTATCAAAGGCTGAGGCCAAAGAGCCCCTGGCCAAGGTCGAAGCCAAGAGTGTCAGTGAGCCTGTCACGGTGGACGAGGTAAAGGCAGCAGTCGGGGCCGTGTCCCGTCTTCCTGTGATCGAGAGGGATCCCGAGGAGGAGCAGGTCATGCTCCGCACGTCGACCGTTCCGAGCTCCCGTCTGGGTCGTCTGTTCCACTATGGCTGTGAGTCAATGACGAGATCGAAGGCTGACGTTAAGCGCTGGCTGCGTCTTTGGGCATTGGCGCCGCTACAGAGTCGATCCGTCGCTCAACTGGCCGTGGTGGTTCCGGTTCAGTGTTTATGAGCGACACCAACGTCCGCCGCCTCGTCGCTACTCTTGGTCGTATGCGTGGTGCTGCCCTAAAGTTGGGCCAGTTTATGAGCATCCAAGGTGAGTCACCACTTTGGTCATTTCCAGCGCCGATCACACACTGACGATGAGATAATACAATGCTCCCGCCCGAGATTGAGCAAGTGCTCGCCCAAGTGCAGCAGCATGCAAACTACATGCCCGACTGGCAGATGGAAAAGGTAATGGCCACTGAGCTGGGCGCCGACTGGATGTCACACTTTGGCGAGTTTGACCGCACCCCCGTCGCTGCCGCATCGATCGGTCAGGTCCATCGAGCGACATTGCCGGACGGCACGCCTGCGGCCGTCAAGATCCAGTTTCCCGGTGTCGCGTCCAGTATCGACTCGGACATTGCCAATGTGACCTTGCTGCTGCGTGGTGCTGCCGTGCTCCCCAAGGGACTTTACCTTGAGAACACTGTCGCCGTCATGAAGCGCGAGCTCGAGGACGAGTGTGACTATGTCCGTGAGGGCGCCGCTGGTGCGACATTCTATCAACTCCTCAAGGATGACCCTGTCTTCGAGGTGCCTCGTGTCGTCGAGGAGTCAACCACACCACGTGTCCTCACTACGGAGTGGATGGGCGGCAAACCCCTCTCCAAGATGAAGGGCATGACACAAGCCCAGCGCGACCTCATTGGCACCAACATTCTGCGCCTGTGTCTCCGCGAGCTGTTCACTTTCCGCTTTATGCAGACTGACCCCAATTGGGCCAACTTTATGTTTGACTCATCGCGCGACAAGCTCCAGCTCATCGACTTTGGCGCCAGTCGCGCATACACCAAGGAGTTTATGGACGGGTGGTACCGTCTCCTGCACGCCGCTCTGGCTGGTGACAAGGAGGCGATGACGTCCGAGAGTATCAGCCTCGGATACCTCACCGGCGAGGAGGAGCCCATCATGGTCGACGCACACTTGCGTTCCATGACGGCGCTCGCGAGCCCGTTCCAGCACGACGGCATCTATCCGTTTGCCGACCAGACTATCACGGACGAGGTCCGTGCGCTGATTCCTGTCATGCTGCAGCACCGACTCACGCCGCCGCCGGCTCCGACGTACTCGCTCAACCGCAAGCTGAGCGGTGCCTTCCTCATGTGCTCCAAGCTCGGCGCAAACGTCGACTGCAAGAAGCTTTGGAAGGAGGAGGTCGAGGACAAGTACAAGCTTGGGCTGCTGGGGGAGGGTGAGGACCCGGCTGGCGTTGAGGCCCAGGCCCAGCGCGAGGAGGTTACGCATTCGAAGAAGTCATAGAGATATGCACACCACTATTATTCCTGTACGATCAGCGTGAACTGGCAAGCGCTGAGATCCGCGTTAGTCACTGGCTCCCCCTATTCGCGCAGCGTTGTCATATCAATCACAGCAATGCATCTACACGATCTACGCCGCCACCCTGCGCTGCGCTCCCAGGCCCTGGTTGAAGCCTCCCCTTCCGCGACCACCGCCCCTACCGCGGTAACTGCCGCGGGCTCCACCTCTCCTCTCTTGGCGTCCACGGCCACCATCTGCCGCTCCGCCATCGCGCGCCTGGCCGCGCTCGGCACCCTGACCCTGGCCGAGCTTGACGTCCAAAGTCTTCTCGTTCTGCTCGACCATCGAAACGGCACGCTCAGCGAGCTGCTGGGCGAGACGCTGGACCTCGGTCTGCTCCACACGGTGGAAGACGACGACCTGGTCAATCTGGTCGAGCGAGGCAGCAAGCTCGTCAGTGTAGATCATGCGGGAGATGATCGACGTGACAGTCTGCTGGGGAAGCGAGAAGGTGGTGGCGAGGTGGGCAAGCGACAGCGAGGCGTAGTAGGGGGCGTAGGTAAACAGGTACGTGCGAAGACCCTCCTCCTGGATCTTGCGAGCGAGCATAGTGCGGACGTCCTCGACGTTGTCGAGGAGCTGCCAGATTTTGATCGAGAGGATCAGGTCACGAGCACGCTCCCACTCGCCGGCCTGGAGAGCCTTTGCGGCCTTGATAATGTGGTCGCGAGTGTTCTCGGGGGGACCCATGAAAGCCTGCTTGTCGGCGAGGTCGAGGAGACGCTTGAACGACTTGGAGGCAATGCGGCGGCGCTGGTCCTCGGTATCAACCGATGCCAGCAAGGGAATCTCAACGAGCATGCACGAAGTGAGGTAGGCAGCCTCGAGCAGCTCAATGTTGAGGTGCATGTGGAAGGGAAGAAGACGACGCTTCTCAATGAGCTCCTGCTCGGGGGAGAGCTGGAGGTTGTAGCGCTGGACAGCCTGGGCGAGGAGCTCCTTCTGACGCTGGGTCTGGAACATCTCGGACAGAATGGTCTGGCACTCGTGGATGAAACCACCACGGAACGCAGCGAGACCGAGCTGAACAAGGGCACGGTTGTACATGATCTGGGTGGCAACGTCGGCGTGCTGAATCGTGTCCTGGAGGTGCGACATCAGGAGCAGGTCGCGGGCCTGGTGGTAACGGGCGTGGGTCGCGTGGTTGAAGATGTGGGCAAGGATGGCACGGGCACGGAGGAGGGGAGCGTCCGAGTGGTAAATGTGGACACAGAGAAGGTGGATGAGGCGCGAGGCATCACGCTTCTCTCCGATGGGGGTGATGGCCGAGTTAAGGTGGGTGATGGCCTTGGTGACAGCAGCCTCAAAGTGGTCGACAATCGAGTCGGGCTTGGCGTAGACGTGCTCGAGACGGCGCATGACCGCACGAGTAGTCTGGTCGGCCCATTGCTCACGCTCAAAGAGAATCTGAGCCTTGGTGATGGCGACGTAGAGAGGAGTCTCTTCGCGGAGGCGCTCAATGTACTCGGTGCCACGCTCGTGCGCGTCCGTGTGCTGGAGAGTCTTGGTAAACTCGTTGTCAAGGTTCTCAAGCAGGCTGATCACGTTGCCGGCAACCTCGACGCGCTTGCCGTCCTCGGGCGCGCGCTCGGCCATGGTGTCGTAGTCCTCGACAGTGTCCTTGACACAGTAGTCAGGGTTCTCACCCAAGATGGTAATAAGCTGGTCAAACTCCTTGAGGCACTGGACCCACGAGTCGTGAGGAATCGAGGCAAGGTTCTGCGAGTAGTCGAGACGGGCTGGGATGAGGGCAAGGAGGACACGGATGCGCTGGTAGATGGTCTCCGAGACCTCGAGCAGCTTCTGGAGGATACGGATAGTCTCGGCACGGTCCGTGTTCTTACGACCACGCTGCTCAAAGATCTCGTGCAGGGTCTTGAAGACACCGTCGGCGGTAAGGTTGAGCTGGCGGCCACCACGGCCAATCGTAGTAAACTCCTGGTCCTCGCCCTCCTGGCCCTCGGTGGCAGCTTTCTTAACCTTGACGACCTTGGGAGGAGCGTTGGCAACGTTGTACGCCTCGGTGTATGCCTCGGGGTCCTTCTCGTAGTCGGCAAGGACAACCTCAAATTCGACCTTCTTCTTCTTCAAGATCTGACGCATCGAGTTGACGGCCTTGCTCTTGTTGGCCGCCATCTTCTTCGAAGCAGACTTCTCCGACTTGATAGTCTCGTTGATCGCCGCGTCAAGCTCAGTGATGGCCTGGAGGAAGGCGGGGGGAGTGTGGCCGGCTGGGGGAATAGGGGACGAGATCATGGCCAGCTGGTGACGCTGGATGAATCGAAGAAGCTTGTCGAGCTCGTTGGACGCGGCAACCCAGTCGTTGGCCGCACCACCGGCCTTGGTTGCGTTCTGCAGACTGTTGATGGCAGCCTCCATCTCGGCGAAGCTGGGACAATGTCAGCATGTGCGCTTTGGCCCTCCTTCGACGCGTCGCCATTGACACCCACCGCTTGTCCTTGGCACTCAACACGCGGATCTTGTCCTCCTCGTCAGACTCCTCATCCGAAGACACATCGCGCAAGAACTGGTTCGCCCTCTACAGCCTTGGTTAGCATTTAAACTTGTCTGCCCTTGCCACCGCCGTACGCACTCCATGTCCAGCGTCCGAGTCGTCGTCACTCATCTCCTCCTCCTCGTCTGAGCTGTCGTCCGAGTCATCGTCGCTGCTGCCACTGTCGGAGCGAAGGAACTTGTTGGCAAGACCCTTCTTCTGAGGCTTCTCATCCTCGGACGACGAGCCAGAGCGGAGAGACTCGTCAGAGTCCGAGTCGCTGTCCGAGCTGTCGCTGCCGAGTTTGGCAAAGAAAGACATGGTGGAGAGTCGGCTTTTTTAGGGAGTGGGGAAAGGGGACTGCGCGCGGTCGATCTGTCGATGCGTACAGGTGTTCGTGGACCGGGTTGGTGATGGGTACGCGGTCGCGCGAGATTTTGGGTGTAATGCTGGCAAGACGACTAAAAGTGAGGAACAATGGGTGTGCAGAGAGTTTCAGCGCCGCCACCTAGGCCGGGAAGTGGAATCGCCGAAAATGCCGCTGAAAAACAGGCAGATGGTTGACGGAAGCAATTACACCACGTGCAGCATAGTCGTGCCCGCGTGCGCGCAAGTGCCTGGCAGCGAGTTGTTGACGAGTGTACATTCAACATCTACTACATCCTCGACCTCTGCGCGTACATGTACAGTTCTCATGTTCTGACTCGATCCACTGGGACTGGCGAAAGAGATTCTTGTGGGGTCGACATCGATGGACGCCACTCTTGCGCTGTCCTTTTCGTGTCTGTCCTGGGACACGACGCCTCTCGCCTCTTCCCTCACCTGCACGAGGGCAACTTAGAGGACCGTTCCTCTTGTTCAAGCAGCAAAATACACTGCCAAACTTGACTGGGATAACGAGGGCATGGCCCATTGTACCACACGGCGCCGAGGACGACAACGGCCGTTTCCACGCACATACAACTACATGGCTAGCCGGTGCGTCGGTCACCGAGATCTGACTTGGCTGTGTTGACATTGCTGGGTGTGCGGTAGCCAGTGCGAAAGGACAACAACCGCAAGGATAGGAGTGCGAGCTGGGAAATCGTTGGACCAACATGCTGCTCGGTACTGATAAATACATGGACGGCATGGCTTTCCACTAACCGCCCCCGCTCAACATTAACACGTACTCAGCATGCCCAACTTTTACGGACCTTGCTCAGGAAGCTCAACTGGCACCAACCGGAACTGTACGTTGATTCTAGTTCTCCCGCTCATTGACAGTGCCCTGCGATCCGTGGGTTCGTCCAGACGGCTACACCTTCTGTGGTTACTGTCTGGCCGCGATCGGCTACGGCAGCCGTTAGGCAGGCAACAGCGCTTAACCTCATTGCAACCATTGTTGGAGCTGTATACGCCACTCTGTGTTACAAGACAGCAACGTACAAATTTCTCGAACGGCCAGCGCCGCGTGCGGACGTACCTCGTGGTGCAGCGGATTGCTATCTGATCCCAACCTCTACAAATGACATGCATAAGTTGGTAATGACAAGTCCATCGTGCCGAGAGCGTTTCCACTGTCTGTGGCTTGGTGGCGGCGCCGGCCTGCCTGGTTCGAGCCAATGGTGCCCACTCCAGTAACAGCACACACTGATCAATTTGGACGCCTCGTGGCCCCGTTGCCTGTGCTAGTGCGAAGCCGAAGCAGTCCGAACATGGCGGCCTCGAGCTGGGACCTTGTTTGCCCATTCATGGCGTTAAGCGGGCAGGTGTGTGCACCGACCCATCGTTGGTGCGAGGTGACAGTGTACGTACACCAGGACAGCTGCACCTAGTGCTTAAGACGACGATGCAGCGCCTCAGCCCCGTGTAGCTCAAACTCGCATCTAATACTGGCTTCAACGCAAAGACTCTGCCACTCATCCGGACCATGTCGTTCTCAGCCCTCCCAGTCGAATACTGGAACTGCATAGGCGGGTACAACGGTACAAATCGCGGCCGTAAGTGATCGTGCAAGTGGGATGCCGAATCAATGGACTGACTGTGCGCGGGCGTGCAGAGTATTGCTACCCCTTTTATCACTCTTCCAGCGGAGTGATTTGGTGTGCTTTCTGCGGAAAGACCCTGCCTCCACCAGGAAGATATGTGTAGTCTTTGAAAGAGCCGTTTGCACTGCCGAGTCTCTGGGTTTCGCTTAATGCATACATTGATGCCGGCTATGTGTCAACTCCTTTGATTCTTTGGCTATTACACACGTGGTGTGCCGTTTTACGATGCTCTGGCCGCTGGATACTGGCTACTGCACATTGATGTCACTCTACACACTGTACCGGCTCTTTGCACAACGAGATCGGCCATCGAGTGTGACGCCAAATACCCAGCTATTCACAGACCTCAACTAGCACGGACATATACACGAATGTTTATGCTTGGGTTAGTGGTCCGAGATGTGGCTTGGAGCCGAAAGAAATGTCGAAGTGTCGCTAGAGATCTGTGCCAAGGTCTTGAAAAGTCCTTGGTCGTGAAGAGACTTCCGGTTGTTGTTGAGTCAGTTGTCGCTGGACGGAAGTGACAACGCGGCAATCAATATTGCAAGTAAACCTCAGAATCTAATTGCTTAACAGACCTGCACCACAGACCTAGACACGAAGTCTCGTTTCTATTTCAAAGGGACGTGCATCCAAAAGGATGTGAATCAAACCGCAGACGATCTGAAAACTCACCGAAAATGGAAGAAGCTATTCGTGTGCCATTCCTTCCCCCACTGCTCGCACTGATCGCCCTTCCAACTTTGTCCTGTGACTCCTCCAATGCAAACCCCATTTCGATCTTCCTAGGGTGGTTCTGAACTATGACCCGAGCTCGAAATCTCCTCAGTTGTGCTGTGGGCGCCAGTTATGTACCGTACAAAGGTTGTCCCAATACTAACAACTGCATCTTGAGTCTCTCACAGGACAGGTGTGCTCGTCACAATCCCAGCATTCGCCACTACGGTACACACGATACACATCTCGTCTGAACCCACTAGCTCTGACTCACACACACCAAAAGATACACACAAACTAGCCGACGCCGATAGCACGTCTAACCGAGCGAGCTGCCCCTCCTCTGACTCGTCCTCACCTCGCACTACGCCCCTTGACTCGAAGACAGCCAACATTAAATGCGTTGGGGATTCCATGTCTCTTGTCTTACAACATGACCCAGAACTGACAAAAAATCGAAAATGAACTACACGAACGCCGGACAGGGGCGAACCCGCGCTCGCCTTCTTCCGTACACCCACTACGGGTTCTGCCTTGGCAACATTATGGGACACAACAGGAATCTTGAGTGGAACTGGAACTATTGCAGTGCGCTGATAGCATAGAGCCCTGCACAGGAAGACGTCTCGGTGATGGCACTTGGGCTTGTATCTTTTGCGGAATCAGGCTGCACCGTTTCTGAATCGTGATTCGCAGCACGACAGCGACACGACGAACCGCCTCCGTGGAGAGTGAAATAATCAAACAGTCTATCTTATGCAGGGCTAGTACATCAGGCGGCTACAGAGCTTGTGTCAGTCTAAATCACTCTTTCTCGTATAGGCATGCCTTATCTCCAAGTTCATGGTGGAACTTGTCAGTTTCCAGGATGAAAATTCATCGTCTCGCAATTGCTGTATCGTAGTGAATGATCACGCTGATTCAGTTCTTGCAGTGAGAACTTCTTGTCCGTCAGGAGGGGCTGTAGGGAAAGTGATGTCCCCAAAAGTGATCTCTGGGCCATCACGATACACGTCACCTCAGGTCTCGCACCCTGCCTGTCACTCAAATCAGTTCTTCGCCTCAACTCATCCCCTGGTCCTCGCATGAATCTTCTACCCTGGAACCACCTTGATCACATACTGCCGGCGAACTTTACACCACCGTGCTCCACAGACTTCACAATCCACTCAACGGAGTGGATTGAAAGCGATTGTTTGCAGACACCAGGGCAAGATCATGATCTCGTACCGAGTGGTCTCTGACACCACTTGCACATACATAACATACCTCCAGACGCGATCCAATGGTGACTATCAAGCAATACCCCTCTCCTCGTCTCTACCACTCCCCCGCTGCATCATCGCCATTTCAAAAGTGATCGAATAAAATGGCCTGCGCTTCATACAACAGTGACGGCCGTCCCCCCATCTGCTACGGCGACCTCGGTGGCTGGAACCGCGGTCGTGAGTTTCGCGTTCTCCCATCACACGCTGACGGTACCCAGAATACTGTGCGCCGAATTATAGACGCGAGTTCTGGATTCCTGGATGGCAGTGCAAATGGTGCCACATTATCGTTCCCTATGCTCTTCAGTAAACAATACAGTAGCGTGCTCTGGGAAGACAGTCTGGCAGGTGCCACACACACATGATTCTCTCGATACACATCTTTGGGCAATATGAATATGCCTTCCACACTTGCAAAATTGAGCTCCAGTCCCAGCCTTCGCTGGCAGACTGTTGAAGTATGCGTTGCTGCCGTACTCGTCCAACATTGCGAAGGTGGACTGGGGCCCAATAAACGGAAGGTGCCACTATGCCAATTTGACACTACAACTCTCGTTGCCTCTTCATCGCCTTCTCCGCCTCGACGGGCACGATTCTTCTTTACATATGTTGCACAAGTCAGCCACCACTCCCAAACGCATGCATACAGTCCAGGATCAACAAAGACGCCCCAGGGCAAGCTCGGAAACGTTTCAGCCACGCGACTTTCATCAAGCTCTCGTGGTGTAGTGGTTATCATACTCTCTTAGGGTCTAGTTGATTCTAAGCTTCCAGCTGGTATGGGAGTGGGCCCCGGTTCGAATCCGGGCGAGGGCCTTGCTTTTTGCTGCACGCATGTTCTGTGCAACTACTTTGAAGTCCTTTTGCGCAGGTCGGTGAAGGGGAGGTGAGGAGGAACGTCTACGAGATGTGTGGCAAGGTGAATTCGTGCCAGGTGAAATTCGCGGCCAATTTTCCGTAGGGGCGGATGTAGAGGAACAGTAGCCGAGATAATACTTATGCACCTCTGTTCTTTGAAAACCGCCAAGGTATCCACACAGTATCACATTGCGAATGGTCTTCTTTTAACAATTCCTCTACTCGAATCATCTCCTGTCGTATCCCTACACCCAGAGGCGGCTCCCCATAGCCCGCAGATCCACACTATACCGTCCCAAGTCCTCACGTAAGCTCACTCCTCGCTAGAGCTTGCCCTTGAACAGCTCCTTGACACTCTCGGGGTCAAGGACGCTCTCGGGGTAAGGGAGGCTCGAGTGCGCGACGTGGGCGTTTCCGCCATCGCAGACGAGAATGGCACCATTGTAAAACTTGGCGGCGGGCGAAAAGAGGAAGAGGACCGAGTCGGCAATGTCCTGCTTGGTGCCCATGGCACCAAGAGGGACGGAGCGCTTGGCCTCGTAGCCCTTGGCGCCGAGACGGCTCATGCCCTCGGTGTCGCCAATGGGGCCGGGAGCGATGACGTTGGAGCGGACGCCGCGGGGTCCTTCCTCGACGGCAATGACGTTGCTGAGAGCGTCGATGCCGGCCTTGGCGGCCGAGACGTGGACCTGATAGGGGGTGCCGCGGTAGTGGAGGGTGGCCGAGATGTGAATGTACGCGCCCTTGGTCTCGCGGATCGAGGGCAGAGTGGCCTTGACAGTGTTGTACGTGCCAAGCTGTTGTCAGCGGTGTCAGAACAAAGGAAACGCACGACGTCAATGTCAATGACGGTCTTGAAGCCACGCTCCGAGAGACCCGAGATGGGGGCAAGGAAGTTGCCGGCGGCACCGCACACAACATAGTCAATCTTGCCGAAACGCTCCTTGGCAGCGGCGACGGCCTTGGCGAGTGCAGCGGGGTCGCGGACGTCGGCGGGGGCAGCGAGACACTTGCCGCCAGTCGACTTTTCGAGCGCAGCAGCCGACTCGGCGAGGCCCTTGGCGCTGCCTGTCAGCTACGTCTGGAGACGGCATACTCACTCGCGACCGACAATGACGGCGCTGGCACCATGCTTCATCATCTGCTCGGTGATGACATATCCAATACCGGTGCGGCCACCAGTGATGAAGAGAACCTTGCCGGCGTAGATGTTGGGCTGGAATACGGACATTGCGAGTGTGTTGTTGTGGTTTGTGGGGAAGTGGACGCGAAAGAGACCAATCCTTTATATCAACCCCGTTGCACTCGGTCTGGGCCGTGGTCTAGTGGTGGTCATGGTCGTGGCTGCCCGGTTTGTCAGTATACCCGGCGGAATCGAGAATCCGGGGCCGCGGCCGAAACCCTGAGCCCACCCCATCATGACCAAATGGTGGCCGCCGCTGAGCTGATTGTGAGCCTTCCACCCAAATGCCAAGTACAGTGTCGCCGTTGCATCCCTCACAGCCATGCCGCTCACCGCTGACATCACGGGGTGGCCGGGAGCCCCAGACTTGGTCACACGATCAGTGGAGGTCGGCATCGGTTAGCAGTCTTCGTCCTAGGCATCAGGGCCATGGTAGCTCTTGGTGCCGTTTTTGACGGACTGCCAGCTGGAAAGCCGCCATGCGCCATGCGTCGCTTTGGTCTGTTCGATCTGTGGACGGTTACTGAGAACGCCAGGTGTGTTGTTCGTCTTGACCTCTTGTCGCTTCGCCCCAAGGACTGCGCTTGATGTCTGCCGCCGTGAGGGCGCTAGCTTTATGAGAGGTGCCGATGTGTCAACACCAGCTGGTAATGCAGAGGTGGTGGGACCCGTGTTGCATATCTGATATCTTAGAAGCGCCCTACAGGCTTCGTGGACAGAGTTTGTTGCGTGGGCGGTCTTCTTCGTTCCGCAGCTCCTGATGCGAGGTCCCAGTCGCCCTGGGGTGGCATGCGAATCTGGGGCATGGTTCACGTCAAGGACGTATCTACTATGGGATATTCCGATGTTCTGGTGGTGAGTGAGATGATAAGAGGTGGTAAATCTGAAAGGAGAGGAGGTCCACGCGCAAGGGCGAGGAAGGCTGAGGGAACACATCAAGCACCCGGCAGCATCCCGTGCCATCGTTCATGTGCATCTCCCTAAATTTGCGGATCGAGTGCGCCACGCACTACAAACTAGAGTTTCAGCCAGAGCCCAGGAAGAAGAAGCGCGTTGCCCGTAGTAATGGCTCATCTAGCTCTGGCCTCTGGAGCTTCGACCTAACCTGCTGCCCGACCCTAGCTGCCACTCGACCACCTCCCCTGCCACTTTCATCCTCTACACCTACTTCTTGCCACCTGGCTACCTCAATACTTGTCCTATTGAGCTGAAACTTTGGCAAATCATTCTTCTAGACGTAATACACATTTGTATCAGCCAGAATCGCGCAGTCCTAATTCGTCGACTGATGTCCGGCCAGGGTGGTTATTCTATGCTGACCTTACCGAGCACCCCACCGCCGCCAACGCTATCGCTCTCGCTGTCCATATGTCGGATACGGACATGAGGTATGTGTTGGCTATTTTGCATACCGAGAACCCGGTCACTCCAGAGTTTGTCGCTTCGTCCTCGAAGGACGGCTCCGTTGCTCGAGCGTTGAAGCCGATCGGCGATCATGACACCTCTCGCCCGGCGCGTCCACGAATAGCCAGGCGAACGACACGCTCGATATCAACACCTTGGCTCGTTCTCAAAGCAGGTTGCGGTAGCCGGGGGAGAGCCTCCAAAAACCTGCTATAGACTCTTCTGTGAATAATGAATAAATAACATGCATAGCCGCTACGACGCTAGGGACGCTCCAACCGGGGTGCCAGCTACGATTATTAAGATGCGCATAAAGAATGACAGCAACGGTCAATATCACCCAACTCATGTTCTGGGCAGCACTCCTGTCCAAACCTTGACTGTCTGTGAGCAAGTCTGCAACCTGACCTGCCTTGTGCATTTGCGCTGACTGAGCTGGCATGCGAGGTGCGGCCTGCTCGATGAAGTGTGTTCGCCAGGGTGGTGTGGAAAAACCGGAGACTGGCAGCACTCCTCGTAACACCTTCAACCTTGCTCAACATTGTGTCAAGCTTGGCCAGTCAACTGCACAAATAATCTGCACTCCGGAATGCAACAGTCACGAAACGTATCATACATGCTAACTGCTAACTCTCGTAAGTGCTGTCACGCGACACTACGTTTAAGCCTTCGCGGCGGCGGCGGCGGCCATCAGGTTGAGCGCCGAGCCTGCCTTGAACCACTCGATCTGCGAATCGTTGTACGTCGAGGTTGCAAGCAGCTCGTACTCAGTACCGTCGGCGCGCTTGCCCTTGATCTGGATGTCGCGTCCTGGGGCGAGGTTCTGGAGGTCAATCTGCACGAGTCAGCGATGTTCCTTGATGGCATGTCCTCTTGCGGGCGCGGTGCGGTTTGGTCCCCTCTATGAGTGGACGCTGAGTACTCACGATCGAGAGCTTGTCCGAGCCCGAGATGAGGTCGTAGTCGGCAGGGTTCTTGAACCAGAGAGGGAGCATGCCCTGCTTCTTGAGGTTGGTCTCGTGGATACGAGCAAACGAGCGGACGAGGACAGCGCGGCCACCGAGGAAACGGGGCTCAAGAGCGGCGTGCTCACGAGACGAACCCTCTCCGTAGTTCTGAAATTAGTACTGGTTGGAAGATATCATATAAGACTACTCACCTCGTCGCCGACGACAACCCAAGGAATGCCGTTGTCGCGGTAGAAAGCTCCGACCTCTGGAACACCTGCGTACTCGCCGGTGACCTGGTTGAGCACCTTATTGGCCTCTCCATTGTCTGCGTTGATGGCGCCAATGAGACAGTTCTGACTTATATTAGCAAGATGCCCGCGGTATTTCAGCCAAGGGCCCTGCGATTGTTAGCGAATGTAAAAGGAGATGTTGAAACGAGTTGTGAAAGATAGAGGTAATGGACCTCCACCAGCAGGCGGAACCAAATTCGAAAAATGGTTGACCTCCACCAGCCGGCGGAACCAAATCACTCAGATTTGGTTCTGCATCGCAATATACTCACACCAGCGGAAATGTGGTCGGTGGTGCACTTGCCCTTGGCCTTGATGAGGACGGGGGCGTCAATAATGTCCTTGCCGTCCCAGGGGGCGAAGGGCTTGAGAAGCTGGAGACGGTCCGAGGTGGGGCTGACGGCAACCTCAACCTTGGAGCCGTCGGCGGGGGGAGCCTGGAAAGTGTTCTCTCCGGCGTCGTAGCCCTTGGAGGGAAGCTCAAAGCCCTTGGGCTCGGAGAACTTGAACTCCTTGCCGTCGGCGCCCTTGAGCGAGTCGGTAAGGGGGTTGAAGGTAAGGTCACCGGCAAAGACCATAGCGGTGACAAGGTCGGGCGAGGCAACGAAGGCGTGGGTAGCAGGGTTGGCGTCGTTACGGCCGGTAAAGTTACGGTTGTACGAGGTGATGATAGAGTTCTTCTCGCCCTTCTTCACGTCGCGACGGTCCCACTGACCAATGCAGGGGCCGCAGGCGTTGGCAAGAACAATACCGCCAGCCTCCTCAAAGGTGCCGACAAAGCCGTCACGGGCAATGGTGGCACGGACCTGCTCGGAGCCGGGGGTGATGGTGAAGCCAGCCTTGGCCTTGAGGCCGTGCTTGGCAGCCTCCTCGACAATCGAGGCCGAACGGGACATGTCCTCGTACGACGAGTTGGTGCACGAGCCGATGAGACCGACCTTGAGCTCCTCGGGCCAGCCGTTCTTCTTGACCTCGGAGGCAAACTTGGAGATGGGGGTGGCAAGGTCGGGGGTGAAGGGACCGTTGATGTAGGGCTCGAGAGTGTTGAGGTCAATGTTAATGACCTGGTCGTACTCGGCGTCGGCGTCAGGGATGAGGTTGTGCTTGAAGGTCTGAGCGTACTTGGCAACCTCGGGGCGGTTGGTAGCCTGGAGGTAGCTGGCCATGCGGTCGTTGTAAGGGAAGAGCGAGGTGGTGGCACCAATCTCGGCACCCATGTTACAGATGGTAGCCATACCAGTGCACGAGAGCGACTCGACACCAGGACCAGTGTACTCGATAATGGCACCAGTTCCACCCTTGACGGTGAGGATACCAGCGACCTTGAGGATAATGTCCTTGGGGGTAGTCCAGCCCGACATCTTGCCGTCAAGGTGAACACCAATGACCTTGGGGGCCTTGAGCTCCCAGGGGATACCGGCCATAACGTCCACGGCGTCGGCACCACCGACACCGCAGGCAACCATACCAAGACCACCGGCGTTGGGGGTGTGCGAGTCGGTACCAATCATCATGAGACCGGGGGTGGCATAGTTCTCAAGAATGATCTGGTGGATAATACCGGATCCGGGCTTCCAGAAGCCGATGCCGTACTTGGCGCAGGCAGTGGCGAGGAAGTCGTAGACCTCACGGTTGAGGTCTACAGCACGGGCAAGGTCCTGGACACCGCCGACCTGGGCCTGGATAAGGTGGTCACAGTGGACCGAGGTAGGGACGGCAGTCTGGGGCAGACCAGCCGACATGAACTGGAGAATGGCCATCTGGGCAGTGGCGTCCTGGCAAGCGACACGGTCGGGGCGGAGCTTGAGGTACGAGACACCACGCTCAATCTCCTGGTGGTGGGGGTCGTCGAGGTGACCGTAGACAATCTTCTCGGCGAGGGTGAGGGGGCGGTTGAGGCTTATCGGGGGTCAGCTGACTGCGTAGACTACACATGGGAAAAAAAAATAGGTAGCAGCGTGCAGTAGATGCGCGGACATTGCTCAGTCATGGGGGTTACACAATGCCCAAGATTGGGCGTGACCATTGCCACCGACATTCTTTACAGCTGGCGATAGCAGCTGCGCAGATGTGCCGTAGAATGTCACCGGGCTTTAGTACCCGGCTATTCGCACCCAAAAACCCACATTGCCCGCATCGCACAACTACGTAGCTACTAGTTTCTTTCGTTTCCCATCACTGTACTCACCGGCCGCGCACAATCTGGAGGTTGTCCTCAATGCGCTGGTAGTTGATAAACTTGCCCTGCTCGAGGTTGCTCATAGGGACCTTGGTGTCACCAATGGCCGAACGAACGGTCGCCATCGAGCGGACGCCGCGGAGGAGCGACGACGAAACACGAGGCGAGATCATGTTTGGTGTATGAGGTAGAGGTAGTACAGTGAAAGAGAACCCAGATGCCTGTCTGTGTGGCGATGGGGGTTTTCGTGGGTTGGAGAGGTGTGTATAAAGGAGAAAAAGCAAGACGAGGTTGGGTGGGGCTTTGGTTATAGCGACGAGGAGGCTCACGTCGAATGGGTCTTTGCTGGTTGGTTGATGTCCCCTCGACCAACCACAGCCCTCCTTGAGCGTCATGACGCTCGTAGAGCCGACAGGACCGACGACGACCGCAACAAACCAGAGGCTACGACAACCATGCAGCCGAAGCGCAAAGAGCGGGACTCTGATAAAGCTGCTTCCGCAGCAGACGTATAAGCCCTTAAGCCCATCAGCCCAGCGGGCGTGCGGAGTGCAGATGTGCCCTGGGTAAACTGCAAACCTCAAACGAAATACACATAATTAAAATTCCGGTAATATTGGCCGGAGGCTGTTTTAATCCATTTGGCCGATAAGCGGTTTTGAACAAACGCGATGGACGTGTCGGCGCCGGAAACCTTGGACGCGACGGTCAAAACGGGGTGAAAACATAAACGTCGGGGCCAGCGGCCGACGACCACCTACCTCGCAGCAACGACCGAACGCATCCCCACCAACAAAGCAGGTTTTGTCAGCCAGCAGATGCAGATCAGCACACTTTTGTGGTGGCAGTGGCCAACGCCACACTCAAAAACCGCCCAGCAAATCCGCGCCCACCTAAAGCTGACGTCAGTCTCATTGGCTCTGGTCACAGTGAACCGGTGTTTTCCTGCCGATGTGCCAACCTAACGCTCGGAAAGAATCAAGGGCATGGTCTTCCGACCACCCGAGCGATCACAAACCCGACTGCTCAGTGGAGTTAAACCTCTGCTCTCTCTCACATGACCTGAGGCGGCTACCGACACTAGGTGAGCGGCCTGCATGTGTCCGTTCCTACCTTCCTGAAAGCTGGGGCCACAAAACCGAGCGTCGGTGTACGCTTCATCCGTGCCTGTTCCAGATCTGGTAGCCTGCTGGTGGGCATTTCCACACATCCAACAAGGATCGACAACATGCAACCTTTGGCAACTGTTCGGCCAGGCATAGGGATATCGGCTGCATGGATGAGGTTTCGTCTTGGAATAGCTCGAAGCTCTGGTCGGGGGCGACAGATTGGCAGCGAGTACAGGCCTGGGTACCTCAGCGTTTACTCGCAATGTAAGCAATGCTGGTGTACATTCCTACCACCACCGTCCTAGCCCATCTTCCTCAGTCTAACTCGGCCATGCATAGCTGTACAGCACCCACGCGACTTATAACTATACAGTGACACCTCCATAACAATACAGTCGCCCCCCACCGCGACTTCAATTTTTGCCACGCTCCACCATCGACCTCGACGCCGCAACCAAACGGGCTGACCTCCTTTGGTCTTTCCCTCCTCCAACCTGCTCCCTCCGCCAGACCTCCAACACATTCCTTACCTCCCTGGACATCTTTACACCTTCAGATTTACTCAGGGGCACAACAGGGAAGCAAAGGCAAGTCATACATTGCACTAAAGTCTCCACCGAGGGTTGATCCCTGCCCCCTCCACCACCCCCGTTGCCAACTCCGAGCTCCTTCCCAAATAGAAGAAAGCCCCTGACCCCCCCTGCAACGAGCCGATGGTGCAGTGGTAAAACACCGCCTATCGCAGATCCATTTACCTCTTTACTTGCATCGCCTGTTCCTCCCGCATGGGTGACATTTGACTGGCTAGGTGCAGTTGTTGCTGGCTGTGCTGTTGAACTGCTAATTCCAAGTTGATGGAGCTGACATTCAGCCAGCCGTCTCAAAGAACAATATTAATATAATAATAATTGGCCCACGACTCTCATCAACCTTTGATGAGATTGGCGCGTATCTGAGGCGGGTACGGTATCAGTGATGAAACCAGGTTAGCTCATTTGGCTCCTGGCTGTCAGATAACAGAGTGTCACTTGTTGCGAGCATGCCACGGACATTCTGAACTACTAAAAGTGGGTACCTCCACACTGCTGGACATCAGCCACTCAGCTCGAACTTGCACCACAACTTTGTTCCTGCACCACATCGGGCCACCCAAAGGAAAAATGCACCGACATCTCATTGTGTGTGTGCTTACATGGGCCTACACAGGAGATGTGCCACCACTAACCACCTTCGCTCGGGAACGATCGGTCCCCGCCCGCCGTTGTTCTCGACGAAACACACACTTCTCCACAATGGGACACATGGATGCACACACTGGCGTGGGACCCGAATGCCAAGGGGACGGTGCCAATTCGGCCAGACTCGCACCCAGTCACCCCTACCAGCTCGCCCGCCACCCAACACCGACGGCATCGGCGTGTTCGGCGCATCGGTGTGTTGCGTTTTGCGTGAACACTGCACGGTGCTTTCGTGGAATGGCCTAGAGGCCTAGAGGGCGTGCAGTCGACGCTTTGGGCCAAGCTTCTCTTGGTCTTGCCCCTGGGGAGACTGTCCAGCTCGATCACGCCGCCTGTGCCGCCGTCGTACAATGTTTGGAGAGCGATCTGTGCGCCGACCACTGGATCCTGGGAGCCACTTGCTGGGCCAATCATTCTGCACAGGAACCCAATGGCCCAGCGTCTGGCTGTATTGTTTCCCCGACAGCTTCTCGGGCTTTGTTGTCCTCGAAGGGAGCCCCTAGCGACCAGCTCGCGCGCAATCACCACATAGAGCAGCAGCTCCCGCCTCCCACTCCTTCGCCATTGCACTGTTACTCACCCCAACGCTTTACCCCACGCACTGACCTCTTTGTAAGGTACACTTGTTGGCGTGCGGCAGCCCCACCACTGACTCTCAGGAGCAGGCTGTTCTGTTCCTAGTCCTGTTGAATGCTTCTTGTACGTTACACATGAGCGAGCGCTCGTACCTACCACGCACGCAACATACCCCATTTCCGACATTGTCTCACCACTGAACCAGCAACTCGTTGTCATCAGTGGCATAAAGTTGAGCAAATAGCTGCATCTTACAACATCTTCATCATCTTCACATCCGCGAACTTTCTGCACAAACAAGCTGTGTGAGCAAGCAACAATACCGACAGCGTCACTGTTGGCACACACACACACGTAAGTCACAATGGAACCCACTGTCTATAACGATCCCTCATAAACGCGACTATTGTCCCGCGTGCCCCCCCATTGAGAACCCTTATTCTGACATGCAGCAGCCATCCTTACGCAGCCACAATGGATATAAATGCCTATCGAGCCTCTTCATCCGCTCACGGCGACGCAGCCATGACCCACGAGCCGGAAAAGTACTGTACGTGCAACCTCTCTCCACTTGCACTCACGCTAGACCCGACCGGCTCTCACCCAGTATGGGCGCCGATGATCCCCCCCGGTGGGCCTGATACGCCCCCAAAGCAACCTCGTCATGCCGAGCTGCCGAACGAAAGCCACGACAGCACTGATGGTTCGCTTCCACGCTCCGCATTCACTAACAAGACAGCCGAGCAATATTCCTATAACCCCAGCTTGCTCCCCCAGAACCTGGCGTATGGATTCAACACGGCCTACTCTGCCCCCGCGGCGTCAAGGATGTTCCACCCCTACGCACGTTGTGAGTACCTTGGTGGGGTTTTGCTGCTTACGCCAGCCACATCCCCACCGGCCCCCATGCAATCAATGCTGTCCTCCCCCGGCTCCCCTCCTACGCCCCTGGCCACCTCCCTCCCCAACACGACCAACTACTCCAACCCGCCGCCGTACAACCACCAAATGCTTCCCCCAATGATGAACCTGAGCATGTCAAGCCAGTTCACCGATGTGACGCCCACATGGACGTACTCGCCAACGCTGTACGGGAGTGCCGGCAGCCACACAAACAAACTGCCCTACGTTTCTCCCTCTCAGCAGCCACACAAGCTCCCGTTCTCAAATCAATTTACCACAATCAACGGTTTAGCCTACCCTCCCGCTCAGGCCAAGTCTGAACCCTACGCTGCCGAGGAGGATATGGATGAAGAAGACGAGGAGCGCAACACGGGACTGGGCCTGACCTCTACAAAGTACGCCCTTGACTCTTTCGCCTGCTAATGAACGCTCTAGGGACGACGACGCGCCGCCCGTGCCGGGCCGTAAAGAAGATGTCCGTAAGGCTCGGATCGAGAGCGAGCAGGTGCGTGTCGAGTGAGAGAAACCAGCGCCAACAGAGCAGAAGAAGAAGCGGCTGACAGAGCTCTGGCAGCGCCGCCGCAACGAGATGCGCGAGGGGTTTAATCGCCTGCGAGAAACGTTGCCGGCTACCAATCACCGTAGTTCCAAGACGGCTGTTTTGGATCGCGGTAGGTCACCTACGTTTTGAAAGCAGGGAAGAGTGGGCTGACACTAGCAGCCATTGCGCATATCCAGACCATTGAGGCGGCGAATCGCTATCTCATGGGCCGTCTCGAGATTGCGGCCCGCGAGAACGAAGCACTGAGGGCGAGTAATGCTAAACTCGTCGATGCGCATGTCGGTGGTCTCGGTCATCCCGGAGAGTCTGGGATGCACGCCACGTCCAACGATATTCCTAACTAGATCTCTGTTTTCTCTCTCTCTCTTGTTCTTGCCATCTTGAGGTATCTCGGATGGCTGCCGCCACGCCGCCACACTGCCACCTTCGTACATTGTCATCTGAAGACATCAGCCCTTGGACGCGCTGTGCTTTCGACCTGCATCCCGTGTACTCCAGTGCTGCATATTGTACATTACTCTGCATATGATGTACACCTGCCCTTGAGCAGCTGCAGACCCTGGCTGATTGCAATTGATACATGCTAGTCCTACTGATACTTGATTGTGACGCCACGATTATGCAACTACTTCTTGAGCACCTTGTCGGCCTGCTTCTTTCCCTCCTTGAGAGCATTGGCACCCTCCTCGATCTTCTTGCCTCCCTCCTTGAGCAGCTCCTCGAGCAGCTTGCCGAGCGAAGGCGAGATCTCGGACACCTTTTCAACGACAACCTCGGGCTCGACGGGCATCCACTTTTGCAGGTCGTTGAGGCGCTTCTCAATGTCCTTGGCCCAAGCCTCGGCGTCGTCCAGTTTGTCACCGGCCTTGTTCTTGAGCCACTTCTCCATGTAGTCGGCGGGCAGACCAGCCTCCTTGGCAGTAGACTTGAGCTGCTGGACGAGCTTGTCGACGTCCTCGGGTCCGGCCTTCTTGATGCCGTTGACGAATGCCTGGGACGTGTCCTTGCCGTCCTTTGAAGCCTTCTCAACCTCGGCGTAGACGCCCTTGGCAGCGTCCTCGAGGCCCTTGAGCTGGTCCTTGGTCATCTTCTTCAGGTCGTCAAAGTACTTGTCAAAGTCGTCGGTCGAGGGGACCTTGCCGATCAGGAACTGAACGTCAGCAAACAGTTTTCCCTGGTCTGCGCTAGGCTAAACTCACGTCAACAGTCGACTTGTACTTGCCTCCGTACTCCTTGTTGAGGTCGGTAGCAAGACCCTTCCAGTCAACCTTCTTAGGGTCGCCCTTGGCCTCCTTGAGCTTGGCCTGGACCTTGTCGACGACAGCCGCAACGTCCTCGCCGCCATACTTTTTGACCGACTCGAGAGTCTCCTGGACATCCGTGTCCTTGAGAGACGAAAGGACACCAGCCATGCTACCATCGGCCGAGACCTTGCTGTAGAGGGCAAACGCGCCAGCAGGCAAGACGGCCTGAGCAATGTCGGCAATCGAGCCGCCCTTCTCTACACCAGCAACGTCCTTGGCAGTCTCGACAGCGTTCTTGCCAGCCTTGGCAGCCGCGTCCGTCTTGTCCTTGACCATCTCCATGCCGCTGTTGAGCTTTGCGGCAACGTCGCGAACGGGCTTGAGGTAAAAGTAGCCACCACCGGCGAGGGCGAGAATGGCACCCAGGACAATGTACATGCCGCTGTTGCCTTCACCGGCGCTGCTGCCGTTCGCGTAGGCGCGGGTGGCTGCCTGGAACTGGGGGTGCTGCACGCGGCGGGCAGTAGGGGCCTGCGCGCGGAGCGAGGGGTGGAGGGCTGGGCGCTAGATGTCAGTGACGGTCCAGGAAGAGAAAACTTACAGCAACGAGGCGCGCGCGCGAGGCGGCCTGGACAGAGTAGCGAATGGAAGCGGGGCGCATTGTTGTGATTAGAATGAGTAAGGGGGGTTGTCGGGTAGAGAGACTGATGGAAAAGTGTGGCCTACGAGCCTTTATGAAGGGCTAGTACCGGGGGTGATGCTTAGTGACGTCAGGCGAGCGAAGAGGCCTTGAATGGAAAAAGTATGCGGCAGCGGCCCTTTGATAGGTCGAGACGGTGCAAGCAAACAGAGCGGGAGTGATGACTGCGTGTTGCGCGCACGACGTCACAGCAACATTGATGGAAGACGCGGTCTCGGCTCATGAATGACGTCAACATGGACGTGCCTGAGGATCTGCACCCAGAAACCCCATTGACAGCGCGTGTTTGACGCGTGGGACATATGATCATGTAACGCATCGAGACACACTCACAGCGCGAGGCATGATGCATCAGATGTGTCGAAACAGGCATGCCTCGAGGCTGAAGGAATGCAGAGCAGCAGGGACGAAACAGAAGTCCCGGGACGTTGACCTCCACCAGGTCGGTCACCCCAAACATTACACCCTACACAACAGACGCCTACAACAATCGTTTCAGTTTCACCCACTCAGAGCCCCCATCAGGCCATCAACGCATCAGATTCAAGAATTTCAGAGGAGACAGCTGAGCATCCCCCCACTGACCAACACTTTGTCCGGAGATCTCTGGAAAGTCATCTCGCCATGCGCGCGTCTTGCACGTACTCGCGGGCCCAACCAACTACTATGACTTCCAAGGCGACTGACTCCTAAGCAAAGACTGACCAACACCGCGTGTTAGAGAGTAAGGGGATTATGGCTATCTTTCGGTTTCATGATGCGTCTAATGTTTTACCGGGCCAACAGCTGGGTGTCCGTCATAAAACGATGGGCACGCCTGTACTGCCTGGCAATTACAACTCAGACGACAGAGATCCATCAGTCGCGCCCCTGCAGACAGCAATGTTACATGGTCATGATTCATGCAACCCAAAACCAATGACTAACAAATAAAAGAGTTATGGTTTGTTGCAGAGAAGAGGCAAAAAGGCAGAGGGGTCGTGCACCGACAAAAAAAGAGGCAGGCACTCATGCGGTGGTGGTGGTGTGTAATGGTTGTGGATATGGGTGGGGTGGTGGGGGTGACACGACGACGGTGACAGAGGGTAGCACAAAGGCCCAATGTGCTGGCCTGAAAGCAAGATCTATGCACAAGCCTGGACAGCAGACAGTAGTCGCGACGTGGTGGGCTGAGCAGCAAGGCCGCCGGAGGTGCAGACTGGAAAAGCAGGCCTAGCGGCCAGGCTACTCACTCGGCCTCGATACACGCAGCGTGATTCTTCTCGGCCCGCCATCGGGCGTGCCACGGGAGTTACGCGTCGCTCTCGCGCTGCCCTCGCTCCCGGCGCTGCGCGGGGTGGACACCTCGTCGCCATTGACCTTGACACGCGCCGAGGGCGTGCCGTTTGCCGCGGGTGTGCCGTTTGCCACTGGCTCGGTAGCCTCCGCGACTGGCGCGGCGAAAAGACCCATGAGGAGGGATGCCGCGTCGAGGTCGGCGCGCGTTGCCGAGGCCAGAGCCTCCTGCTCGCGCCGCTGGCGTTTGGCCGCGCGTGCGGGCGCTTCAATGGCCCCGCGGCCAAGGTGGAGCTTGTTCCAGAAATCAAGCTGAATAATCTTCTCGGGCACACGGTAGCGGCGGTTGTTGATGACCATGTCTTCGTGGGGAATGTCCGTCGATGGCGGCTCCTCGGAGACGACGACAATGTTGCCATTGTTATGGCTGCCTGCGTCCTCGACGTCGACAGTCTCAAGGCCAGTGCGGACGGTGCGGCGACGCGGCATGACCTGATCGGCGTGGTTGGGGCACATCCACTTGCGCGACGACGGGGGCATGGACGCTAGCGGTGGGGAGAGACAGTCGAGGTGCCAGTGCAGGCTGCAGTAGTCGCACGAGACGATCTGGCGCCACTGCGCCTCTGGGTCGCTCGCGAGCGCGCGTTTGGGAATCGACGATCCGCCACACTTGTAACAGGACACTGGGCGGTGCTTGGCGTCACGCATGCGTATAGGATCGCGCTCCTCCTGGAATCCCTTGCGGTCGACCTTTACGCGTGCGCCTTCCGAGTCCACATACTCGCCGCCATTGCCCGTGGCCACGCCGGTGAAGAAGGAGCGAATCTCCTGCGGCAGTCTGAACTGCTGGGGGTTCTCGCTGTCCGTTTTCTGAACTAGAGTCTTGAAAATCGTCGCAATGGGCTTGTCCTTCATCCGGATGGGGGCGTCAGACTTGTCTGTCTTGCTCTGCAGTGCGTCAGCGCGGCTGCGTCAGAGCTCTTGCGTTCTGCCGGCGCGGCGACTTACCCTCTTCGTCCTGCACTCATTGCAGTACCAGGTATCCTCGGCGGGCAACTCGTCAATCCGCAAAGGCGGGTCGAGACACATGAAATGGAACGACTTTGGACACCCATCGCAGCAAAGAAACCGTCCTATACCGCGACAAACCGAGCAAAAGTCTTGGTTGACTATGTACTCGTCTGCCTTTCCTTTGCCCTTTGCAGTGCGAGTGGCACCGTTACTCTGGCCCGTCTTTGCCGTGCGCGTGGTGCCGCCTACGCGGCGCGGCTGGCCGCCACCTGAAATACCTGAGCGGACAGTCGTCTCGCCCCCGCGAGAGGGGCGGGCAGCGCGGACCTCGGCGGTGGGAGTGGAGCGTTCTTGGCGATCACGCAGGACGCGACCTGCGCTTGGGCCGACAATTGTCTTGACCTCGTCTGCTATATCGTTTGACGCTGGGGCGTTGAAAATGTTGAGCGCGTGGCCGGCTGGAGCCCCCGGTGTGTCTGCGACTGCTGGCGTGGCACGCGAGGAGGGTGCGGAGGAGTTGTCGCGCGACATGTCGACTGGGGTCGCTGCCGCCGTAGTACCTGGTGACGAGCCGCGGCCGCTGCGACGGGGACGAGTAGACGGTGGCGGTGGTCTAGCAGAGTTAGTTTGGAGGCAACAAGAGTGTGACTCACTCGCGACGCTTTCGCTTTCCACCAGAGACAGGTGTCGCGGGAGATTCTCCGCGAGTGGCGCCCGGCGTGCCGACTGCGGACGCAGGGATGCGCAGTATGAGGCCAGTGCCATTGGTGCTGGCAGGACGGTCGGGCACAACGGGACTAGGGGGCACGGAGCTGTCCATTGGATCGTCGCTATCGTCGTGCTGGTGTGTCAGACGCAGGCGCGAAGGGAGCGGCGCAGGGTGGCCGTGCGCCGCCATGCTGCCTGGTGTTGACGGCGAGGGGGGCGTCGGGTCGGCGGGATTCGCAAACGTCGCGCGCGTCGGAGAGGCGTAAGCGGCCGTGCGGCTCGGAGTGCTCGTCGAGCGGGCGCCGCGCTGTGGGCTCGTCGACGTCATGTTACCAAGACTCATCGACTGATGATTCGTGGCAGGAAGTGGCGGTGGATTATCAACACCAAGCGACGACGCGGTGACGGCACCAACGTGCACAGCCTTTGGTGTCGGGTGCTCGACGCTGTTTGCGATAAACTTGGTCGAGTGGGCAAGGTGGTCCGCTGTAGGAGACGCAATGACTGGACCGATGGACATGCGGCTCCAAGCAGCGTTGGCGGATTCAAGAATCAAAGAAGGCTCCTTCACGTTGATTATGCCGCGCAGATGTCCCTCGGACAATGTACTCTGCGCGCACACGGGTACCTGGAGGTGGTGCTGGGGCGCGTCAGGCTACCGTGTACCGCTGCTGACAGACGCTGGTATGCTTACTGTACGAGTGGTTGCGAATGGGACGCTGATGGTAGAGGGGGCTTGCCCTTGGTGCCAGGATGAGGGTGTGTGGCAAGAGTGACAAGGAGAGATGCCACATCTGCGGCGTTGGACGGAAGCAAGCCCAGTCACGAGCCACGGCGGCAGCTGTGGTTGTACGAGTGCCACTACTGCTACTGCAGCCGGCCATGCCCAGTCGACCGCATGCATACGAGTCTCACCATGCACCGCAAGGCATGCCCCGTGCTGCAGTCTCTTTACCGAGGTAGTTGCATGCATAGGAACGTGCCCAAAATGAATATCCTAGCAGGTTGCTCCCTTGCCTCCTCGTGTCTCTGCCCTCAATGCCCCCACCCATTCACCTGCCGACGTGCCGCCCATGCAAAATCACCTGACGCCAGCGCAACATTACTTCTGATCACTGATTCCACGGCAGCTGCTCCCAAAAGTAGACGCACAACAGTCACATTCCTCTTCGCCACTACTACCGACAACAACACACTGGCAGATGTACAAAATGTTGGCCCCTCTTCGACCGGTTTGCCCACAAAGAGAGCAAATCGGAGATACGTGAGCAAAAAAACTAGCGCCGCGTTCAACCCCCTACTCTTGCGAGCCGGGGGGATCACTTTGCCCATTGCTCTTCCTCCCAATTAGCACGCGACACGAGCTATAGTGCAAAAGCTCGGAGCGGAATAGGAGAGGTAGAGAACAACAGCAACGACGTGTTGCATGCTCAAATACTGCCAGGCGTTTGGGTGCGAGGAAGGTAACGCCCAGACGGAAGCATCTGAACGCCGAGACTTACGTAATCTGACCCAAGTCCGCCGCCCACCCACTCCGCAGGGAAACAGTCAGCCGCGCCTGTCTTCCCCACTCTCAGGCACGGCTCTCGGTCCGGCAGCGCCGCCGCCTCATTGTTGGATCAATGGCGTGCTGCTGCCAGCGTCGGTCGACCTGGACCTGGCGGAGAGACGATTGGGCCAGGCCAGTACACGACGGACCTGCCCTCGTCTCGCTCGGCAGCTTGTCCCGCGTAGAGAAAGGAACGGACGTTTGTGGGCCGAAGAGACTGTGCTGGTTATTGGCTCGTGAGGACCGCGTTGGACATTCCTTGGATGTTGTGAACCTTCTCACACGACCTGCTCTCACTTTGCCAACTACTCTACTGTTACCCACGCTTAATCACGACAAAAGGAAACATGACCGTCTCCGTCTCCACTTCGACTCAAGTCGAGACCAAGGGCTTCAAGACGCTCACTCTCCAGCCTACCGCCGACGCGTCAGTCGCCGAGGAGAAGGAGGCGACCTTTGTTGACCCGTACAACTATGTGGTGAGAGCCACAGATTCTTGCCACCCGTAGCATGACTGACACACCAGGGCGAGGTCCTCGGCGCCATCGACTCGGACTACCCACACGCCGAGTTTCTGCGTTAGTGTCGCCACTGCCTTGTGGTCGTGTGACCGTCAGCCACCCCAACAGTCTGCAGTAATCAGCTAACCCAACAGCCCACAACCCAATCCGCACGGCCTCGGACCCTCCTCTGCCCCTCTTTGACATTGTCGACCGCGGACACGCCGCTGACCCCAACGTTGCGCGCCTGCGCCAGGCCGTCGAGGCTGCTGGGGGCAAGATTACGGAGCTGGGCATTGCGATGGGAACGATGATTGAGGGTGTCAAGCTTGAGGATCTCTCCAGTGAAGCGCGCGATGACCTGTAAGTATTGCCGATAGTGTCGCCTTGGTAAGCTAACATGCAGTGCGCTGCTCGTGGCCCGCCGCGGAGTAGTCTGTAAGTGTCTAAACATATCTCGCGCCAAGACCGCCACTAATACCGCAGTCTTCAGGAAGCAGGATACGATCACGATCGAGCAGCAGCGCGAGCTGGGTCTCCACTTTGGACCTCTGCACACGCACCCTACGTATGCTACCCCGCGCCGTGGTGATCTTGAGGATGTCGTTGGTGAGTCTTACCTCGCCCTGCCCCGCCCCACGTCAAGTCTTCTGCCTCCGCCTCCTTTTCAATGTCTTCATACTGCTCACTCGCTGACACTCCAGTCGTCTACACCGACCGCCACTCCCGCCCGGACCCGTACGCCTTCAGCCGCGCCGAGCTCTTCCACTCGGACGTGACCTACGAGTTGCAGCCTCCGGGCCCCACGATCCTCCGCCTCCTCACAACCCCGGCGGTGGGCAACGACACGCTCTGGTCGTCAGGCTACGCACTCTACTCGTCCCTGTCAAAGGGATACCAGACCTACCTCGAGGGCCTGTATGCGCTCCACACGGGATACAACCAGGCAGCCTCCAGGACGGGGACTGTGTCGATCCCGAAGCGCGAGCCGATCGAGACTCTCCACCCCGTCGTGCGTGTTCACCCTGTTACGGGCTGGAAGGCAATCTTCGTCAACCCGGGCTTTGTTACGCGCATCGTTGGTGTTCCCAAGGCCGAGAGTGACAACGTGCTGGCGTTCTTGAGGGATGGGTTTGCGCAGCAGACGGGTGAGTGTCGAGGGCGCTCCAGTTGTGTGCCAGAGGCCCAGAGTCGAACTGGACTCTGGCTGGTACTTGCGAGTGGAGCTGACAACGCAGATGCGACGGTCCGCTGGCGCTGGGAGACTGGAGACGTCGCGATCTGGGACAACCGCATGGTCGTGCACAGCGCGACCTTTGACGCTTACGTGAGTGGCTTTCTTCATAGCTCTGCCATTTTGGCCACCTTGCTAACGCCAGCAGCCCTCGCAGCGCCACGGTCTGCGTGTCACTCCTCATGCCGAGAAACCCCTCTCGGTGGCCGAATATGAGGCGCAGACAGGCAAGAAGGCCGTCGACTGGCTCGAGGAGCGGTACGCCAGCCTGGGCATTAATGGCCCCAAGGCTGATAGTGGCAAGACGCTTGCTGGTGGGTTCCGGGACTAGGTTTCCTGCCGGACGCACAGGCGCAATGGATGTGCCGAGAGCGAGAAAGATGAAAAAGGAGAGTAGGAGGAAGCACGCATGCTCCAGAAGACTGGACGAACACCGAGTCGTCGAAAAGTATGGCCGCGACGAGCGAGAAATCCTCGCTGGCCCGAGGCGCTGGCATCAACCGCCGCGCCGTGTATGGTTAATGGTATGGCCACCTTCAACTGTGTGTTTGTACTATACAATGCAGTGTATTGGATGGAAAGCGTGGCCGCGGCCGGCTTTCGCCCCAAGGATCAAGGAGCAATGTGCCATCACTAAGCAGACACCAACTGCGAGACGTGATTGCCCAACACCACGAACTTCCACGCCCAGGAGCGCGGCGGTTGGCTGGCGGTAGTGACAATGGCATCTATTCATCGGCATTCTACCTAGCACAGACTCAGCCAGTCGCCTCCATCTCCCATAGTAGGCAATGCCCGCCCAGTTGCCAGTGGGCCGAACGAGTAAATGGCGCGATCGCAGCGCGTCGCGCCAACAACATGCATCTGGCCTCCCTCTCCACCATGCTCCACGCCTAAAAACGCCAAGCGGCAACAACGTCAAAGTCACACACGAACGCGGACGCAGAAAAAACAAACGTGCCACCAACCACATCGGCAACAGCCGATGCCCACCACCATGCTTCGAACCGCTCAAACGCATACCCGGCCCACACCTCCCACCTCCCAACCCCAGCGTGACTCGTGGATAATTCTCGGTCCACCTCGGCGCCGCGTCCTACAAACGTTGCGAGAATCGCCAGTCAGAAATCGCGGCGAGGTTTGTACTGGCAGACACCTTACCGGGGGCCGGCCGCGGTGCGTCGGTGCGTCGGATCCGGCCGAATGCCGAGCTTTCCCCAGCCGCCGGCTGTCATGTTTCCACCCACCCGCTACTGTGCGACACCAGAATGTGTCTGCTGCAAACAGCAGAGGGAGGGCGCAGGCTTGTACGCGTCTGCGGCTGCGCGTGTATGCAGAGCTACCAAGATCAATCATCACTACTGCTACTGCCTTTTCTGCCCGCGCTAGCTCGGGTTCCACACCGCTGCGATTCCTTCTGCACACGTGCCGTCTACTCCTGCGTCGCACTGCCTTCATGTCAAACTGCTGCTCCTTCTGGTCCTGCTGCTGCTTTCTCTCGTCGCCCGGGTCATTAAGCTGCCGCTGCTGCTCCATCGCACTCGCGCTCAGAACACTTGCTGCGCTCGTGGCAGACTTAGGCCTTGGACCAGGCGGCGCCAAACTTGGACCAGGCGACAAACGAGCCGATGGCGTAGGTGATGAGCGGGTTAGTCCAGACACCACCGGGGTACGACCAGTGGATGGTGAGGGGGATCCAGCCGCTGCAGGGGCGTTAGTGGGCGTGTCAGAATGCCATGAGCCCATTCTCGGGCGCAGGCTCCGGTTACTCACAAGTTGACCTTGGCGGCCTGCTCCCACGCAACCCACTCAGCCTTGAGTTGAGCGCGCTGGGACGAAACGTCGCCCGACTTCTCGTCATTGACCTCGTAGCCCTCGGAGGACGAGGGGCCGAGCTGGCGCGAGCGGGCAGCGAGAGCCGAACGCTGGATGAGCAGCTTGCCGGCGGTGAGGAAGACGTCGACGGCCCACGAACGGATGGACCACTGGGCGAGTTTGCCGACAGTCTCGGGGGCGAGCTCGAGCACGCCCTTGTTGGCGAGCCAGGCAGTGTTCTCGCAGACGTAGAAGCCCGAGAGGAGAAGAACGCGGATGGTGGAGAAGACCTTCTCGTTGGAGAGGTCAAAGTTGGCCAGGCTGGGCTGGGTGACGAGCCTGAGCAGGGCCTTGACAGGCTGGGGGTGAAGGCGGAGGAGCCAGTCAATCATGGGCAGGAGGCCTGCTCGTCAGTGGCCATGCTTGTGGGGTAGAATGGGCCGTGCGCCGCGCGTGTGGAATGCTCGCTAACCACTAGCGAGCGTGGGCCAGACTATGTGGGCGCGGGGAACCACTTTACCCCAGCGGCAACACCTGCACCCACGCCGGCCGGCGCATTCCCGGCCGCCATTGACTCACCGAGCAGACGGATGACCACGCGGGCCTCGCCAATCGACGCTCCAGCGTTAGTGACACCGCCGGCGAGGCGGAGGAGACGCTTGTTGTCGCCGGGGATGAGACCGGCGAGGGCGTGACCCGAAGCGCGCAGCTGGACGAGCTTGATGAGGGCCGCGGCGACGAGGGGGGAGCCATATGAGAGGATCTGGAGGGTGGCGTCGGTTCCGCCCGGGGTGGAGGTGGTGCGCGCGAGGCGGCCGATGAGGTCGGCGTGGCAGGCAGACTTGGACATGGTTTTGCGAGAGTGTGCTGTTGGTGATGAAGGGGTTGTGAGGGGAGAGTGAAATGGGGGTAGGAGGGTTATAAGGATTGTTGGGCAGCTGATGTCTGTTCCGCCTGGCCAGCCTGGGGTACGATGGGGATCATGGCGGCTATGCTGGAGCCGAATCCCGATTTGATAGGCTCCTCAGCTGTTGCCTGCCTAATATTAGGCTTGCGTTGAGGTCGCTGTGGCCCCGCCTTAGACCCGGGCCGTGATGTGCCTGGGTGCGGGGTACTCCGTCAACGACGGTGGCGCTTGGCCGCCCGTCGAAGCAAGCATGTACATGTTACCCTCTCGTACGCTCGCCGTTGGCAGTGTTAGGTGGCGTGATTCGGTTGCTCTTCTAGGCATCACACACAGTACGCAAAGAACAACGCGAACTGACTGTCTTCGTTCACAGATGGACCGGTGGTGGCCAAAACAATAAGTGCAGCACGATTCCGGTGCTCTTAATCGTCGTATGTCTCTGTGTCACCTGCGTCCGTGTTCAGTGATTCACCCTCTCCACTGACCAGACATATTTTGCCACGAGTCCAACATCTAGCTCTTTTGCTCTGACCATCAAATTGCCTAATAACCAGCAAAGGATGCTAACAAGTGATGATGGCGACGAGAAAGGTGCCACAGTCAAGACAGAGGCGCACTGAGGCGGTCGCTTGTGTGTACCCTCTCGTGCCAGTCACACAGCTCTCAAGAGGGTTCTCGAGAGCTCTCGAGAGCAAGCATATCGTGAGAACGACCCCCACTTCCCTCTCCTCATCATCGTCATCGACCAGCGCGCATCATGTCGAACTCTCCGCGGCTCTCTCGCGCACCCGAGTCGCCATCGTCGCCTGCAGGGCTGGCTGACAACTACCTCGCCGCAGCTCTCTACTGCCCACCCGTACCGCGGCTCCCAGCTCCAGAGAGAATCACTCTAGGCTGCTCCTGCTGCCCACCCGTCCTTGGCCCGAGTTCAGACCATAATGACCAGCTCAGCGCAGAGCTACCCTCCGCCACGCGTCGTAAACGCACAACAGCCGAGAAACGCGCACTGGCGATCCCACAAAACGCAGGACCAGACCTCTTTGTTCTCGGCCGCCCGTGCTGTTCTCCGTTTGTCTTTGGTCTTCGCCCACCCTACACCCCCGAGCATGTCCGCTGGAACGCGGTTGGTGAGGTTGACGAAGCAGCTTACCTCGCACGAGCCGATATTCTGCTCTCTACGGTATCCCCAGTTGAGGCAGATCAAGACGCTGCAGACCCCGACGACGACGTTCTTGCCCCACCCCCCCTCAAACAGGAGGTAATTGACCTCACGTCTGATACGGAAGATCCTCCTCCCAAGCGGCGCGCGACTACTCCGGCACCTGCACACCACCCCAAGCGGCACCGCGAACACCTCCAGCATGATCCGACCCCAACCCCGTTGCGCGAGATCTCTCCCGGTCCTTTTCTGGTGTTCAAGGACACGCAGGGCTGGACGGCGCAGCAGACCAGTACTCTGTGGAAGGCACAGGTACGGCGTTTCTTGAACCTCAAGCTGACAGCAGCTATATTACGGGGATGGCAAGAACTGGAACGGCGTCGTCGCGGCCGTAAATGCTGAACCCAAGTATAGCGGTGGAGTGCAGAAGAGTGCCAGCGAGTGTAGGCACAAGTGGCAGAGGGAGAGGATCAAGGTGTGGAAACGCTGAGAGCAGAGACTGGCTCACTGCTTGCCCGTACCGGTTGTCTAACGCCCTTGAGCATTGAATGTGGGCTGTAAGGTGCAAAACGTATAGTGGAATATCGAACGTCTACATTTGGCAGTCTATGCCATCTGCTGCCTGAAAACAGCTGCCCTACAGTCACGAGAGACCGCGCAACCCTCGCTCTCACCTCTTAATCTCACGCGCAAACTCGTCCTCCAAATGTCGCTTGAGCGCAGGGATATTGCCAAAGGAGTCGCCACACTTGAAGCAAGTCAGTGGGCTGGCCAGCAGTGGGTCTTTCGCCTTCAAGCTCTGCCTGTCAGCTCATATCTCGTAGACAGTGTACCCACGACTGCACGCTCCTCAAGTATTGCTGGATTCTTGATCCATCCCTGGACCTCTCTCAAGCTGATGAAGAAGCCGTGATCGGGTCGGAACGAGTTGTAGTGCTTCTTCGTCTTGAGAGTTGGAGAGACGAGGTCGTCTGAGATAATGTGCAGGTGAAGGTGGCTAGCATTAGCTTCTGCACAGGCCATCCTAGCTTACCGCATGGAAGGCACTGCGTGAAATCCCACGTTGATCCCCCACTCCACGCCATGCGTCTTGGTCATTTCATCGCGCACCATCTCCTGGACTTCGTCCGCCGCGGCTGCCAATGCGTCGAGCACGGTTGGCGCGCTGGGGTGCACCAAAAGCGAAGCAAGCGAGTCGAGATCACGTTCTTGAGTTTCTGGTGCTGGAGGAAAGGGGAGTTTAGGAAGGACGAGGAAATGGTACATTGCTTTGGGGTAGGCGTCGAAGACGGTCAGCGTGTCCGGCGTGGTGAAGAGGAGGGTAGATGGTGAGAGGGAGTGGGATGGGTTTGGGAGGCGAGCAAAGTCGCGCAAGGCAAATAGGGCCATCTTGAATGAGACTCGGAGAGACGAAATGGCTTGAGGATGCAGTGAAAGAGCTGTAAGAGGCAATGGGCAGAAGCAAGAGATGAGGTGGACACGCTGAGTGGAGGCAAGATTCTGACAACCGTGCCTGGATTTGAGTGAGGGTTGCTTGCAACGAACGACACCATCTCTCCTGCCATCATCTACGTTTTCTCTCTCCATTCTCAATCTCATTGCATCATCTCTCTACACGGCATAGTTGTGGATCTATTATCTTGTACACGCAGCATCGACTCCAGCATCCTCCTCGACCCCGACCCAGCACAACGACCGTCAAATCCTGCATCAATGCCCGCCCGGCCCCCACGCACCCGGCGCGCCTCAGCCATGACCTCCTCCTCCCCCGTCAAACCTCACGCCTCGTCAAGCTCAGGCTTTGGCCCAGCTCCCTCACCGCCAGGCGCACCCTCACCAGGCGGCGACAGCGCGAGCTCTGGCCTCACACCGCCGCCACCAGAAAGCGACCGGATTGAGCCGCCCGCGGACGCGCCGAGCCCGCTCTCGAGCTCTGGTGCGCCGAGTCCCTCACCTCCTATGCCGGAAGAGTCTGAGAGGCCAGAAACATCACCTGCGCCGATCAAGCTCAAGCTGAACCTTGGTGTCACGAAGCCTGCCGATGGTTCCGAGGAGCCGCCAGCCAAGCGGAAGCGCGAGCCGCCGAAGGCCAGGGAGGCTAAGGCCGAGGGGAGCCAGGCGGCTGCTAAGCGTTCAGCGCGAAAGGGAAAGAAGGCTGAAGCAGCCGAGGAGGTGCCAGCCTCCGGGGCCGACGACGCATACACTCCCGACGAGCCTGTGCCGAAGAAGAAGAAGCGGAGGGTGATGGCGAGTGACAGCGAGAGCCCCGAGGCGGCGCCGGTGGACCTGCACAAGGAGGATGAGGCTATGGTCGAGGACACTTCTGAGGACAAGCCAGCAACACCCGCTGGCGACGGCGAAGCCAAGCCCAAGGAGAAGCAGGAGAAGCGCAAACTCAAGGCGACAAAGTCTACTGAGGCATCTAAACCTGCCGACTTGTTCAACGACGACGAGCCCACTCCTCAGTCCTCCTCACAGCCCAGCTCGCAGCCCAAGCCAGCACAGAAAGACAAACGGCCACCGCCACAGCCCAAACCCAAGCGCCGCCCCGAAGACTCCCCAAAGCCCGCAACCGGCACACCCAACGCCGCAGCCCCCGCCGGTCCCCGTCCCTCCCTCCTCGCCTCGACCCTGTCGCGCTTCACGGCCAACAAGTCTACAGGCAGTGTGCCAGACAGGAAGGAGGACAAACCCGAAGAACGCCCACGCGCCGGCGGATGGGGGGAGGAATTTGTCATGTCTGCGCAGCAGCAGCGGGAATACGCTGCGGCGCAGGTCAATCGGTCGTTTGACGCTGCTCAGCGGACCAAGGCGGCGGCGCATCCTTTGAATCTCCAGGAAGCCAAGGACGCGTATGCGGCCGATGCTGTGAGGGCGGCGCTGGCTGGAGGGAACGGGGAGCTGACGGATCAGAAGGCATTTGGTGCGCGGAGGAGCATACCTGTCTACGGGACTGGGATTGTTACTACTGGCAGGCCAAGTGAGATGGTGGCGGCTGTGCTGGCTGGGAAGGCGAGGTATTAGCTAGAGTGAGCGTGGTGAGCGAGGAGCAAGGAGGCGATAGAGACATGTCACATTTTGTCTTCTTGTACGATGTGCTACAGTGCCGACAACCTCGTACAGGCTGGGCGGGGCATGAGTGGGCCAAGGTATGTCACAAGATGGCGCGATGGATGGTCGAGGTGTCTATAGGTGCGCGAGATGCAATCGAAAGGCGCGTAGAGTCTAGAGTGAAAGGTGTCTGGGTCGTGGTAGTCTACCACCCGTCAAAGCCATCGTCTTCGACATCGGAGGGCGCGTGCATGGGCCCAGCATAGGGCTCGTTATCAGGCGACTCGGGCCGCTGAACAGGTGCTGGCGGGGTGTAGGCGTAGGCGGGGTGGAAGCGCTGGTGACGCGTAGTGAAACCGCGTTCATTGTTGTGGCGCGGACCGTGCGGGTCGCGTGTGGCATATGCGTTGCTGTTCGGGGAGGGGGTCGAGATGTTCCCGCCTGGTGCGGTGGAACCGTAAGCGCTTTCGACGCGGAGGGCGTTGGCTGACACGGGCGAGGCGTCGTACTGGGATCCCCAGGCTCTGCGTCGAGTGGGATCGACGATACGTGGGGCTGAGCCAGGGAGGGAGTCGATGGTGTGCCAAGCCGGGCGGGGAGAGTCAGCCTCGACGGTGCGGGCTGGGCGGAGGGGGACCTGCGGCGACGAGCTTGGGACGGGGAGGCCCAGCATCCGCAGGCGGTCGGGGTGCATTCCAGGGCCGCGACTGGAGGGGGTTGATGCTTCGGTAAAGGAGTCGCGACCAGGCTCGCGAGGAGTGGGAGCACGGGGAGATTCCCATGAGTTGGAGCACTCCTCCTGGAACTGGCTGGTGCCCCGAAAGTTGGACTGATTGTTGTTGCAGTCCCTGTTGAGGCTCTCCTCATTGGAAAGGCCTTTGATAGACAGGCCATGCATGGGCAGGCGATCAGGGTGGATAGCGGGACCGCGGTGGGTCGGTGCTCCAGAGAACGGACTGCGAGGCGGTTCACGTCTGGGCAACTCCCAAGAGCTGGCAGGTTCTTGACGGGTGGGAGATTCCCAACTGTCACCTGCTCGGTTAGCCAGGTCAGTGTCAGCGAGAAGCCATACGTGTAGGAGCATGGGCACTCTCCCCGTTCCAACGCCCATCAGTGTTGGTGGCACCGCCACGAGCATTGCTCTGTCCCCCATCTTTGGCCCCTGCTGCCGCCTCTTCGTTCGTATCACCATAAGCTGAGAAACCTCCATGGCCGGCCGCGTCGTTGGCCGAAGGAGCGGGTTGGCTCCAGTCCCCACATTCGCTCCTGGTTGTCTGCTGGTTGGCGGAGGAGGGAGCACCCCAGCCGCCGTCGTCGCTAGCGCCACTGCTGTCCTGGTTGTCCTGGATCTCGCCCCACGACTCGCCCATTTGAGTAGCTGGCTCGGCGCGGCTTCCCCAGCCGGAGTCCTGCGCCTGACCCAAACCAGCACCGGCGGCAGAGCCACTCCCCCGGCCAACCGAGGTGCTGCTAGCAGCGGGAGCGCTCCTGCTAGAGTAGTTAACGCTAACGGAGTCGGCCGAACCGCTCCCCGCACGACTACCCCAGCCGTTGTCCCGCGCGCGCCGACCCGGGCGGCCGAGACCGACACCATTAGGGCCTCCAGTAGAAGGAGGACGGAGAGCGCCCGAGGGCGTGCCAAACATGCCTGAGCCTTTCACCTCCGCGAAAGCCGCCGCGAGCTCATCTGTCGCGTCTTTGACTGAGACGCTCGTGTACCGAACTGGCTGCCAGTCGACGTAGCTGCCCGAAGAGGCTGTGCGGTTCTTCTGGCCGGGATCGGCCGTGGGGGGTGAAGGAGTGGTGTGGAGTTCGGTTTCCGAGCTCGTTGTTAGTAGGCTCTCAGGTGCTGTCGCTTACCCTTCAATCCCATGGCAGTTGTCTAGCGCGGAGATTGGGTGGTGAGGTGGCTGCTCCCTCTCGAAGAATGCCATGTTGAGCTCAGAAGATGGGGTCTGTGTTGAAGCTGGCAGCGCATCACGGAAGGTTAGCATTCTCTCGTGACATTCTCACGCGCGTCAACAGTGAGAGGTAAATATGCACAAAGGCAGAGAACACGCAGGGCAAGGGGGAATAATATGCACATAGGGCAGGACACGGCATTATAAGCAATATGACGGGCTCACTGGTGTTTGTCGTCGCTAGGCTTCTGGCTCCACTCGTTCTTGCTGATAGCGGCCAGCTTGCGTTCACGAGCTTCCTGGCGGTACCGCTCAGTCTCCTTGTCGGCCTTTGCGCGAGCTTCGTCTCTTTGAGCTTTGGCCTCGCGTTCTGCTGCTTGAGCCTTTGCCTGAGCGTCACGCTCTGCTGCAACACTTGCTTCGTAGCGATCCCGATCGGCGTCAATTTCCTGCAAAGGCGTGTCAGTGCGTGTTTCACGCCCAGACGCCGCAGCACCAATTCTCACTGCTGCACGTTTCTGGTCCTGCTCGGCCCTCAAAGCCATGGACTTGAGCTTAGCGTCGATTTCTGCGGTAGAGCGAGTCTGCAAGAGACCCTGTGAGCATGTGGGCATTGGGTGGGTGTGGGCGGAGTGACTCACCTGTGTCACGGTTTGGGGAGTCGACGTTCTTGATGGAGGCTTCTTGCTGTTGTTATTGCTGTTGCTGTTGTTGCTGCGCGAGCCCTTGCGGTTGTCGCCACGTGAGCGTGAGGATGGGGTGGATGCCGTGGATGACGACGGCGGTGGGTTGCGGCGAGAGACGTGGGATTTTCCGCCTGTACATTTAGATTTGGATGAGACGGAGCACTTACGAGGCTTGTTGATGTCCTGCGGAGGTGCAGCCGGAGGTGGAACTGCAGCCTTTGGTGGTGGTGGTGCAGGAGTAAATGCTGGAGCGGTGGGATTGAGCTTTGGCTTTTCCTTTACTGCGTCAGCTGCGGGGGCCATTTGGTCTAGGTAGGACACCATACTGTACAGAGAGAGAGAGCACTCAAGGAATGGGGGGTTGGGCAGTGGAGGAAGGATTGGATGGAGAACAGAAAGTTTGGAAGAATGCAGGGGAATAGGATGGAATCAGAAGGGGGAGGAAGGTGGAGGTCCGAGTATCTCTCTCTGTGCAGTAGTATGCGCCCCGCAGCTGAATGTGCAGGTGACTGTAGTCTAGTCGACGCAGATGATGGCGAGCTGCCCAAGAACGACGATCAAACAAAGTAGTGTCTGGCTCTGGGCCACCTCCACCAGCCAGGGCCCCACCCCCGCGTCGGCCTCGTCGGCACTCGGAACCATCCGGCGTTATTGAACCGTGGCAGATTAGCGACCTTCCCCGATCCACAGTGCCATTGCCGCCGGTAACAGCATCTCCCAGCCAATCACAGACCGTTGCTCCCCCCACATTGGCATCGTTGACGCTGCTCCGTCATGGCAGCCGCCCACTGGGGGGAACAGCAGCTCCTGCCGCCGCCTTGTTCCCTCGTCTTCCAGGGTGGAAACAGTGTCATTCCTACCTTCCTTGTCCTCCTCCCATTCTTCCCCTTTGCTCCGACGCACAGAATCAAATAACTCGTGAGTACTCGTAGCCCCCGCTACTCTCTCTGCTTCTTCATCACTGACATCCTGGTCTCTCTCTCTCTCTCTCTCTCTCTGCACTTGCACGTTCTTTCCCACCGTAATGTCTGCCCCTCAACTCTCTCGCTCTACCTCGACCATTGTCTTTGGCTCGGTTCTGGTCGCCCTTGTTGCTTACCTCGCCTACACCTCGCCTGCTCTCCGCGGTGCTGCTTCATCTGCCTCGTCGTCGTCAAAAGACAAAATGTCGCTCTCGAACAAGCTCTCCATCTCGGACGTTGACCTCAAGGGCAAGCGTGTCCTTATCCGTGTCGACTTCAACGTCCCCCAGGACAAGAAGACTGGCGAGATTACCAACCCTGCCCGTATCACTGCCGCTCTCCCCACCATCAAGTACGCTATCGACAATGGCGCCAAGTCGGTCATTCTCATGTCGCACCTCGGCCGCCCCGACGGCTCGGTCAACGAGAAGTTTACCCTCAAGCCCGTTGCCGAGAAGCTCCAGGAGCTCCTCGGCAAGGACGTCAAGTTCCTCAAGGACTGCGTTGGCGAGGAGACCACCAAGGCCGTCAACGAGGGCAAGGACGGACAGGTCTTCCTCCTTGAGAACCTCCGTTTCCACATTGAGGAGGAGGGCAAGGGCGTCAAGAACGGCGAGAAGGCCAAGGGTGAGTCGCCAGCCATTCTCAGGATCACGTGTAGTGGCTGACCATGTGTCTAGCCAACGACGCCGACGTCAAGAAGTTCCGTGCTGGTCTCACCGAGCTCGGCGACGTCTACGTCAACGACGCCTTTGGCACTGCTCACCGTGCCCACTCGTCCATGGTCGGCGTCGACCTCCCCCAGCGCGCTTCGGGCTTCCTCATGAAGAAGGAGCTCGAGTACTTTGCCAAGGTCCTCGAGTCGCCCGACCGCCCCTTCCTTGCCATCCTCGGCGGTGCCAAGGTGAAGGACAAGCTCCAGCTCATCGAGTCGATGCTGGACAAGGTCAACAAGCTCATCATCTGCGGTGGCATGGCCTTTACCTTCAAGAAGACTCTTGACGGTGTCTCGATCGGCGACTCGCTCTTTGACGAGGACGGCTCCAAGGTCGTCGCCGACCTGGTCAAGAAGGCCAAGGAGAAGAACGTCGAGCTCATCCTCCCCGTCGACTACATTACCGCCAAGGGCTTCAAGGACGAGAAGGCCGGCACCTACACCGACGCCCAGGGCATTCCCGACGGCGAGATGGGTCTCGACTGCGGACCCGAGTCGAACAAGCTGTTCGCCAAGGCCGTCAAGGAGTCCAAGACTATCCTCTGGAACGGCCCCGCCGGTGTCTTTGAGTTTGACAACTTCTCGGGCGGCTCAAAGGCCCTCCTCGACGCCACCATTGACGCGTGCTCGAACGGCGCTACCGTCATTGTCGGCGGTGGTGACACTGCCACCCTCGTCGCCCAGGCCGGCAAGGAGGACAAGCTCTCGCACGTCTCGACTGGTGGCGGTGCCTCGCTCGAGCTCCTCGAGGGCAAGACCCTCCCTGGTGTTGCCGCCCTCTCGGAGAAGAAGTAAAATGGCTCTCTAGATTTGACAGAGACGTAGGATGCATGCATAGTTGCAGCATACTGGTGGACGTGGTTGAGGAATTCACGTGTCGAGCCGGGCACACGCAGCACAAATGATCATGAGACTAAAGTCTGACCCGTCAGAGCAAGAGAGCAGCTAAGCCCGAACACAGAAGGTAAAAGGAGTCACAAGCACTAGGATCCGCAGACGCGCCCCACAGAATCGTCAGAGCGAGAATAGAGCATACAATAACATGACAGGCAGAATCCTCAAGAAATCCACTCGCGAACCCGTCCAATCTGCACAACATCCCCAGCACTCTTCACCTTTTTATCCCCCAAAACCCCCTTCATCTCCGAAAGCAGCCCCCACGCAGCCTCGGCCTGCCGCCTTAGCCCCTCCTTCACCGCCGCCGGCCCACCCGCGGCCATGACGCTAGCTGACGGCACGGCGCCCGCGCGGCGCGCGTAGGGCTTGCGTTTTGTCGATAACAGATGTGACGCGAGGTATTGCAGCCAGAGCACGTTGGTGCGTGGATGAAAGGCCGACCACTCGCCTAGGCTCGTGAGGGCAATATGTGCCCGCTGGGAGCGGTACACGTCCCATTGGTCGCCAACGCCGTCGTAGACTTCCTCGGGGAGGGCGTTGAATGTCGGTCCGACACCGGCCATGTCGAGACGGGACAAGCCGAAATCAATGATCGTTGCGCTGGCGCCTGTCTCGGCTGTGTCGAGGTAGTCTGTAACGGGGGCAGGGGAGGGATGCTCGTCGTTCGTAGAGACGAGAATCTGGCCCTCGTGCAAGTCGCGATGCTCGAATTGTGTCCACTTCTCGGCTCGCGCGAGGGCGTCAGCGACTTGCCAGAAGACGCTGGCCGCGTGGACCCAGCCGCGGGCGCCATCCAGCTTGCTGCTCTCGAGATCTGTGCCACTGTTGGAGAGGACCAGGAGGACGTATTGCTGTGTCGTGGGGAATGTTGCTGCGATGTTAGTTGGGCCGAGGCGGGTGACGTACCTGGCCTGATGTTGTCTGAGCCGTGCTGGGCCTTGTACGCGTCCCATTCTTTCACCAGGGGCTGGGGGTAGGCACCCTCAATCACAAATGCGCTTCTCGTCAGCTCAGCCCATGGATGGTTTGACTCACCCAAGAAAGTCGACAAACCCGCCACCGGGCACACCAGCCATACGCCGCGTAATCTCGAGCTCACGGAGCACATCAGCTGCTTCGGAGCAGTCTGGGATCTCGTTGTCGTCATCTGAGGCCTTGCTCTTCCCTGATTTTGAGCTGGAGGGTGAACTCTGGTGGGGCTCGCCAGCCAACAGGGGAATGACCTTGACGACGATCGTGGCGCCTTCCTCCAACGATGCAGCCGTGAAGACTTCAGAGTACGACGCCTCGCCGAGCTTGTGGATCACTGCCGTGGACGCTTTGCTGCTACCGGGAAGGAGCCGCAGGAATTCGGGAGCAGCGAAGATGCCGTCAAAGGACTGAACGCATGACGTGGTGCAGCAGGCCAGCAGCGCATCGACACCAGAAAGCTGTTCGGTGGTAGTAGCCTGGGGAGCACGCGGCTCAGCCACGGCCTTCCCCTTCTCCTTGAGCTTCAGCTTGTCCCTAGCCTTCTCTTTGGGCTGCTACTTCAGCATCCACACACACCAGGGCAACACGCAACACTCACCACGTCCTCCAAACAAACAGCCGCCATCCGTTCAACAAGTCCTTTGTTCTTGACAGCTGGTGTTCGCGAAGGCGTCGCGGGTCCAACATCCCTCAGCATACGCATCATCTTCGCGGAAGCGGGAATTACCACCTCAACCCTGTTACCCCTCGGCGTCGGTACTGGCTGAGCCTGCGGTGAGCGCGGCTGCACCACCTTCCGAGCCCGCGGTACAGGGTGGGCGGCAAGACCGTTCTCCTTCATGGGGCTTGCTCGGCGTCTCCCCGCTGCCACGGACTTGGTGGCTTTGGACTTCGTAGTCTTGGACACCTTGAGCGGTGTACAGATGTCGTCTGAATACGACATCTTGGCCTGCAGCGGCGGCCGCGAGAGGGGCGAGCTCGGTGCCGCCTTTGGTTTCGGCTTGTCGCGGGCTCGGTCTGGTGTGACGTCGTAGTGTATGTTGATGACTTTCTGGGAAACAATGAGTATATGTACAGATGCAAAGTGGGAGAACGTACGGATTTCTTACTGCCATAGGTCGTGACCTGTCTTTGTTAGTTCTGACGGTTGATGACATGGCGTACCTTCTTGGTCTGATAGAAAGCAGTCGCGTCAGCTGGATTGCTTGAGGGTGTTTGTGTCACTCACCCTGGCTCCGAGAGCTGACATCTTGGCTTGATCTTCTCTGTGTACTTGCGATACTTCCGAGGTGTGTATGGGCCTGGTCCGAGTGATTGTTGATGTAGAGCCTGAGAGGGTGAACCAAATCAAGTTGTTAGGACGCTATTGCAGTCCACGGTTGCATATGGTTGTTTGTTTAGCACGTGGCTGAAGTGAATTTTGCTTCCGCTAACCTAAGGTCGGTCCGTAGGATGACGTAAACAGAACAATCATCATGATGCGGCGTTCAAAGGCAATAACGACAACGGTCCACACATCCTCGGCATCGCATACGAGCCAGTGGTCACTGACAGACAGCTGAACGATGCCCTGGGAAGATGCACCACCGGTGGTGCGAAGGTCAGCACAAGCCGGCCGATAAAGAGCCCGAAAGTTGATCCGGGTCCTAGACCCTCAAAACGCCATTCCGGAACACCAGACCCGGCGTCCCGCGCAGAAAAAGTTCAAAGTAATGCAGAGAGTGACAGAGGTGGTGGTAATGCATGAATGCAGGCCAATGCTGCTGCTTGCTGGTTGCTTGCCTTTGGACTACGTTTGGTTCTGAGGGTTCTAAAGTTACACATGTGCTGCAATAGGTGTCGTGGAATCAATGAGGGGTGGCGAGGTGGCGCGCCTTTTCTCGCGCGTGGAAGAGGAGAAGGAGGCCCTCGTACGTCGTCCATGCAATGGCGCTGCTGGCGGCCTTGCGGGACACGCGGAGTGCTGAGCCGGCGAAGAAGCCGCCAAAGCCAGAGTCCTGTGGATCAGCAGCCGTGACGATCTGGGCCAAGCCAGGACTTACGCGGTAGATGTGCGAGATGGCCCGACCGAGTGACGGGTTCTCGACTGGTGCTACCTGCATGCGGGTCTGGAGTTAGCAAAACCCTCGAGCCAGAGCCTTACCTTGACACAATCTGCGGGTGAAGTGATGACCGTCGCCAACACGGCGGCCGTGACAGCCGAGCCAGAGTGCAGTGCTGCACTTGGAACATTCCAATGCGGGTTGAGGTGTGCTAACCTGCCTTCAATGTCAGTCCAAACCCTGTACTAGCACTCACCAGACATCTCCTTGGCCTTTTCATAGAACACGACATAGAGGCCAGCGTATGGGGCATCACGAACTGCTGTTGCCGTGAAACCCTGGAACAGACCTCGCACACCCTCAGTCTTGACCAGATGTCTCAATGCCCCTGTCAAAGAGCTGTACTGCTTGTACGAGTTGCTCTGCAGTCACATCAGTCTTGCTCTTTGCCCGACCTTACCCTGTCGGTGACCAGATGAGGCCAATCTCTGCTCACCTCGAATCGTGCCTTGATGACCGTGAATGGGTTCAACACAAAGCCAACGGTGGTACGCGCCACAGCTCCAGCAGTCAGATTGCCTGTTAATGACAGTTTGGCGAGTGCTGAGCGTGACCTCCCCTTGTGGTCGGTAGCTCCGGGCTGCTCGATGCGTTCAAAGAAGGGTAGCCTCGCGAGTTCTGTGCGGAACGTCGACAGCATGTAAAAGTATAGCGCGACTCCGGGGACGTTGCTGGAACTGTCAGTCTCGTGCAGGGGGCATGAAGTAGCAACTGTTTCTCAGACGCGTGCATACTCACCGAGCAACCGTTGGCACCGTTCCGCGCCAGAGCCCCGTGACACCATCATCCTTAACAACCTGACGAATGACTGAACCGAGACGATGCCTAGGACGTCAGTGCCATGCAGTGAAAGCCATGCACACCTCTTGGGTCCAAGATTTCCCTGTTGCAACCTTGTCTTGAGCAAGTCGAGAGGCTGGAGGCAGACGGCCGAGGTGAGACCGGAGAGCGCACCAGACATGAGATGATGTTTTGCCTTGAGTTCCGCAATGGTGCGCGGCGCCTCGGCGGCCGCTGCAGCCGGCGCAGCCATCGAACACAGATGGGCAAAAAGGAAGGAGGGGATGGGGGAGGGGGAGAGGGGCGTGTGGGGTTGGATGGGAGTGTATGCCGTGACTTGTGGTGTGGTGGACAAGAGCAAGTGACGAACCGAGGGGGATCGGTGGGTGGTGGTCGATATGACGTTAGGCGAGTTAAAATGTCGGCCAAGGTCAGCCGGACCCCGCCGGTACTTTTGTCGTCATCGCCACCACCATGAACTTTCAGGTAGGTCTTGTTCTCAGCAACAGCATAGTCTGAGGTCTAGCAATAGGCAGAGGACAACAGCGAGACATACCAGGTATGCTAGATCTGTGCAGCTGACAGACCAGGATCGGAGCCAGACGAGCGTGTCCAGCCTGCTTGCTCTCCTCCGGTCAACACAAGACGAAGTCGATGCCGAGGCGAGTACGAAAGCGCCGGCAGCCAGTGCTTCCCAGCATACCTCGGGGTCCGCCTCAGCTCGGGCAGCTGCAACCTCGGGCGCAGCACCCAGCGTCCCCAGCTCCCGTCAGCTGAGTGACCTCCTGGCACAGCTCAACGACTCTGGCTCGACAACACCCACCGCACCCGGATCAGGTGTGAGCCCAGAACGCCGTGGCTCAAGCGGCTTCAAAGGCGCATCTCACGGCTTGATAGACTTCTTTGGACCAGTCGGCGAGGCTCCCCGCGCGTCAGGCGCCTGGGATCCAGCAGGCGTACGCCGTGCGAGCGATGACAAGCATGCGCCAAGTGCCAGCAGTCGAGACGCGACTGCAACGGGAGGGTCGCCATCTGCGTCAACTGCGCCTAAGGCTTCTCCTATCAAGGTAGCACTGGCGGCTGCCGCTGATGCAGCGCCCGCGTCGTCCACTTCAAAGGGCAAACGTAAGGCCGAGCACGCGGATCCGGAGGAGATGGCAGACTGGAGCTTCACACGTTGTCTGCCAGTTATCACTGATCTGCTCGAGGATGAAGAGTTTGTCAAAGAGCTTCAAAGGGTAGGCGATCTATTGAGAGAGAAAGCTGATGCCCAGATGAAGGCAGAGCAGGACACGCTCGAGCGCCGTCTGTGGGCGAGGATGGAAAAGGTCAAGGCTGAGCATGGCCGGAAGAACGCGACGGAGCGTGAGGTGTACGTGCCGCCTTGCTTGGAGAAGAGCTGACAGCTGCAGAGCCAAGATCACACGCAAACCCATTCCCCCTGACCGTCAGGCAGAGTGGAACCGTCAGCTTAAGGTGACCCTCGTTGAGTTCTTCAAGAAGCACGTCCAACCCTCCGTCGACTCTCTGGCTGCCCGCCAGCGTATGCGTCTTATGGAGCTCGGTGTGCCAGGCCTTGGATCAGGAGAAGCCCCACCGTCGGCAGGCGAGAAACAGCGCGTGGGCCGCGTTATGGACGTGCTCGACGGCGCCGTGGCAGACGCAGCGAAGGCGACCGCCAACCCCGCCGAGTGGTAAATCTGTATCATAGTGTGCGCAGCAAGGTGCGCGCAGCATGAACCTGTAGTATAGTATGATGGATAAAGCACAGTGAAGACTGTCTCTAAGATGCATGGTACAACATGCGCCGGTGCTCGGCGCGTCTACGTATTGGGTAGGTGGTGGCTGTGATGCCGTGACTTCCTCTTTCTCTCATCATGCCTGTTGTGCTAGTTCTCTCGCCACTGGTAGCCGCACTTGACGCACTTGCTGCTCGGGTCAGCTTTGTCTCTCACCTCCACGTCTCCAGCAGACGGCTGGCCTTTATAAACGACCCGCTTGCCGCGGCCGTCCACTCCATCCAAGTCCCACTCTCAAGTAGCACTCACTAGAACGTCGTCATCGGCTCGTCTGCACTCCTGATCTGCATTTGACGGAAATACGCGCGCTTGCTGTCGTCGCACTTTGAGCAGTCCGCGTCCGTTTGGTCCACATTGGCCCAAGCCTCGGCGCCGCCGAGCACGTCGTCAATCTGCTTGCGCTCCAAGTGCGTACGCATCGAAATTTGCTGCGTGATGATCCACTTGTATGGGCAAGTGGGGCAGACCCTGTGAGACTATTAGCTGGTTGCGCATGGAAGAAGACAGAGGTTCAAGGTTGCTGGACAATGGTTCCAGCCGCAGAGAGCTCGCTGCACGCACCAGCACTTTTCAGGTGAGTCGTCACCGTCACCAATGGTGAGATTGTTGGCACAGTAGGGGCAGAAGAGCATGTTGAGCTGCTTGCTGCTGGTTGCCGGTGGTTGAGATGGATGTTGCGGTCGATGATGCGCGTTGGGTGGCCAAGATTTTTTGGGTGATGCAACGGAACAACATTCCGGCCTCCACTTTGCTACTCCCAGTCACTCATTTACTGCTCTCAACAGCTGCTACACCTCAACCTACTTATCAGTGGCTCTCAGCTTTCATAATCAGGTCAAAGAAGACTCCAAGATTGCTCTCCTTGATTTTGAGGGCATACACAACGATGGCAGCCCAAGAACTCACTCTCAAACCTGTGGCGTCTTCCTCCGCTGGCAAGCGACCAACACCCACCACGGCCCAGCTCACGCCATGGCAATTTGAGTACATGCCTGCACCCGACGGCAAGGATGCGAACCTGCTGATTATGTTCCACGGCCTCGGTGTGTCCACGCAACTCTCTGCTTCAGTAAAGAGGAGCTGACAAGCAGGCGACACAAAAGCAGCTTTCGCCGGCCTCGGCAAGCAGCTCAACCTCCCCTCCACTGCTGTCCTCTCCCTCCAAGCTCCCAACCCGTACGCCCCCTTTTTTGCATCTACTAACAGACCAGTGTCCCACTAATGGAAACCCCAAGCTGGAGCTGGTACAACACCTTTGATCCCCTCTTCAACCCCCTGCCCAACCCAGACCCATCCCCGACCCTCGCGCCACTCCGCTCCCTCCTCAGCGCCCTCCTCTCACTAGGCTGGACACCAGACAGGATCCATCTCTTTGGCTGGGGCCAAGGAGGGACCATGGCTCTCGAGCTTTCCTTCTCCCTCGCGCGTGACCCTCTGGACGGCGCAAAGCGGCTCGCAAGCGTAGTCAGCGTCTGTGGACCGTTACAGAGCTTCCCTACCTCGGCGGTTGGGGCACAAACTCCCGTGCTGTGGTTTACGCGGTCTGACGCACGAGCAGCTGTGGGACAAAAGCAGGAGACGGCACAGAACCGCGCCTTCAAGTCTGTCACCACTGTGCGCGGTGCTGTGGGAGGGGAAGGCATGCCGCGCGGCGGAGACGAGTGGATCGGCATCATGCGCTTCTGGGGTCAAGTCCTCGCGCGCGGCGATGAGGGGTGGAAGGGCGATGGAGAAGTGTACGAGGTTGTTAACAAGTAGAGTTGTAGGTGCACATTATAGTTCTGCATAGCGGTCGTGTATAGCATGTTGAAACTGGACACAAGAAGTGCAGGAGCAGGACAGGAGCAGTATGTTATTAAGAATAGTTGGGCATAGGCGCTCTCTCACACACGGACAGTGGTGGCGCGCACCACAGGCTTCTTGCGAGGGGGTCCTGTGGGTTTCTTGGGTACCTCGGCTGTTGAGCGCAGAGGAACAAAGGCGGGGGCTGCACGGGCTTTTGTCATAGTCGTAGGGGCATTGTTAAGCATGGACTTGATGGCCAGAGGCGGCGGACGGGGAGCACGCCCAGCCTTAGTGACAAGTGGGGCGCGGCTGTTCTTCTGAGTGACATTCACGGGCGAGCCCGACTCGTCAACGCGGACAATGCGCTTGGGTGGACGAGGTCGGGTGTGAACCTTGGGCACGGCCGATATGTTGGGCGAAAAGGCGAGGAACGAGGGCAGAGGCGAGAACGTTGGCTCGGTTGCGGAGGCCGGGGGGTCATTGACGGGCGCCTTGAGCGTCTGTGGCGGCTCGTCAGAGTTGCGACGACGGGTCCAACCGAGGTTGCGGCGGCGGACCGACGAGGGGACGCGCGGGCGGCTGCCGGCCGTGCTCGAAACGTTGCTCTGCAGGCTAGTCTCTGCCGCGCTGAAGGACGAGGGCGAGGGTGGACGGTCACGGGCAAACTCGGCAATGATCGCAGAGACAGGCTCATAGTCGAGCTCGGGGAGGGTCAGCTCACTGATGCCGCTGCTGCCAGAGCCCTTCTTGCTCTGGAAGCGGTTGACGGGTGGTGGGAGGGGCGGCGCGTACGGCGATGCGCGGGCCTTGGATGTGGTACGGTGGCGCGGAGCGCGGCCCACCGAGTGCTGCACCGGAGCCGCCTTCAGAGGCTTGTACATGGCGAGCGACTTGGCGAGGAAGGCAGTAATCTCGTCGGCAGTGGCAGGCATGGTGAAGTCATCCTGGACTGGCCCGGCGTTGTGGCACTCGTGCTCGCATTCGCCCTGCCAAGCAATCCACGACTTTGTGACACCCAGCTGCTCGTTGGTCTTAGTGCCCAGGGAAACAATGTGTGGGCTCGTTGGGCGAATAGTCGACATGGATGGCTCCTCGCGGATAGTCGGCTGGATGTGCACGCTGCCGGTGACGGACGCCTTGCGACGCGCCTCACCGACATACTGCGGGTTAACCATCGGCGGATTAGACTGACGCGTCTCGATAGAGAACAGCGACGACGCGTCCGAGATCGAGTCCGAGGTGAGACCCGGGGTCTCAGAGTCATGGAGGTTCACACGAGGCCCGCGGCGGCGGTGAGAAACAGGCGGACGAGGACGAGCCGGTGGTGGCTGAGCGCTCAGGACCTGCTTTTCTCTCAGCCCCGAGACTGGCCCCGTCTGGGAAGTGTCGTTGTGTGAGTTTGCGCTGGAGTCCATGCTGATCCCGGAAAGCGGACGGAGTCCCTTGAGAGAGAAGACACTGGGGATTGGTCCTGGGCAGCGCTGGGTTGGGCCGATGCCGAAGAGAGACGATCCGAACGACTCGGCCGAGCACTCTGTCGAAACCTCACCCACGCTCGACGTGCTCGATAGGGTAAAGAAGCGCTTGATTTCCACCTCGGGGGAGAGTGGAGGGCTGGGGGCGCAAACCGTACCTTCCTCGGTCGGCGAACCATCGATCGAGGTGAGCTGGGAGCGGTCAAACATGCGGTCGCCGAGACCTGGGCGCCCAAGGCGAGCGAGCGAGACTGCGCTGTCCGCAGATGATGACTGGCGGCGGTGCCGAGCCCAGTCTGGACGACCAACAGTGCTATCCGTCGAAGGGTTGTGGCGGTGGCGCGAGAGGTAGGAGCCACGCTGGAGCTGGAGGCGTGCCGCAGACGATGGAACGGAAACAGTGGAAGCGTAGCTCACCTCGGCCTCGGCGGTCGAGTCACTAGACACGCCAGACGATTGGCGGCGGTGGTCGGCATGAACCTTGGGGTGGGGCCAAGCGCCAGCCATAGAATCGGATGAGTTGTAGCGCGACATGGTAGGCATCTGGGCAAACGGCGGAAGGGGCGGCAGATCAACCCAGTTGGAGAAGAAGCTCGTGTAGTCGCGCGCGACACCTTCGAGTGGCGCTCCGAGGCTTGAGATGGACGCAATGCTGAAAGCCGACTCGTGGCTGTGGTGGTTCGGCTGCGGATGCGACGTAGTGCGCGACATTGGTGGCAGTGGCGGCAGGGCGAATGGTGGTGGGTGAAGCAGCGCTTCGCTGGGTTTGCTCTGTGCCACAAACTTTTGGAAAGCTGGCTGGCCACGGAAGGGTGCCGTGCTGCGCGTGCTGAAGCTGCGCTTGTTGGAGCGCTTGGAGACTTTGGCCGAGGCATACTCTTTGAACGGCGAGTTGTCAAAGGAGCCAGAGTCAGAGTGCGCAATCTCCAGAGCTTCCAGGAAGCTGGCACGCTGAGAAGGACCGAGGTTGAGCTTGGCTAGCTCTTTATTGAAGTCGAAAGTGTCGTCATTGTCGCCGATCTCAGCCACCGACTCGATTTCTTCGGTGTAGTCATACTCACGCTCTTCCATCTGATAGCTCTGAGGCTCATTAAATGTCATGTGCGCCTGAGGGGAAGGAGAGGGCATGTGTCCAAGCGACGAGGCGTCCGATGCACTCTGCTCGTCCTGGTAGGTCGAGGCAGAAGTCGGCTGATTGTCCTGACTGAGAGCGCCATACTCATCACGAGCCTTGACCTCGCCATCAGAGTCTTCACGAATGGAGAACGGCGTTCCAGGTGAGCGGACAAGTGGCGAGGCCGATGCAAACACATTACGCATGCCCTTCTTGATCATGCTCGAGAGGGGTGAGATGGCATGCTCCCGAGCCGGCGTGGCATCAGCGCTCACTGGAGGGGAGATGCGCGCCGGCGTGCGACGCAGTGAGCGGCCAGGGGTAACGACGATACGACCAGATCGGGCACGGGTGACTGATATCTTGCGGCGGGCGGGAGAGCTGCCCACCTGGCGTGAGCCGCCCGAGGAGTGAATGATGGACAGCAGGTCAAATAGCTGGCCCGTTGCCGAGGCAACGTCCTGAATTGACACTGTGTCCGCGATAGAAGGCCGCGAAGCCTGTGGGCGAAGCGATGGGGTGCTACGCTGGCAAGCGAGTGGAAGTTCGGGGTTGAACGCAGCGTTTCCAAAGCGGCTGTAGAATGCGCGCGAGTCTGGACTAGCATCAGTGGCCATGTTGGTGAGCTCATCCTGAAGGGACAGAGAAGACGGAGTGAGGCGCTGGGGAGTTGCCGGGGTGAGCTTGTCGGTGCTCTTCTTGAAGGCAAAGATGCCGCTGAGGCTCTTTCGCTTCGGTAGGCTGCGGCGTTTGTACGTCTCGGAGCTCAGGTCGACGTCCAGCGGACGGAGATCTGCTGCCCACACTGTGTTCTCTCCGAAGATCGGTGTGCTAACATCCTGTCGCCGAATAGGCTGAGCAGGCGAGCTCTTGGGAGACAGGGCTGTCACTGTCAGCGTCCATAGCATGAGCGTGGCACTCACCAGCACCGCCAGCCTTGGTCTTCTTCGACTTGCTGCCAAACATGCTCCAAACCTTGGAACGCGACTTGTCACTCTTGTAGGGGTCGACCTTCAAGAACCCATGCGAGGGTGCGCGCTGAGGCTCCTTGGGCAGGGTGTGAGACGTCGGTTCGGGGATGGTGTACAGGCGCGAGTCGAGGACGCGGCCGAGCGACGAACGGCGTGTTGGCAGACGGTTGTAAGGGAGTGCATTGCACTGGTTGGGCGGTGGGACATCAAAGTTGCGTACACTAGCATCAGATCGACATTCAAACGGAAGACTCACCTCTCCACCCATGAGTCGTCAATGTCATCATTATCATCATGGTCGTCAATTGGCACAGTCGCAATACCGCTGAGCGAGCCCGTGCGACGCTCAGCAGCCATGTCGCGCACCCATGTCGAGCGTTCGGGTGAGAATGGCAGCACGGTGCTAGCTCCAGCCGTGGTAGCAGCAAAGGGGTCGGGAGGGCAGCTCGGACGTGGCTTGTTTTGAGCCACAATTGGCGGGGCAGGCGGTGGCGTGCGGTTGGTCCACGCCGACAGAGCTGAGCGCGTCGATCTAGATGTCGACGAAGAGGCACGTACACCAGGCCCAGGGAGCATGAGGATGGGCGAGTTGGAGCGTGAACGCTCAGACGAGGTGCCGGTCTGCTTGCCTCTGCTGAACAGGTTGGCCAGACCTTTGCGCGGTTTCTCAGGCCTGCCCATGCGGGACTGGGGAATTGGGATTGGTGGCGGGGTTGCCGTGTCCCGCTGTCGAGGCTCCCCACGTATGAACAGCGTCGAGGGGAGGTTGCGCAGCGTGCCCTTGAGCCCAGCGCGACGGCCGAGACTGACACTGGGCTTGAGAGGTGAAAAGCTGTCTGGCTCCAGGCGACCCGAGTGGGGCGTGCGCGACCGCGAACGTGGTGCCGGAGAGTGTGTCTTCATAATATCGTGAGGTCGTCTGCGCCAGCGAGCTGTACAGGTGGGGGTGCTGGCGCGAGGTGGTGTCGTACAGGCGTGAGATAGTCGTAAGGGATAGAAAGTAAGAAAACGCGTTGCTGTCGAGTGTTGTGTTTGCGGCGGGAGATGTGCGCCAGCTCTGTGTGGGAGTGATCAGCGCCCGGGGCGAAGGCTGGTGCGGGGCGAGAAAGGGGGCACAAGGAAGGGTAATGTTTTGCTGCCACTCACAAGAGCAAACACTGGCCAAGGTCTTATAGCTGCAAGAGTATTCTGCAAAGCAGTTGCGGTGGTCAGCTAGTGAGGCCGAGCCTGCTTTTTTGACTTGAGAGTGTGGAGGAATACAGACGCCAAACAACAACAGCACGCCAGGGCAGGTGTTGCCTCAGTGCTGTGGTAGTGGGTGGCCGTGTTGGGGGTGTGGATGGTCGTGAACGCGTTGAGCCGAGATGGTGGCCTGGGCTGAGGATTCGTGAGGTCGTGAGAGTGGTCGTGATCGTTAGAGGGGGTATAGGATGAAGGTAAGGAGGTGAGTGATGAGGAAGAGAGACGAAAGAAACAACACAGACGAGACGCGAATGATTTTTGTTTGGCGCTAGCATGCACGCCCATCCGGCATAGCACTTTGTGGTGGCATGGAAGCAAGGGCGCAAGGGCCGTGGGGCGTGGGCACTGCGGGAGCTCGTGACAGTGCCAACATTGCACAGCAGCAGCAGCTGATGTCCCGTGCATAACCCTGTGGCCTGTGAATCTGTGGAGCTGTGGTCTCGGCGCCCCGATGTCTTTGTCCATGTTGCTGAGCTCTGAGGAGGAGGAGAACCAGTTGCGTCGAGAACGAGGACAGAGCGCAGCCTGGGCCGCAACTGAAGGATCAGAAGATGAGCAGCGGACGACGCCCAGCGCCCAGTCTAGCCATGCTAGGTAGGTAGGTAGCAGGGTGTTGGGAATGGTCGAGGTACGAGCAGGTACGCGTATGGTCCTGTAGTGGAGAATGGAGTGGCGTCAAGAGCACTGGCCGGAAAGAGGAACATTGATAGCGCAGGGCGGCGTCGTTAGCGTCAAGTGAACTCGTTCATGAACTACTCAGGGTCCATTGCTCTTTAGTGGCACTGTCCTTTCCGTGCACGACCATGTCCCATGCTTTATGGCGTTCTGTTTTTGATTACGTTCATACTTTGTTCTGTTGATTAGGGTTTTATCTGCTACACACTGTCCGATTACGTCCCCGTGTATGTCTCTATCGTCTAAGACGACAGAGGACGGAAGGTTCGTACAGGGACACTTTTCCTTCGGTCCTTGAGTGGAGCCTACTCGCGCGGAATCCTGTAGCCCTTGAACATGGCCCTCTTCTGCATACCCGCTTCAGTCGCGTTGTTGGGAGGGAAAATGCCTGGAACAGGAGCCACGACGGAGGAAGTCGCGTTGGCGAGGCTAGCTGCGTCGGTACCAGCCGACGGGGCGGCGCTGGTCGTCATCGCGTCACCGCCGGCAGTCGCGTTGGTGGCCGTCGAGTTGGTGGCCGTCGAGTTGGAGGAGTCACCGTCAATGATCGGGATAAGGGGACACTGGGGCGTGGAGAGGTTGGAGCCGTAATGGTGGGCAGCCCAGAGAACCACGCCGTTAGTCCACCCAAACCCGACTTGGACCTTGTACTCGCCGCCACCGCCGGCAGCGTCCGTGTCCGTGACATTAAACTTTCCAAACATGACCCCCTCGGTGCCTGCCTGGTACGTTCCCGTAGCGTTGAGGTCGTTGAGCGGGAGGGGCTCGAGGACGCCGGGGAGGGAACCGCCGGTAGAGTACCAGGAGCAGAATGCTGCGGTGAGGTATCGCTCGGCTGTGATTTGTGCGAGTGCTTGCGGCCAGGGGACACTCGTGTCGCCGTGGGTGATTGTGGCGTTGCCGCGGGTGTTGGAGGGCTGTGGGGGCATGTTGGCTTCATCGACGCCGAATTGACCAGGGGCGACTTGGTCAAAGGAGACGGATAGGTTGGCAATGGTCTGGGCTTGAGGGAAGATGTGGCCGAGTCTCTCCATTGCCCTGATGGTCGTGTCTGGCGTCAGCAACTGTTCTGTCTGTGGGTGACTTACGGACGTGAGGTGGCCAGACGTTGGGGAAGTCCCAGTTGAGGCCAGTGACCAGCACACTTGCGGGTGATGGCACGCCATCATACCTGCCGAGCATGTAACGGATACCACTGACAATACCGAGCCCGAGGGTTTCATTCTGCTTGAGCTCGGGCGGCGTGAGGTTCTGCCACAGCGGCCAAAGTCCGGCAGGACTGTAGACGTCTGTACGCGCTCCAGCAGAAATGTTGAAGTCGTACCACCACGCCTTCTCGGCATCCCAGTGCAGGTCCAGGACGGCAGCAGTGTAGTTGGCCGCCTTGGCGCGGTGGAAGGCAATCTTTGCCGCGATGGGCGACTGGATGCCATTCGGCTGAGACTGCACGCATGTGTCATTGGACTGGCTCACACCTGACCCAGGACCGCCGTTACCTCCCGACGAACCCGCGCAGCCCGTCGCTTGGACTGGCATCGCACTCATGGTGTCGGATGGTGCGCCAGACTGCGACGAGCCGTTGGTGGGAGCTTCGCCGGGGATGGCGCTGAGAGTGTTGGATGGGAGGCCTGGGGTGTACGTGCCCATGCCGGCGGTGGACTCGCCTACAACGGCCGAGTGCGACATGTTGGACGCACCTTCCTCGCCTGGTGCGCGTCTGTACATTGTCGTCGTCGTCTGGTTGCCGTCTCCACCGGAGTCTGTACCATTCTGTCCACCCGAGTCGGTACCATTCTGCTTGAAGCCCTGGTACTGTTCATACAAGCCGGCGAGCTGCGGTAAGCATAGTTCTGGCAGACTAGACATACAAGAGAGTGGTCACCAGCAAGCAACGCCGTCAAGTCTACAGGCACGATGCCGCGCACATTGAGAGTGCGCAGAGCGGGGTTGTTGTCCGTCGCATTGAGGAGCGGCTCCCTGCACCAGCGAGAGGTGTAGTCCCAGCCACTCTCGGCACCAGATGCGAGCTCAGCGTACAGATCAGACCGCTGCGTCTCGTTGAGAGCGGGCTCAGCCTCATGCACGGTGGTGTAGTCCTCGACGTATCCCTCGGGGCGCGGGGCGGAATTGTTCACCGCATAGTGGGCGACGGTGTGGGTATTGCCAGAGTACGGCGAGGTAACTTGGAGCGTACGGTTCGTGTCCCACCACTCGAGCTCGGCGTCGAGGAGGGGCAGAGCACGCTCGAGCACCGTCAGGTTGCCTGTCGCTTTGACGTAAATGTCAACCATTTGGACAAAGACAGGCGGCTGGGAACGGTTGAGGTAGTACTTTCGGCCACCGTTGGGAAGGAAGCCGTAAGTCTGTGGCGATCAGCAGTGCGAAAAATAACCAATATTTAATTGCCGAGCCACTTACGTCCAGCAAATCCATAAAGTTCTCAAGCAGGTCGTCCGCATACCAGTAGAGCTCGCTGGTGAGCAATCCCTCCAAAATCCAGTAACTGTCCCAGTAGTAGATTTCGCGGTATCGGCCACCGGGCACAACAATGGTGTGGTTGAGCGGGATGAGACTCGACTCGCAGCCACCGGGACCCGGTTGGCACAGCGCAGAGGTGTTGGTCTGACGAATCAGGAGGTCCCAGTAGTGGTTCACGCGGTTCGTCCAGGCTGACCAAACGGGGTCCGACAAGTTGGAGAGGAAGGCTGGGTCCTGGTCGGGCGACTTGATAGGCACCTGCATGAGTTCGAGCCCTTCGCCTTTCTAGCCCTGTCAGCGACTGATTATCTCTGCGACGCACAAAGTTGGCTTCGACAAAGGTGATGATCTGACCGATGGTAACCGAAATGTTTGAGCTGTTGGCGCTGTTCGAGCTGTTCGAGCTGAGACTCTTGAATGCCTCAAGTGCCTGTTCGTTCGTGCCGTTTGTGGGCTGTTGTCAGCGAGGAAGCTGCCGGAGATATACCTTGTCAACAAAAGTCTGGAATGATGTTAGCCGCGCACTCGCTATCACGCCCTACATACCTTGCTGTCGGGGAAAACTTCGGCAAGTTGGACATCTTGAAGAACCTAGACAATCAGCACATGCAGACCACCAGCTAATAGCTACATACCACTCCCGGACACCATGTCTCGTTACCACACCACCCTGCCGTCAGCGGACGTCAAGTACGAAGACCTTACACTGGGCAGGAGGGTACATGTCCTGGCCTGGGACAGGCGAGTCGAGAGCTACAGTCGCTTCGGGAACAGTGGTGCTGACTGGGGTCGCAGAGAAGGACGACCCCGACGAGGCCATGGTGTCGGCTGGTGTGGCCGACGACGCCGACGAGTCCTGGGCTGCTGCCAGCGGCAAGAGCAGGAGACTAAGGATCATTTTGATGGTTGCTGTCAGTGGCTCTAGTGACCAAGGAGTGTGCTTGTCCGAGACGACGAGGGAGAAAAGAAGAGGCTAGAACAGTACGCCTCTATATCTGCTGCTCCACTTTCTGACATTGCTTCCATTAACGTGCGAACTCTGCCGTAGTTGAAGCCTAATTGCCAGACCAAGTAAGAGGCTGAGGATCGTCATCTGTGTCGCTTGGATCTGTTGCCAAGCAAGTGGGGCATGCAGCCACGACGCCAATCCTCGTGTCTCGTTGGGAATACGAGATGCGTCGCCGGTATCCTTCGGTTCCGTCATACAGAGCTAGAAGTCAAACAAGGTGCAAAGCAACGACGACGACTGCTGAGGGTCAGAACAGAGAGGCGTAGCACTCCAACATTCTGTCCCCGGAATGACGTAATACATTACACCTCCACATGCCAGACTGAAACAAATACCTCCGCCCGAGTATTATGCCGAGAACAATGTCAGCCTCAAAGACACGTGGTATCCACGCTTAGTTTTGAGAATGTCAGGCAGATGCCCAAAAGTTCAACATGAACACTCAACGACCATCAACAGTCAACGTCCACCCACAACCAGCCTCACCATGCCAAAGGCTTCCAAACTCGCTGCTCCAGCAGCCAAGGCTGCCAAGGTCTCCAAGACTTCCAAGGCAAGCTCAGCAACTCCCACTAAGAAGACGGGACCTGCAAAGCTGTACAGCAACTTCCACCCCCTCCCTGTCGCGCTCCCCACACCAGTCCCTATTGCTTCTTCCTCCACCGCCTCTCTCAAGGCCGGCGCAACCACCACGCACTACCTCTTTGTTCGCCCCCATACCGCCAAGGCCACTGCGCCTGAAGAGGAGCGTGAGCGCGCCGATCGCACACTGTTTGCTGCCAACCTTCCGGTTGACATTGGCACGCATTCCCTCCGCGCCATGTTCGGGAAGTGGGGCGTCGTCGAAGAGGTCATCGTGTCGACAAACTCGACTGGTGGAGATGTACTGGAGAACGCCGTGCGCGGTCTGCCAGTTGAGGACGACTCTGATGATGAGGACGAGGAGGTCGAGGACGAGGAAGAGGCACCCGAGGCCGAGCGCGCCGAGCCGACCTTTGCAGGCATCAAGACGGCCACTCTCCCGCGCAGCCAGCGCAAGCGCAGGAGGCCCAACACGCTGCCCCCCTCGGTACCCGAGCTCATCGACCTCCCAGCCCTCGACCCTCGGGCCACACCTTACGGCGCAAGCGGCGGCCGCTCCGCTCGCATCGTGTTCATTGACACCGTCTCCCTCCCCCGCGCCATGGCATACACTGGCTCCACCCTGTCTCTCCCAGCGGACAAGAAATCATCCGCAGCGGAACCAGAGGGACTAACGTACTACGAGGCGCAGTACGCAGCCCTCCGTCCCACCCTCGCCGCCGTGCGCGAACACGCCGACAGCGCGATGGCGCGTTACGACCACCTGCACTCGCTTCTTCTCTCCTCTCGCGCCAAGGCCCACGGCGCCGGCGCGCTCGTGGACGAGGACGGATTCACCGTCGTCGTGCGTGGTGGGCGGTACGGCCGCACGGCTGGGCGGGGCGGCGACCCCGGTGGTGGTGGCGTCGGCGTCGCGGCGAGGGGATGGGCCAAGGAGGCCGCTACCAAGAAGGGCGGCAAGGGGTCGGGAGAGCTCAAGGATTTCTACCGCTTCCAGGGCACGGACAGGAAGCGCAAAGGTGAGTCTTACGAGGAAGAAGTAGGGACAGAACTGACATGTGGCCCCCAGAGCTCGCCGACATGCGCGCGAGGTTCGAGGAGGACAAGCAGAAAGTTGCAGAGCTCAAGAAGACGCGCAGGTACAAGCCTTACTAGGCTTGAGGGGCTGGAGGAGTCGGTCAGTTATAGAGTGTACTTTTATACCCCATGCAGAGTTGCTGCTCGAGACGCGCTCGTGTGACTTGGTGCACGTGTGTAGGATGGTGAGACAGAGCAACGTTTCCACATACGTCTTTCGTCAACCGATATCAATTCCTCTGCAGGCGGCAATCCCAATGCTCATTAACAGGAGCGGCGTGCGGCCATGCATGATGCGATATACCTATGTAATCCCTCGTCTCCCTACCTCGGTCTGGCTGTCCATCGCCTGTGAGCGCCACGGCCGCGCGGCGCGGGTATAAGCGCTTGATATCCGCGGTGCTCGCGGTTTGTACCACTCGTCTATGTGGTGTCTAGCAGGGCAACAGCACTGGAGTGAAATGGTAGTCCCATGCTCCCGGGCGTGTTGCTCGGCATTGGCTGTCGGTCTTCGCCCCAGCCTCGCCCTCTACGTCGTCGTCTACTGCTTTGCCTCTGCGGCGAGCTTGGCCTCGGCCTCCATGGCGCGCTTGTCGGCCTGCTCAATGGCGCGGTTCACGTCCATGACCTCTGGTGTGCTGAGCTCGAACGCGCGCTGGAGGGCGGGGACCTGGCCCTTGTGCAGGAGCAGACCGGGGAAGTGAGGCGTAGGAGGGTGGCGGAGCGAGGGGTTGCCTTCGCCGCCAGCTGCGGAGCTGTAGAGCATGCTCGATGGCGTTGCGGTCGCGTCGGTCGCGGTCGTCGTTGTGCCCTTTGCCTGGGCGGGGAGGGCGGCGGCATCGGCGGGGGTAGTGAGCTCGGCCGGACCGGGAGCGCCGCCGGTCTGGACCTTGTCATCCATAGGGGTGGCCGCGCGGGTCGCGTCAGGTGCAATGTTCTCTGCATTGGGACCCGGGGCAGGGCAGACGGGCGACGCGTAGATCGAGTCGAGCTCCTTGGAAGGCTTTTCGACGATCATGCCGAGCTTGAGCAGCTCCTCGAGGTAGGTGGCACCACGCCAGGCCTTCCAGTGCGACCACGCGCGCCAGAGTACGTAGAAGAGCGGCAGGTTGGGAACCACGGGGATAATAGCAAAGGGCCAGGTGAGGGGCGAGCTGGAGTACGGTTAGCATTGGATCGGCCGGGTCGGCGGCCGGGCTTACCAGATGAGGAAGCGGTACATCATCTTGCGGTGGTGCGGTATCCTGTGGAGGAGAGAACGGTGGAGCTTGGGCAGCAGTGCCGCGGGCACGCCAAGATTGGTCGCCGACGGGCGGTACAAGGGAATCTGGGTTGGGTCAGTCTTTGCCCACACAGCCTAGTGTGACGGGACGCGAGGGTGCTTCATCGGCAAGCGTCCATACCCATGCTCACCTCAATCTTGGGCTCCGCACCACCCTCCTTGAGGATCTTGACACCCCTTCCTTCGTGGATACCCTTGAGGGCCCACTCCTCGTACTCAATCTTGTCCATGAGGCCCTCTCCCTTTGCCCAGATGTAGTACATCCACGAGTCGCGCGGTTTGCTACCGAGCTTGAGCCACTCTGAGCTCGCCTTGTTGAGCGCCTTATTCAAAAGGTTGGGCGGGTCAGATTTGGTAAGCTCAGGCTGCTGAACCTGGTAAAGCATCAGAGGCGTTTCGGTCGCATCGTGGGGGGCGGGCGCCTTCTTGTCCGTAGACGCCGTGCCGGTCGGAGGTGGCGGTGGTGCCGATGGAGCTGCTGCTGCCGCGCGAGGTGCTACACGCAATGGGCCGTGGGGTATGCGGACCAAGGGGAGAGCGAGGATGCGGAATGGCCGCACGGAGGGTTTGGCCATGACTGTGTTGAGAGTGGGTGGGTTGTGCTACAGAAGAGAGAGAGAGGAGGGGAGAGAAGAAATACACGCCGGGGAGGGATTGAAGGTTTGCCGTCCTGTAATAATTGTTGGCCGAGACCCGTGTTTGGGTGTGACGAGCACTCTGCAACGCGCGGCACGGCACAGCCCAGGCTGGCGGAGCGGGATCAAATACACCCTGGCTACCACGTGCGAAATTGATCGTCCGCCGTCCTTGCTTGGTGACTGTTGCAAGACGTCATTTGCGGGATCAGCAACGACGACCACTGGTGCCGAAAAGTTGACAATCTTCAGTCCTTCCTTCTCGTACACAGGCGCTCAGCAAGACTGACCGTGCCAACAACCTCTCACAATGGCTGAAGCACCCCCAGCAGCAGCAGCTTCCGCGGCAGGAGCATCGACTCAAGCCCACGCCCACCCTCACGGACACGCCCCAGCTGCAGCAGGAGCGTCGACAAAACTCCAAACCCTCAAGACCAATGCCACCTTTCTCGCACTGGGTAACAATGCCGCCAAGCAGCCTGGATCTGTCGCGACTAGGAGCTTTCTCAAGACGCTGAGGTGAGTGTCGCTTTGCGGTGGAGGTGTCGTGCTTCTGTGACGGTCGAGGACAGCGTTGTCTGAGCTCTGTGCCTCTGCTGTCTCTCCAGTGCTGTCTTGACCTAGTACTCTCCACTCAACCCCTCCACCCTGACAAAGCTGACAACCAGGTATTTCCTGCGATACATGATCCGCCGTTCCCTCCGTATCGCGAAATACGCCCTTATTGGAGGAACGATCGCCTTTGTCGGCGCGGGCGTGCTCGGCACACTGGGCAGTGGACTAGCTTTCTTTGCTGCTCCCAGCGCAGGCATGGGAATGACTATGGGTATTGTCTGGGGCGTTACAAAGGTGAGTCCTGCGACGGGTCTAGCCCGCATGCCCGAGGACTCTACGTTGGCTATCGGCTGCGCTGCATCCCCCTCTCTGCCCGTCTCTTCACCACGTCAACAGTACGCTGACGATCAGTTCTCATGGCGCCACCGCCCTGACCGCTTCCGCGGCGGCTGGTGGGACGGCTGGGAGGCCCGCGCAAATGCAGGCGGCAACGCTGATGCCGACGAGGCCGCCGACGCCGAAGAGGTCAAGATTGCTGCGCGTGCAGAGGAGAATCGCCGGGTCAGGAATAATGTCTGGGAGAGGACGGCACCTGTCTAGTTTGTCTTGTTATGCATGCTGTCATTGATCCAGGTTGGGTTTGGCTTTGGGGACGTTGCCACCATAGGATTTTATTAGTTCTGTGTATGGTGGTGCCTGGAGGCACGTCTCGCAAGTTTACGCGCACGACTTGAATCTTTGACACTGAGCTCCGTCGCCGTCGCCGCTGCTTGCCAGTCTGCTCTCCTGCTCTGAACCTCCGACCTCTGGCCACAGCACGACCTGCTCTCGTCTCCTGCACTGCCTGTCCCGTTCGCCTCAATGCAAATGCCCTCGCATCCAACTCCGTCTAAGCGAATACATCACGGCTGCATGCTTGCGTGCTGCGATGGGAATACAAGGCTACCGACCAAAACCCTAGAGAAAGAGTTTAGTGGGCGCCAGTCTGGCGACGCTGCTCCTGGATGATGTTGGAGAGCTCCTCGACCTTGCGCTTCGAGCGGAGGAGAGTGCCGAGCTGACATGTCAGTGGATTGCGCGAGGGGACACTGTAAAGGCAAAACTTACACGCTTCTTGGTGAGCTTCTTGGCCTTCTTGTCCTTCGAGTTACGGAGGAGCTCCATCACGCGCTTCTCGTAGGGCGAGAAGCCGGCGACCTCACGGATGATCGACTTGACGAAGACCTTCTTCTCGCTAAAGGGTCAGCAAAAGTTGACTCGGGATAAAACCGCATGCGCGTGTGCAGGATGGCGTCGAGCAGCAGGACAGCAGCGTTCTCGGCCTTTCTCTTCTTTCCTCGCAGACGACCGGCGTGCAGGAATCTTCGCTGTGGCCACCCGCGGTGCACACGACTCCAAGCTCCGCCTGACGCCTCTGCCTGCCCGACTCCTGCTGCTGTCCTGATCTCTGTCCCGTCTTCACCGCCATTTCCTGCACTGCGCCGCTTGCGCACTCACGTCTTGACGCCCTTCTTGTGCGAGGGCTTGACCGCCTTGGGGATGACGGTGGTGGGGAAGCCCTTGTTGAGGCCAACGCGGAGGTTCGAGCGGGTGGTGGGAGCCATTGTGACCTGTTTGGTTGACGCGATTTGGGTAGAGGCGAGAGCAATAGTCCAATAGACAGAGGAGAGATGGGAGAGTGCGAATGGGATAGAAGGCAATGAATGGCAGTCGGAACCAGAGCAGGAGGGCAGTCCACAATTTTGTGGGATGGGATCAATCGAGCGGTGTTCCGGGGTGACGGGATAGGACGAAACGGAGTGGCAGATGGACGGTTTGAAAGAGCGAGAGAAGCACGGTCAGCACGGTATGTTCTAGCAGCACTTCTTCTCTGTGGATACGCACGACTTTTTGAGGGTTGACGGATAGAGAAGATCGTTGCTCAACAGTCGACCACAACCAGGCAGCAGTCCCAGTCCTCCCACCAACCCACTCGGGCCCAGGTAGGCTGCCCACAGCCAAAAAATACTTCCGCCAAATGTTCAATTTGGGAGCTACTAGCACCGCATATTCCCGGTGTGGCACTTTGAGGCATCTCTATTTGCTCCCGTCTTCCAAGTCTCGCGTGGCCTCCACCGACCAAGGTTCATGTCAGTTGTTGTCGTTCGTGCTACTCACAACTTCATCTTCCCCAACCACACCAGCTGCAAAATGGAAGGCTTCGACCTGCCAATAAGCTTTGGCAAGAAGGCAAAGGCAAAGGCAAGCAATTTCACTGCCAAGGTTGCCCAGACCAAGCGCGAAGAGGTAAGCCGCGACTATAGAGTCAAGCTAACTCGATAGCCCAAGGCTGCCGTACCCGCGCCGCGCGAGGTGCCCAAGGTCGCCGCCACCGAGGAGTCGGCACCGGCTTCTGGAGCAGGTGATGATGATGACGCTGACATTGGACCGGCACCGCCGACGAAGCGCAAAGCAGGGGAGGACTCGGACAGCGAGGACGATTACGAGGAGGAGCAGGACCGGACCCCCGTGACGCACGAGATTGTGCTCAAGGACCACACCAAGGTGAGTTATCTGTCTAACAAGGCTTCATAAAGCGTTTCCTAACGTTGCAGATTGCATCGGCCGTTGCTGTAGAGCCTTCTGGAGCACGAGTGGCGACCGGAAGTCACGACTACGACTGTAAGCTCTGGGACTTTGGAGGCATGGACGCCCGCTTGCGACCGTTCAAGAGCTTTGAGCCGAATGGAACGTACTTTATTCACGACTTGAGCTATTCGCCTGATGGCAAGCACTTGTTGGTCATTAGTGGAACATACTACCCCAAGGTGTTCACGCGTGATGGCGACGGCGAGATCGAGTTCATGAAGGGCGACGTGTACCTGCGGGATATGAAGAACACCAAGTGAGTGGCGACTAGCACAGGCACTGGAGAACACGGCTGATGGCCAGGGGACACACTGCTGAGATTAACTCTGGGTCTTGGCATCCGTCCAACGACAACCTGTTCCTGACTGCGTCCAACGACTCGACGATCCGAATTTGGGACGTGACAGATAGGAGCAAGCAGCAGCAGGTCATCGTTGTTCGCTCCAAGGAGAGGGGTAACCGCACCCATGTCACGGCGTGCGCATGGAGCCCAGACGGCAAGATGGTTGCGGGTGGATGCCTCGACGGCGCATTGCACGTCTGGCGCACTGGCGGCAACTATGCCCGTCCTGACAGGAGCTGCGAGACGGCGCACACCAGGAACACTGAGACGACTTGTGTGGTGTTTTCGCCGGATAGTACGCGTCTTGCGTCTCGGGGTGGTGACGGAACAGTCAAGGGTGAGTCACCTGCTAGGCAAGGATGTAGCTGACGGCAGTGTGGGATGTGAAGTCTATGCGCAAACCTCTTGCCGAGGTGTCTGGCTACGACACCCGGTACTCGGAGGCCGACCTCATTTGGTCGCCAGACAGCAAGAGCATTATCATTGGCACGTCCATCGACCCGCGCGACTCCGAGGCTGTTGGCGAGCTCGTCTTCTTTAACCCAACCGACCTGACAGTACAGCGCCGGGTTCCAGTGGCAAAAGGCACGTCGGTTGTGCGTGTGCTATGGCACTCGCGTATCAACCAGATTTTCTGCGCGCTCTCCAACGGCAACGTCTACGTTCTCTACTCTCCGAACTCGTCCATTCATGGAGCACTCCTCCCGCTGGCCAAGATGCCCCGCACGAAGCCTCGCGACATGGCCTTCACCTCGGCTGATCTCAAGCCGGTGGTGTACACGCCCGATGCTCTGCCCATGTTCGCAGACCAGAAGCACGGCATGTCGCTGCATCAGAAGGAGAAGCGGGCCAAGAAGTTTAAGCCCACCGAGCCGATTCACGGTGTGGGCAAGGGCGGACGTATTGGATCCAGTGCCATGGCAAGCCAGGCAGCCGAGATGTTTGGCGCTGGTAATGTTGGCGAGGACCCGCGTGAGGCGCTGCTCAAGTATGCGACCGAGGAGGAGCGTGAGCGGTTAAAGTACATGGATAAACAGGATGATGCAGAGTAGTCGTTGGCGGTCGAATACAGTAGATTATGCATGCATTGTAGCAGTCTTGCAAGGGCAGCAGCACAAGACGCTTGTCGCACCAAGTCAGTCGCCAAGGCAAGCCCCTTATGCATTCCACCCCTTTAACTCCCTCGCACCGATGGCCACTATAAATTCTTGCCCGGTAGCGCTGTTCTTGTTCTTTACATATTCGCAACTCCAACTATAAAACCATGACGCGCTCTTCTCAATCATACGTGGGCGACGCCAAATGGCCGTTGGAGAAGAACAATAAAGTCCTTTAAATGCGTGAAAGCCGTATCACGCGCTCCGGTTCTCTAACTGGAGTCAGTGGGCTTTTACGTTTCGCTTTGGGCTGACATTTCTTCCCCCTTGTTTTTTTCCATCGTTCTTGCTTTTGTATTCTTGGGTTTTCTATGAACTGCTTGGACTCTGCTTCTGGATGCTCTGGTCGCGATAGAGGAGGCTTGCTCGCAGCCATGTGCCTGCGTCCGCATTGAGCTCTTGCCCTCGTGGGTCGTATGGACCGCTCACAGCTCAGACGCAGTTGGCATTGAACAAGATATCTCTGCATGGCTCTACTCTACACCAAAGCAAGATGCAACTTTCCACCCCCTTTGCGATCAATCTTCCACAACTTCCTTCCAACACCGCGATACACCGCCTTGGCCGCCATGTCGTCTGCTCCCTCCCACCCGCGGGCGCTCGCGACTGCCGCGAGCTCTTGTTTGACAATCGCTTGGGGCACGAACGGATTACTTTCCAAGTCGGGGTCGCCAGCACGTCCGGCTCGGAGGATCATGAGGACCGCGTGCGCCATGAGGATGGCCTCAGTCGTGATTGCTGGGGCGCCTGTTGGGTCGGTGCCACTTGGTGTGGGGTCGGCGTTGGAGACCTTTATGAGCTGAGCTCTGAGAGCGTTAGCATTGTAGCGTGTAAGAGGACGTACATTGTTGAGTCTGGGGTAGGCTCGGCGGTCACGCCGCTGCCTCCCATGCGCATGAAATCGGTGAGGACAGAATGAATCTTGTCAACTGCTGGTGCCATGAAGGGGAGACTAGTCTGCACGTTGTCGCCGGAGCTCCTAGGTGCAGCGGATGGTGAAGCTTGAACAGAGGCGGGTGGTGGGGCTGCCACTGGCGTTGGGGGAGCTGGTGGTGCAGGCGCGGGTACAGGCGGTTGGGGCGAAGCGACAAGAGGTGCAGCAGCGGGGCGAGAAGGTGTAGGTCCAGCTTGAGGAACGGCAGTGTCCTTGGCCGGTGTAGGCTCAAGGACACGAACAGCAGCTGGTGTCGGTTCAGGCGCCTTGCGCAGACTTTGGTTGAGCGACCGTGACAAGGCCGGTGTCATTGTCGTGCGAGGGAAGATTGGTCGTGGATCGTCACCACGCACCGACCTCCTCAACGCGCTAGGTGGAGGGGCAGCTCGCGGTGTGCCGATTAGGTGGAGGGGAGAGAAGCGGTTGTGGGGAGTTGGAGCGGCGCGGCGGTGGGGGGTGACGAGCGAGTTGGTGATTGTTGGCATCTGGCCAGGTGTTGTTGGCACTTGGGCACGGCGCACTGTTGTGGGCGATGACGGTGCGGTACCACGCTTGGGAGTCACCTTTGGCGAGCGTACAGGCGAGTTCTTCGGCGACCTTGCTGCTGACGCGCGCAGAGCGTGGGCTCTTCGCATTGGGGCAATCTGGCTCTCGAGCAACTTGAGCGCCTCCTCCTCTGCGGCAATCGCCTCATCGACGCTCATCGTAGGCTTGGTGGCCTTTTTGACAGCCTCCTCTACTGGTGGTTCTGGCTCGGCAGGCTGCGCCGTCTGCGATGCGGCCGCGATCAACCTCTCCAACTCTTCAATCCTCGCCTGCTGTCTCCTGTGCTGCTCCGTGAGGTTGCGGACCTGCGTGCGTGCACGAGTCATGGGCCTGGCATTGTCCGCAAGCATGGTGATCACATGCTCGCTAGCCGTGAGTGTCTCGTCGAGCTCGCGCGGCGTGCCACGCGCCTTCTGCAGCTGCTTCAACGGAGCGAGCTTGTCCAGTCCCGGGTCGGTGAGTGAGCTCGAGTTGTCGTCCCACTGCCGCGACCCTGGCGGCCCAAGCTTGGAAGCGATTTCAGCAACCTCGGCCTCGAATGGCTTGAACTCGGACTCGTTGGCGTCCCGGATGAGCGACAGGACATTGCGCGGCTGCACAACGCGTGCCTCTGGCAGGTAGAGGAGTGCACGGGCAAAGGGTCCTGGTGGACGTAACGGAGGTGCGTGTGTGATGCTGGCAAAATCTTGCGAGATCATATCCAGCACGTGTGCGTGCGACATTGCTGGCGCGAGCAACGGTGTGTGGAGGTGCAAGAATGGTGTGTGGAGTGCGGTCTTGGAGTTGTTGTTGACATGAAGTGACCTTGTCGAGATGGATTTGATTCCGTCGAGGCACACATGCCGCACATGAGTTTCCAGTTTGGTGAGTGAAACATTTGGATGTGCATGTGTCGTCTGCGCGTCTGCCACGCTCACCACGTCAAAGGTTCCGCACGTCGTGCGCATCATATCGAGGAACGAGAGTGCACTGTTTGGTAATAGACGGTGTGAGGCCGCACATATGGGATGCAGCGGCGACAAGGCCGGCCCGGGGTCATTTACGGCTCATGTGCGACCGACCTCGAGCAAATCTTTCCGTTCACTGGCTGGGCATGATGATCCAGAAATTAGAAATCACGGCTCAACATCTGCTGGCACCAAGACGTTGCTTGCTCTAACTGACACGACCGACAGCATCTGCACCACCTCACGGATCGTCTGAACGCCCTGCACAATCTCTCCTCATGTCAACACGCTGCAACGCTCCCGCCAGTCCAGTCTGCACCTGCAACCCATAATCTCTCTGCAGCGAACATCTCCATAGCGTCCAGCCCTCCAGAGATTAGCGACAAGGTCCCTGGGAAACCCAGTATGCGTGTAGAATGTGCATCTCCCACTGCAAGCGGCCCAATGGTGAGAAGAACAGAAGAAGCAAAAGCCTGTATACAAATTACTTCTTGGCGGCGGCGGACTTGCTCTTGGCGGTGCCACGGAGCTTCTTCTGCCTGAGATTATTGTCAGTAATGTCCAGATCATAGCAGCGGTGGGCAGCGCTCACCTGTTCTTGCGCTCCTTGCGGAGCTTGCGCGAAGGCTTCTCGACCTTGGTGGCCATGCCGGAACGGACAAGACGGTAACGGGGCTCGAACTTCTTCTGCGACTCCTCGTCGTCGTAGATCAGGCCGAAGCCCTGCGAGACACCACCACCGAACTTGGTGCGGAGACCGAAGACGACAACACGCTCCTTCTCAGTCTTGTAGAGCTGAGCGAGACGCTCGCCGAGGTCGGCGCGCGAGAGGGTCGCGATGGTGGGGTGGGTGACGTTGAGAACGAACTGCTTGCGGTTAAGCAGGCGGTTCGTGATGAACTTCGAGGTGCGAAGGGTGACGGGGCCGTTGGCATCCTGCATTGTCAGCGACATTGCTCGAAATGGTCGTGTAAGAATTGCGTTGAAACACAGAGGGACCGCTCGCGCGCGCGTTTGTCGAACTCCAAGCTCGCGCACACAGCGCAGACAGTGCAGAACACCGCCAAACGACCGAGGACACTGCTCGCCATGCACTCTTTCCTCCCTGCCCACTGCGCCGACAATGCCTCCTCCCAACCTCGCGCGACCCTCAGTCCTCCACCCGGCATGTCTCCCATCTTCTCGCCAGTCCTTCTCGGTCCCTCCTCTGTTCGATGTCGTGCGCGCGATGATAGATTCCCTCTGTGTTGTCGCAGTTCTTGATGCCACCACTCACCATGTTGGGCGTCACTTTTTCTTGAGGTATGCGAGAAGTTGATGCCTACCAACAGTTTAGACCGGTGTGCTGCAGCCACCCACCACGCAGGGGCACGACAGCGAATTGACGCGGAAGCAATTATCGGAGTTTCGAACCGGGAATTGCGAAAATGAACGTGGCACATGTGAGGACTGCCATAATGGGCCGGGGATTGGCCGTGTGGCACTTGGTGCATGCATCGTGGTGAGGAATCGGTGGAGTGGGTGTTGGAGGTCATCTCCTTCGCTGTCAAGTGCACGACAACCCAAGCACCTAGCAGGGGCTCTCACCGCCAGTGTTCAATAGGTTTGCTCTGCTAAGTGATAGCATCTTGGCAATTGCTTCACTCTCGACAGCGCAGGTCTCCTTGCACACATTTCATCGCCCCGCAGGCGTGGACTGACTCTGACCTTGCATTTCTGACCATCGGCCGTGCAGCATCGCACAGCACCCCCACACCTTTCACAGCTCTTTGAGCTAGTATGCGCATCAATGCAGCGTAAATTCAAGAGATGTGGACAAGCAATGCGACAAGACCATGATTAATGCATTGAAACGGTCCATCTACCACCAGCCTAGTTGCTGTTCATGGCCTTCTTGTACTTGTCAAGGGGAATGTGGCCGATCCAGCGCGTGTCGCCAAAGCCGCCAACGTAGTAGAGGTCCTGGGGATCGAGACGGGCCCAGTAAGCAGTGTGGGCCCCGTGCTCCGCCGATGGGAGCCACCACTTGGCATCTGGGTGGTACTGGACGTAGCACTCGGCGAGACGCTCGTGCTCTTTGTCCTCGACGTCGCGGAGGACAGTAAAGTTCTGTGGACGGCTGTTAGTGACCATGTTCCGGATGAATAGAATAAGATGGCAAGGGGGCGTTGCTCATATCGGCCGAAAGCCAGATATGGGTAGCCCATTGTCCTGCATCCATACTCACTCCGACGATGCCGACGCGTGGCTGGCCGTACTCGGAGATACCCTTCTTGAGGGGGGTGTTGACCGAGTAGGAGGCGGCACCGTGGGTGGCAGCAAGGTTGCGCTGCATGAGCGAAATGGGGAGGGCAATGAAGGTGATGCCGCCATCAGGGTGGCAAGGAGCGTCTGTTGTCAGCAAAGGCACCAGAACAGCACTTACGAGACTGGTTTGGGAAAGAGTATTGTCAGAGATGGCAAAAGGAGGATTATGTTAGTGATGAGACAATGACACCTGATAAGAACACACCTCCATCATAGTGAGGGGGAAGCCTTGAAGGTCAGCCCGAGTTCTCGGTTGCCAGGGACTACTTACCAGCATTCGGGCCAGCGGTCTCGGGGTAGACAGAGGCCAGCGCGCCAGTAGTGACCGTCTTGAGGAGGTTGGCGACGTTCCCAACTAGACAAGGTCAGCAAACAGCAGCCAGGTGGGCAGCATCTCATGCTCACCAGCCTCGTCGGCGGTCTCGCGGGCGATGTTGTTGTTGAGGGCGAGCTGCGCTGGGGCTGCAATCACGGCGGTCGCGGCAGCGACAATGAGGGCGGCGATCTGCATGGTGTCTAGGTGGGTGATGGAAAAGTTACAACAACGAGCTCTTTCCAAAGTCTCAATGGGCGGCTCCTATACAAGTACAATGAACCGGAAGTGTCGAGAGAGCCAGCCAGGTCTCCCCATTATCAGATATCGGCCGCCCTTGGTCAGGAACCACTTGGCGCCAAGATGCATCCGCGGCCGATTTCATGCTGCCTACAGGACCCACGCAGCTACAATGAACAATGCATTGAGCAGCCGCTACCAAGCTGCGTCCGGATCCAGCCGAGCGCATCGGCTCCCATATGCTGCTGCTCGCAACCTGCAAGCTGCAAGACGCGTCTTGGACATTAGCCCAGATGGTCGTGTGAGATGTTACACGTTAGCCCGATTGGGAAGGAGGGCTGATAACAGTCACGTGGTGTGACGCAAAAGTTGAATCTGCTGCAATGTCAAGTCCACACGCTCAATTGTCAACAATCTCACCACACCATGCCGCTGCCGGACCCCACATCTCTTGGGCTCCCTGCAAAGCCAGGATCGGCCCCAGGAGCATTCACCGCTCCTCCCATTACACCCACGGCTTGCGCCGATACCAACGCCAACGCCGAGCCCGGCCCATCACGGACCACCACATGCGCCCTCTGCACCGCCGAGGCCAAGTACACCTGCCCGCGGTGTGCGGTTCGGACCTGCTCGCTGCCTTGCTCCAAGGCGCATAAAGCCAATACGGGATGCAGCGGCACTCGCGATCCAGCAGCGTACGTGCCCCTTGCCAAGTTTACGCAGGGGACGTGGGACGGCGACTACGCCTGGCTCGAGGACGGGCGGCGAAAGGTCGCGGGCTGGGGCGAGGGGTTGACGAGTGAGGAGCTTGCGAATGCTGGTGCTGGTGCGACTAGGGGGCGGGGAGCGCCAAGAGGGAGGGGACGGGGTGGCCGCGCCGTGCCGCAGCGTAGGGGAAAGCTCGATGGTCTGCGTTGGGCTGTCACCGAGATTGGGTGTGACGTTGATCTCCTGCCTGAGGGTATGCAGCGGCGGAGAACGAACCAGTCAAGCTGGAATCCAAAGTAAGTGCATTCCTGTCATGCGAACAGTGCTGACAACCAGATCGCGAGCTCTGTACCTCACTGTCCAGTTGTCTATCCCTGGCACGCTGGTGGATGCTGAGGAGACACAACTCGTCACCGTCCCCCGCATTCCCGTCCTTCCTCCCAAGGCTACTTCGACTCTTACCTCTCTTCTCCCCGAGACTCTCCAAGACCGCACCGACCTCATCTTTGCCATTCCCTATCACATCCCCCGCTCTCGCTCCAGGGCAGCCGAAGCGGAGCCCGCCCCAGCTCCCACGTCCGGCCGCGCCTTCTTCCCTCCCATCGCTGCCTCCCAGACGCTCAACACAGCCTTGAGCGGAACGTCATGGGTCGAGTTTCCTACTGTCCACGTATTTACGAGGGAGGAGTGGACTCGGCTGGTGGCTGCGGGGGAGGTGGCGGTCATGGCCCTCACCGAGACCAAGCGCAAGGCGCTCGAGGTCGTCGACGAGGGCGAACCGGCCAAGAAGGTCAAGACGGACGGTCTAGCCGGCTTACTGGGCGACTATGGTGACTCGGATGAAGAGGAGGGAGAAGAAGTTGACGATGCCGTTGAGGCACTCCCCGATGAGGACGAGGAGGAGGGAGGGGACATCACACTAGCGCCCGAGATGGCTGCGGCCCTCGGAGCTGCGCTCGAGGCTGACTTTGGGGAGGCCGACGCCTGAGTACCGCATTTGCATTGTTCACATTGTCACATTCATGCATTCTCTATCATGTATTCAGGCGTGCGCATGGCGGGTCGGCGTTGTGGGTCGTGAGGTCGTGGGGTCTGGAGCTCTGGAGTCTATGTTGCGTGTGGTCGCATGAGCAGAGGGCGAGTGAGCGGTGAGGGTGAAAGTGACGCGTGGCTGAGAGCTCAGGGCAGAATGATGCTGTCGTACATGGGGCTGCGGCTGTCAGCTCAATGTCTGCTATTTCGCTCACTTCTCCGAGTCGTGAATGTAGCACAGCACCTTGAGTGACGTGATCATAAGAACGACCAGGCCGAGAAGAAAGCCGTAGATCATAAAGACGAGGTATCGGTTGGTGACGAACATGGCAATCTCGACCAGGAAGGCTATACCTCCAATGCTGGCTAGCGCAGTCGCGATGGTGACAGTCTTCTTAAGTGGGCGAGCACCGGGACCGAGACCGGTGAGGCAGGTGAGAAAGACGGCAAAGAGGGCTACAAAGGCAAGCGAGATGAGATACTCTTCTAGGTTCCACTCGAGCCAGTCACTAATGGGTGAGCTCTGTTTTAATAGAAAGCAGGCGACCTCGGTGACTCACATGCTGCCGAGAGAGTCTACTGGTGAGATGGTGGGGGGAGTCATTGAGAACAGTGTACGTAAATGTCGTGTCGTGTGAAGGGGGGGCGCTCGGCAGTGGACTGTGGAACTGTGCGAGTGTGAGATGAGTAAGAGAGATGTAGATGGGTGTACTGTACAGCATCTCGCAGCTTCCAGGTATCGGTCTGAGCCGCTGACCGCTGGTGCGTCTGGTAGCTGGTAGTCGAGGATGTGAGCCTGTACCATGAACCACCTCCACCGGTTGGCTGCGCAGCCCTTTGTCAGCGGCCGTCCCAGTTTCCAGCGACCAGGGCCGATGAGATGTTAGCGCGTAGGTCAAGTTGTAACACTGTGTACTGTGCGGTGTGCACTACAGCATCTTGTGAGCAAGAGAGGAAGTGGCCATGAGCTAGAGTTACCACCAAGAGTCTTCCCTGACTGAGCAGCAGGGCACAGTACGCACAGTTCGCTGCATCGCAGGAATCGCAGCCAGCAAAGCCCAGCTGCTGAGGATATGAGGATGGAGGTTTGAGACGCGTCCGATCGCGTGAGATCTGTTGAGAGTTACAGTGGCATTGCAGTTAGTGCAGGCTGGTTTAGCGTAGGATTTGGCTGTGAACCGAGGGATGCATGAACGCGTCGAGGCTGAAACTGACCATTAGCACTAATTGACTTCGCACTGGACGCCACTGCCGAAGTGGTCTCACTTGATCATCGCACCACACTGCACTACACAGCGTCTGCCGTGCAAGTCCAGGCTCTATGTAGGAGGTGTAGAGTAGCTCAAAATCAATGAGTTCAATGCATATGCCCCTACAGGGGCATCCACCGTCCGGCGGCCGGTGCCAGATGCACGACGGCACAGTTGCTGGCGGCAGGATTTAGGATGTGAATTTTAAATTATTATTTGCCACTTTAGCGATCCAGCCAGACATTGTCAACAAGCCAAGAGGCCAACAAGCATCTGCTTAATGCATGTACCAAGACGCAGGTATGCAGATCGCTGCTGGTAGATGTACTTGTACTTTGTGGATCTTGGCAGGGGTTCGGCCGTGGGAACCAGGTCGGCGTGCGGTTCTCGTTCCCTAACCATCGGCAACCGATGCAAACCATCTTGCTCCGGATGCGTCCATGTCCATCCGCAGCATCCAACGACATGCACCGAGAGCGTCCATGTCCAGGTGCGGCGTGCATTCAAGCATTATAGCGGCATTCATACTCCAGCCATCTCCCTCTGCGTGCGTCACATTGACGTAGCCTTGCATCGCACGTCGCTTCCCACGTCGCACTGCCGAAGCGCCGGCCAACTACACAACTGTCGCTTTGGACGCAACCGGCCACACCAAGTGTGCTCTGCAAGATATTTAATCCAACCGGCAGCGAGGTCTTTCTTTTCCCACATCTTGCTTACTTCTCTCTTGGTCACCTCACCGTCGAGCACCTCTACACCATGCGTTCTCTTCTTTCTTCGGCCAAGATGGCAACCACTCTCTCGCGAGTAAGTCGCTGGCACTGACTCTATCGACACCATCCTAACATCCCAGCTCGGTGCTCTCAGCCCCAAAAGCCTTTCTTCCAGTGACATGGGCAGCGGCATGTGCACCTGCGAGGCCATTGTCGACACGTAAGTACCTGGCCTGCAAAGCAGCTCAGCGCAATGTGGCGAACGGCACTGACATGGCAGCTCTGCATACCGCCTGGCCCTCTTCCTCACCTCCCTCACGACCTCGGCCCACAGCGCCGTCGTCGTCCCCGCTCTCACGGTCCTGGACCTTGCCACCTCGGAGGCTGTGACCTCGGCCGCCCTGGAAGTCTACCTCCGCCTCCCCTCGGCCTATGACGCCATGTTCATCCTCTCGCTGATCAACATCTGGTACTATGTCAAGGTCCGCCCTCTCAACCCCTACTCCAAGGAGTAAGTCGCCTCTCTACTCTGACATGGATCCCACCACTAACCCCACAGAGCCGCAAAGCTCCTCATCCCAACTCTCTACACGACAAGCGCGGTCAGCAGCATCTTCTTCTACCACACTGCCGTCAAGATTGTCGTCTCCTTCCTACTTCGCCGCCTACACGCCGCGGGCTGCACCTTTGGCAAGAATCTCTACCCCCACCTCCAGGCCACAGGCACCTCGCTCCGCGTCCCCACCTTCCTCAACTATCTCTTCATGGCCATCACCCTCGTCATTGCCCTCTGCACCACCATTGGCCTCCTCGTCCGCCACCCCACCGAGGGCATGCCCGTCGACCACGCCCGATTCGCCCACAAGCCCAAGCCCATGGTCTTTCACGAATATGGCGTCGGCGACCACATGCCCTCGCGGGTCATTCTGGCTCTGCGTGCCCGCGGTATCGACCCCGAGCAATGGCGCAAGGGACCATACTACTCGACCATGACGGACGACCGCTGGAGCTGGCTCTGAGTGGGCTGGGTCGAGGGGCGGATTGGGCAGTAGACTTATAATTAGATCGTGCATTCTTGAGTGCCGTACAGTAGAAAACATTGAGCTGGCTCTTTGTATTAATATAGCAGGGATGAAGTCGGGTGAACAATGTCTTTATCAGCTGCAGTGGAGTGGGCACCGGGTCAGCCCAGCGAACTGCGGGTTAGCACCGCGACAACACGAGGCTATGCCGCCGTGTACCAGCAGTACCAACCTCGATTATCAGCAGCGACCTCAACTAGCAGCTGTGACCTCGACTATCAGCAGTGTAAGACACGTTAGTACACAAGCGTGAACGCTCCGGCCACCCTCCCGTCCCACTCGTCATTACCCGCTCTGCATACCTACGTGTACAAACCGCCAGCACGCCACGGGGGCGCGCAAAGATGCAAAGAAGAGATGAAATGATGGGTGGGGTGTGGTAGTGTGGAGTGTGTACATGGGACTCGAGAGCAAAGGCCTAGGGAGGAGCCGGTCTGGGAGGGCACTGTTCGAATGTCAGCCGCAAAGGTCGAACAAGGCCGCCGGCGTACCCCGCGCTCAACCCCGCAACGCTTTACTGGGCTCTCACGCTCCGCCCGCGCTCGCTCTCACGCGGGGTACACGTTCTGCCATGTCGGGCTCACAATGACGACGAGGTCCTTGTCGACGTCGTGGATGTTGTCGCCGTCCTCGACGAACGCCAGGCGGTATTGACCGTTCTTGGCGCCTGGGTCTGCGCGGCCCGCATTGCCACGCACGCCGCGCCCCATGCCTGTACCTGGCAAGGGAGGGCTGACGACTGTTGCCTTGTAAAAGGATGTTGTGTCCGGGTAGAGCGCCAGCACCTGGGTGCCCTTGGGAAAGTCCTCGAGGTTGTTGGGGTGGCACGACTGGTTGTTTGGCGCGTCCTTGTCTGGCAGGGGGATGATGTAGCGCATCGACGTGCTCCAGCGCGTGCCATCGTCGGCATCCTGCACCTCGTATCGCGTACGGTCCCCTCCAATCATCTTCTTGACCGTGGCGAGAATCCACTCCTCCTCGTCGGCGCCCTGCTGCCGCTGCTTGACGGCGATGCGCCGCCCCGAGCGCAGTGGGAGCTGGTCGTTCGGGTCACCTGCACCAGGAAGACGACGTTTCGGATCGCGGTCCCCACGGTCAGAGCTCGTCTTGCCGCCGCGACCTGGGGCAAGCGGCGACGAGACCGATGACAGCGCACTCTCGGATCCGCCAGTGTGGGGCGCGGCTGGCACAGGGGCTGGTGACGCCGAGATGGACACGCTGGGGCGGCGCTTACGCTTCATCCCACCCGAGTGTGGTGGCGTCATCGTACCATCTGCAACTGGAGCGGGGCTGGCGCGTGGAGTATTGCCTGCTGGTGTACCGGCACGACGCATGTCAAGCAATGTTGAGAGCTGCTCGAGTGCTGCGTCCAATGTTTGCTTCTCTGTCGTGACTGTTCGCCGATCCTCATCACCGTTCTGGCCAGTCCTCCCCGACGAAGCCGGCAGCGTCCGCAGCGTGTCGACGAGCGAGTGCCACGCCTGGGTCATTGCTGGATGGCCACAAGTAAAAGAGGATCCGCGTTAGCGCCTATTGGCTGAGAGAGTGTTTGTTGTGGCACCCGCATGCGGCCACGCACACAACGCATGCACTCATGCGGGCGCTACAAGTCGCAACTTACCCTGCTCGTTGTCGGCAGACAGCCTCCCGTTGACGACGCGCACTCGGGACATGGTGATGGCTTGGCAAACAATGTCGCGACAAGGTGGATGAGCGAAGTGGCGCGCGTGCCGGTGATCGTCGCGACAACAAGAGGTTCGTGCCTGGGACAATACACCGTCAAAGGGTAATGATGACGGCGAAAGAGAACACTCCAACTACAAGACGAAATCTGCCGCTTAAAAGCGCTGTGGTGGTAATATCGGGTATTATCTAACAGTAGCAATGAACAAAAGTGGGGGGAAGAAGACTAAACTATCGAGGAATCGAGAAATCGCAGTGGTAGTGGAGGGGTTGTAATCGCACAATGTTGGTCCAGGATTCAATCGGTGGAGGTGGCGGGTATTTGCTTCCGCTCATGTTGGTTCGGCACCTCGGTCCATATTCGCCGTGACTGCAGAGTGCCAAGCGCCGCCCATCACCTGCCAGCACCTGGCGCGCCTTCTGTGAGACTCTGGGATGCAAGCCCAGCTCCTCATTCTTGGTCAGTCCAGCACGTCCGGCCACAGCTGCAAATAACGGTACACTTTGAGCACTTGGCATCTCATTCTACGTAGTACATCGCTTCGCTGCGAGTCGTCGAGCTATTCTATACTTTAACGCTCTCGTCGAGCACTGCCCATTCTTCTTCTTCCTTCTAGTATACACAAATGCACTGTGGCGCGAGTTGAACAGTGTTTGAAGTTTGGGATCGGTCGTCATGAAGGGCGGGGGCGGCCGGTTCCGGTTTCTGTTCGTAGTCGCCTGAAGAAGAATATCTTGTCGCGAGCAGATAGCGGAGCGGAGACTGCAGTTGCAAGTCTGCAAGTCTCGGGCGGTGAAAACCCAGACCACAGACGTCACGCGCAGGGTCGGGTATGTAATGCGTGGAATCGGGTAATGTTTGCTGGATTTGAGAGGCTCGCGAGAATGGAGGCCTGAAACGATTCGAATGGAGTGGTGGTGTAGCAAGAGCGCCGAGGCGACCAACTACGAGCGTTGGGCCTGGGCCTGAGGAGTCGGAGGAGTGGTGTTCGCAAGACGCGCTGCTGCATGAGCAGGAAGCTTGAGCTGCAGTTGGCTAGTAGTCATACCCGGGCTCGGAAATCCTGCTTGAGGGAGCGCGCCGTTGGCAGCCTGACCGGTAATCGCGCCCTGGGCCTGCTGCTGCTGAGCTGCAGCGAGCTTGGCCATCTGAATGAGGCGGGCACGGTTGCGAGCGTCCATATAGCGCTGAATGTCGTTTCCAAAGCCATTCTGCTGAGCCTGCTGGGCAAGCTCTCGGCGCTGCTCGGCAGTCTGCGACTCAAAGCTGATCTCAGAAGGCGACTGCTGGTTCTGAGCCTGTTGAGCCAAGACGTGAGCGCGAGCGGCGTTCATCCGCTGCTGCTGGATCTGAGGGTCGATGGCGCCCACGGGAGTGGGAACACCAGGAGCTCCTGCGGTAGGGACGAAGGGCTTGCCGTTGGCCATGATCATGCCTCCGTTCATAACCTGGGGCGAACCCTGGCTGCCGGCAGCAGCAAGGATCTGTTGCTGCTGCTGGGCAGAAGGCGACGGCGAAGAGACCCCGGGGGTAGATGGCGGCCGTTTGGTGGCAGACGGGCGACCGTTCTGCACACCGTTGGGAGGCAGCATCTGCTGGGTGCCGTTCGGCGTGGCCATGCCGTTAGCGGCAGGCTGCTGCTGTTGCTGCTGGCCCTGTGCTTGACCCTGCTGTTGCTGAGCCTGGGCCTGGGCAAAGGCCTGCTGCTGCTGCTGTTGCTGTTGCAGACGAGCCTGCTCTATGGCCTGCTGTTGGTGTGCAATCATCTGGAAGCGCTGAAGCTGCTCCATCTGCTGTTGCTGCTGCAGCATCTGCTGCTGGTAGGCCACAATCTGAGGGTTGGTTGGTGCAGGCTTGATGAACTTGGGTGGGGGAGGGAGGTCGACCGGCGCGTCAAGATCCAAAAGAGCTTGAGAGAGGGGAGTAGTATCGGGTACAAGCTTGGTGAGGTCGTCGGTCTGGAGGAGGGTGATGCGGTGGCGAATGTACTTGGAGTCATAGTCATCCAAGACCATCCGGTCATCGTCACCCGACAAACCCATTCCGACACCAACTGCGCCGCCGCGAGAGACATCGTAGCGAGTAATCTCGTTCAGGCGCTGACGCTTTGGGTTGGAGGGCGCGCTCAACTCGTCGTCGCTACCCTCGACATCGTCAATAGATCGAGGACGACGGTTGGAGGGTCGCGAGTCAACGAGGTCCGGGAAGAACCAATCCTTGAGCTTGTCGGGGGAAGAGGGCATTGCGCCTCGGCGAGTGGTGCGCGTAGGTAGCCTGCGGTCGAGAACGACTCGGCCACCACGGCCACGACGAAGACGGAATGCCAGAGGGTGGACAACGCGGCGAGGCTCATCAGAGTCGTCGGTGTCAGAATCGGAGCGGTAGGAGGGGTCGAGAACGTTGATCGGGCGGAAGCCCAACGACCCGTGAGAGGGGGGAAGGGGCTGGTACGACGTGTCGGTATAGTCGTCCCAGTGAGCATCGGCAGACTTGCGAGCTGCCAAGGCCTCGTCGAGCTTGGCGTGCAAGGCCTGGATGCGCTCGCGAACAGCATCGGGGGCCATGGACTTGCCCGGAGGCGCCATGCGCTCCGCGACACGAGATGCCTCGATGGCACGGTCGCGACGTTCCCTGTCCTCCTTCTCCTTCTCGAGTTGTTTGCGGTTGCGGTTTTGGGGAATGTTTGCGGCCTGGGCCTGGAGGGGGTGGGGCATGCCCATCTGGGCAATGGCAGCAGCTGCTGCTCCGTTCTGGCGACCAGTGATAATCTCCTCTTCCTCGCGGGTGATGCCCAATGAAGGCCACCTCCGCTTGGTCTCGAAGAGCTTCCACTTGGCCTCCCAAGCTTCCTTTTCGGCAGCGTAGAGGGACTTCTTCTCGTGCTCACGGCGGAGGACGAGTTGAGAGAGCTCATAAGCGCGACGGAGCTCGTACTGGAGCTTTTGCATCTGCTCGACCGAGAAGTTGTCGGTACGACGGGTCTTGCGAGCGGCACGGACGTCACGGCGACGGAAACAGACGTAGGGGTCACCGTCGTTGGTCTCGTCATAGTTGAGCATTGGCATGATCGACTTGCCCTGGCGCTTCTCGCGACGTGTCTTCCAGTGAGGAAAAACGGAACGAGCCATGCGAGTCAGGACCCGAGCCTCGGGGAGACCCTTGGGTACCTCGGCACTGGGGTAGAAAGACGAGGCAAGAGGCGACGAGAAGAGTGACTCGACCTGCTGGAACGTAGGCATGAGGGAAAGGTTGGTGTGGAGCATGGGGACCGTGTTCTCGCAGTGCCTCTCAAGTACACCCATAATGTACTCATAGGTATCCTCTGAGATGAACAGAGCTGCGGGCACGTCACCCTTCTCCTTCTCCTTGCCCTTTTGCCTGCGCTCTGCGCGACCGTTGATGGGGCTGGTAGGAGCACTGGCGTCACCGCTGGTACCCTCTGCCTTTGCGTTGAAAGCCGTCAACCAAGCAACGTCCTCGTCGTCCATGCAGTACCCGAGACCACCGGCGCCGTCCGAGCTTTCCTCGACCGTGTCACTGAAACGAATGTAGTTGACAGGCTCGGAGAACTTGACTGCCTGGTAGAGCTTTGCATAGTTGAGTGTGTCCATCAGACCAGTTGCGTCTGGGGTGGGAATGTGGTAGTTGAGCGCAGCGCTACCGGTTGCCTCTGGCTTGGTGGAACCTGCCTGCGAGCCGCTAGGGCTGGAGGGCTTTGTCGCATCACGCGAGTGTAGCAACGAGGCCGAGCTCAGCGCTGCTTGCAAGTGGTGCTCCTGTAAAGTGGTTAGCAAGACTTGTACATGGAATTCGCCACTAAGGAGAAAATCGCCGGAAGAGGCAAGTGAAAAGAGACGGGCGTATTGCGGGCGGACAGCTCGCAGAGAGAGGGGGATGCATCTACGGTAGGAGGTGCAGAAGCATGAGCAGACGAGCAGCGAGAGACAGCTGGTCGTATGCACGATGCGAATGCAGACCAGCCTGGGTGCGTGTAGCCAGGCGGCGAACTGATCCACGTAGGATGTCCCAGGAGTGTGTAGGTCAGGTTTGGGCACGGGGGCGCCAGACCCTCGCTTTTCGCTCGGGGGATTGATTCGTTCCCACGCCGCCGCCCGACTTTGAGGCCCCGTTTGATGGCGAGTGGCCTATGCATGCACCGTTTGGTGCATAACGAAAGATGTAGAGGGGGTCCGACTTACCAAGAGCTCGCCAGTCTCGACACCCTTTGCGCCGACATGCTGGTTTTTCGTCGCTTCTCCGGAAGCAGAGTCGCTGTTCCACACAATCGTCTCGGCCGCGCTCAGGTCGACCTTGTCCGATCCCCTGTAAACGAGGAGTTTTGTCTTGTTGGTGACACGTCCGGCTCGCCTGGACGAGGTCACCATCCTTGCGGATGTCATGCACGACCTGGGTTGGGTTGAGACCTGCAGTGAAGCGGTCTCGGCGTGACTGGGAGCGGGCTCGACGTTCGGCGGGCCCGTCCGATGGCTGGTGTTGGTGGAGCCTGGCTGGGGGCACGACTGTCGAAGAAGGCGGCTGAGCAAGGCGGTGCGTGCACTACTGTACGTGGTCCAATCACAAGTCGCCACCCTCGGCAGGTAAAAACTTCACACCCGCGCCGGGGTTTGTGAGTGTGGCACTTTGAGCAGTCTGCTGGAGCGGAAGCAGAATTTGTTGACAATTGCCACCCACATGAAGCGGACCACAGGCTCTATGGTGACCACAGGTCAGAAGAATCTATCGACAGAACAAGCCTGTCAGAACATGCAACTGCAGCAACAAGAAACCCGGAACAATGCAATGCAACACCTGTGATGGGCGTCAGTATATTCCAAGCAAGCTTTCGCTTTGCCAGTCGAAAACAATCGGCGCGACAGGACGCACAATGAACTCTATGAATGGAACCTGACATCAGCGCCAGGGCTCACACACCAGTGGACTCACCGTCGCCAACGACACCCGACATGCTACCACTTTGCCCGCTTCTGCCACCCCTTGCCTCGCCCATTGGACATGCGCTTGCTCTGAAGGTCCTCAAACTTGCGCTTGGCGTACGAGCCAATAGTGTTGTCCTCGACAATGCTGGACACAATAGATCCAGGACGATACTTGTGCTCCTTGCGGACAGTCGTAGCCTGCATGGTGCGAGGAGCCTCGATAACGGTACCAATCTAGACCGTCAGCAATAGCGAGCAGTACACGGTCGACCAAAGACTCACAGCAAAGCGTTCAGGCACCTTGCCCGCGCGGTTGCCGCCCTTCATGAACCGCTTGGGGTCGAGGGACGATGCAAGAGCGAGAGCCTGGTAGTCGCGCTTCATAGCAGGAAGATCGTCGGCGCGCGAGGCCGGAATGGTAGCCCACGCTTCCGAGGGCGTGGCCTTCTTGGGCTGCTATAAAACCGTCAGTCCATCGGCTCATGAAGGAATGACTACATCAACACTCACTGCTGCCTTCTCCCTCTTGCTCAGGGCCCGCTGGTATGCGCCGCGGTCGAGCTCGGGGGCGACATCTGCGCGGCGCACCTTTGAGGGCCCAGCCTCTCCCAGCTGGGCAGTGCCGTCCTCGGCGTAGGAAATGTGCCTTGCAGGCAGTGTCGGGACTGAGATGTCGGGGATGGGTCTAAGAATTTTTAGTATGGGCACAGGGCCAGTTTGTTCACTCACGCGTCCTTGGCCTCGTCCTCGTCAAATCGCAACTGCCCTTCATCGTCCTCGCCAAGGGCCGTGGTGACTTTCTTGGATTTTGTGCGCTTGGGAGCGGCGGCGGCAATGGCGGTAGCCTTGGCGGCGGCAAGTTGGCGCTCAAACTCCTCATCGTCGTCATCATCGCTAGTCTCGGCGGTGCCATCGCTGTCGCTGTCCGAGTCAGAGTCCGAGTCAGAGTCGCTAGATCCGCTAGCATCGTCGGAAGCCTCGCCGCCGTCACCTGCCGAGCCGCTTTCGGATCCGTTGTCCTCCGCACCCAAATGGGCGGACTCCTCGCTGCTGGCAACGACAGCGCTCATGAGAGACTTGTGAGCTGGCGTCGCCATGCTCGAGGCATGAGAGGGAGCTACTGATACCTCGCGCTTGCGAGTCAGGTCGGCGTGCCGCCTTGCGCGAGGGCTGAGAAGGAAGGAGGAGCCCTCCTCGACCTCATCGGCTGACTCTCCATTTGGGTGGAGTAGGTGCTCGGCCTCGATGACGGCTAGCTCATCGGCGGTCTGATGGTGGTGATGGGGTTGAGGAGTGGATGGAGTTCGAGGAGTAGGCGTGGCTGCCTTTGCAAGAGAGCGGCGGGGCGTGGGCATATTGAAGACGAGGCCCAGGGGTGGGTGAAGTCCTTCTTGGTGCTTACGATGTGCTGCCTGTGGCTGGTATCTCTATGATTGTATCAAGCGAGGCAGAGCAAGAAGCCTAGAGACTGGCTAGTCGTACGAGGAGACAAACGGTGATAGATCAGATGGTGACGGGTTGGTGTGAGTGACGCAGAGACAGCAGAGGGAGACGACGAGGTAGTTGCGGCTTCTGCTGCCATGAGTCTGCAGAAGCGCTTGGGATTCAAAAGTTCAGGAACCCATATCCTGCGCGGAGATCCCTGCCCATCTCCGTATCACGTGATAAGTGCCTGAAGACATTGCGATATCGGTCTTCTGCGACCCTGCAACGACGCGACTGTTCGTCATCCAAAAACTCGAGGCAGGCTCGACTCACATCCACTTTTCACTTCACAAAACCTCAACAACATGCCTCACGCAGACTCCAGCCTCGTCCCAGAGGAAATCAAGACGTAGGTAATTTCACACTGCAGCACTAACCGACAGCAAGGCTCAGTTCTACGAGCACATCCACGAACAGCTCGAAGCACTCCTCGATGGCAGTCGCTACTGGGTCGCCAACCTAGCCCAAGCTTCAGCGCTTCTCTACCACTGCTACGCCGGCTGTGCACTGTACGGTCTGAACGTGGGCTCTACAATCCCGATTGTCAACTGGACAGGCTTCTACATCATCCCCACATCTTCGGTGCCCAACGCTGGCAAGCCGGCCCCGTTGGTCTTGGGACCCTACCAGGGTCGCCCGGCTTGTGTCACCATTGCGCCTGTTGCTGGTCGGGGCGTGTGTGCTGATGCGTTTGTAAAGGAGTCTGGGGTTGTTGTGCCGGATGTCGACGCATACCCTGGGCACATTGGTGAGCTGAACAGAGGGACAAGAGCTGACCAAGCAGCGTGTGATGGCGACACAAAGTCTGAGATTGTCCTGCCATTGCGACTCAACACTCCCTCAGGATTGGCGACCGTTGGCGTTCTGGACCTCGACTCCACCGTTTTGAACACATTTGACGACGATGACTTGGCCGGTCTTGAGCGAGTGGTCCAGATCCTGGCGGCGGCCTCGGATTGGGCATAATTAGAATATATATTGATACATAGAATTTGTACACATGGGCGGGGTATCAAATGCCAACCCTCTGGCGCTCCAGTGTGCTCTTCTGCGACGCGTCACGAGAGACACGCCAGTAGTACTCGAGAACGTCATGGGCAGCGAGGCGCTGCAAAAAACCTTCATCGTGGGTAATGACAATGAGCTGGAAGTTGGTCTGACGACGGCGCTCGCGAATGATCCTGGACGAGTTAGCAATATGGCACGACTCCACAAACCTAGACGTACTCGGCAAGAGCCTCCGCGAGGGCGTTGATGTTCTCCTGGTCGAGGTTGGTCGTCGGCTCATCGAGGGCGAGCACGCCACAGCCCTGACCAAAGCTCTCGGCCAGCGCGAGACGAATAATGATAGAGGCAAGAACCTTCTGACCAGCCGAGCAGCGACCACGCATGTCGAGCTCGACGGTGTTCTTGACCATAACCACGCGGTAGTTGTACGACTTGCGCGCCGAAGTGCTGGCCTCATCGTGGTCGGACACGATACGAATGCCGTCAATGTCTGTGCCCTGGTACGTCTTGCTCCACAAGTGGTTGATGGAATCGTTGATCTCGTCCATCTTGATGGCGTGGTACCGCAGAATTGCACTGACATCAGCACACGTGCCATTGGGCAACTCACTTGTCAAGGGCCTTGCCATACTTCTCCAAGTCGCTGTTCGCCACCTCGCTGGTCTGAGAGTCAGCATTGCCGTGATATGCGAACCAACCCTGGTCTTAATCAACTGCTCGCGGAACTGGCCGTCGACATCCTTGTAATCGGCCTTGAGCGTCTGCTCGGCGGTCTTGCGGTTTTCGGTCATCTGCATCAGAACACCGCTGGCCATTTGCCACTAGTTCGATCAGCTTCAGCGCCATAGAGAAGCAGCTTACCTGGTTTTGAGCGCGCGTCTCGGCCTCCTCCTTTTGATTGGCCTGTGTGTTGAACTCGCGACGAGCCTTGTACGCCTGCTCAATGTCGATCTCATCCAGCTCCGCTTGCACCTCGTCAATGGTGCGTCCTTCCGTGCGGTAATCAAGATTAGACTTGATGTTGCTTTTGGTATGGCCGGCACGGGCAACGTCGTCGTGAAGTTTGGTAACAGTGGCAGCGATTGCTGCGCGCGCTTGCTGTGTTGCGGTGATCTCGCGTTTAATGTCGTCCAAGTGGGCCGTGTTTTCGCGAATTTTGCGCTCGTTGCCCTCAGTGATATAGGTCTGGCACGCCCTGTGCCTGTTCTCGAGCTCGGAGTAACTTGCGTGGAGAATGCCGAGTTGCGTGTTGGCGTCATCCTCTGCGTTTTCGCGTTCCGCCTTGGCAGTGTTCAACGCATTCTTTTTCTCGTTGAATGGAGCGTTCGCTGATTGCAGAGTCTGTTCCAGAGTCTAACGTTGTCAGCCTCTTAGCACGGCTCTTTCTCACCCTCAGGTCCGATTGCAGGGCCACGAGCTGATCCTGGGCTTCGCGCAGTGCAGCCTCATCCAGTTTGCGTCGCTCCTGTTTGCCCTTGAGCTGACCGAGCTTGACAGACTTGCGACTCAGGTCGTCACTCAGGGTGCGCATAGTCGTGACTTTGAGCTCCTTGTCACTCGACACCTGGTCGCGCTCGCGCTGAATGTTCTTCCTACCCTGTCAGTTAAGCGCGAAAATGGAATACTAACGCTTCAGCGGACACCTGGTCACGCTCACGGCGGACGTCGTCGGCAGTCTTCAGAGAACCGCTCGACTGAAGATCGCGTTCAAGGCGCTGTATCGCGAGCTGGAGATCCTTGATTTCTCCGGCGGTACGGGAAATCATGGCTGCGTGTGACTTCAGATTGCCGATGTCACGAGTCGCCAGCTTTGCCTTCTGGACGTTTTCCTTTGCCTGCTCGTTAGCCCAAGTTCAGTGGTGAGCCACCCACCGATTCCTCCTCCTCCTGTGCCTTCTGAAGTTTGACCGAGTCTTCAGAGATCTGCTTCTCCAGCGCAGGGATTTCGCGCTCGTTGAGAGACTTGGCGGTGGCGGCAGAGGGCTGCAGGTCGCGAAGGCGCTTAAGTTCATCCTCCCACACCTTCAACTCTTCCTTGGCCTCTCGAGTGTTCTTCTTCGCGAGACGCTCAATGCGGGCGTGAACCTGTTCCTGTTAGGCAGCCGAAGACACGATGTAGCTCACGTAGACCTCAAATCCCTGCTTCTCATCCGCGTGGATGGCACGGTCGCAGCCAAGACAGGTCTTCTTTGTAGCACCTTTCTCAAGAACTTGCTGGTAAAATTGGACCAACGTGTCCGCGTTAGCAAGTTCCCTGCCAATGTTAGCCACACACATGGTGGGTACTTACATTTGACGGAAGTTCTGCTCATTCTCAGCTTCCTCGATAGCGGCGTCAAGCGACGCAGCACCGTTCTCCTCCAAAACCTCTGCAATCTTCTGATCAAGCTCTAAATTCATTGTTAACTCGATCTCAGCGGCCGCTAAAAGTACTCACTAGCAAGCTGGTCGTTTTTAGATGTCAAGCTCTGTTTGGCAATGCGCAGGGAGGTCTGGAGCTGAGAAAGTGTGTGGTTTTTGGACGAGGCTGTAGTTTCGGCGTCTTGCAGCTCACGTTCCTTGCGGCTGCCTGTTAGAGATTGTTTCATTCAGCAACACCCACCCAGCAGTCGTTGTGACCTTCTCCTCCATGGTCTCGGGATCAATGTCAGAGCCAACGAGTTCCTTGAAGCGGGCAGAGTGAGTCTGCATGGAGGCCTGCATGGAGCCAGTCTTGGTTTCCAACTCGGAGCGCTTCATTGCAAGTTCGGCTCGTGAGGAAGCCTGAGAGCTGAGAGCATGTAGCTCGGCGTCAAGCTTTTCCTTATCGAGATCCTTCTGCCGAAGAGAAGCGTTGTGCTCGCGAATCTGTTCATCATAGCGGGCCGCCTGAATCTCCTCCTCCAAACGGTCACGACGACCAGACGTCACAGCGATGTCGTTTTCCATGACGCTGATGTCGGCATCGACCGAGCTGACCGAGTCAAAGCTGGCCTCCATTCCGCGAATCCTGCTAGTGAGAGACGTCTGCTGTCAGCTTGTTGTGCGCTTCGTTGTCATACAATCTGATCCTGCTTGGTCGCCTTGTTGGCTACCGCCGTGGTCCTGGCAGCCGAGAGGCGTTCAAGTTCAGCCTCAAGCTCGCGCTCCTTTCGCCTGCCATCTACTTGAATGCGCTTCAGATCTGCCTCGGCCTTGCGGATGAGTTCCTGCAGTTTGTCCATGAACTCGACGATCTTGGACTCCTCTAGCGGACTGTAGTCGTAGCCCTGATAGTCGTGGGCGCGAGCAGCTTCGCGAACTGCCTCCTCGCGAGCCTTCACATTGCGGTTGTACGCCTGAAAGTCAGCCAGGCAATGCACCGTTGCTTACTTCACGGTTGGCAATGAGACCACCCTGAGTGGTCGCCAGGTTCTTCTCGCGACGACGCAAGTCTTCAATAGCCTCGTCTTCCTTCTCCTGAAGCTCAATCTGCTTGTCGCGCTTGGCTTCAACAGACTTGAGATGCGTCTCAAAGTTTTGGTACATGGCCTGAAGCTCCTCCGTAGTTCCTGTCATTAGCGTCTCTCACAGAAGCCAAGCTCACCATTGAGGACCGTCATGGTGCCCTGCAAGCGCTCGCGATTCCTCTCAAACATTTCCTTTCGCTGCTTCAGGGACTCGACACGCTCAAAGATGGTGTTGAAGTTGGTAGCCTGCTGACGGAACTGGTGGTTGTTGTCCCTCAGGCGCTCGTATTCGTCCTTGAGTTTCTCCACCTCGGTAGCCTTCTTGTTCTCCTTGTCAATCGTGTCGGCGAGATCCTTGCGCATCTACACACATTAGCCAGATCGATGAACCTGCCACCCACCCTTTCAGCCTTGTCTTTGTCCGCTTTGAGAAACTTGAGACGCTCCTTGTCGACCTTGAGCTCCTGCGTGCGCTCCTTGCGAAGAGCTTTAATGTTGTCCAAGGCCTTGGTGTACTTTGTAGCCTCAAAAATGTCGTCAAACTTCTTCTTGAGCGCTGCAGGCTCGGAGAGTGGCCAGTTGGAGTCTTCCTGGTGACAGAAAATGACGTTCTCAAGAATAGCCTTTGACACTCCAAGGAGCATTGGCACCTCTTCGTCCATCTCAGCACACTTTGTTGAAATAACATTGCGCTGTGCCGTGTCAGATGGTCGCTGGTGGGCGAGAAGCACGACTCACCTTGCTGTCTCCTCCATCAACATCTGTCTTGGCAAGCAGTCCCTCCAACGTCTTCATGGAAAGAGCTCCAGTCTTTTTGGTGGTAACTTGAAGACTACGAGTCGCAGTCATGCGCTGACGCTTGACATTCCAAAAGCGAAGACGGACCTGGGCCTTGACTTCCTTCTCGTTCGCCATCTGCGCCCTGTCAATGTCTGAGACGAGCTGTAGCGTACTTTTGGATCGTGCACAAATGCACCACCCTTGGTGTTGGGTGGAAGATCTCCTGTGGTGGCATACTTGAGGCACTCGATAATAGTCTGAGAAAGTGGTCAGCAGGCGGTGCTCGAGACCCCACACTCACAGTCTTGCCGCTGCCATTGTGACCGACGATCACAGTCAGGGGCGAGTAGAACTCGATGACTTGCACATGCTTGTCGTCGAAAGATCGAATGCCACGAATGGCAAGCTTGTTAAGTGCCGCCCTGTCGAGTGTGGTGAGCTCTGATCTTGGCGGTGAGGGAGAACCTACATGGTTGGCGTTCAAAGGTGGAGGTTGTCCAGTTCTGAGTGAGTCCTAAGAACGAGCGCGTTTTGGCTTGACAAGTGAAACCTGAAGCTCTCACTAAAGGCCCAATTGAAAGAGGGCAGACGAGTAGAGCTCTTTCAGCAAGTAGAAAGAAGTGCTGCTTCTGTGGATGATAATGTGGTGGAACGATCCGAGTTGCTGTCCATCAACGCACCAAGTGCTGCCTGTCCAGTCAACTTGGTACCGGCTGTGCCTGGCTTCAGACACGCGACGAGATCAACCGTGCACCCACGGAAGCAAATCTGTTCCCCCCCGCCAGGAGAAGACCGATCGGCGGCGACCAGGAGCTGTTTGTCAGCGCGAGTCATTCATTGTTTTGACTTTTCTCCATTCGCTGTTAGAGCTCTTTGTCACCATGTCTTGGGTATGTCACTGATCCTAACAGTGTTAGGACAACTTCTGACGCGCCTCAGCTACTTCCATCATTACCATCGCTTCCTGGCTGGTCCACAAAGTCTGTGGTGCCCGAGGACGAAAACGTCGTCGTGGCCGACACAGAACAGGAAGAAGAGGAGGACCTTGATGTTCCTCCCCAGTTCCCGCTGCCAAACTCGAGCCAGCGTTCACAAGCACCCACTCCTTCACTAGCTCTTGCGCCGCCGTCGCCTCCGCGAGAGCGCAGCGCTTCGCCACCGACTGACCTCAATATCGCCATTCTCCCCGACCCGATCCCGCTGGGTAACATGGCGCCTCCGCCGAGTACAACAGAAAAACCTGCGTTTGGAATCAAGCCTGGAGGCGGTATGGAGTCTGGCCTTTCACCTGCGCCGCCAGTGCAGAAGAAGAAGAAGCGTGGCAAGGTTGCGCTCGCTCCGGGATGCTCTGCGCTCGACTGGGCGCGTCTTACGCGTAGCGGTGCCGACTTGCGTGGTATCTCGGGCGGATTCCAGCGTGTAACGATGGATGAGCTGAAGAAGGTGTGTTCTCCTGCTCTGGCCATGGCACAGCGACTGACTCCATTAGCACAACAAGCCCGACGACGCGTGGTCTGCCTTCAACGGACGCGTCTACAACATTACCCCCTACCTGCGCTTCCACCCCGGAGGTGTGGACGAGCTGATGCGTGTCGCTGGAAGGGACGGCACCAAGCTTTTCAGTGAGTGGATCGACAGGTCGAGGCGGCGGGAGCTGACCAGCTTAGTGCTCACCCATTCGTGGGTTAACATGGAGAATCTGATGGCCGAATGCCTTGTGGGCATGATGGTCCGCGGCTAGAGGCTAGATCGTAGAAGCAGAAGTACGCTATTAGACTAGAAGGCTTGTACTGTACCCATTTACCACCATGCACCTGCCACAAGGCCACAAGGCAGTGGCCAGTGGCCAGTGGTTGCCACCCTATCGTGTGCAATCTCCTCCTATCGGCCGGGATCACCGACCCGTGCCTGAAATGTTGACGTTTGTCCCTTCGTCGTCGGGCGTCCTAAATCTCCATTTGGTGGCTTCTGATCTCTTCTTCACACCATTCCACAACATACACGGCTGTTGGATCAATCCAAATGGGATCTCCGCTACCTGGGATTAACCGGGCAAGCAGTCCTGGTGCGCAGGTGCTCAACCCCGGCGAACACCTCACGCTTCTTGGCCTTCCTCACGAGATGTGAGATTATGATGCTGTCACCACTGACCGTGCAGTCTTGCCCGCATCATCAGCGAACTTCCACCAACCTTGGCGCAGGTAAACAACATATCGCTCGTGTGCAGGCGACTGTATGCTGTATCGCAACAGCCGGCAGTTTGGATACGCCTGTTCAACACCACCCCCGGCTTTAACCTCACCGAGGACGCTGCTCGCCGCGCCGTCGCCACTTCAGAGGCTCCGGGTGTCTGGAAGGGCAGAAAATGGAGGCCCAACAGTCGAGTGAGCAAAGATTCTCCAGTTGGCTGGGGCACTTGGCTCAACTCGATTGCGCGCCGCATGTGGGCGCCTACAGAAGCTGCAGGCAGTGGTGACGAAGCCTTGACAACCGCCGGGCCACCCAGTCCCTTGCTCACCTATTCGATGCCGTCGAGCACTGAGCCGCCCATTCCAGTTCATTACCCAACACTTTACCGCGCGCGCTGCCAGATTCAAGACGAAATGATGGCTCTTGGGCTGCACTACCGCTACGATCCCAACAACATTTTGCATCCTGAACACCTGGACTCGGACTCGTCCGACTCTGCGCTGACGGGCTCGTACAAGCTGGTGTATCCAAACTATGTGTGGTCGTCCAAGGAGCATCGCGCCAAGGTGTATGCTGCTCGTGTACATGGCTCGTGGGTCATCTCAGGCTCGCGGGACAAGACTGTGCGCATTTGGGAGCTGCCTGCACTTGGCATCGACGGTGACCAGCCAGATTACACGCCAGACCTGGCATACACCATCGACCAGGCGCACGACGGCAGTGTGCTGTGTCTCGAGTTTGTCCTTGAGGATGCCTCTCGAGGAGGACGCGGCTTGCTCGTCACTGGGTCAGGGGACCATACGGCCAAAGTGTGGGAGATTGACTGGGGACGGCCTGGACGCTATGCAGGCGCCACCCGCGAGGGTCTGAGAGTGACGCATTTGAGTTCATTGAGGGGGCACACAGATCGTGTGGCTGCCGTTGGGCTGACCAAGGATTATGTTGTCACTGCGTGAGTGCTTTCGTTATCTGGGACCTCGGCTGACTGCGTAACAGCTCGCACGACCACACCGTCAGAGTCTACGAGCGCGATTCCACTGGCAACCAGGACACTGTAACGCTGCTTCACATCATCAACTCACATTCTGGACCTCTGAGTGCGATTGCTTTCCACCCAGACCGAAGCGTTCCTCGAATCGTCTCTGTCGCAACAGACGGTCGTTGGATCGTGACCGATCTGCGAGCGGGCGACGATATAGTGGAGGGCAACGCTCAGAAGGGCTTTGGCAGTGTGGACTGGAAGGTGAGCTTCATCAATGCGACTCTGCTGACTCTCCAGGGCCACTACATCGTCGGTGGCTGCACGGACGGCAGTCTGGCCCTCTTCTCTTCCTCGGACGGCAGTCTGATTCGTACCTTTCAAGGGCAGCACGACAAGGTCGTTCGAGGAGTCCTCGTTGATATCACTTCTGGGATCATTGTGAGCGGCGGCCACGACCAGCAGGTCCACTTCTGGAGTATTGCGACCGGCGAGTGTACGCGCAGCTACGAGTTTCTTGGCGGCCCAATCTTCGATCTCACTCGCGAGGGCATGCATCTTGCTGGGTACGTCACTATTTTCCCAATGGTTTGCACGCATAGCTGACATTTCAGCGCCGCCGGAGCATCGGCCGTCTTTGTTGTGACGTACGGTACAGGCATGCCCTACCTGGGTCTGTTTGCGTAGGCGAGTGCGCGCGTAGGGAAGCATCCCGGTGTGGCCAGTGTGGATGCGAGAGGAACTGTTCCGGGGGGCAGTGCAACAGCCGTATCGCTCGTGACCTCACTAGTCACGTCGTCACCAGATCTCTGGTGGAGCGCGATGAGATCCAAGTGCATCTCATTTCATGTTCAATTGTGTTCCGGCGGTTTCAAGTGACTAGCGCGTGTGATCATGAATTGAGATGATTCAATGCCGTTCGCTTAAATTCACGCAATGTGCTACTTGTTTCAACACATTGCCCCGCACATGATGCCCATTAATATCAATGTAAGTGGTTAGCGCGTACACGATGTCTAGTGCATAAGCCCAGTTACGCGTGACACTAGTCTCTCGGGGCTGCTCGGATGCTCGGAACGCCATCCCTGCGTACCTGCGTCCCACCGAACGAGATGACACTGCCGGACCGTGCATGCCTATTCAACTGTGCGGCCATGATGAAGGCAAGCGACAGTGCAGGGCCAAGCCTATTCGCAATAGCTAAGCCATGTAGATGCATGCAGAGAGTTTAGACTCTTGTAGTATGTCAACCGAAACCACTCCACCCTACTCCTCCTCGGGCTCCTCATTGACGACCTCGTAGCGCTTGCCACGGATACCCCAGATACCCCAGTTAGTCTTGACAGCCACGCGGGGGTCCCACTCTGCGATCTCCCACTTGCGGCTGCCGAATGGATTGACACCGGGAGTGAGAATGAGCTCAAACTCGTCGGTGACGCCTTCGATGGGAGGGATGGGCTTGTTGGGGAGGTTGACTGACGCGGGGTACTCGCTCGGGCTGTCTGGTCCGGCGGTCGGGGGCTGCGAGCCGTAGAGGGCAGAGACGTCACGAGCGAGGTCTGTGGGCGAAAAGGCAGTGAAGAACAGACCGCACTTTGTGCCAAGAATGTTCTTGAGCGTTTCGCGCCACGAAGTCTGCGCCTGGACGAGAGCCTCCTTGCCCTCGGGGTTGGGGTTGGCGGGGTCAACAAGCGACTGGTCGGGGAAGCCAAGTCCGGGAGAGAAGGCAAAGAAGATGTCCTGGTAAGGGTCAAAGGGGCCGAGCATGCGGTGAACCTGCTCGTAAGGGGCCTGGAGCGACACGAGCTTGAGCTGGGGGCTGACGTTGATGACGCAAGTGGGGACACCGTATATGCTTCCCTCGGCGGTCATCTTGTGCTCAAAGCGCTTCGGTCCGTCCACCAAGGGAATCCCGGCCTCGGGGCCGATAAAGTAAATGTCGAAAGGAATATGGGGGAAGAGGTGTACGAGCTGGCGCCAGATCGTGGCTGGCAAGGTCGATTCCGCACGCGCGCCGAGGAGGAAAATGCGGAACGGGGCCATGGGCCGAATGTCAATATTATCGGTCGAGGTTCCAGGAGGCGAGTGGATAGTGGAGTGAAGAGCAGCCATACTCCTAGTGCCCTCGGCGGTGATACGACCGTTACGAGCATTGAACGGACCATACTGGGGGAGGACGGCTAGGACCGAAGCCGGATATGTCATGAGCTTGGAGACGTGACGAATGGCACGCGCCGAGTTGATGGACACAAAGCCGCGAGTAAAGAAGAAAGTGTCCCAGTTGGCCAGTGAGACGGCCTGCTCGTAGGGCTGAACACCTGCACATTGTCAATGACCATTAGCGGCGCCGCCACTCACCAGGCATGTTCTCAAACTCGGAAACGCGGCGACCGCTGCGAATGTCATGCTCATCCTCGTTCACCTCACGCAAACGGCCGCACACCTCGTCGTGCTCGGCCTTGCCCTCAAGATAGCGCTCCTCACTCGCGTGCGTGGGGAAACCACATCCTGGACACTCGTACTTGACCGTCTTTGTCTCGTGATACTTTTCGTACGAGACTGGGCAGATGGCGTAGGTACGCATACGCTCGCCCTTTTCACGGATAGCCTCAAACGGCGACTGGGAGAGGGGGTGGAAAAGGTCGTTCTGAGCAAGCAGAGGCTTGGTCTCGGGCTCGCTCTCGAAAGCGGCATTCTTCTTCTTGCTGCTGCTAAAGAGGGAGAAGAAGGGACGCGAAGTGGAAGGAACGGCGGGTGTGACCCGCGCGGCGGAGATGATGGGGTTTGCGCTTGCAATCAATGGCCTGCGCGCACTGCGCAGCAACGTACGCCCTGTAGCCTGACGCAACATGTTTGTTTGTGAGTGTGAAAGAATGGAGACCAACAAAGTCTTGACAATGATCGTCCGTCATGTCCCGGCTGAGATTTCGGAGCAAGTCACGTGATCACCGGCCCGGCCCAGAATCTTGAACGGGTGGGGCGATGGCCGCTGAAATCAACAACAATCAAGACTCTCTCGACCGACAGCCTGTTTACATTGACAAGGGCAGTGGTTGGAATGACTGCAGACATTCTAGATCTGGGGTCACCCTTCCATACGCCCACGGCCAAGCGCTACTCTACTCGCTTCGAGGCAACAAGCTCGCCAGTGTTTGCGACCCCGATCCACAGGATACGCACGCCACTGAGGCCGTCCATGCTCAACTCGTCGCCGTTCGCCGGACCGTCCTCTGATGCGACAGGAGTTCCAGAGAGTCATGGGACTGAAAGCAAGGAGAAGCTTGCTGGGTTGAACGACTTGCCCGTAGAGGTGGGTGTTTGATGATTTTGTGGCTCGGTGCTGACCGAGCCAGCTTGTTCAGCAAATTCACGAGCTCGCTGGCAACCCGTTCTTTGCCCTTACCACCCGCTACGTTTACGACATATTCACACATGTATCACCGACATATGTGGCTAGGTACATGCTGTACCAGTACCGACATTTGGGCCACAAGGACATTCTCACGTGTGCCCTGCGACACCCCATTGTGGACATTTCGGTGATTGAGGAGATGCGCCGAATCTGGGATCTGCGCAGAGGCTATGCGTCCGCCAGCGCCACGGCTGGCGAGCTTGGTGACTCTTTCTCTACGCCTTCAAAGCAGAGCAAGCGTCCACCTATCCCTTCCACACCCCACCCAACTCGCCCTGCTCTCGAAGTCAGGGAGCTGCCAAGACGTCTGTTCAGATGGAGCAATCGCACGCTGCCGGCCATCAACCCGATGATTCCCTACCTGCTTGACCGATACGATCCGCCTCTAGACGCTCACAAGGGCTACTTTCTCAACCGGTCGGCGCTCGACCAAAATTATGCTCTCGTCGAGTTTCTCCTGCGCCGTGGCGCAAATCCAAATCTCCGAGAGCAAAAGGCAGTGACTGTCGCTGTTCAGCGCAAGGACCTGCGCATGGTCAAGCTGCTGGTTGAGCCGTTGCCGCAGGCAGGTACGAGTGGAGATGACCAGTCGCCAGCTGGCCGAGGCAAGAAGCGCAAGTTACTTGACCGAGTGGTCATTGGATCGTCGCTCGTCAAGCTGGCAATGTCCTCGGGCACCCCCGAGATTGTAGAGTACTTTGTTAACGACAAAGGTGAGCAAATCAACGTGCAAGCTTGATGCTAACGGAGCAGGTGCCATGCCCCCCTTAGACGACATTATGGCATTGGGCAAGCGCAAGTAAACACGACTGACCAAAACAATCAACACACCACAATTCAGCACTGGCGTCTCGAACACCCGAGTGCGCCCCGAGTTCGCGGCACACAGATATCAAACAGCACTATCCACATTTTGCATCTTCACCGATTCGGTCATATTCCGCAGCATGTATGTAAGGACCTTGTTTTGCTCTTGGATCTTGGATGTCTTGGATCCGGACGCTCTGATCCGCGAGCTTTGTTTACATTGTCTGACGTGCTCACGCTCCCGGCCGATCCTCTGGCATGGAGTCGACGCTGGTATGCTGAAGCTCTGCAGATCTGGCACTGGGCTACGTACTACTACTCACATGTTGTCTGACCGATCTGACCACCCGGTCTGATTCCAGTTGTTCCAGAAGACGCCACGTAAACAATCACTAGAGCGAGATCATCTTCGGTCGGGCCAAGCGGAGAGGAGAGGACTGTCCGTCGGCGGCTGCAGCTGTTGAGAGATCAGAGATCGATCAGAAATACACACTGCCGATGCAATGTCGCGACGTCGCAGCTGCATGGGTCCGCACAGGGAGCAGTGCAACAATTGGAGCAACAACCCTCTATTCGGCTGTGATTTTTGGGTCTGTGGGACGTGCATGCAGCTGCCGTGGTTGTCGACCAACAGCCACCAGATCTGAGCCCTGCAACTGCCCCACCGTACCCAATGACTGTGGGCTGTTCGCGAGGATGCGCATGCGCAAGTAGTTCTGTCGACCCCCCCTCGGCGCCCCTCGAGCATTAGTGACCACTGACTGCGCAGCTGGAGCCGCGCGATCGAAGATGGACACGCGCACAGTGCATCAGTCATTGCCTCTGGCCTCTGGAGCTCTGGCGCTGCGCAACGGCGCGTACCTGCGCGTGTGCGCGTGTGCAGGAACATGCAGGAACGGAGACGGACACTACGGCCCAGGGCGAATCTGCTGCCGAACTACCGCTACCGGACGTGTATTGATACGGCTACGGCTGTTGCACTCGCTGGCCGCTGCGGCTTGCCAGGCTGGGGAGGAGGCTCGATGGTGCCCCGGCGAGAGCGACCAGGGGCAACGTGCAGGACCCGGTTGACCGTTGAATAGGTTCAATGGTGAATAGTCCGACAGCGCCTGCTGGACGAAGGCTGCCCCAATCCTGGCTGTGGCCTCAGGAAGGCAAAGGTGGTCCCAATTGAAGAGCAGTACCCAACTGTTCCAGTGGACTGGTGGCGTTTTCTGATTCAGTGTGGCGTTTCCCCTGTTGCCACCAATGTCGTTCCTGAAACTGACCAATTGAACCACCATCTCTTCATCGCAACGGATCCTCTCACAAGGCCACAAAGCATTCCACCGCAAGTTGAACAGCGTGCTCTTTGGGTGTGCATAGCGATGACACTCTCCCAGCAGCTGCTGTACGCGACGACGACGTGCACTGGCAGACACCACATGATGCGCCACCACCCATTCACCTGATCCGGTACTGGTCACTCGTTCCTGCTGGTCCTCCTTGTGCCGGCTCACTCGCTCGCTCGGTGGTATGATCTACTTTGAGCCTGCCAAGGTGCGAGGAACAGTTGCAGGGTTGCGTCTTCATGGTGCAAAGGTACCTGAGGCTTTCTCTCAGAGTCACAGGGCACAGGATACCACTAGAGATCTGAGTCGTTGGTTGGTACTAGTGTGGACCAACGAGTTCCCTGTCACTTTCATGACCAGTAAGCCGTGTTTGCCCATCGTCTTGGCTTCCCAGGTTGCCAGACCTGGCAAGGAAAGATCCCCACCAGATTTGGCTTAAAGCCTTCGGCCCACGACGACAAAACGCATCTTTCCCCGGACCCAACCTCATCTCATCTGAGCGCTTATACTCTCTCGAGACAATACCACTGTTAAACCTGTCAGCATTATGCGCCTTATCACACTCCTTCCTCTTGCTGTTCTTGCGAGTTCGGCTCACGCCTACGTCTACCTGCAGTGCGCTGACCTGCTCATTGCCACCAACCTCCTGACAGGTCTTGTCAACGCTGTCCTCAATCTTCTCTCGCCCACCAACTCGTACGCCGGATGCCCGAGCTTCTGCGCTACCCAGAACAAGAAGTACTCTCTCTACCAGCCCGGTCTCGCTGGTCTTCTCGGCACTTGCTACTGCACCGACTCTTCGCCCACTGCCACTTATGCTACCAGTGGCGTTGACGCTTCGGGTACCTGCGGTATCGCCGTTTACCAGATCAACTACATTCCATCTGCTCAGTGGTCGATGAGCGGCTGCGCTACCGGCACTACGCTCCTTGGCGGACCCGCTGCCACCTCGACCACGGACGCCGGAGTGTGCTTCAGCCAGTGCTCGTCTTACGCCTTCATGTCTCTCACTCCCTCGCCTGCCGGAACCTTTTCGTGCCAGTGCGGCATGGCCAAGACTGGCGGTACTTCGGCTACTTGCAACGACAATGTCGCCAACATGTACGTCAACGCTGCCGTCACCGCTTCGAATGGCGCTCGTCGCCGTCGTCGTCTCGAAGCCCAGGCTCGCCGCGCCGCCATTCCCCAGTTCTGCCCCAGCAACCTCTCGGCCTGCATCATTCCCCGCTCGTCTGTCTCTTACGAGTGCGTCGACACCACCTCTGAGCTCGAGTCGTGCGGTGGCTGCGTTACCGGCTACATTGACCAGGCTCCCTCTGCCAACGTCACTCTCGGTACCGACTGCTCGACTCTTCCTGGCGTTGCCATCGGCGGTGTCTCGTGCATCCAGTCCAAGTGCAAGGTCACTCGCTGCCGCAACGGCTTTGAGCTCGTCAATGGCAATTGCCACCGCAAGCTCAACCTCCTCAACGCTCGCAGCAACTGAGCCATAGACACCGAGGCTTGAAAGATACCTCCCTTACACGCGATACCCCGTACTCCTCTCTCTCTCTCTCTCTGGGTGTGTGTCTCCCCTTCCCGAGACTGCACTTTTTGGACACTTTTTCTTCTGCGGCTTAATACATTTACCCCTCTTCTCTAAAGTCAATACCTGATTTGGCGGTACCAGCACTCATGACATGCATGGACATTTGTCTCTACCCTTCTCTCAACATTACCCACGCCACTGATCCATAAACCTCACATGTCACATACATGACAAGGTTGCTTTGGCATCGAAAAGTGCCACACAACTTAGCTCCCTGCCACTTTGAGGGCCCAATGTGGACGATACTTATCAGCCACAGCATCGCCCAGTATCAGGGCCAGCGAAGGACCTTGACCCAGTTAAAGTGTCGGCGTACCCAGGCTGAGAAGGTATGCATGGTTGAACATGACGAATCGTAATGTGGCGGTGGCGCCGCCGCCTCTGCTTTAGCCATGCCATTGCTTTCTGGCATGACCTTCCATTCAGGTCGACACTCAGGGATTGTCCATCTCAGTGTCGGCAAAATCTGTACCAGCCGGCATCGGAAGCTGCCACACCCCACGAGCCCATCTCAGGTCTTCCCAAGACCAGGATTACTTCTACTAGTAGGTGCTATGGCTAAATCTGCTCAATTTGGATTACATACATGGCTACCCGATAGAATGGAGGGTCAACGAAAATTAATTCTATCTATAGCCATTGTTATAATTTATATTGTATTAAATAGAAGTCCAAATTTTAATAATAACTCTGTTTTATTAGAAGCTAGATTACCTCCTTTAATCGCTGGTTTACCTAAAGAATTTTTACATAGAATAACGGGTTGTATGTTGGGAGATGGTAATATTTCTCATAATAATCGTACACGTGATAGAAAAAAAGGTAAAACAGGTATTTAACACATGCAAGTTGAATGATCAATTTATTGATCATAGCGTAGGGGTCAGGAATAGTCAAGAAGATACCTAAGAGATCATAGAAATAATGAATACAACAAAAGGAATAATTTCCGCTCTTAGATTCGCTTGATTCCCAATAGGTAGTTGGAAAGATTAAGCTTAACAAGCCGATAATGGGTAATGTAGGATGAGAGTCTTAACCATGACATTGGAAATGAAAAAGTCCAAAGTATCAAACGATGCGCAGCAGTGAAGAATATTGGTCAATGCACTAAAGTGTGAACCACTATTATTAACAATAATAATGACATTATCTTTAGTTCTATTTCTTATTGGCATTTTAGGTTTCATTCTTAATCGTAAAAATATTATTTTAATGATTATCTCTATTGAAATGATGCTACTTGCAGTAACATTATTAGTATTAGTGTTCAGGTATGAACAATCTTATTTTTTTAACTATTTAATTAATTAATTCAGTTGTTATTATTAAATAATAAATATTAATTTAAAGAGTACACGAAAATGAAGAAGAATGAGGCTGTGTTAGCATGTAAGTATCGGATCATCCATCCGTAGTTAACATCACGCATAATGTGTTCTACACTAATGAAAGCAAGATCTACATTAGGTGTATAGTGCATTGCTAGAATAACTCCAGTTGCAATTTGAATTACAAAGGGTGGCCTTGGTTCCGACATTGTGCCACCCGCCATGCCACCCAGCCACTGCCAGTGCCACTGCGGAAGGACTTGCCAGGACCACCAGCCAGGCCGCGGCGCCTTGGGCACCCTTCACGGCCTAGAGCGACAGGCGACCTCTGAGTGGACGAGCCTCTACGCTGGCGAGCAGTTTTTGAGTTTGGGTCGGCCTTGGCGCAACCATTGTTCAGAGGTGCTTGGCCTCTAAACTGTCCGTGGCGGACGCAGATGTACGGGTGCCCACACCCACGCCATGTAAACGAGCTGTGGTCGCAATTGGCGTCAATGGCGGGAGCTGCACCACGTCCCCCCATGCGGAGGAGGCCATGGTTTATGATGACCAACCCCCTGCCCGTGCTGGTCCCATCAATGCCAAAATTCGCACCAGTCTTCATTACTGCCAGCCCTTCAAGACGACAGATTGGGTTCAAGGAGACTAATCGGGATTGATCGCACTTCCCTCGCATTCGTCTACATCCCCACCGGAACGAGGTTCAGAGATCCCCCCGCGGCCCGTTCGGTCGGCGCCGGCCCATAACGGAACAGGGCAAAGGTATTGAGCCGAACGCGCAAGGGTTAATTGACATTGTCAGTCCTGACGAGCCTGACGGCGGCGTCGTCCCTAATCTCGGCGCCGAGCCGCTCTTTCTCACGGTTGCTTTCGAACTTGGGCTGCAGCTCAGACGTCGCCAACGCTGCTGTGCACGCATCATATTGCATACAAGCTAGCCGAGGGATGCTTCGACCCGCAACACTCCTGCCAACACACGTGCACGGCACGTGCAATCACACTCACTCTTCCTCCTCCTCTTCCTCCTCCTCAATGACGGGCGCCTGGCTGCGCTGGGAGGGCAGCCCACCACGACGGCCACTCCGGCTTCCACCACCGCTGCCCCCACTGCCGTTGCTGGTGCCAGTGCTCGCACCAGAGCTCGCGGCAGCGGGTCCAGAGTTGGAGGCAGACGCATCCTTGGACTCGGGGTCCTCCTTGCGTCCCTTGCGGGTGCCGGTGGTCTGAGGGAAGCGAGAACTGCTGGGCTTGGCAGGCTGGATGCCCACGTCACGTCCGCCCGGGTGCTGCGCGGGGGCGGGACGAGACATGGTGTTCCACTTGGTCTGGTAGGCAGCACCGCTAGTTGCGGGAACTGTGGACGTCGAGCCCTGACCGAGACCGCCCACAAACGCGCCGCTCTCATCCTCACTCTCCCATTCGTCGTCAGTGCCCTTCTTCTGGAACACGTCGCGCAGTGGTGCACGGCCGCGGCCAATGGCCTGTCGACCTAGTGGCGAGCGCGCTTGCTGGGTAAGCTGCGTGATCGAGTTGTTGCGCTCGTCGCTCCACCGCCGGCGGCTGGAGCGATTCGAAGCCGAGCCATCCTCGCGACCAGTATCGTAGTCGCTGTCAAAGTCTCCTCCACGACCGTAGTCAACCGACGAGGCGCGAGACGATCCATTCGAACGGGTGCTTGACGCAACTGACGACGGGCGGTAGTATGCCTTGGCCTCGTGTATGACCTTTATGTGACGCACACGAGTCGAGGCGCCACCAGAAGCTGCGCGGCGGTGATAGTTGTGCAACGGGGACGCAGGAGGTCCCACACGGAAGCGCGCAGAGGCAGAGTCAGAGTGTATGGGTGACCGTAGCGACGACCGCCTGCTACTCCCGCGCCGCGACTGTGACGATCCAGGGCGAGAGTAGTGCTCGCGCTCCGAGTTGGGCGTCCGGCTTCCACCAGTCTGCACGCTGCGGCCGCTGGCTCGGCGATTCAAGGTTGGGTTGAGGCCATCGTGCAGGTTGATGGCATAATCGCCCATGGGGTTGGACACGGACGACCGCCTCGAGTTGGCGGTACTGCTGCGGTGCGAGTACATACCGCGGCCATCCGAGGACGTGCGCCGCGATGAAGTCATCTGGGAGCGCGCCATGTGCGGGCCGCGAGCACCACGCGTGGGAATGACTGCCTTGCCTGGCTTTTCGTCCGACTCTAGTGGCGAGTCCTCGCGCTTCCGTCGCCGCTTGTCCTCGTTGAAGAGGTGACGGAACGTGGTCCACAGACTGTCCTTTTTTGCCGGCGCCTTTGGTCGTTCCAGAGTGCTGTCGGCGCTCGCAGAACCCCCGGCCAAGTCAAGGTGCGATTCGCGAGGTGGGCTGTGGTAACTGTGAGAGCGCACGGAGGGGGTGGGCTCTGGCGTTTTAAGACTGCGAGCACTGCCCGACGCGATAGTGAGCAAAGCAGGATCGCTCTCACTCTTGGTCATCTTGGGCGTCCTATTGGTACTCTTGATCTGCATCCCAAACTTGGTCGGAGAGTCGCCGCGCTTGCCATTCTTTTCAGGCTCTGGCGGTTCGGGCGTGACTTCACGGTCCTTGTGGGTTTGGCGCATGCCCACAGCCAGAACAGACGTTGCTCGTTGCAGCATGTTCATTGATGGTGACCTGCCCTTGCGCTCCTTTGCCGGGGACAGCTCCATGGTCGCTGGTCGCGGAGACGGTTCGGGAGAAGGAGGAGCGACAGTCACAGGCTGCAGCTCACTGCCTGCGTGCACAGTACTGGTCGATGCCACGGATGACGTGCCCACCTGTTCTGGAGTCTTGGGCCTTGAGTCGACGTCCGAGACCGTGAAGGTCATGCTTCCTGCTCCGTCCTTGCCAAAGTTGACCTTCGTTGGCGAAGGCGCAGCGGGGTCGCGCTTTCCTTCCAGAGCACGCCTAGCAGCTGCGCGCTCACGCCGACGAGCGTTTGACAATGCTCTAGCACGGACAACGTCGTCACTCTCACCGCGCTCCAACTGCTTCAACCTGAGGATCCACCAGATGGCCGCAGCACAGTCGCACGCGTCGTTCATAACCGAGTGGATGAGCTGTCCCGTGTCAAAGCCGAGATCCGACATGCGATGGAGGAGTCGCTTCTCGGACGGAGTGGAGAACAAGGGCGGCCTCTCGGCGTTGAGGAGGTCGAGATAGTCCTCTGGAGGGAAGACCTGCCACTGACTCGAAGTGCTGTGGTGCGACAGCCTTCGCTCTAACGGCAGCTGCGAGGTCAATGATCGTCGCTTAGTCCTCACAGGTGTTCGCGAGTGGTCGGCGACAGGCAGAGGAAGAGCGTTTTCGTCGATTGCTGGCAAACTAGACGAGCTCAATCGCTTATCGCCTCGGGGCGTGACCTGTGTCTCATCCTCTTCCCTTTGGCTCTCAAGACTGAGTCGCTTGGCGATGCGGCCGCGAAGCGTATTGTCCGACTTGCGAATGGTCGATTGGCTGCTGTTGGGGTGCAGCAGCTCCAACGATTGCTCAGTTAGGCTGAGCTCGGCGCTATTGGGACGCTTCAAATCCAGACTCTCGTCCTCATTCTCAGCCGTCGTCGGTGAGGTGTCTCCGCTGGCTGGCCGTAGAGGATCAAAGTCAAACGACGTCTCCGATGGCTCGGAGTCTGCCTCGGGCGATTGCACGACAACTGCTTGCTCTGGCACTATTTGCGTTGCAACCTGTTCCGGGATCAAGTGTACCTGCGAGCGCGATCCTCGCGGAGAAAAGGGAAACGAGGCCACCGACGTCGAGGACGCCATGGCTCGTGGCTCGTTGGAGAATGACGAGATCAAGGGTGAAGGAGGGATCGATTGAGGATGGTCGGTGCTCGTGGCTCCCTGAATGTTGTCGTACAGTGTCTTCTTAAACCAGGGGTGGGTGAGAATACCCTCCATGGTCAAGCGCTCGGACGGGTCCCGCTTGAGCATGCCACGAATCAAGGAGCGAGCCTCTGCGTTGTCAGCCAAATGTCCACCAGCCGGCACTGACCCTCTGATAGCCAATCGGGCTCGTCATATTCGCCCTTGATGATCAAGTCCTTCATGACTCGCTCGTCATCGTGGTCGAAAGGCAGCCCGCCGCAGAGCAGGGTGTAGAGAATGATGCCCAGTGACCAAATGTCGGTCTCCACGCCCTGGTACTTTTTGCACTCGAGCATTTCGGGACTCGCGTAGCCAGTAGTGCCGCAAAACGTGTCCATCCTGATTGTCAGTTTCGAGTGTCTTGCTGCCCCACGTCTCCACTCACAGTCTTCCCTTGGCATACTCTCGAGCAAAGCCTAGGTCGCCAAGTTTCACACGGAGTTCGCCGTCCAACAACACATTCTCCAGCTTGAGGTCACGGTGGACGACGCCATGGCGATGCAGCCAGCCCACAGCCGTACACAGCTCGCCAAAGAGCCTCCTTGCCTCGCCCTCGAGAATGCGCCCGCGCTCCACCAGATAGTCAAACAGTTCGCCACCAGAGCACAACTCGGAGACGAGCCAAATGTGTGACTCGGTGGCGATGATCTCGTGTAGATGCACAATGTTGGGGTGGTGCAGGTTGCGATGATGGTGGATCTCGCGCGTGAGCTGCGGTGTCGCCGACTTGGGCACCTTCTTGATTGCGCATCGTGTGCCAGTGACACGGTGGGTAGCAATATGCACTGAGCCAAAGGTACCTAAGGAACAAGTCAGTTTGGAGCTCCCAGTAACCGCTCCGCTCTGCAGCGGCGAGAGCGACAGCGATAGCGCATGCACTGGTACGCACCTTCGCCTATGACCTTGCCTAATGTATAGCCGCCTACAACCTTGATTTGATCGCTAGCGAGCTCTCGAGCGAGCTGCTGGTACGCATTTGCAAGCTATGTTTATCAGCTCGCACCCGAGGACGTCAGCTCCGCAAGGGACCCACCTGAGCCTGCTTGGTATTAGCTAGATTGCTCGAGTAGCTGTGATTTTGCCGCGACGATAGGGGGGCGGCCATGTCTGCGCGCTGTGTGCGCCACGCGTGCGCCGACTGCCCCAGGTGTCAACTCTAGCGGCGATGACGACAAAGGGAGGACGGGTGTGAGGACAGTGCGCACCGCGAGCTGACCGATGCAAGGAGTCGAGCGTATGCCAGGAGGATGGGCAGAGGTCGAGTGTCAAGGTGTTATGCAGTGTTGACAAGAACGGAAGGGAGAGAGTGGGCAGTTATGATCGAACGTTCGAACAGACGAGACGATTGGAATGGTGTTGGAGAGGATACTGGCACGCGGGACGAAATGACACCACAGACCTGGTGAGCGGGGCGGGCTTGAATCACGAGCCCGAGAACCAAACCTGTCGTTTGCCTGGTATCCTGATGCGCTCGGGTCCAAGTGTGGGTGGTGGTGACAAGCAAGAGAGTCTGCCTACGAGTAGTGTGAACAGGGCCTAAACGGTTGTACTCTATCGAAGCGGCGGGGTTTGCTGTCCAGGACGCGGCGGACTGCAAAGCAGCAGGGGAAGGAAGCCGAGGCAGCAGCACAGCGCCGGAGGGGCCGACGACACGCCGGGGGCCAGCGGCGGGAAGCAGCCCAGAGGCCAGAGGGAAGAGTCAGGGCGGCTTGGATTTTCCTATTCCAGATTACAAAAGCTCAAGGCCGCTGATTAGCCCAGATGGGTTAACGTATTTCTTAACGCACGCTTCGCCCGTACTTCTGGCCCACGCGACATTGCTTCCGGGCTCCGCCCCGCCCAACACATGTCGGTTCAGTGGCAAAGCGGCAAGAGATCAGGAGCCAGGAGAACAGCCATGATGGGGTGCTTCCCGTTCGTCTGTCCGTCCGTCCGGAATAAAAGCTTACAGCTTACAGATCACAGAATAAGTGCATGCACAGGGGCCATCTCCAACCTCCCAGGGTATCAAGGTGCAGCAGGACAAGGTTTGGATTGCCGGCATCGTTAGTTCATGTAGTTACAGTAGTCCATGTAGTGATTCCCAGCAAAGTTGGCAGATTCCTGCACCAGAACTGGTGCTCGGCCTTCCACATGTCTGGTAACTCTTTGACGATCACAGCAAAATGCATACCCCCAGCATCCGCCCCCGCTCCCAACCAAGCTGGCCGCTTGCTTCGTCGGCGACACGCGACGGCCCTGTTATTGTTTTTCTTCTATCTTACCTCGCCAGGTACTGCGGCCATGGCGCGGGGAGGGAGGGCACAACTGTCATGTACCCAAGGGCCGTGACACGGTGTGACGACTGATAAAGACGCGGCTCATCCCTATTCTGACGTTACTCTTCGCTCACCGATTCATCATGGCCCACAAAGACAAGACGTCGTTCAAGAAGTGTGAGTTTAGCGGCTTCGAAAGGTTCGGCGCGTCTGCCCGTGGTACCTGACGATGAGCGCTGACTGCCCAGTGACAAATCATGAGCGATACAACCTTGCCCGCGAGAACCTCATCGGCAAGCCCCATGTCATCGCCCACATTGTCACCTATCCCACTAGTGCGCTGCCGAAATACGAGCACCTCGCGGATCGCATCACTGAGCTGCAGAACAGCTTTCCCAAGCTGTTCGCACGAGTCGAGGGTGCCCTGACTACAAATCCTGGGTTCATACCTGGCCACGCGCCATGGCGGACCGAGGACATTGTCGTGGAGGGCCTGTACACTCCACAGCGCAACGCAATGAGCGAAGCCGCCGATGCCATGAAGTCTGAGATGGACCGGTTTGAAAAGTACCATTTCAGCCAAGGCGATCCCTTGTGGACCGTGGCGCTGCTAAGGGGACCGCCAGATAGCGAGCGGGCCTACCTCGTGTTCCAGGTCAATCACCTCTTGAGCGACGGCCGTGGGTCGTTGGCCATTCTCCACGCGCTTCTAGCCCCAAGCATAGGCTACCTCACACCCGAGTCTCCCATGGGCCCAGCGCGGTGGGACGACACACACCCCATCAAGCCTACAGCGCGCTACCTCCTTCCCGTCGTCTTTCGCGAGCTCATCCTCCCCAAGCTCCCCAAAGCGATTCAAACCAAATTGATCCGCGAAGACCCGTGGCCAGGTCCCAACGTCGCGCGCTCGCCACTAGTCTGCGGCACAGGCATGTCCCACTGTAGCATCCCTGCCGGCACCGTCGAGCAACTCAAGATCATCGCGCGCGAGAACGGTATTCGTACCCTCCACCCACTCCTCAAGACGGCCTACCTCGCAGCCATGTGGCGGGTGTGCGGTGAGGGCAACTCGGTGCCACCCGTCCACTTTGTTGCCATGACGGCCAAAGACGAGCGGGACAAGCCGCGTTACGGCCATTCAGCCCTAACAGGCAGCTACATGGGGTCCATGCGGTATCGCGTCAACATGTCCGGAACAGAACGCTACTGGAACGCAGCACGGTCGACCCAATCCTGGGTCGCCTCCCCGCGCCACGTCGCAGAGGGCCGATACGTTCTCGGCGCGCTGAGTCATATTCCGGAAAAGGAACAGCACCTCCCGCCCGACTCGGCAGAGTTTGACGTGCACACGCCCACGGGATGGGAAAAGTATTTCTTTGATCGCGCGACGGGGCCGACTCCCTTTCGCGATACGTTCATGTTTGCGAATATTGGCAAGACGACGCTGCCCCCCGCCGCAGAGGACTATATGTGGGCTCAGACTGCCAATCCTGTTGGGACAGTCTATCTCGTCAACATTGTTGGCCACGAGGCTGGGATTCGCCTCACTGCCGTGTTTGTTGAAGGGGCCGCGGTCACCAAGCTCAAGACGGACGCCTTGCTCAATGTCTGGCTGAGGGTACTGGACCGTATTGTCCTCGGCGAGGGCGGCCGGACCATCGCCGAGCTGACCGAGTAGTTTGCTGTATTGCTGTGTTAACACCCTCTACTGTACACTGTACAGTCGTGCCCTAGATCACTGCACGGCGTCGCCTCATGCTCTAATGTGCGCACACAGGAAATTTAGCGGTGCTACTGGATTGGGGATCGTCGGATGCATTGCCATGTGATGAAATGTACCATGTACTACTACTCTAGTTGGGGTTGCCGCGGGCCTTCTTCCACTCGGCGTCACGCGCGGCACGCTCAGAGCGCTTGGCATCGTCACGGAGACGCAGACGGCGGCCCTCCTGGCCAGCAATGCTGAGGGCGCCGAGAATCAGCTCGACCGTGCGGACACTCTCCATATTGGCCGGGATCGCGTACGTGACAATGCGCGGGTCCGTGTCCGAGTCGACAATACCAATTGTGGGCACGTTACGGGCGGTGAACTCGCGAATAGCGCCGAAGTTCTCGCTGGGGTTGAGGACGATCGCAATGTCCGGCAAGTACGTCTTATCCAGCAGAGGTTCCAGGCCGTGGCTGAGGGTTGTCAGAACAGTACAGAGCAGAACAGGCAAAAGGCTCCCGCTACTTACAAAGTCTCGGCATTGGTAATGGTACCAGCGACCCAGTCGTTGACAAGGAATCCGTTGTCTTCAAGGCGGTCCTTGGCCTGCATAAGTGGCTTCTTGTGCACCGCGCGTGTACCGAGAAGGAGAACAACGCCATCCTCCTTGACGACATCACGGACAAATGCCGAGGCACGGCGGAGCATGGGGAGGGTCTGCTCGAGGTCGATAATCGACAGTCCCGAGCGGTTACCGTAGACGTAAGGGACGTAGGAAGGCGCGAGGAGAGACGAGTTGTGGCCAAGGGCAGCACCCGACGCGAGGAGAGAGGAAAGAGAAGCCTCTGTAGGGGTTTTGGGCTTCTTCACAGGGAATCCCTTGCCAGCCGACTTGGGAATGTACAGAGGAACCTGCGCGGCTATCATTGTCAGTTGTAACCCTCGCAGCTCACACTGTCGTCAACACTCACAAGTCTCGGCGTGACGCCTCCTCCACTCGCGGACCTCGTCCATGTTCCGTGCCCAGGCCGTCTGGCTATCTTCTCCAGGCTGGACCGTGTACTTGGAAACCGAGGGCCTGCTCGAGCTCTCAGCCTCGGCGCTGGCATCGCGCGAGCATGCCGAAGACGAAAAGGTGCGGGCCACTGCTGGCGCTACGAGGTAAGTTTCTGCGGCACACGCTCCAGCGCAGCTAGACGTACCCTGCTTGGCGCGCACAGACTGGAATGCCCGGATAGAGGTCGTGGCGGCGTTCTTCATGCTGTTGACCACCAATGTCGTGTGCCGTGCCAGAGTGTCGTTGTATGGAAAAAGTCGAGCGAGCCACTCAACTGGCAGTTGCCAGTTTTCGGATCGGATCGCGGAACCAATTTCTGCTGCTGTAATGCCTCCCTCCACCTCCTTCAACAAGCCCTTGCGGCAGCAACTGTTGTTATCACGCCCATGAGCGTTCTGAATGCATGTAGATTTCTGCTGGTACAGGGAATTGTTGTTGTTTTGAGGGGGTCAGACTAGGAGAGGATGTGAGATCATACGATCATGAGATTTGAAGGAAAATGGCAATGAGAATGGGAGCCGAGAGATGAGGGTGGTGGGTGAGGGGGCTAGACATGGGGGGACGGGTAACACATAGGAAACGTTGCGACATAGCGGCAAGCTGCACGCTACAGGTCGCAATTACGACTGCACTTTACGCAATCATCTACCATTCGAACTCGCTGCGCGGCAGTTAGCACTAACCCTTGCGCAGGCGCCATGACTCACCCCTGGCACTTGGCAAACAGGTAATCGCGGCCATTGATGTGAATCATGCCATCTTTCAAGACAGTCTTCCACTTGGTCTTGACGCGAGTGACCTTGTCATACACGCAGAAGACAATGTCAATGTCGCCCTCCTCCTCGCCGTCTTCATCATCGCCAAGCTCGTCGTCGCTGTCGTCGAGATCACTGTCAATGACCTCGTCACCGGGCAGCAGACCAGCAGCGTTGGGATCAGGTCGAGGCTCGGGCTTGTAGTCTGGCAGCGTCGCGGGCGATTCATTCGACTTCGACGTCAGCTCAGGGTCCGATTAACCGCATTGAATGACACTCACTGCACCACCACGAAGTCGCAAGACATCCTCGGGCTCAGGCTTGACCTGCACACCATCAAACGTAGGCTGCGACGAAGGCGCGCCGGGCATGAGGACCGATGGTGCACCAGTGGTGTACGAGCCATTTGAGGATGCTGGGGGGGCCGAAGGAGGCTGCGACGCGTTGGCCGCCGCCGCGCCAGCATCATCTCCTGCTCCAGGCGCGCGCGCAAACTCGGCAACACGAGTCTCGAGCAGCTTGGACTCCCACTTCTGCGTGCCGTGTCAGCAACATGTCGCCACCGAGGCGCGAGCTGTCCAGCCATTCTTACCGATTGCAGCATGGGAAGAAGGTCGTCGTCCATTCCATACTCCTCGAAGTCCACCGCAACATTGGCGATCACATCGTCAATGATCGCACGGTAGATCTGAGGCTGTTGGATGTAATGGGCAACATGTGTCGTGTGATGGCAGGGACGGTCAAGTGCGATTACAAAGCGTTGATGCGAGCAGAACAAGAGGGCAGACCGTAGCGAGAAGAGAGAGTAACTGTGTCAGTGTGATCCCAGAAACATTGTATAAAGCTACACACGACAATCTTGTTGGACCTTGCAAGTGTTAGCATCTTATCGCCGCAAGCAGGAAAAGGCGGCCAGCCAGTTTGTTCAACTGGGGGGCGCACGGGTGACATACATCTTCGCAGATCGCCTTTTACGGTGGTGCGCGTAGAAGGAATACGCTCCTCGGTGATTCCGACTGCAGCCAAGCTCAACAGAGGAATGTGTGCACGAGGTGCGCGGCGAGTGACTGGTTCGTGTTGGAAGGGGGGAGTGGTGGAGAGAGCAGAGTCAAGAGCATTTATACAAATGGCCAATGGGACCGGGACCCCAAGGTTGACACATTTATTTTATTCCTTTTATTTTAATTAATCCCATCGGTCATGTAATGCTGAGATTTCTGGAGCGTGCACTGCCAGTGTTGAGAGACTTGCTCGTGCACGCCGCTCACTTCAACCCTTTACCTAGAGCCATGAGGAAGCAGCTCGATCCCCGCATCCCGGCGCTCATTGCCAATGGCGTCCGGTCAAACCATCGTTCCTTCTTCGTCATGGTCGGCGACCGTGGTCGTGACCAGGTGAGCACTTCTCAGGCAACAACAAATCTTTAGGTGGCAACCAGCTGACCCTCAGGTCGTCAACCTCCACTTCCTTCTCTCCCAGGCTCGTGTGAGCTCGCGTCCCAATGTCTTGTGGTGCTACAAGAAAGAGCTCGGCTTCACTACGTACGTACACCAGAGCTGACCGTGCGCCAGTAACTCACCCCCACACAGTCACCGCAAGAAGCGCGAGGCCAAGATTAAGCGTGACATCAAGCGCGGTATTCGTGAGGCCAATGAGCAGGACCCTTTTGAGCTCTTCATTGCTGTCACCGACATTCGCTATGCGTGAGTGATACCAGGCTAGACTCTGGCTGATACAGCAGGTACTACAAGGACTCGGCCAAGATCCTGGGTCAGACATTCGGAATGGTCGTTCTCCAAGATTACGAGGCTATCACCCCTAACCTTCTCGCGCGTACCATTGAGACGGTAGAGGGTGGTGGAATTGTTGTGCTCCTTCTCAAGACCATGTCGAGTCTCAAGCAGCTTTACGCCATGTCGATGGATGTCCACAACCGCTACCGCACCGATGCGCACCAGTTCGTTCAGCCCCGCTTCAACGAGCGTTTTATTCTCTCGCTTGGTTCAAACCCTGACTGCCTTGTTCTTGATGACGAGCTCAACGTCCTTCCCCTCAGCAAAGGTAAGGATATTCAGCTCATCAAGGACGGTGAGGACCGTGACCGCAAGCGGGTCGCCGAGGAGCTCAAGGACATGAAGGAGAATCTCGAGAATGTCGACATTGTTGGCCCCCTCGCCAAGCTCACCAAGACCGTAGACCAGGCCAAGGCTCTCCTTACCTTTGTGGAGGCTATTTCGGAGAAGACCCTTTCGTCCACTGTCGCCCTTACCGCTGGCCGTGGTCGCGGAAAGTCTGCGGCTCTTGGTCTTGCTATTGGCGCCGCCCTCGCTCACGACTACTCCAACATTTTCGTCACCTCGCCCGACCCCGAGAACTTGAAGACCCTGTTCGAGTTTGTGTTCAAGGCCCTCGATGCTCTTGGCTACGAGGAGCACATTGACTATGACGTCGTTCAAAGCACCAACCCCGAGTTTAAGAAGGCGATTGTCCGTGTCAACATTTTCCGTGGCCACCGCCAGACCATCCAGTACATTGCTCCCGAGGATGCTCATGTTCTCGGACAGGCCGAGCTAGTCATCATTGACGAGGCCGCCGCCATTCCCCTTCCTCTCGTCCGCAAGCTCATCGGCCCCTACCTGGTCTTCATGGCGTCGACCATCAACGGCTATGAAGGCACAGGTCGTTCGCTATCCATCAAGCTCATTCAGCAGCTGCGGGAGCAAACTCGTCCTGCGACCATCAAGGGCGACTCGGCCAAGGCTGGTCCCAGCAAAGTCGGCTCAGCTGGCCGCGCCGGTGCGGGTCTTGTGCGCTCGCTGCGTGAGATCAAGCTCGAGGAGCCTATTCGATACTCGCCTGGAGACCAAGTCGAGAAGTGGCTCAACCACCTGTTGTGTCTGGACGCTACTGTGGTTTCCAAGGCTACCCAGGGTTGCCCTCACCCTTCGCAGTGCGAGCTCTACTACGTCAACCGTGATACTCTCTTCTCGTACCACCAGGCGTCCGAGGTCTTCCTGCAACGCATGATGGCACTCTACGTTGCGAGCCACTACAAAAACTCGCCAAACGATCTGCAAATGCTCTCTGACGCTCCTGCCCATCACCTCTTCGTCCTCCTCCCCCCTCTCAAGGAGGACGACACTGCTCTCCCTGACCCCCTCGTCGTGCTCCAGGTCGCTCTCGAGGGTAACATCTCGCGCGAGGCCATCCTCAAGGAGCTCGCTCACTCGGGCACCCGGAGCTCGGGCGACATGATTCCGTGGGTCATTGCTCAGCAGTTCCAGGACAACGACTTTGCTATGCTCTCTGGAGCTCGTGTTGTCCGCATTGCCACGCACCCCGACTACGCTCGCATGGGCTACGGAGCCCGTGCTCTTGAGGCACTCAACTCGTTTTACAGTGGCGAGCTCACTAACCTTGACGACGTGACCGAAATTCCCACCAACGTGTCTGCCGACGCGGCCAATGTCTCGTCGGACGCGACCCTCGCTACTGACACCATTGCCGTGCGTGACGTTTCGCGCATGCCCCCTCTTCTCCAGCGTCTCTCGGAGCGCCGGCCCGAGCCCCTCGACTACCTTGGTGTCTCGTTCGGTCTCACCCCCGAGCTGTTGCGCTTCTGGAAGAAGTCGGGCTACGTGCCCCTCTATGCCAGCCAGAAGGAGAACCCTCTCACCGGCGAGTACACCTTTGTCATGCTGCGGGCATTGCTCAGCAACGTTGCGCAGGCCGAGGGATGGCTCGGTGCCTTTGCACAGGACTTCCGTCACCGCTACATGAACCTCTTGTCCTACGACTGCTTCAAGAAGTTCCGTTCCGAGACTGCGCTCAGCGTCATTGACGCCGCGTCGCGCAAGAACGCCGGAGCCGAGGAGGCCAAGATCGTCACCGCCGATGAGCTCAATTCGCTCTTCTCGCCCTTCGACATGAAACGTCTGGAGTCATATGCCGACTCGATGGTCGACTACCACGTCGTCCTCGACCTTGTGCCTGCCATCGCTCAGCTTTTCTTCGCTCGCCGCCTCGGCCCCGAGTTTGGTCTCAGCACAGCTCAGCAGGCTATCCTCCTCGGTCTCGGTCTGCAGCGCAAGCCCATCGAGGTCCTCGAGACCGAGCTTGGAGCCCCCGGCCACCAGATCCTTGCTCTGTTCGGCAAGCTCATCCGCCGCGCCACCCGCCACATCGAGGACATCCAGAAGGCGGCCATTGGCGCCGACCTTCCCCTCGAGTCGGCTGCTCTCGCGCCGGTGTTCAAGCCCGCCGCTACAACTGTTGCCCAGGACGTTGCCGAGGCAGCCAGCGAGGAGGTTGCGCGTAACCGCGCTGCCCAGCGCGAGATGCTCAATACCCTTAACATGAGCGAGTTCGCAATTGACGGCGGGGCCGACTTCTCGACCGCCGAGAAGCAGGTCAAGGCGCTTGCCACTGCTACTCCAGAGGAGCGCGCTCGCTTGTCAACAACTGTCAGCATCAAGGGTGCTGCGCCGGTCGACACTGGCAAGAAGGAGAAGCGCAAGGACAGTAAGGAGAATGGAGCCGCTGGCGGTAAGCGGAAAAAGGCCAAGCGCGAGTAGATCGAGTATCAATCTTGCGGGCTATCATATACAGTAGACTACAATTACATTTTCTATATACCCTCTCCTCATCTGTATGCATGGCGCGTCGGCGCACGCTCACGAACGCGATCAGCTTCATCTGCGACGCGCAGAGATAGTAGTCGTTCAGCGACCAGCATTTGTTTCCAGATTGACTGAGTGGCAGCTTGTCGATTGGTCTTTTGCAGTACTGCTTCGGGTGCTGTTCGCGCCGTGACGGATTCGAGGGCTGCTATGGCTTTCGGCAGCTGCTTATGGGGCGTCTTGGTTTGCGTGTGCCACTCTCCCAGCATCTGTAGATTGCGTCCGATCAGCGGCGCTGGCTCGACCAGCAACACCGGCGAGTTACTGGCGATGAAAATGACAATGTCAAGAAGCACGGACAGAGTCACGCCACGAAGCTGAGTGTTAATACATGAGCCGGAAATCGACAGCAACAGCAGCCGCTCCCAATCTGGCCAGACACGACGCAGGAAGGCTGCTGCCCCCTCGTGGGTCGATTCACGCCATGGTGCGTCGTCTGGTGTGTCATTGTCGTCCACCGCCAAGATAACCAGCCGCACGACGATAAAGATGAGCTCGGCCAAGTGAGCCCCATCGCTCGTCTCAGTCACAGAGAGCAAGTCTGCACAGGCAAACATGGCCAGACTTGTGGCCCGAGCGAGAATAGGATAGAGGGCGACCAAGTCGACACGCGAACTTCTCAGCGACACATCCAGAGATGCGTAGAGGATGTGGGCAAATACGTCCATTTGTGTTATGGCCGTTTGGGAAGGCAGGCTGAGGAGGATGCGGCCGAGATTACCCGGATCATCGACAGCGAGACGAACGATGACCTGCGCAGCGGAGTTGAGAATGTTCAACGTAGTATCGACGTCGCTGCGTTCATGGGCCACAGTGAAGTGACTTCGCAGAAGCACGCCCACGCTGCCTACCGCGGCGTCGTTGAGGAAAGCCAGGCGGCTAGCTTGATTGCCACCCTGAATCCGACTCTCTTTGTCACTCTGGACAAGGAACTGGTGGTCAGCACAGATCGGTTGCAATAACTCACTGAAAGTAGTGCAAGCAGCGTGGAAGGAGTGACAGGCTGACCAGAGTTGAGGGCAGAGCCAGACACCTCAAACATTGCCGTGGCAACCGAGTTCTCCATCTCCTGCTCTGTGGAAATCTTTGATGCAGTCGCAGTAAGACTCGCAATCGTTTGCGAGTTGACATTGAAGCGCTGAAGACCAATGTGAAGGAAGTGCCTTATTTGGTCCATGAGCGTCTTTGCCGGCACGCCTGGTGGAGAGACCTTCAAGATCGCGCGGCAAGCCTGCAGAACTGGGTTCGGATCGAAGTCCGTCGGCGCGTCCCACTCATGAGCTTGCTTGGTAAGTCGAGTGAGGAAGTCGCTGAAGTCCAGGGACGCCTCTTCGGGCAGCTCTTGATCAAGAGTATCTGTGAGATGGCTGAAGGATTGAAGAACAAGCCCAATTTGCCGACGGCCCCACCGCAGTGTGACTGGGAGGTCGAGAATCAGCTGGTGCAGCCAGCCTCTGCTCTTCTCTGCCCCGTCGCGACTCGCCATCTGCATAGCACGGCCGATAGCCTGCGGGTCTCGCTTGCGTTCAGAGGGCTGAGCGTCCACACGCATGACCTGAAGGAACAATCCTGCCTTGCCAAACTCTGCAATGGCTACCTGCAAGAGTGTTCGGCAGGAGTCGATCACACCCGGATCACCTTTTATTTTCGCCTCAGCGACCATGAGGTCTGAGACCAGCATGAACAGCTGAGGGAGAACACGAGTGAAACGGTCCTTGCCCACGTGTGTCTGGGCCGTTTGAAGCACATGGAGAGCAAGAATCCTGTTGTCCGAGCACGTCGACTGAGCGGCAAACAGCCCGAGAGTCTGAAGAGCGCTGAGGGCTGAGAGCTCAATGGGCAGAATGTTGTGCTTGAAGAAGATAACCAACATCATGTCCAAAATGTACCGCTGGGTCACGTAGTCGTACTTGTTCAACTCGTTGGAGAAGTTGATCACGACTGGCACAAATAGTGATCCAACTATAGTCGTCTCTTGTCGGCTTCCCTCCACCTGCAATTGTCCGGGCTTCGACAAGATGGTCGACTTCGGAGAGATACGGGCCTGAGAGTCGAGAACCTCCTTGAGGGCTGGGAGCATGATACCTGTGATGGTGTCTGATGGGTTTGGCCAAGGCAACGCGCACGCTGCGGCAACGTGTTGCTGAAACCGCTGCACCAGCGCCCACTCGCACGTAACCCCAGCTGCGAGCATGTACAGGCCGAGTGACAAGACGGATGCACGCACAGCGCGAGTGTCCATAAGGGCGGTGTAGGCATGATCCGAGTCGATTTTCTCAAGTGTCTCGATATTCATTACCGCCTCAGTCACAAGCTGTTCGATAACTGACCATCCGACAACTGAAACGATCAGCAGGGCCACATTATTCAAACGTACCTGGCCACGTCGGCAACTGCATTCGCAAGTGCTGCAACCCAGCCAAAACGTGCAGGCGCTGCTCGTCACTGCTTGAAATGAGATACTCCTCGAAACAGCGCGAGACCGCTTGCAGCTGCGAGGGCATCAACGCCCTCCACGCCACAAGATTCTCCGGACTGGGGTCCGTCGCTTGATCAATACCCTGGAAAAAGAGCATGATAAGGCCTACGGAGGCGCGTCTCCAACCAGACACTTCAGACGTGACGTGGTCATCCGAAAGCTCGAGAACGAAGGTCAAAAGCCGCTCTCGGCTGGAAGAGCTAGCGCCTTAGCTTGAATCTCAATAAAAAGCCACTCACGGTCCCTTGACATCGTTCTCTTTGTGAATTAGCACTTCAATAGGAGCCGCGTGAACCGTCAACAGCTTGAGAAACACTCGTGCCCTGCTCCGGCGATCCACCGTGCGATCATAAAGCGGCCATAGAACTGCAAACAGAGTTGGACTGATCTTGTGCAGAAAATCCACAACATTGTCGACGGCCGTAGACTTGGCAAAGAGAAGCCACAAAAAGTCGAGCACCATCTCGACCATGGCTGATGATATATCGGGATGCTGAAGAATGTTGGCTGCGGCGATGACAGCAGTTGAGTCGAGCGCTACCATCCTCTGCAGAGTATTGGCCATTTGGCGGCGCTTCAGCGCTTGTGTTGGCACATACTTCTTGGCAGTGCTGTCTTGATGTAATGTGGTGAGGGCTATGTCCTCTGAAGAGGTACCATACGCCCGCAACACAGCCATCATACTGGAACGCAAGATCTCGGTCTCGCGGTCGGAAAGGGAGCAATGAGCTGCTTTGGCGCCGAGTGTCGTGGCCGTGTGAATCAAAATCTGGTTGCAGAGGCTGGCAAAGGCATCGGCTGCAATCGGCGCAAGATTGGTGCTAACTGTCGAGACAAGGTCAAACTTGATGTCCTCAGGGGGGTCGCCTGCGGCGGCCATGTCAATCATGGCTGTGACCACCTCCCAAGGGACCTCGACACCAGAAAATGTCAACACCCTCAGCCACCGGCATACACGCTGAAGACCTTCTGGGCCCTCCTCGCTCGTCACACGGGCTAGCTCCCATAGGTCCCTGTCCTGTGCGGTCGGACTGGTGTATTTCATCAATCGCGCGAGTGATTTGTACGCAACATCATTTCTTGCCAGCGAACCCAAATCTTCCAGCCAAGCTGTGAGAAGGTCCAGCGATGATGTGAAAACGGCATCTGCGTCTGCGAACGAAGTAATCCTCTCCAGGGCAGAGTTTGCTATTTGAGTGGCAGCAGCCTGCGCGGTCAGCGTATGCGGTTAGGCTCAACATACCTCTTCGCCTTTAGCGAGGTCGGCAATCTCGTAGCGATTGTCCATGAGCTTGCTTCGTTCGTAGGCTAGCCCGACGTAGATATCGGGGTCCAGATCATGGAGAGCCTTGAGCCACGGGTGCGCGTAATGGCGAAGTAGACGGAGCCTGTCTTCCTTGTAATTGGCAACGGCTGTTGTGCCCTTGGCCGCACTTGTACTACCAGGTGCATGGCGCACACCTGGCGGCCGCTTCTGCTTGCTTCCAAAGTTCTTGACAATGTGATGCAGAACGTCGTCCTGATGGTATCAGCACCACATCATCACAGGCAAACTCACCTCGTCCATGATCCATGACATAATCGCGCCTCCCAGTCGTTCCATGGCGTACTGGGAGCACACCGAGCTTGGCCATGCACGATTGTACAGCAGACTAAGTGCCTGCTCGTTGGCTGTAAGGTCGATTTCGTCCAGGAGCTGCTCGATCGAGCTAACGAGGAACTCGACTCCGGGTGAGGCGTCCATAAGCAGTGGCACGGGGAATGTGACAGTGAGCTTTTTGTCCACCATCGACCTCGGCGAAATAAAGAGGCAGTTGGGCACTGAGCACAACCCGAGATGCCTCATCTGCTCCACAATAATGGAGGCCGCGAGTGGATCAGACACGCTCAAGTCATTTGCTAGACCCCGTTTCAAGGTCAGCATGTCGACAGCTTCGTAAGCCATGCTTGGAGGATCGACAACAAAGGGGTTGGTGCTCAAGCCCTCGACAGTCAGAAAGCCAGTCGTCGGCGAAGGTGGGACTTGTAAAGCCGGCTGCTCAAAAGAAGGGTCCGAAGGAGCCCGGAGAAGAGCTGAGCAGTATTGCAAGTAGCGAGGTCGCCATAGAACGCAGCCAGCTGGAACAGGGTCGTTTGACAGCTTGGCAAAATCAGTCAATGCAATCGATTGAGCGTCTGCCTTTACGGACAGCTGTTCTTCGTATGCCTTCAGAATCGTGGTAAGCCCAGTCCAATCCTTGTCAGCCGCAGAGGACTCGGTGTAGCGCAAGGCGCCACATGCCAGGCCGTTCTTGTAGATCTCAAGCTGCATCCAGAGGTCGGCGTAAATGACAGAGACTTCGTCGTATGTCATTTTGGCAAGCTGTGAGGCGTCCAGCGTCACGTTGCTGGTGCAATTTTCGTACGACGCAGCGACGTCTTCAGAAGTGGTGGCGAAGGGGTCGAGATCTTTGCTAGTCGTGAGAGAGTTTAAATAGACCTCTCGGCCGGGCATGCAGACAGTGTTACCACGCTCACTCATCGTCTGCACGCAATCGGGGTGGTAGAACCTCTGGCACTGGCCCTGGCAGACATATGCCTGGGCCGTTGCACCCCACAGTGGCCCCCGGCATGCTCCGCACAATGTCAAAGTGAAAAGATTGACTAGATGGAAAAGGTGCTGCCCAACTTTTCGTGTAGTCGCCTTTGATGTTCCTCGAGTGGCACCGCCGTCGAGCATCTTCTCGTCAAGACGGGGAATGCACTTTGAGTACTTGACGAGAACGACACGAGGATCAGGCTGCCCGGCTGCAGGCGTAACGGGATTCCGAACATCGTATTGAACAACCTCGTCTTCGAGCAAGCGCAGGCATTCAATGTGGTGTGTACCTCCGCAGAGCGTGCACATGGCGCAAAAACCTTCGCACAGCATGTTGCAACCGCCACAGGGCTGCACGGTGGAGTCCTGGCAGCGCCAGGGAATGTAGTAGTGACCGGCTGAATCGTCCTCAAGGAGCACGCGATCTGTACCTGTCTCCCATTTGGCCCGGAATGTTTGATATGTGGCCAACGCTGGACGTCGAGCAATAATGTTGTGGCCCATGGCTTGAGGGTAAAAGGTGGACAAAAGGTCGACAGACCGTTTGCGAGTGATTCCAGGTCCGTGACCTACAATCTCTAACAGATCCAGAGCTGCGTCAGGCTTTGTCGTCAGAAGTAGAGACAGCAGACGATGAATGCGATAGATCGTAGTCAGACTGGCGTTGGCCAGATCGACTGTGGAGGTAATAGCCACGAGGAGGCGAGGGACAACTGCTGCGATCTGTAACGACAGTTTCGATACAGACCCGGTAGTCGAGTGGGTTGACAGAATGCCAGAGATCTCATTGTCCCAGGGCCGCGGAGAGTTGGGGTCAGTTATTGGCGAGACGCGCATCCAGCCCTTGGTGTCGTTGTTCTGCGGCGCATGCCTCCCTATTGCATCTCCCGGATCGACTGAGAAGGCAAATGTAGGGACGGAGGGTGAAGGACTCGTCGGTGAGAATGGATCTGTTTTATTAGCCGTGAACAAGACAATGAAGCTTACCCGTCCACTCGACCGCAACCTTATCCTCAGCGTTGCCCCGCTCCTTTGCAAGATGGCGAAGAAGCTCATCGATCCTGCCTTCCAACCACTCGCACAAACGGTCCTTCATGCTGTCGCCCATGGTATACAGGCCTTCGATAACAGCATCAACAGCAGCCAACTTAATCTTCATATCGCCGTTGTGGTAGAGAATAGTTGCCACGTCGAGGCACATCACTTGCAGACCATTAGGAGGATGGAGAAGGCGAAAGTTTTGCGTTCGGTGCATGCAGTCGACGGCCACAAGAATGGTCAGATTCTGTGCTAATCGAGATAGCAGCTCTGGACCAGACAATGTTGCCGGCCCTTGCGAAATCTCGGTCTCATTGCTTATAGACTTGTTCAATGGCGCCATGGCGGAGGAGAAACGGCTCCCCTTGCGCTTGTTCTGCACGGCACTGCGAGCTGCCTCCACGGCCGTCGCTTGGCAAGTAGAAAAGAGTTCAAGACCTGATTTGCCGGCAATTATCAGAACATCGCGGACCTGTTCGACCAGATCATAGGTCGCATCAGTGTCCCAGTCGCCTTCGTTGTAGGCGACGCCGAGGTCATCGCCATTGAGGCTAGAGGTTGAGCCTGCAGAGGCGTGCCCCTTTCCAGCGCGTGAGTGAGCGACTGCAGCCACAGCCTCGCCTATCTGTGCAACTCGAGGTTTGCTCTTATGCCTAACGTGGCCTGTGCTTTGACGCGCCGCAAGTGCAGCGCGATCCAGGATGTCCGGTGCCGTTTTGCGCGCCTCGAGCCTATCGAGCAGCAAGCTTAGCAGCTTCTGAGATTCGAGAAGATTCTGATTACCAGCCATGCCTCCTGCCTGATTCTTGCGGGCCAGAGTCGCTCGGCGGCGCTTCAAGGGTTCGGCTTTGGACGCCGCTGTTTGCCAGGTGGAGGCGGACGTTGTCCGGTCGTTGGGAGGGAGGGATAGCGAGATGATCGGCTTGAGATCTGAAGAGGGAGAGCCATATTGTTGTGTAGAGGTAGGGAGAGCTGCTCCCATTGGAAGAGTGCTCGCGCCATGGGATAGCCCATCCAAATGCAGCTGTGGTGTGAGCTTGGCAGGGTGATCGGCGACTTACTGGGGCTATAGCTGGCCGTGGACGAGCGCCTGGGCGAACGCCGAGAGCCGTGCGAGCATCGACATTCACCTGACTGACCATTTCGGATGATCAGAGCAGGAGAATGTGAGCCGTATAGCTGTCGGCGAGATAGAATAGTGTGCAGTCCCAGAAGTGCAATCTCGAGCAGTGCACCTCCACCCTGGCGACACAATAGGTGGGTAAATGCTCCCCTCACTTTAGATGCAACCGGTAACGTCACTACTGGCCACTGGCGCCAGACGCTCGTGCATCGACAACATCAGCCTAATCGCTCAACCCATCTCTGTGCAGTCATGGTCGGGGCCTCAAGAGGTCCAGAGACCGCAACCGCAACACAACAATGGCGCCAGTTTACATTCTTCGACGTCGACTCTGTCAAGGACGTTGATGACCTCGCCTCGAGCCCCCGTGCGCTGCGGGACCTCACCCCTCCCATCGTGGTGACCCCGACCTCGCCAGGTTCTCCTCTAGTTTCTTCAGTGATCATATCATCTGGGAATGCGGTGACCATTCTGGATCGCCATTTTGTATCTGAGCGCTCATTCACTGCTTGGGAGGGCAATGGTCGAGCCACCGCCCTTGTTGAGGCAGGTGGCCTGCTCTTGGGCGTCGGTGAGGATGAGGGTAGCCGACAACCGGTTCTCAAGGTGTGGGATCTCACCCGTGAGGATAAGAAAAAGCAAGGTGGAGGCCCAGTCTTGATGCGAAACGTCAAGATCCAGCATGTGTCTGGACGACCTCATCCTGTGAGTAATTTTGTGTTGAGCACTGTTGACCACTGTAAGGTATCGGCCGTCGCCTTGACATCCAATCTCTCGCACTTGGCTATTGGACTCGGCGATGGAACTGTTTTACTATACCGACACCTCCTGCAGTCCCTGACGACATCACCGACGGCGTTGACAAGTCTGCCCAAGGCTCGAGTCATCTTGGAAGCCAACGAGCGTAGCCCGGAAGCGATCACAGGTCTGGGCTTCCGAGAGGGCGTCGTTGCCGGTGACAAAGGGGGTGCTATCACCGCTGCTGCACTGTTTATTGTCACGACCAACCGTGTCCTCTGCGCGCCAGTGTCAGCCAAAGGCGGAGAGGCGCGGACATTGGACGAGGCTGGATCTGGGCTGGGATGTGCCGTCATGGACTGGGATCGATCAGATATGATCGTCGCCCGTGACGAAGCCATTTATCTCTACAGCCCCGAAGGACGTGGCGCATGCTACGCATATGAGGGACCGAAATCCTTCATCTCGGTGTGCAAGCACAACCTCGTCATCGTCTCGCCTCCAATGCACCCAGCCACAGGCTCGGCCACGGTCCGTCGTATGCAGCGTGATGCAGGGGGAGCTGCATCGGAGGTTGCGAAGATAACGGTCTTCGACCTGGACAACAAGCTCGTCGCGTACACGGGTGTGTTCCGGAAAGGCATCACGGCGTTATTCAACCAGTGGGGAAGCATTTACGTGTACGAGGGCAATGGACAGGTGAGGAGCCACAGAAGCATGAGTTGACCTATCCAGTTGTCGCGCCTTGAGGAGCACTCGACGTCGTCGAAACTTGACGTTCTCTATAAGAGGAATCTTTACACACTTGCGCTCAACTTGGCCAAATCCCAGGGCGTCGCGGAGGCGGGCATCGCAGCCATTCATCGGCTGTATGGCGACAACCTCTATGGCAAGGGTGACTTCGATGGTGCCATGGCACAGTACGTCAAGACTCTTGGCTATGTGCAGCCCAGTCATGTCATCCGAAAGGTGGGTAGTCATCAGTGGACTTAGCTGACCTTCAGTTCCTGGACGCACAGCGCATCAACAACCTCACAACCTACCTTCAGGAGCTTCACTCGCGTGGATTGGCCAACCCTGATCATACCACCTTGTTGCTAAACTGCTACACCAAGACATCTGATCGCGCTCGCCTGGATGCTTTCATCAAGTCGGAAGCTAAGCGGTCGCACGAGTCGGGAGGACTGGAGGCCTTGCCGTTCGATCTCGACACTGCCATTCGTGTCTGTCGCCAAGCCGGTTTCTTTGAGCATGCCACGTACCTTGCCAAGAAGTACGGTCGTCACGAGGAGTACTTGCGCATCCAGATCGAGGACGCCGAGGAGTACGTAGATGCTCTCAAGTATCTGCGGTCTCTTGGTCCGGAGGCATGCGAGCAGAACCTTGCACGCTATGGTCGTAGTTTACTCCAGCACGAGCCCGAGGCAACGACCGACCTGCTCATCGACCTCTGCAGTGGCAATTTGGGCAAGCAGGTCACACACTCGGACGTACACACGCCAGATGGACGGCAAGTGACGAATGGATCTGGCACAGGTCCTGGCGCGGGCGGTCTCGTGTCATATTTAGGCGTGAATCGCCTATTCGGCCACGATGGCGCTGCCACGCCCACCGGAGCGAAGACAAATGGCGATGGCGAGACTGAGGAGGCGCAGAGTCCAGTTGATGAAGAGGGGCTATCTTATATTCCACCGTCGCCGCGCCAGTTCTTTGCCCACTTTGTTGACCATCAGAACTTATTTATCCACTTCCTCGAGGACGTTGCTTTGGCTCTCTGGGGACAGACGGTTGATGCCGCACCTCGGCCATCTGCCTCTCCGGTGCCATTGCGCGATGTGGATGCGGCTGTCGCACCGGATCCAGCACGGGCAGACCAGCGCGCAGTCTGGAACACGCTCCTGGAGCTGTACCTCGCCTCCACTAAGTCCGAGGACGCTGCTGTCGCCCAGCAGGGCCGTGGGAAGGCGCTCTCCCTGCTTTCCAGTGGCGACGATATTCCTTACGACCCAATGCACGCCCTCATCTTGTGCTCCATGGTCAACTTCACCGACGGTCTGGTCGGTCTTTGGGAATCGATGGGAATGTACGAGGACGTCCTGCGGTACTGGATGGAGAAGGACCAGGCAGCTACCGAAAGCGCAACAAATGGCGCAGGGACGAAGGACAAGGCGGTAGACCCGGACACGCCTCAGCCTTCATACGAGGTGCTGCGCTACCTCGACTTGTACGGCCCAACAAACCCCAGCCTGTACCCTTTGGTGCTACGCTACTTGACCTCTTCGCCCCCTATTCTCAAGCGGCACCAGGACAAATTGCCGGCGCTCCTGGAGACCATTGATGTGGAGCAGATCATGCCCCCACTAGCGGTAGTGCAGCTTCTTAGCCGAAACGGTGTCGCAAGCGTTGCAACTGTCAAGAACTGGCTCCGCTCAAAGGTCGAGGAGACTCAACAGGAGATCGAAGCAGTGAGGCACGCCAGTCATATCATTGCTAACACCCTCAGGACAAGACTCTTGTACAGTCGTACCGCACCGAGACCGCTTCCAAGCAGAAACAGATTGGCGAGCTCACGAGCACGTCCCAACCCGAGGTGTTCCAGGTGACCCAATGTGCCGCCTGTGGTGGACAGCTCGACCTCCCGGCTGTCCACTTTATGTGCAAGCACAGCTACCACCAACGATGCCTCTCGGACGCCGACCCCGAGTGTCTTTTGTGTGCCCAGCAGCACAGACTTGTGCGCGAGATTCGCGCAAACCAAACTCGTCTCGCAGATCGCCACGATCTGTTTCTTGGCGAGGTGCACGATGCTGACGACGGGTTCGCTGTCGTTGCTGGTGCATTTGGACGCGGGCTGTTCCAGAAGGATGTCATTGAGGAGGCTTAGATGCGCAGGCACGTCGCTGAGCATGTGTATATATCCAGCATTGCATGGGATTAGGGAGGATGTCACGACTATTGAGTTTGGTTTGCTTTTAGGTCAGCTTTAGTAGAGCCGGCTAGCTGGGACGTACCGAGTTCGCGATACCGCTCCTTGCGATCTTCGTCGATCACCTCCAGCCTTGCCAGCACGGCCTTCCTCTCCGCGCGGTACTTGGCTGCATCCTCTTCAGCTGTTGACGGCAGGCCCGCCGAGAGAAGAAGGTAGTGGGCGAGTGCGTTCATGCACCCTGCACGATGTCAGCTCGTGAACCCCAGCCGGACCTACACTTCGAGTCGGGCTCTGTCTCATGCAGCTCGCGCACAGCCTCGAGTTCGCGGGACAAGACCTCCGCATCTGGTTCTGTGCCAACTAGCCAGCGGTGGTAGAGCCATCCAGACTGATCTCCAGGATCGGTCCAGAGCGCCTGGGTAACGAGTTCAAACTCTGCTCCAAGTCAGACCAGCATACGAACCGCAGTGTAGACACACACCCTTGTCCTTCGCCTTTGCCACATCTGCTTCTGGCAACTCTGCCCATGCCTGGCCTAGCAGTTTGGTGCGCGAATGCCACGCTGAGAAGTTGGAAAAGTTGGCCTCAATCTTCTTGGTCGTAAACTTGAGCTCGTCTGCAGGTGTACGTGCTGGCGTAAAGCTAGCTGGCAACGAGTCCAGGACATAGCGGCGATAGCCCCAGGCGTGGACTAGCCGTCAGCCACAACACCTTCTTAGGAGGCACCAGCTTACAGTTTCGCGCGTCGGCGTCTAAAATCTTCTCAATGACCATGAGCTCAGTCTTCCAGCACTCGTTGCGCCACCGCTCGCTGTCACCGGGGCCCAGAGGCATCTGCTCGAGGCACCACTTCCGGTGCGTCCAGATCCAGTACACCTTGGGGTGAACTTTGAGGTAAGCCATTGTGAGGCGCAAATCAGTGGTCAAAAGAGCCACGACGCCCTCTGCGTCTCTGTATGCGTTAGTCATCATTACTCGCCCAGGGACGCACAGTGAGGGAAAGAGACCGCGAGTCAGAATGTGTCGCCTGTAGTTCCAGATGGAGTAGAACTCGGGATTCAAGTCGAGCAACTCGGTGGTCTTTGCGAGATCTTCCTTTGCGTACTGCTTGGCGCGTTTCTATACCATGAGCACCAGCGCGCCTCAAACCGGTGAGCCCACTCACCCGTGCGAGGACATCTTCCTGCAGTTCTATGTATGCCTGGATCTTGGACTGCTCCTTGACCCGCTTGGCCTCGGCGGCCTCTGGAGAAATGCGCGTGCGTTTAACACCGTGCTGTGAAAGTTAGATCCACCGCGTAAGCGCTGCTCACCATCGCAGTTTAGTAATGTTGGCGGCAATGTGGATGGTAACACGACCAGGCGCGACGTCGTTCAAGCAGCGATGAGAGTGACTGGAGACCCCACACGGTGTCCATGGCTTAAGCAGTCCCACCCTTTAGTACTATCAGTGATTTGCCGCCCGACTTGCTCAAAGTTGTTCAAGTCATCAACAACCACCTTCAACATGGGAGAGTGAGTAACTGAACGATACTGGAGAGGAATCATGCTGATATACCAGATACTGGGTGTCAAAAAAGCAGTATTGGTGCAAGTACTGCAATATCTGGGTGCGCGATGACGCTCCGGTAAGTCGTAAACTATGCTCCTGAGTGGCATCTGACCTCGCCCAGTCGCGCCGCCTCCATGAGACCGGTCTCAAGCATCAGGGCAGCAAGGAGCGCTTCATTCGCGATCTATACAAAGGGGGAGAACGTGCCAAACGTGATAAGGCCACTGAGGCTGCGGAGATTGCCAGAATCGAAGCGGTGAGTGACATTGTTATAGCATGAGCTGGCACTGAAACCATACGTCTAGGCTGCAAAAGGAGCATTTGCAAAGGACATAGGCGCGAAGCCGCCGCCCAAGGCTCCGGATCGTCGAGTTGCGCCAGCATCGGCTGCGCTGCGGAAGAAGCCCACGGGCGACAAGTGGTCCAACTACAGCAATGCCGCTCAGCTTGGGTTTGACGACGAGGAGACCAAGATGTCGAGCTACGAGATCGAGCAGATGGTGCGCGGCCGCGACACAAAGGTTGGCGGCTGGGAGGAAGTCACTACTCCCGTCATTGTGTACGGCGTGGACGGCGTGCCCGTGCCTCAGCACGGCGAGGGCTCAGGCTCGGCCGGGGCAGCTGCTCCAGCCTATGAGGACGATCACGACAACTTTAAGATTCAGCAGGGAACAAAACGACCTGTGCGCGATGTCTACGATGATGACGAGTTTGATCCCCAGGCTCTACTCGGCGGTCTAAAGTTCAAGAGCAAGGAGAGGAAGATTGGCGAGGCTGAGCCTGAGGCACCGAAGGAAGAGGCGAAGGAGGAGGGCAAGCCTGAGTCTGGAGGCAAGGGTTGGGCCAAGATTTCGATAAACCCCAACGACAGCAACGTCAAGTGCGAGTTGGAGGTCAGTGACGAACTCGAGGCTGTCACTGCGGCCCATGCGGAGTCATCTGACGCCAATGGGCTCGATGATGCCAAGCCGGAGATCAAGCCTACCATGACCGTCATCCCGGAGCCCTCGCCGGTGCCCGCAGCTGCTTCAGCCGAGGCTGGCTCATCATCTGGAGGCAGCAGCATGTTCAAGAAGCGTCGCCCTCCACCCTCGAGCCGCAAAAAATAGCCACTGGTACGATATATGACACGATGCATGCCATCTCTAGAGTACCCAGTACACACCCAACTCTCCCTCGCAAGCTTAGAACTTGCGACTCTTGACCGTAGTCGAGATACCGGTCTTCTCTCCCGAGTAGGCACCGCCAAGGGCGGCCTGTCCACCCTTGTAGACTGCACGCTGCGAGCCGACCTTCTGCTTGGCCTTCTCGAACGCAATGCGCTTCTTGACACGAGGGTTGCGGCCGGTCTTGGAGCGGCGGGGGGTGAGACCACGGTTCTTCTCGATCGCGCGAGTAAGCCCACGAGGGCCATCGGCAGTCTCGTCCTCGTCGGCGAATGCGGCACTTTGGGGTTAGTTTGTACTCTGAATAACGGCTGCAGTATACTCACAACTTGGACTCGCGGTACTCCTCGTGAGCGTCCGCCTTGGCCTCGGCCTTGGCGACCTTGCGACGCTTGACAAGATCGTAGTAGCCGTCGTCTCCCTCGTCGGCCTCGCCACCCTCGTCGGCCTCCTCGCGCACCTCGCGCGCACGCTTGCGGTCGCTGTCGGTCCACTCGCTGCCGTCGAGGTCCTCGCCCTCGCTGGCGCCCTTGGGGGCGTTGCGACGGAGCGCAGCATCTCGTGCGGCCTGTCTGTCGCGGTAGGGAATGTCGTCGTCGCCGCCCAAGCGGCGGTTGCGGGCAGCCTCGCGACGGGCAGAGGTGGCAGCAATCTTCGAGGTGTGGAAGCGCAGCGACTTTGTGCGGCGCTCCTTGTCCTCCGAGTCGGCGTCAGCCAGAAGCGACGCGTCGCCGAGAGTGTCCTCGTCACCATAGATAGCGGAAGCGCTGCGTTTGCCTTTCTTCTTGGACGACTTGGTCGAGACAAACTCTGGCTCGGCCATTGGGGTAAAGGCTCCAGCAGGCGCCTCTTCCGAATCCTCCTCGTCCGAGTCGACCTCGACCACCTCGACCTTCTTGCCCTTCTTTCCACGTGTGCGCTTCTTCTCCTTGGTCTTCCTCCTGACCGGCACCGCCTGAGCGTCCTCCAGCAAATCGTCGAGCTCGTTGTCCTCCAGACCAGCTGTGTGCCAGAGGTTTTGGGCGTCGTCCTCCTCGTCGATCCAGGAGTCCTCTCCAAGTTCCTCCTCCAATCCCGCAATCTGGCGGTCATGCAAGAGCTCGACCTCGTCCTCGGGGATACCCTTTCCGGATGCCTCGTTCATGCGAGCCATAAGCTCACGCTTGGCCTGCAAAAGCGCCTGGAGATCCTCCTCATCATCATCCTCGTCATCCTCGCCAAGCTCGTCGGGTCGAATGAACAGCTCCGGTCCGCGGTCAGACACTGAGCCGGCAGCAAAGTCGAGATCCTCAAGGGCCGCAACTCCCTGCTTGAGCTGGAGCAAACGATTGAGAATTGGGTGAGTGGCCATGTCGGGGCGCTCAGACTCGGGGAGAGCACAAAGGTGAATGTAGAAAGCAAGGGTTGTTGCGTATGTCAGAAGAGTTTCTGCTTGTTAGCTCTGTACAGCTTCCAACGCTTACGGTAGTGCAGCCATCCCAGTCCCTTGTGAAGTGACTCCTCTCCCTCAGCCTCCTTAGACATCTTCTTGATGCCCTTGGCGGTCTTGTGGAGCTTGCGAACGACGAGCGGGAAATCGCGAGCAAGGGCGAGCTTCAGAGGCTCGTGGAACTGCATGTGGCGTAGCAGAGCGGCAGGGTTGGTAGTCTGGGGGGCAGGGACTTGAGCGGCTGTCTCTTCAACTTCCTCCTCGGCGGCACTGCTCCGTCAGCTATAGTCCAGATATCACACAGAAACCATAACTCACGCGGTGTACTCGACCTCGACATCGTCGAGTCCCCAGTCCTCGGCGCCACCAAGAGTCTCGCGCGCGCGGCGCTGAAGACGGCGGACCTCCTTTTCCTCTAGCTCACGAGCCTCTTCCCGCTCCTCGTCGTAGACATCCTCCTTCTCCTTCTCACGACGGGTCGAGGGGCGAGAGTAGTACTGCCTTCCCCAGCCCTCCTCCTCCTCCTCCGATCCTGATGCCGAGTCATCGTCGCCGTTCATGTCCTCGTCCGAGTCCTCGTCCTCCTTTCCAAAGCGACCTTTGGTAGACAAGTCGGGCTTCACCTTGTCCTTGCGCTGCTTGGGCTGAGGGAAGTCGTCCTCCTCCTCCTCGTCGTAGTCTTCCTCCGCGTCCTGAGCTTTGGACCGTTTGCTGGGAAGGTCCAAGCCGAGAACCTCCTCGCCCTGGTCCGCATTAATGTCGTCGTCATCAGAGTCGTTCTGGGGGTTGAACGACATCTGGTCGCGCTTAAACATGACTGCAAGTTCAGCTCTGGCGTCCAGCCTGTGTACGAGACAGCACTCACAGTCATCAACGCCGCCCTCCTCGAGAGTGTCCTCGTAGTTCTCAATCTTGTTGATGCGGGCACCAGGAGAAGCCTTTGCCTTTGCTCCTCCGGCTTTTGCTGTTGAGCGTTTGCGGCCCATGTTTGCTGTCTGTAGTTGTGCCGGTGCGATGTCGATTGAGACTGCAGATGCTCTTGCTATCGAGGTTGAAGCTGGTCACAACTTTTGGTTGCCACCACGTGACTTGTGCCTGAGATGAAGGTTGACGAGCAGAAATAGGCCCGCTCTTGTTTCAAAATCCTAAGCCCCCATTAGGCATGAGTATTAGCGGAAGCAAAAATGACAAGCGCCTAGAACCGGTGGTCATCCAGGTGGCTCCACTCGAGTTTACCCTCGCCCATTTTGCCACCAAACCTTGCAGTGCTCTCCACCGTAGTCACATTACTAATTCGGTTTACACCAAACACCACACATCAATAGTGCTCCCTCTACCTCCGCCCAGCATCCTCTCACACACATAGTGCCCACCATGCCTGCAATGCAGGTCCACCTCCGTCTCCCGGAGCCTCTTGGCCTCCAGGTCCTCGATGTGCCCGACTCGATGACAATCGGCACTCTTCTCCCCGATTGGGCGTCATGGGGCTACCTCCGTACTCGCTCCTCGGGTCCTCTGGACCTGGACACGCCTCTCAAGGCTCTTGCGCACGCCGAGGATCCCTCCCACCCGATCGATCTAGAGCTCTGCGCTCGTCTCCGCGGTGGCAAGGGTGGTTTCGGCTCTCAGCTCCGTGCCGCTGGTGGTCGCATGAGCGCCGGCAAGAGCACCAATCTAGACTCGTGCCGCGATCTCAACGGCCGCAGGCTTGGCTCCATCAAGGACGCACAGAAGTGAGTACTGGAGAGCGGCGGAGCATTGGCCTCTGTCGCCAGGTTGCCGAATGCGGCCATCGAAACTTGAATTTCTTGCTAACGAACACACTAGGCAGGCTGAACTAATGGAATCCGTCCCGACGCTCAAGGCTAAGGCATCGGCCGAGGAGAAGGCCCGCCTCGAGGCTCTCGAGCGCAAGCTCGGCGTTTCGAGTACCGACATCGACTCTGCGCCCGGAGAGGGCAGTAAGCGCCTCGCCGAGGTCGACTTGGACGAGCTTGCGCGCAAGAAGCACAAGTTTGACGACAACAAGTTTATCGAGGAGAGCCGCGAGATCAATGAGAATGTTCGCAGTGCTGTCGGAGCCGCTCTGCTCAAGAAGAGGAAGAAGAAGGCTGCCGCAGCCGGCACGGGCGCCGCGAAGACCGTGGCGGCGGCCAAGAAAGTTGAGAAGGACGCGGCCAAGATGCCCCCGCCCAAGGTCGGCACGACTGCGGCATAGATAGCTCGACAAAGCATTGTGTTTGTGTGTGAGGTTTAATAAAACAATTGATGTATGCATCGTAATATGACTAGAGTGTCGCTACATGGCTCACAAGCGGCGTGTCCTATTTACAAGATGGTCGCATGATCCCTACTCCTCGTCATCCTGGTCGCTAGCCAATGCGGCATGGATGCGGGCACGCTTCTCCTCTTCCTCCTGCAGTTGCTCCTCTGTTTTACGACCTCGACTGCGAAGACTGCGAGTCGACAGAGACACTGGAGCAGCAGCAGCCACCTTTGCTCGGCCGCGGCGTGACGGCAATGTCTCCTCTTCGTCCTCTGAAAGCTCAGCCTCACTCTCATCTTCATTGTCATTCGCGTCCGCCTTCCGCTTGCGGGTTGCCACCTTGCCTTTGCCTTTACCACGAGCACTACCGCTCGCAGATGCTGCTGCCGCCCTGGCAGGTGTTGCCCTTGTAGGCGTGGCTTTTGCCGAAGTCGCCCTCGTGCGGGGGGCTCGGACAGGGGTCTCCGCGGAGGGAGCAGAACCTGTACCGTTGGGTATTCGTATCCTGATCATAGTCGACCGCCTAGGTCGGTCAACAGCAGGAGTCGGCGCGCTTGGCTCTGCAGCTGGTGCCAGTCCTGGTACGATCCGGTCCTCAGTGTCCTCGGGCTCAGTCACAGCAGGTACCGCGACGGGTGGAGGATCTTGGACAGCCTCATCCTTGACCTCGACGAGAGGCTCCGGAGTGCGGCTGCTGTCGCGACTGAGAACACGCGACATCCAGGCGGCACTGTTCTGCATGGTCGCATTCGCAATGATGGATGCTGCAGTGCGCGGTGCCGATGGACCGCCTTGCGCCTCGGGCACGTTTGCCATTGGGTTGTGGCGAGCCTCCTCGAGCTTTCAGTGTCAGCGTCTTGTACCAGCGTGGGCCTGTGAATACTCACTTCTTCACCTGTTCCATATTCTGCCTGCAGCCTGCGACGTACGCGCAAGCCATTGATAAGCTTGGCCCACCGCTTGAGTGCACGATCCTCTCGTCGAGCCTTTTCGCGCTCCTCTGCTGCCGCGGCCGACTTCCAGTAGGCATCGAGGACCATATCCTCCTTGTCTGCAGCTACCACAATGCCAGTGATGACTGGAAGTGCTCGCTGCTTTTTGAACTCGAAGGATGTGACCGCTTCGGCGTAGCTGACCTTGAGCTGCTTGGCCACCTTGGCGATACCCTTGTACGGGAGATGCACGGCTCCCGCTGGGAGCATCGACGGTACGTAGAGATCGATGTTGCCGAAAGCGTTTTGTGGAATAATGCCATCCTGGATTGGAGGTGGAATGTAGAGCTCGGTCTGATTGTGTGAATACAGACCTTGCTGTATAGGCTCCTGTCCCTCTTGCACTGCCAACTCCTGGGCCCGGCGCTTCTCCAGAGTGACGGCGCGTTGCTTGACCCACTTTAAGGGCTCTTGTCCCCTTTTAATCTGCCTACCAGAGCGCATCCAGTTCTCGGCAGTCTTGCACTGAAGAACACTGCTGCGCTTAAAGACAAGCTCGCCCTTGAAACGGCCGCACTCGCGCTTGGGATGCAGCACCTCATCACGTTTAAGATGTCGTTCAAGAACATATCTGAACCGGTTAGCCTATTTGGGTCGTATTTACTCACAGAGGGTGATCCTTGAATCCATTCATGTGCATCGGCATGCCTTCAGACATCTGGCTCATCTCCAGTTCGGCGTCCTCGATTTCGTCGCGATTCAGGCGGGTTGGGCGTTGCAAGAAACCAGTGACCTCGCCCCACCAGTCGCTTTCTCCTGGCCTTGGCCCTGGTGCTCGGAACTTGCAAGTCTTGGCCGCAAAGTTCTTCGCGTAACGCAAGGTCACGTCCCTGGCATACCCATCTGAGAGGTCAGGTCAAAGAAGATTTGTAAGTCTCACCTTCTTCAAATGCTACCACATAAGACATGCGTACAGGTCCGCTGTCGTTATGGGGTTCGTAGACAGACTTCTTCCGAATAATGCCGTTCAACGGGTCGACAGGAATCCACCGTTGGTCAGAACGGCTGTAGATCTCTGCCCAGAAGACTGGCGGGTACCGCGTCAAGTCTTCCTTCTTCTTGCGTTTTGGCTTTCCACCGATGGTCTGCGGCGGAGGCTTGACCTTTCGCAGGCGGTAGAGATCGGCTGGATCCTTGGCTCGCTCCTGACCCTTGTTGTCGCTGCCGGAGCCCGTGTTGACACCAGGAATGGGAACCTCTTCCATATCTTCGTCGTCGCTCTCCTCAGGGCCATTCCCTTGCTTACTCGCGAGCGATCGCCCGCCGCTGCCAGCTCCCTTCTTAGTCTTCTTGGCCACAACCTTTTCGGCGCGCCACGGCACTGCCTGCACGCTCACAACAAGCCGCGCACCGAGATTGCATGCGCGAGCCAGAGCAACAAAGAGTTGTGCCGAAATATCACGCGAACCTTCTTGTAATAGGGCCTTCTTCGCCATACTGTTGACGGATCGTAGGCGTTCCCCGTCGAAGTCTGCCGACAGCTCGGCCATCAAAGGATCTTGATCACCCTTTGACTTGCCTTTACCCTTGCCCTTAGTAGGAGTGGTTTTGGACCTTTCAAAAGCAGACCCCAGAATTTCAGCTTTTGACAGGCGAGGCAGCTTGTCTATGACGTCCTGGACGCTGTCCCATGTGCGGGTCTGGAGGCCGAGCCTTGGGTCCGAGATATCGAAAAACGCCTGCGACCACCAAGTTACCAGAGACTGCAGCGCGTCGAGAAACAGTCGAGATCGCTGAGCCTTATCCGGAAATCGTTTGGGAGGAATCACAAATGCAGCTTGCAATGGGTGGGGTAGCAGGGAAAGGAGTCGCGCCTGTGCGTCAACATCAAGAACCATCAACTCCACCTACTTGAAGAAGAACACTGCACGCCCAGCGATTCCTGACCTGAGCGGAGGCCAGCAGACAGATGACGTGCATTTTATGGATCTCCAGTCGAATAGCACGATCCTTTGATGTGAGTGGTTTTCTGAACCTGGTCAGACGACTCCCTTTCCTTGTTGTAGCACGAGCACCCACTTTCGCATTGCCAGCGCAAGACGCTTAGCCTTCTCTTCAGGAGTCTCGCCTCCAATCTCCAAGCGAATTACTTGCTCTTCCTCTTCCTCTTCCTCCTCGTCCATATATCCATGCTCGTCGTCGGATACCGCAACCGATGTGCCGTTGACGTTCGGTGTCGACATGGAGTATGGAGTCATCGGTGTCCCAGGTGTGCCCGGCACCGTTGAAGGGCCGGCTATTGGGATCGCGACCTCTTCAAACTCGTCATCTTCCTCGACATTCTCTGGAGAAGATGGAATGGTGATGGGAGGCGAGTCTGGTATCTCAATGGCAGAAGCTGCTGTCAAGTCAACAAAATGTCGTCATTTCACTGTTATCGCTATGCGCACCCCTGTTCCTGCCCTTGAGGCTACGAAGAGTGTCCTGCACGCGAACTCTTGGTTTCCCAGAAGACCCACCGCGCTTCATTGTTGTGGACTTTCGGCCATGGGCTTGGTCTGGTGAGTGAGCGAGGTGGCAATGTTGAAGGGTGACAATTCATCGTCACTTGCAGTTGACTGGACTTTGAAATCACGTGATCTCTACCATCATTACACTCGGCGTTGAGCGACGCAATCATGATGGCCACAAGGCAACCATAGACAGTGAGATAATAGTAACCTTGCGCAAATGGCACTGCATCAGCTGTATCACATACACTGCACCTCTGGCCATAGCTAAGTTCGGCGACATGCATGCAGTGAATGAAGAAAGACGGAGATTGTATGAACTCCGTGACCCCATTTTGTGTACGTGACATGTGTGCATGCTCACAGAGATCGAGCGTCGATTGCTACTCTTTCCTTCACCACAAGCGCATGATACCTACCTCGATTTTACGGAGGTCACCTGGGTCGCTTTTAAACAAGACCCGACCCCTACGCTTAGCCCAACCACTCTCGACACTCGCCTCCCGCCTCCCTCGAGTGAATACCCATCGTCTTCCTTCATCTTCACCCTCCTTCCACCAGCGTCTCTACGCATCTCACGCCGCCGCCATGCCCTCAGACGCATCGCTGTCTCGTGACTTTGGAAGCTTCAAGCTTCTCAAGTCATTTGATCTCGACTATGCTCCCATCAACGTGTCCAAGTGGCGCAGCGAGAAGACCGGCCTCACCGTCACCCTCGGCAACCATTCATGTACGTAGCTGGCAGCTGCAAGATAGCACTGACGTACTCAGCCCCCATCGTAACTATCTTGGACTCGTTTCGATTGCTGCTGACACAGTGTCCAGACGAATGGCTACTTTGTAATTGCATCTGAGAGTGAGTCTTCGTCACATGGGGGCCTCAAGTTTTGCCACTGACGCGTTCTTAGTTTTTGATGACACCGGTCGCCCTCACACTCTTGAACAGTACGCGAATGATTTGGGCGGTACTGACTTAAAGCCTCATCTTCCTGGGATCTAAGAAGTACCCTTACAAGGGTGTCCTTGACCAGCTCGCCAACCGCGCCGGCAGCAATGGCACCAATGCCTGGACAGCCAACGATCGTGAGTGAACAGCCGCGTTAATCGTTGCAGACACAGCGGGAAAGCTGATCATTGTGAGACACTGCCTACACTATCTCAACCGCTGGAAGTAAGGGTTTCCTGGACATGCTTCCTGTCTACGTCGACCACATTCTTCATGCTACGATGACCGATGCCGGCTTTGTCACCGAGGTTCACCACATCAATGGCGAGGGTGAGGACGCTGGTGTTGTCTACAGTGAGATGCAGGCGCGTCAAAATCAGTCGTATGATCGCATGGCCTTGAAGTGAGTCACCCGCCTTCCCGCAACTCTGATCGGCCCAGACTTCAGCGCTCCCTATACCCCACAACTTCGGCCTACAGGAGCGAGACTGGTGGTATGCTCGAGATGCTGCGTATCCTTACCGTGGAGCAGAGTACGTTGTTTGTTTGTTTGCTTTCGGACCTCACTGACCCTCAGTTCGCGAGTATCATGGCAAGTACTACGTGCCTCAGAACGTGAGTACCACGTCGTGATGCGCGGTCGGAATGTAAACTGACTCCTCCAGCTCTGCCTGCACATGGATGGTGCCGTCAACACTGAGGAGCTCTTCCAGGTTCTTAACGAAAAGGTCGAGCCTCTGATTCTTGCGGAGATGAAGAATGCCCCTGCCAACGGCGAATGGACTCCCCCTGCTGGTTGGAAGCGTCCGTTTGTGGAGACCTCGACTGCCAAGCCTCACAAGCTTGCGGCATCAGAGACCCACGTTGTCGAATTTATGGAGGAAGACGAGTCGATGGGCGAGATCATGGGTGTCTGGCAGGGACCTCCTCCTGGCGACTTTCTCTCCAACATTGCTCTCGACGTTCTCACCACTTACCTGACTCACTCGGCAACCTCACCTCTCCAGAAGGAGTTTGTTGAGATCGCAGAGCCGCTCTGCACCAGCGTCAGCTTCTGGTCGGAAGGTCGTGTCAACTCGAACGAAATTTCGATCTACATTGGCGACGTGCCCAAGAAGCACTTGCTAGAGATGGCCGACTTGGTCAAGGCCAAACTCCAGAAAATTGTCAAGACCGAGGGCATGGACATGGTTCGCATGGCTCAGGTTCTGCGTCGTGAGAAACGCAAGACCCTCAACCGCATGGAGAGTGCTGTTTCATCTGTCTTGGCGGACGGCGTCATCCAGGGTAGGTTCAAGTGCTGCTTGTGGGCAGAGCTGACATTGCAGACTTCCTTTACGGCGAGAAGGATGGCAAGGAACTGCCTCTTGGCTTCAAGGAGATTGAGGACTTTGAGACGCTTGAGAAGTGGACAGACAAGCAGTGGCTCGAGCTTCTGGACAAGTACTTCGTCTCGGCGCCGTCTGTCGTGACCATTGGCAAGCCTTCGGCCAAACTCTCGCATGAGATTGAGTCTGCTGAGAAGGAGCGTGTTGAGGAGCAGAAGAAGAAGCTGGGCAAGGAGGGCTTGGAGAAGCTCCAGAAGCACCTCGAGGAGGCCAAGGAGGAGAGTGACAAACCTATCCCCCCGGAAATCCTAACCCAGTTCCCTGTCACCAACGTGAGTAATTCGAACTTTCCGTAACTAACTGTGCAGCCCGCAGAACTCATCTGGGTGCCCGTTGAGACAGCTATCAACAAGGCTCCTGGGGATAAGCTTGAAAGCGACAACGGCGAGGTTCAGCGCTACATTGACGCCGACGGGGCTCCCCTGCCCTTCCAGGCGCACTTTGCAAGTGTCAAGTCCAACTTTGTGACGGTCAACGTGATGCTTGATTCAGCCAAGGTTCCGTCGCACCTCATGCCTTACATGTCGCTGCTTATGCCCTCGCTGTTCAACGTTGGCGTTCGTCGCGCTGATGGCACTGTCCTTAGCCATGAGGAGGTTGTCAACCAACTCAACGACTTTACAGTCTCCACTGGCTCAGACTTTGGCTTCCGCCGTGCATTTGCCGACTCGTTGGTTATCAGCATGAAGGTGCAGAAGGAGAACTACGCCACGGCCGTGCAGTGGCTTCGTGACGTCCTTTCTGGCTCTCAGTTCACCAAGGACCGTCTCGAAGTCATCATTGCCAAGGAGCTTCAGAATCTCCCTGCCCAGAAGCGCGAAGGTGACACTGTCTCCCGCGCATGGGCGAACAAGCTTGCGTTTGACATTGAGCGTTCGCCCTCAGAAGCCTCGTCGTTGCTCAGCACCCTCGAGTTCATTCCTCGTGTCGCCGAGGAGCTGAAGGAGGACCCGGAGAAGGTTCTCAAGCCTCTTGAGGAGCTGCGTTCGCTTCTTGTCGACCCCTCAATCATGCGCGTCTCGGTCGCTGGTAACATTCTCAGCCTTCCCGAACCTCGCTCTACGCTTGCCAAGAACTTCCTTCCTGTCAAGGAGGCAGTTACTCTCCAGCCCCTTGCCACAGCCGCCAACTCGCTCACCGACCTCGGCAAGAACCCTTCAAAGACGATGGTGATGGTTCCCATGGCTGCTATCGAGGGCTCGTACTCTCAGCACTATGCCAAGGGTCTGTCTGGCTTTGATCACCCTGATCTTCCCGCTCTCTCGCTCGCTGCCAACGTCCTCAACACTATGGAGTCATACCTGTGGAAGTCCATTCGTGGAGCTGGCTTGGCATACGGCGCCAATGTCGAGATTGACAATGAGTCTGGTCTCGTGGGCTTTAGCGTCTACCGCAGCCCCAACGCCATGATTGCCTACCGCGAGGCGGGTAAGATCATCCGTGAGCTCGCGGACGGCAAGCTCGAGCTCGACAGCAACATTGTCGATGGCTCGCGCTCTAGCATGTGCTACGGCTATGCGCGCAAGTCGGAGACTGTCGGCGCAGCTGCTTCGACAGCGTATCTCGACGAGATTCTCAAGGGTGTGGGCAAAAACTACAGTCAGGAGATGCTCGCCAAGCTGCCCTCGGTCACCCTTGACGACATTCGTCGCGTCATCAAGACATACTTTGTGCCCGTGTTCAACTCGGACACTGCCATTGGAGCCGTCAGTGTCAACATGGGCAAGGCCGACGAGGTCGAAGCTGGCTTCAAGGAGCTGGGCTTTGAGGTCGAGCGCCATGAGCTGCCGACCATTGGTGCCGAGGACAGCGATGTCGAGATGAGCGACGGAGCCAGTCAGAGCGGTAGCGAAACTGGATCCGAGATGGAGGACGTAAAGAGTCCTTAATGTAGTGTCAGGCATATGCATACAACTCTTCCAGATTTGCGGCGTACTGGACGCCCACCTCGGCCTTGCAAGCTACCTGAGGCCGCATGGTGTCAATACTGGGCAACTACAACAGAGCAAGAACAAGAGTTGGTTCATATTATGTACTGCATCACATTGCATCTACAGACTACTTCGGCACACTTGCCAACTGCAGTGCCGCTTTGCTATTACTACGTGTATCGATCGTCGTGCGGTATTAAGTCGTCATAAATCTACGGGTGACTCGCGTGAATAATTGAGTCGTATGGGTACGGTAGAGGGTTTAGGCGTGGACACCGCCGTCCCAGTCCTCGTCAGGAGGCGAGCGCTCAACCTCAGTGACACCCTTCTCGTTCATAGTGGCGTACTGGGTAGAAGCTTCGACGCCAGCGGCGTTGATCTGGTCAGCCTCGTAGTTGCCGAGACCAAGAGTGTCGTTGGCGATCCAGACGCAAGGCTGCTTCTTCCAGAGAGCAGGGTGGTCGAGCAAACGGTCGATAGCCTCGTTGGCGCCGTCCTCGCCGTGAGCAGGGAGGGTCTCGGTCTTCGAGTTCATGGTGTTGAGGCCAGTCGAGCTCGTGATGACAGGAACGCCCTTGCGGACACCGTAGAGGAGAGTCTCCTTCTTGTAGTAGACGTGGTCGATGTACGCCTGGAAAACGGCAGTGAGACCGCAGAGGGCAGCCATGATGGCACCACAAGCGAGTCCGACGGTGGAGCGCTTGCCGGAAGCGTCGGTCATGAGGAAGAAGAGGGCAGAAAGGAAGATCTGCTCAATGTAAAGAGCCACGAACACGGTGCGCATGCACTTGATGTAGTAGCGGCCACCAGTCTCGAGGTGACGAGGCTGGTCAGCAGTCCAAACGAGGAGGTACTTGTAACCGGCGTAGGTGAGGAACATTGCGACCATGCAGACGGCGACGGCGACGGGCTGGATCACCGAGTAGACAATGGCAATGCACAGGACCAGGCACATGTTGGGAGCAGTCTCCGACCAGAGGAACGAAGGGAGAGCGTACTTCTTCGTGAAGACGGCGCGGGGGGTCTTGCCAGCAAGAATGTTGCGGAACTGGTACATGACGACGGGGACGATGCGGGCAAACGACTTGGCAGCACCAGCCCATGTGGCAGTGAGGATAAAGGTGAGGAAATAGATTGAGGCACCGGGGAGCTTCTCGGCGAGCATGGTAGGAGCGTCCTTTATGAACGTGTCAAAGTTACCGAGCGCGCTCATGAGACCAGCAGCGACAGTGGCGACGAGGAAACCCTGGACAACCCAGAAGAGCCAGTAACGAGTGAAAAGCTTGAGCTCAATCTCGCTCTTACGAGTCTCGCCCTGGAGTTTGATCCAGATGCGAAGAACCCTGGGGAGAAGCATGAAGAGGAGAGCCATGAGCGCACCAGGAAGGACACCCTTGATGATACCAAGAGCAACATCAGGGAGCTTGCAAATCCAGGAGAAGGGTGCAAAGCCGCAAAGGGTGTCGACGTTCGAGATGGAGGTGAAGAAGGCAACAGGGAAGGTCCAGAAGATGATGAGACTGATGGTAAGACCCCACGAGACCATGCTGCGACCCTTGCGCTGGTAACCGTTGATGTCCGTGTTGGACCAGACGACATCATCGGGGACGAGCTCAATACCGCACTGGAGAGTGCGGAGCTGCTTCTTGTTGGTAGACTTGGCGAGGCGTGCAAAGTTGTGTGCCTCCTCCTGCGTGTTGAAGCGAGCCCAGGCGACGTTGCCGAGCTTGTAGTTGTCAATGTTGTCGCGGAGCTTGGCAAGGTCCTCGTTGTGCTCGCGAATGAAAACGGGCGAGGAGTGAAGGTCCATCTTCTTGCCAATGAGGCCCAGGAGACCCTGCTTCCAGGTGGGCTGCTTCTTGGGGAGAACATAACGGTCAAGGATAGAGGCACCCTCGCGGTCGGCAACAAGAGTGCCCTTAGCCTCAGGCGTCTTGCCCTTGCGCTGGTTCTTGGCAGCAGTCTTGAGGAGCTTTGCGACACCACTCTCGAGGCGGTTGACCTCCTTGTCACGGTCCTCGTAAACCTTGTTGACCTCCTTGACCTTGCGGGCGAGCCAGACGTGGGTGACACCGCTAGTGATACGGCTGCCAACGGCAGTTCCATCCGTGGCACCACTGAAGCGAGGAGGCGAGGGGGCGACGCTGGCGACCGAGCTGGCGAGCTCGCGGATGCCAGACTCCGACATCATCTCCTCAGGCACGTTGACGATCTCGACCGTGCGCGACGAAAGAGTACCCCGGTTGGCACGGAACCAGCCCATGCGGACCTCCATGTAGTGGTGGTACTCGCGCCAGATGACGAACATGGTCCAGACTAGCCCAGTCAGTACGATGCCGTTGCTGTTTGTGGTTTACTCACTCATAAGAATGACAGCGACAATGAAGTGGGCAAGGTGGCGTAGCTGCTGGTCGGCGGGAACGTTTCCAAAAGCAAGCTGGTTGAGGCCCTGCTGGTTGTTGTTGGGCTTGATGGCGCTAATGTTGTCAGTTTAACAGCACAGAGCAGGAGTCCATAGCGACTTACGAGACTGGAATGCATGCACCGAAAGTCAGGACAAGGTAAGGGGCGAGCAGGTAGAGACCAAAGATCTTGAGGAAGCGAACAAAGAAGTAGGCGTCGGGTCCGTTGAGGTCAAGGACCTCTGTGTCGTCAAGCGAGAAGACGCGCTTCCACCAAGAGATGGGGTTGGCGGGAAGATCCGTAGGAGGCTTCTCATCGGGAGAGGCCAGAGCGGCACGAGGCTGGAAGACCTTGTAGAGACTCTTGCGGCCGTGGAAGACGAGCCAGAAGAGGAGACAGACACCGATAGTGATCAGACCGGTGACGAGAGCAGAGACAAACGAGCCGGTTGTCGCAGACTCGTAATCATTGTTCTCCCCCTCGGTGCGGCGCATGAGGTGATGGATCAACGACGACATTGTGTCGGAACCGTTCTTCTAGCTGAGCCGGGCGCAACTAGTAGGGGCTTGTTGTTGTCTAGAGTGATCAGCACGTGTGTGGTAATGATATCGACGACAATTCGAGTGTGGATGGGCAAATGCAAAGATGGATGCGAGGGTAGTGCGAGCACTAGCAGTGTCTCCATGTGCATGCAAGTCTTGCCAAGTGGGACCTGCAAAAGGGTTGGCAGTACTTTGTCCAGAGGGTAGGTGAACCCCTGGAAGCAAAATGGTCACGCCCACTTGGCTCACCGAACCGAAGCGTTACCCAACTTACAATGTGATTTCTTGCTGTGCAGGCGGCGTATGGCCGACGTTGCTGCGACGATGGAGAGGGCAGTGTCAACAATTTGTCCTCTGTGTGTCGTGAAGGTGATTGTTTTGGAAAGTGAGGGAGGAGCAAAAGGGGTTCTTGGGATAGGGCTTGGCCTTGTCCTCTTTTGAAGCGCAGTGATGCCATTCTTCCAAGTCACCGGGCGTCAAGCTGCTGCGATAGCCCACAGGTTCAAGACGCATACGCTAATTTCGATCAGGCTCAGAGGACTGGCGCTGCAGTGGTCAGAGGTGTGCGGTCATGCAGAAGCTTGGGTGACGCGCCAGTGCAATGGGTCGCAACTAGCCCAAAGCCTGAGACGCTAGGGCGTCATTTGGGTCAGGCTGCAGCAGGTAGTGACATACCACAATGAGTGCTTTTGAACCCTCGCACCGACGTCATGCAGCAGCTTGCGATGAAGAAAATCAGTCCACTTGCTCTGCTCTGATGCGTCGGGACGTTGCCACAGGCGCCGGGTGGCGGATCCCCCTACGTACTGCCCGATCGGGCCTGTGACGCTGTCCATCAGGTCCGCGGGCTTGGCCGCTCCTGAACGGCGGGCCCTGATGTGTACCTATTTGTACCCACATCTCCGGCAGCGGCGTAGCTGACAGGCAGCTGGCCTCGGAGCGCGTCGTTGCATAACAGCCAGGCCACGGGCAAGCGTGTTCTCGCGCGCAGACATTGCTCTCCCGTTCTGTGGATCTGGCGAGCGTCGTCAGCTTTAACTTTGTGAGCGTGACAGCCCCCCTGCATACTCGTCACACTCCGCCACGACCGGACGATCTGTACCACGGCGGGCGACTCGCGGCAATCTACCCGAAAGCGCCCTTTCACCACTCCGCATATTAGAATACTGCGCGTCTTAGTCGAAAATAATCGCTGCTAACGATAGCCCTGAGTTCCAAGAATGGCAACTAGAGTCGTATTTGCTCCCTAAACAATCAAGCAATTAAGAGCGACCTAATGATGCGCTAGTTTTAACCATACGGCTTCCGGCGTAGGAACACCGTGTCAATTGCTCGGGCGGACGGACTAGTTGGCAACTCAGATCTGCGGAGCTGCAGAGCGTGGCCGAGGTGTGAGAGCATGCCGGGATGAGGTAGTCAGAGATCAGAGATCAGAGAATCAAACGTCAGGATCTGCTCACATGCCTTCTCCGTGCCGTTAAGGCGACAGGCCGCGACAGGTTGGTTGTCCGGGAGGCTGAAGAAGAATGCTCAACGTACCTGCGTACCAGCGCTCAAGTCCAGCCTCGGACGCATCCTTGAGCCCTTGCATCAGCCCTGTAAACGCGGGTGGCAATGGCCGTCGAGTGGCCGCGAGTGGCCGCAAGTGGCGTGCGGCACCGGCACGCGTGGAGTTCGGTCGGACGAACGTTGTTTTCGTCATATCCGTCGGATCGACGTCATGCCAAGGTGTCGTTCGCGATCCCCGACAGATGCTTTGGCCGTGGATCGTGTTCCTCAATGATTCCCATTGCCAGCCACCTTGCGTCATGCATCAGCCCCCACCTGTCAAGCGAGGGGCAATGGCCATGCAAAGTTGGTGCCGAGCATGGATCGCGTGCATCGTGTGCAGTAGACGCGGCGCTGATAAGAACTTTGGTAGCATGTTTACGCGACGCTTTGACTTTGTTTATGCTTCAAGCACGTCGTCACGTTCCATTTCTCGCTTGCGCACGTCCTGCCCACGTTCGCACAATTACTGAAACCACTGCTTTCTGACCGTAGCTGCGTGTCCATGGGACGAAAGGATGGTATAACTCTTCTCCTCTGCCCTGTTGTTTACAAACTTGAGGCGTTATGTTGTGCCGGACCAAGGCCTCGTTCGCGACCATACGTAGCTATACGTAGTCTACGTGATTAATCAAAAGTTAAACTGCACAGCATGATGACCCCTTGCTACAGCACCTAAGAAGCATGAGATGCAGGCACTTTTACCAGCTCGGATCCAAGCTTCCTGATTCCTGGGCGTGCTCGGTGACTATCCTGCGATCTGCATGATCTGCAAGGCAGTGAGGTCAGCCAGCCGGAACCGTCTGCTTCTGCGCTTGCGCCATGAACAGTTGAGTGCGTAGCAACGTTGCCCTAGGCAACCACAAATGCACAAAACAGCCCCTTGCCCTGATGAGCGCGTGCTCAAGAATGACCGTAGGACAGACCGCATCCAATGAAAGAATTGCGTCACGCGCCGCGCGTCAAGAGTCTGGAACTCTGGCCCAAATAACGAGCGATACAGCCGGTCAATATGTAGTAGATGTGTTGGCGTTGGATATCCCGCTGAAAGATGCCGCAGCCTTGCCATGCTCCGCCACCCAGCCGATAAGCCTGTTATGTCACCAGCGTGTGTCACGATTGTGCCCAAGTGTGCCCAAGTCCCTCGACCTCGACCTTGTCCTGCGCAGCAGCTAGCTCACACTTGATAGGTTCGACCCAATTGGCCGAGTGCATAGCGGTCGGGGGACCGGCGGAACAAACCGACGGAAGCGACTGAAGCGACACCGATAGCCCAGGTGGCAATGAGGAACTGTCGCCTGTGGTAGTAGTGATAGCACCTTGGTAGCGGGCGGTCGGCCACTGGAGATCTTCGGGACCGCCACTTGCATGAGCACACATGCCAAGGTGCCAAGGACGCGGTCGAATCATGAAGATGCATCTCCCACGCACAAAGCGCGATCTGCGCTCGCGCCTATTGGAGCCAGGCGATCAACGGGTCGTTGAGGAAAGTTGATCATGGAGCTGTGACCATGTCGGCCGTGTCCTCGCAGCTGCGTCCTGCTGGTTAGCCTAGGCAAGTTATGGCCGTCACCGCGCCCGGCATTGTGCATCTACTGCGGCGATGCAATTGCAAGAGGAGCGGTGACAGTGCGATCTTGAATGTCGCGCGACTTAGTGGGGCTCCAAGTGACAATCCAAAATCGGCAGCAAAATGCTTAGCATTTCTGTATTGAGAGCACTCGTCGTGCGGTTTTACCCTGCCAAGAACACGCACCACCACCTTCGCCCGACGTTGTCTCGATAACATCGTCCACTTCTGTAGCACACTTTGACACTGTTCTACACACCATTCACACGACTGTCGACGACACTTGGGTCTACACTAGCAAGACAGACTGAATCTCTTGGCAGCCCCGTTCATCGCCATCGTCTCGCGTCGCGTCTGGTGCCTTTCACAGTCACATTTGCACATTATCGGCTGACGGCCGCCCTCCTCTCCTTTGTCGCCTGACACGGCATGCTCCACTTCCCCCTGCTACACTACTCTCCACTCAACTCTCATTGGTAAACTACCACTCCTCTCTAGACACGCGCGATGGGTGGCTTCCATCCATTTGAGGTGACGGCAGCTCACCTAGCGTATACAATCTTGGGTGGCTTTGTGGTCATCTTTGGTCTCTTCTCGCTCGCTATCAAGGAACGTCTCTACATTGGCGAAGCCGTCGTCTCAACCATTGTCGGAATCATCATTGGGCCCTACGTGACCGGCCTCGTCGATCCATACAAGTGGGGCGGCGGTCATCTTGAGGTGACAGATGAAATCACGCTCGAAATCACCCGGGTCGTTATCGCCATTGGCGTGTTTGCAGTCGGCGTCGAATTGCCAAAGGTGGGCTGTCTCTGCACTTGTTGTCGAAGCTGGGCTGACAGGACAGGCATATGTCAAGAAACACTGGCGTTCGCTATTCTTCCTCCTCGGTCCCGCCATGGTCTGGGGATGGCTCATTTCTGCTCTGCTCATGTGGGCCATGGTCCCGGGCCTGACCTATCTTTCAGCCCTTGTCATTGCAGCATGCGTCACGCCTACCGACCCCATTCTCGCCCAGGCAGTCGTTGGTGGAAAGTTTGCAAACAAGCATGTGCCTGCACACATTCGCCACCTCCTCTCAGCCGAGTCTGGAAGTAACGACGGTGCCGCATTCCCCTTCCTCTATATCGCGCTCTACCTCACACTGGACAAGAGTGCCGGGCATGCCGTGGGAGAGTGGTTCTACGTCACCTGGGTCTATGAGGTGCTCTTGGGCATCTTGATCGGCGCGACCCTCGGCTTCACGGCTCGCAAGGTCATGAAGTTTTCCGAGAGGAAGAAGCTCATTGACAGGCAGTCGTATGTCGCCCAGTATGTCAGTCTGGCAGTACTGTCCATTGGTAAGCTTTACATCGCGTTGCCCTCCGCTGACTTTGCAGGCATCTGTACTCTTCTCGGCAGTGATGACTTGCTCGCCGCATTCGCTTGCGGAACTGCGTTCGCTTGGGACGGTTTCTTCAACAAGGCCACGGAGGACGCCCTCTTCTCCAACGTTATCGACCTACTATTCAATTGCGCTGCCTTTATTTACATTGGTGCTTTGATCCCATTCGAAGACTTCCAATCCTCGGAAAACCATCTCACCGTCTGGCGTTTGGTTGTTCTCACCCTTCTCATCCTGATATTGCGCCGCATGCCCGCCATTCTTGCCCTCTACCGATGGATCCCCGACATCAAGACGTTCCGCGAGGCTCTGTTCGTTGGTTGGTTTGGCCCTATGGGTGTTGGTGCCATCTTCATCTCCACACTGGCCCGCTCCAAGATCCCAGAGCCAGAGCCGGATGGGGATACCAGCCAAGTCGACTTGCTGCAGTCGACCATCGGTCCCATCGTGGCCTTCCTCGTATTGTCTTCAGTTCTCACTCATGGTCTGTCTATCCCCTTCTTCTTGTCGGGCCGCCGTGTACACAGCATCACCTACACATGGTCCCGCAACCCGTCTATTTCAGCTGGCGATGAGCCAGCCTGGACGACCCATGCCAACCGCATCACTCCTGGTCAGCAGATTATCGTTAACCGCGACCATGAGGATGGTGACCTTGGACTTCAGAACAATTTGGAGAAGCAGCGTGAAGACAGCAGTAACGGCAGCTCCAGTTCCCGTACTCGAGCCGAGCTAGGTACCAGTGGCGAGGAGTCTATGGAAATGGAGGCGCCCAAGCGAAATGGATCGCCGACGCAGTACCGCGAGGGCCACGATTTGATCATCGAGCACCCCAGCAGAGACGGCCACGAGCCGCATGTGCAGGTTATTCAGGATGCCTTCCCTCGCGAGGTGGGGGAGCACGGTCTTCAAGGTCTGGGAGCTCGTTTTGCACGACACATGTCAGACCACAGCTCGACCTCGGATGCAAGTGCACCAGCGCTGCACATCTCGCAAGACGCCGAAGACGCCCGTTCTCCTGCTGCAGACGACGACGATCACTCCACCAATGCTGGATCGGATGACGAGGATGTGGGCGACGGCTTTGTGAGGCGTCGTCCGTACAGCGGCGGCCAGCGATCACAGTCACCGCCGCCAGAGTCTCGCACTGGCACAGGGGTTCACTCCTTCATTCCGGCCAACCGTTTGCAGGGCAACAAGCAAAAGGCGGATGGCGGATGGCGCCGGTTCCTGCGTGTAGGTACCACCTCGAGCAACGCCTCTGGAGCATCGGCCGCCGAGGAAGGACGTGCGCACACAACACAGGCCGAGACAGGGTTCCTGCGAGTTGGAACGAACCGCTCGATGATGCGCTCAACCACAATCGACCCCACCGATGACCCCCATGACCGAGGCTTACATCTCACCCGCACCTTATCGCGGGCGATTAGTTTTGCACCAGAGACGGCAAAGAGCTCGGAGACAGCACCCACCATGGGCAACTATGGGTCGGTCAACAGCCCGGGCTTCAAGCCCAACCAGTCACTAGCAATGTTCCGTACGACATCTGTGCAATCGAACGGAGACGGGCCCAGTGTCAGCTTCCAGGAGCCCAAGAAGTAGACGTCTGTACGTGTAGGCTTTTATCACATCATCATGTTCATCATATCTATGCATTGTGCATCGCTACTACGGCATTTCATTGACCGGGTCGGTCATTTGCAAACGAAAGTGCGGTCCGGCTGTGCGGAGGACCGGAGTATCGCCGGGAAAACGTCGGTGGGGTACAAGCTGTCGTCCTTCATATAAGCACGTAGCGGCGCCCGTGTAGCTGCTGCCCACTCCCCACCTTCACAATGACTAACGCCAACCCCGCCCCTGCTCCCAAGCTCACTGCCGACGGCGCTGCCAAGCTCCAAGCGGCTCTCGAGACGTTTGCGACCGACCTCCCCGGGTGCTGCCTCACCGTCACCACTCCTGACGGTGTCCTGTTCGAGGGTGCTGCGGGCAAGTTTGACGTGCTCGACCCCGAGGGAAGGGATGTCGCTACCGACGATGTCATGTTCTTTGCGTCGACAACCAAGCTGCTCACTGCTGTCTGTGAGTGTCACAGGCTCGCGTTTATTCGCGCGCGCTGACAGAACACCCAGGCTACCTCCAGCTTGTGGACCGTGGCGCGTTGACACTTGACACGGACATGCGCACGAAGTTTGCTCCCCTTGACAAGGCGGCTGCCAATGTTATCACTGGCTTTGACGACGAGGGTCAGCCTATTCTCACTCCCAACGACAAGCCTGTCCTTTTGTCTAACCTGCTCAACCAGACCAGTGGCTTTGGTATGGAGTTTGGAGAGGTCGTGCCCAAATGGAAGAAGACGGCCAAGAAGGGCACTGGCTTTGTCAACTCGTGCAAGGTGGTACGTACAGTGGTAATCTCTGGAGGGCACCTGCTGATAGACAGGAAAACTTGATCAACACGCCATTGTGTTACGTCCCCGGTACAAGCTACGAGTACGGCAACTCTGCCGAGTGGCTGGGCCTCATGCTCCCCGAGTTCACCGGTATGGAGGTTGAAGACTACTTCCAGGCAAACATTCTGCGTCCTCTGGGCATGAAGCACTCGTCATTCTATCCGTTTGACGACGCCTTTGCCTTCCAGGACAAGCTCATGCCATTGAGGTTCAAGAGCGAGAATGGCTTTGAGGTTCTTAAGGACCAGCTGCCTCTTCTCACTCTCCCCCGAAAGTGAGCCACCAGTGACGGCTCGAACGGAATGTGAACTAACCCCCAAGGCGTGAGGAGATCGAGTACCCTGTCTGTGGTGGTGGTCTCTATTCAAACTGCTCGGATTATGCCCGACTTCTTCAACACCTGCTCCGCCACTACCTGTCTCTCTCAGGCCAAGCCGAGCGCCCCTCGTCGCCTATCCTCTCTGACAAGACTGTCACCTCGCTCTTCAGCCCCTCCTTGCCGGAAGCAGCTCTTAAGCCTTTCGCCGAGTTTTTCTCCCGATACCTCATGCAGCCTGTTGGGGAAGATGACGGAAACTGGACGACGGCTATGGCTATCTGGAAGCCCGCCGACGGTCGCCGTAGGGGAGGGCATGGAAGGCATGCTGGCAGCGTTGGATGGGGAGGCGCCGCCGGTACAAGTTACTGGATGGACCCCAAAGCTGGGATCGCGGTAAGTGACTGCATTTCCATTTCCGCGATGTCCAATTTACTAACCACCTCTAGGTCGTCTTCACCTCACAGGTCCTTCCCGGGGCTAGCACAAAGCCGGCGGACGCCGCTCTGGAGAACGCTGTCTACGCTGCCCTGGGCATGTCCGAATAGCTCCCCGTTGTACCACGCGTGACAGTTGTAGAAAAATATCAAGAGCATGCGATTTGACGCGTCTGCTCGGATGTACCCGAAAATAGTCCCGCCGCCACCCACGCGTCGCATTGCACCCGAAGCTATCTTGGCTTGCTCCCTGTTGCTCACTTGTACTCTACCTCATTGACAGGTAGACCGCTAGCCCCACATCAACTTTTGCCCATCATGTTCGACAGCATGCCGGTGTCCACTCTCATTGCCGGCATGTTCCTCACCGGCTGCGCCAACAGCTTACTGTACGTATCATGGCAGTGTCGGGCAATGCTTGGTGGCGACGGGTGTGGTCAACGTACCTGACCGGCGTCAAAGACGGTTCAGCTTCGCCGAGCGCCCGTGTTAGCAAAGTGAGATGACTGACAACGTCCAGGAGCAAATGGCAAGACGTCATTTGCGTCGAGAACTGCGAGCCCGGGTCTATCAACCCACGACTCAACTTTGAGCAGCCCGTTTACCAGACGCTCAAGTGAGTGATAAGGCGGTGGCGTGATGTCTATGGTGAAGCTATGGAGCTTTGCGCATTTGTGCTGGCGAGTGCTGGCGACATGTTGCACTTGTGTGCTGGGTGGCAAGTCTCAAAGGCGGTGGCGCGGGTGGCGTGCATTCGGGATCGCGTGATCCAAGTGGCATTCAGATCAGATCCGCTGGATGCCTCCCCGGCCCATGAAGGCCAGGCTATGTCGCTCTGAGCTCTTATCATCGGTTCTGGCCTTTGCTAACCGGCGCAGCATGTTCATGGGCGAGTTCCTTTGCGTCATCCCCCTTATCTGGGCGTGGGCAACAACTGCCACCAAGACGAAGCCGTCGCCCATGTCCCGACTCCTCGGGCAGTCCAATGGATACGATCCTGTTTCAGCCGAGTCGCCGGATTCTGAAGAGGACGATGAGGAGGTAACGGAGATCGACGGCGTCATCGTGCGTAAGATGCGCGGAGCCGCCGTCCTGTGGATGTGGTTCCCCGCCTTCTGTGACAGTGAGTACCCGCGGTTGATTCTGTTACTGACAATCTCAGTCTGTGGCACAACACTCATGAACGTCGGTCTGATCCTCACTCCCGTCTCCATTTACCAGATGAGCCGCGGTGCACTTGTCATCTGGGTCGGCGCACTGTCGGTCATCTTCCTTCGCCGCCACCTGTGGCTGTACCAGTGGGCGTCCCTTGTGATTGTCACCATTGGCGTTGCCCTTGTTGGCCTGGCTGGCAAGCTCATCAAGGAGGCGACCTTGCCCGACACGGACCCGATCTCGGCCACGGCGATGCTTGTGAGGATTGCGACCTCTACCCGCGCAGAGGACGACCCCGCAAAGGTCGAGCTCGGTGTTCTACTCATTCTCTTCGCACAGATCTTCACTGCCTCGCAGTATGTCATCGAGGAGAAGATCTTGTCTCACTACCACGTCGAGCCTCTTGCCGCTGTCACCCTGGAGGGCATGTTTGGCGGTCTTACCACGCTCATCGGCATGCCCATTTTGCACATGCTTTTCTCGCGTCGCTCGCCCTACTTTGACGTTCCCCGTGGCTGGCACCAGCTCATCAACCATCCCCAAGTCATGTGGGTCTCGTTTGCCATTGCGCTGTCTATTGGTGCCTTCAACTTCTTCGGTCTCAGTGTCACCTCTCGTGTTAGTGCCACAACTCGCTCCACCATCGACACCTGTCGTACCCTCGGTATCTGGATCGTGTCCCTCAGCATTGGGTGGGAGCGCCTCGTCTGGCCCACTTCGCTCCTCCAGGTGGCCGGCTTTGCCATGCTCGTGTACGGCACCTTTGTGTTCAACGGTCTCCTCGAACCAATCCTTTTCAAGCCTGGGCGCATCCAGCTTCCCGAAGAGGATGAGGAAGCCGTTCAAGGTTACGACGTCGTCGCACCCGCGGGCGAGGCTGTTGCTGCTGGCGCCGACCCAACCTTTGGCGAGCCCGGCAACCGTTCGTAATCAACCTCTGCATGGAACTGTCAGCGGCATTGAGGGGATACTGGGATACCCAAATTTGCTCCACGGCCTGACTGCAACCGTAATAGTGCACAGTATGAATCATGTACATTGATAAATTCGTCTGCGCGGTCACTCGTGAATTGTGCAATAACGGAAATTGTGCAATAATGGAAGTTGAACTCTCGCGCTACTAACCACGCGCACGACGACGGCGAGAATTGGTACGAGTTCTCGCGGGCACCGATGTCTCTGGGGCATCGCCCTCATGCGTAGCAGGGACAGAAAGAGGGACAGGCGCCAGTGGTAGAGCAGTAGCAGGTGGTGCAGGAAGGGGCTGCACTGAACGGGCTGGGGGATGCGTGATCACGGAGTGCGGCTGGTGAGGTGGGGGGGGCGCCAGAGCAAATGGAGGAGGCGCGTACTGAGCGGATGATAGAGAAGCCTGCGGGTCGAACTGTGGAGCGTACTGTGAAGACGCCTGAAATCCATATAACTCAGATACCTGAGCAGGGTACTGCGGCCCGGGCTCAGATGGCGACGAGTTGGCAAAATGCTCCGCGACGATTGCAGCAATCGATTCCTCGCTTGGAATGTTGGTAGGGCTTGAGTCGATGCCAGCCGCAGAGACCGTGGCCGAAACAGCCGCCGGTGTCGTTGGCAGAGGCATCACAACCGGCGCCGTTGTCGAGGCAGGAGCGTTCGAAGTGACTGCAGCGGAGCTGCTTGGTTGCTGAGGTACGAAGGCAACGCAAGGATTCTCCGCAGTGGAGCTGCCAATACCGGGGTCGACTGAGGCTTGGGGCACCGGAGGCATGGGACGAAGTATGCCAGCGGCGTACGCACCCTGCATCCATCCGGGCATTGCACCTGGCACGTCCGGAGGAGGCATTGACGCGACACAAGGGCGTGACACCATCGGTGGCACTGCTGGTGTGGTTGGAACACGGAGTGTTATCGATGGAGATTGAGAATGCGCAGATGGGTGACGAGGAGCCTCAGTGTGACTGGAACGTGTGGCGTAAGGGAAAGCTTGACGTTGATGCGCGTTTACTTGAGCGTGTGCTTGAGTTTGAGCAGCATTCGCCGCGTGGTGAGACCTGTAGAGGCGTGATGTGCACAAGCAGGAGAAGCACAACAACACGCAGGATTATATGCACAGGTGGAGGGGAGAGGGGGAGAGGCGTTGGGTACATGCTCGCTAGCGCTGCGGAACGTACGCTTGATTCATGCGAGCAGCGTTGAGGTTCTGGGTGAGTGAACATGGACAGCATGGCGTAGCAGACAGGAATGGTTTGAATGTAGTGAGAGTCAATGGTAGCGAGTGTGGGCAAGCGGTCGTGGTGATCAAGTGGGAAAGCGCCAGCAAGAACAGCATTAGGTCCGGGTGTGTGTAGTCGGTAGTCGTGGTTGGAGGTTCGTTATTTAGGATACTGTGTTCGTTAATCGCCCCGCGGTAGCGCACAGTAACGCACCTGCTGAAAAGCGACACTACTGGCACTGAACAAGCGATCAGCCTCAGTGGTCTCCGCCTTCTTCTTGTTGTTGCCAGCGGCGGGCGGCTTGAGGTAGCTATCAAAACCCTGACGCGTCAGTTAAGCGAACAACAACCACCACCAAGAGAACTCCGAGTGCCCTGCGACCCACCTTGATAATATTTCCACCAGATGCCGCCGTCTCCTCAAGATAGCTGCCCTCGAATGCCCAGATTGATGTCTCAAGGTTGGCCTACAGGATCAGAACACACTTCCAAGACTGCCACAAGACTTGCAACACACCAGCGTCGTGTCAATGGCTCGCTTCTTGCGCTGCGCATTCTCCAATTCTGTGAGAGCTGCCGACTGCGCTTGCTTGGCGTCGGCGGGGGGACCTGACTGACTCATAATGCAAGTATGAATTAACAAGATGTGGAGAGAGGACAAGCAAGCACCGAACTAGAAACGACATCATCATGATCGACGCTCATAGCCAACACGTGGTTCTCCTGAGCTGATGCCACGGAACCAAAACTACGAAACTCCGGATACTGAATGGAAGATCTGACAGACATGGACACAGCGACATAGAGACAGCGTGCACGAGAGCGCGCAGAGCATTGCTAAACGGAAGGCAGGTGACAAGCTCGAGCACATGTTTAGGCATATGATCCATCATACACGACACCCGGTGGTGCCCCCAATGCTAAGCACCTCGCGTTCATGCCTCGATGGCGGCAACGGTCTGGCCGGTCTTGGCCGAGACGTCAAGGTCCTTGGCACGGGCGACCTCCGAGGTAGGGGTGGAAAGGATGATCTCGATGTGGCAAGGGTGGCCCTGGTAGGGGTTGCTGTAAAGTCAGTAAAGCTGCGAACGGGCTACCAAATGCTGAATACGCACATGCGACCGTGGGCGCGGTAAGTGCGACGGCGGGTCTTGGGGGCCTGCTGGACGACGATGTTCTTGATGAAGAGCTCGTCAACGGCAATGTCCTTAGCGTCGGCGTTCGACTCGGCGTTCTTGAGGAGACGGAGAACGAACTGGACCGACTTGACGGGCCAACGACCTGGAAACATTAGTGCGCGTCCAAAACCTCGAATTTCGATGCCAACGCACCCTTGGTGGTCTTGAACTGCTTGGCCTGACCGGTGCGACCGATCGAGCCGTCAAATCGCCTGAAGGGGATGACCTGCTTCTTCTCCTGGACGTCGGCAAGGTAGGTGTAAGCCTTGGCGAGCTTCATGCCTAAGATTTGGGTTAGCACCTCTGAAACCTCGAATTTCCTGCGCGTTGCTCACCCGAGATGGCGGCGGCGACCTCGCGAGTGTTCTTGAAGTGAGTACGAACGTACTCGCCGCGAGCCTTGGCGACTGCACTGTCAGCCCAACTTGTTCATCCCATGAGACATCGAAACATCGAAATGCTCGTCTCGCGCGACACCTACACTTCTCGGGGTTCGAGTTAACGAGGGACTGAGAGGCGTAGCGCGTCTGTAGTTTGTCAGCATTATCTCCCACGTCGTCGTCGTCGTCGATGCCGTCGCTCTGGCACTGTCGGTACCCACCATCTCGGCGTTGTTTTTTGGACAAAGGAACTTGAGCCATCCAAACCTCAACTCTGTTCGACCGTCGTCCAAGCTGCCAGCACCCAGAGTCGGGAGCAAATCGCAGTTTGGATCGGCGTTTCCCAAACCCGCAACTTGATGGCCAACGTGGCGCTTTTGAGATTTTTCACGTTTGCGGGTCCCCGCAGCTGTTCTTGGTTTCCTGGAAAGACACGCACTAATCTCTTGTGCCTCTGTCAGTACCTGGGCCTTGCCGTGTACGTCACCAGGGCTCGGAAAATCCGGTAAGATAGCACATGCTCTGGGTTGCATGCCTCACATAGGCGTGCAAGAACTGTTAATGACAGCATATTGCCTTACATGCATCAATATGGTGCTGTCTTGCTATTTAAATTACTACCCCTTGGGACCTTGAACGCGGGTCGACTGTGGGACCATGCTGTCTTGCTTGCAAGCTTGACGACGAGAAACAGCCGCGGCCCTTTCAAAGTGAGACATGTCACCAAACGAACGGGCTGTGTGCGTCATCGAGCAGATAGGACATCACAAAGACTGAGAGCAGTTCCGCGAGACCACATTTGTCTACCAATATTCCCATGTCAGGTCTTTGTCCTATCCACTGACGGCTCGTGCGCTCATTACGGCTACTGGCGTACGCATGACCGGGATCGCCAGGTCCAGGATGAATGATCTGCAACAACCCAGTGGAATCCGCCTGTCTCTGTTAGGTGAAAAGCGAAGAACCCGGTCCCGATCATCTTCGGCGGAGCCTGGCAAAGAGAGAGCCGTGACGTCGACCTGGAGCGAGAACGCAAGTCTCCATTGGCGTTCTCTTCCGCACGGCCGGAATGAGCATTCCTACACAGCGAGTGAGGTCCTTGTCCGGTTCCTGCGGGTCCGGACTGAAGTGATCTGCGAATGTGGCACTGGTCTCCGTGAGCATCGCGATCAACAAAAATGCCTCGTCAGCGTCCTTGAAACAGTGGAGCGACGAAACTATGCGATTCCTTGTATCCTAAGCGCAGGTGCGTTAGAGTAAGAGCGGGAGCACAGGTTCACATTGGACATCCATTAAAGTTTTGTGTAATTTGCAACCAGGGGAGCTGCACCCACACGACCAGTGGGCGGCCTCGTTTTGAGCGTCGTTGGGGTGTCTACTAGCGCAGTGTGGCAGCCGCGCAGCCTTTAAACCCCTCTTTCCTTGACCGGAGACTGAGAGTCGGAGGCTGCTCCAAGTAACCCTGTTGCTCCTAGAGAGCGACACAAGTGTCGGCGCGTGACTCGATGGCAGACAGGCTGTCCCGTGCTCGGTCATGTGAAATGTGGTTGGCCACCGGTCAGTCATGCAAAACACTCATTCAATATTGCTTTCCGAAACGCATGTCCTGCAAAGATGAAGATAGTGCAGTGGGAAACGTGTGCAAATAGGCCAAAGTCGGCATATCTATCAACGCCTCGTTTCAGCGCACGATGCGTCTGTGTGGCTCCTCATATTACGTTGTCGGCCATCGAGGCTACGGCCTTTCTACCGCTAAACTTTGTCTCTGTCACTTTTGAAAGGCAAAGATGTATCGCAATGTGCTGACAATCGTGCATTTTTGATACAAAGTCACGACGCTGTGGCACACTGCGGCGTGTCGAGAAGTGGCGTACAGATGAAACACCACCACCACTGCATGAAAGAAGCATAACCCGGCTCTGTCCGTGGCTTCATGGTATTTGAGTTTTGGCACCAAACACACGTTGGGCTGTTCTTCACATGTGCCCGTCTATCGTGTAGTCGCTAGCATGGTTAGTCACCCGCAAATGAGCTCTACTTCGCGACAACTGAGTTAAAAAAAAAAAAAACCGAAAGTGACGAGCATGATCTGCATGTACAACCTATAGTTGAGAGAAGAGTTTAGATGAGTTCTAGGTATAAGATTCTTGGAAGACTGGGTCTGATATGAGATGTGACCACCACTAGCGCGGCTCATCAATCTCAGCAGCAGCTTGGGCGCTTGCGCGGTCCGGGTGCTCCTCCTCGTCTGCTGCGGCATCGACAATGTCGTCCTCCTGCTTGCTCGAAGCAGCCTTTTCGATATTGGCTGATGCGAGGGAGACGCGGGGCGAGTGACGAAGGTCTTCGGGGTTGGTCTGACGAAGGGGACGACGGAGGCGACGGCGTGCGACCATGACAGGCACAGACGACTTTTGCACAAGGTAGTGCGAAGTGGAGCCAAGAAGGATGCTGCGCTGTTAGCTGTACCTCACGTATCAGCACTCACCCCTTGAGCTGGCCCAGACCGCGAGAACCGACAATGACGAGCGTAGGCTCGAGGAAGTCGATCAAGTCCAGAAGCATGTGGCGCGCGTTCTTGGCGTGCAAAGCCTGGCAGGTAACAGTGATGTTGAGACGCGTGCGCTGAAGGAGGCCGGTCACCTGGCGAACAAGCAAGAGAGCAGTGGTCTGACGCTGTGGGAGGATGAGCCAGTGTACACCCAAGCAATGTGTCAGCTTACCTCCTTCTGGATCTTGAGCTTCTGCGCCTGGTCGCGACTCGACCAGCTCTTGGGGTCCACCTTGCTCTCATCTTCAATGACCGAGATGAGGAAGATTTCGTCGCCGTCACGAGCGACCGTGCCAATGGCCCACTCCACGGCGTAGCGGCTCTCCTCGGACAAATCGCTGAGAACGACGTACTGGCGCATACGCTTGCCGCTGTGGTCCAGCGCACCGTCGGGATCACCGTGAGTGATGGCAATGGTACAGCGGTCACGAGCATACGTGGGCCGAGAGGTGACAAGATCGAGCCCAGACTTGAGAGACTTGCGGACACGAGGGTGTTGCTGGGAAGGGAACAAGGGATCCGGGGGCACAACCACGTTGGGGCCCTCACCAAGCACATCCTGCTCGACCTCACCACCATACACGTCAAAGTTCTCTTGCTGTGCCTCATCTAGCACGGCATCATCCTCGGTGCGGTCGCCATCGATGCCCGGCGCATCGTATATAGCGTTGGCCTCGGTGTTCTTCTCCGTCTCCTCATCGAAGAAGTCCTCGAAGTCCTCCTCATCCTCGTCGTCATCTACGATTGGTCCCACAGCAGACACATCGGTGACTGGCGCACCGGGAAGCGTAGCTTCCTGCTCAACGTCACTGTCGTCCTTGTCGTCCTTGTCATCCTTGTCGTCCTCCGTAAGCTCGGCTTCGGTGCCGCTCTCGTCTGGCGAGTCATACGCCGAGGCACGAGGGCGGTAAGGACGTGCACCAGTGCGCGTGACATACTCGCCGTCAGACTCGGCATCCGTATTTCCGCCCACAGAGTCCTTCCTGAGGGCGAGAACCTCGGGACTCTTCTCGCGGGTGCGACGCTCCTCACGAGCTCGACGCGCACGGAAGAAAGGACTCGGTGAGCGAGAGGGGCGCTCGCTACCGCTGCGGCTTCCCAAGCCGCCGACTGGGCGCGAGGGCTGCAGGAATGACTTCTGCTTGGCACTGACAGGCTGGGGTGCAGGAAGAGCAGGTGCCTCTGTTGCAAGGGGAGTGGGAGGAGTGACAGTTGGGCCGCCAACGGCAGCACCGCGTAGGCCCAAGGCAGCTAGAGCGTGGGTCGTCGGCTTGGCAGTCGCAGCCGGAGCTGCTGCAGGAGTAGGCGTCTGAGTCCTGGGGGTATTGGATCCTGAGGGGCGGCCAAAAGCCTTGAGAATCAAGTCGGACGACTGTCATATGGTCAACATCCGTCGATGACTTGCCTCAGAACAGCCATGTTGAACGTACCTCATCCTTGTCGGCTTGTCCAGAAAAGACTTTACGTAGAGACCAGCGTTGCAGGGCCATGAAGGGAAACAGAGTTGAACCAAAGGAGCACGACGTCCAGAAGATAGTGATGGATAGGGAGACGCAGCGTCAGCGTGTCCTCGAGGATGAGGCGGGCGTGAGACCGTCGACACAAGAGAACGCCCGTTGTCATCATACATGATGCTTCCTCCCAGCCACCGCCAGCCTCGATTACCGAGCCGATCGGCGTACCGGGGATGCAGAGCATCAAGCCTGCCTCACGCTCTCTGGCCTCGGTTGATGAACTCACCATAATCGGCAGCTGCCTCCACGTTATTGTTGCATTTCTGAGTGCATGTCAGCCGCTTGAAATAGGAAGATGGGATTCTCCAGCCTTGCCCAGCGGCAAGCCCACACAATCTCTGGATGTGCAGCATACACTGGAGAGCCAGCCACGGTCTGTGCAGAGCGGCTTCTGTGCCATCCCCAGGCTGGACTGTGACCGAGACTCACGTTTAGGGCAAAGCGAGCTGAGCCTTCCGAGATGCCCAAAGCGCGCAGTTGCTCGATAAGTTCTTGTTGGGCTGACATGTGTTGGTGTAGAGTGGATGGGATGGACAAGAGAACGAACAATGTCGTCGACTGCGATGACACTGCCAGACGGCGGTGGCGCCAAGAGCCGAACCCTTACGCGGAAACAGTCCGGTTCCAGGGCACGGCGTACAGCAACAGCTCGACACCGGAGGCCCGGCCAAGGAACCACACGTGGTGGGACAATACATTTCGTCATCCTTTCAATGTTCTGCGCATCTATATGCTGAGTTAACCATCCAATGCATGTATAGTATGGGTCGTGTATGGTGAATATTGATCGTGTATGGTGAGTGTGCATGTATGTATTTTTCCGTGAGATGTACAATTTGCTGCTTACATGGGCGGCTAGGAGCCGCCGCCTTCTTGGTCCTCGCTAGATGTGTTTGGCGTTCCCTTGGACTCCAGCTTGTCCCACTCTGCCAGGAGCAATGCTCCAACTCCTGATTCTGTTAGCTATTGTCCTTTCGACTTTCTGTTGCACTTACCAGGCTCAACCTCCGTACCATCACGAGAGACCTTGACCTCGCGGTCACCGTTCCACGGGTTGCGCAGATGACGGGTCCGTGAGAAACTGAGCGGTCCCACTTGGAGCCATTGCAGCTGAAACGGCTGCGCGAGCGAGTCGTCCGGGCTCTCAGGAATGACCTCTGATGGTGGCATAGTCCGGTCTCGTGTCTCCTTTCGGTTACCGCCAAAGTGAACCTGGAGCGACGACGAGTGCTGAACGTTGATCGACAGCCGAAGTCGAGAATCCTTCCTGTCGCCAGCGCGCAGCATATTCGGGTCGAGAGTCATGACACTGGAGCGGCGCAGGTTTTCCTCCATCAAGTCTGGAGACTCGGATCGCGGCAAGCCGGGCTCGTCGTCGTGAACCTGAGTGATTTGCAGGTGTTCGAGAGGCAAGTTCTCGGGGGAGAGCGCTGTAGGCGACGCCGCGCGAGCATCGCCAGTGGAGAGGAATCCAGAACTGCGGAAAGGGTCTGTCGCAGACCGAATAGCGTTGCCGCTCGCATCACGGTTCTCCCCTCGGTCGTCCTCTTCGCGAATGGGTGCCGGCTGGGAACGACGCTTGGAAATGTCTCCGGGTGCGCCGCGCGGTGCGGCGACAGCGAGCGAGTCCTTGCGCGAGAACGACGAGCGCAAGTTGTCTGCCATCTTGCGCGGGTTGCTGGGGGCCACCATCTTGGCGTAGCCAAAGAACTCTCCCGAGCGGTTGGCACCAAAGATGAGGATGACTTCCTGCGATGTTCGGAAAGCCTGGTCTGGAAATCATTAGCCATGCCTAGACGACCAAACCTTTGCCACGACTTACCCAGAATCGGTTGGTTGTGTCGCTGAGTTTTCCACGTTCCAGTTTTCACGCTATCCTCTAGGTCAGACTGTTTGGCTGTCAGACATGGCTTCCCGCGACATGTTTCAGCCATGACGTACCTGGGTCAGGCTTTTGAGAATAAAGTAACGCTTGGGAAAGTGATGGGCCAGGAAGCTAGAATTGGTGCTTGCGAACGATGCCGAACTCTTGTGAGCAGAGGATGAGTCGTGGTTGCTGTGCTCGCCATCCGGAAGCTCGAGCAAGGTAGCCTTGGGGGAAACAGAGAGGGAGGTAGAGCTCTGTCGCCGACTCTCACTCTGCTGCTGTTGCTTGTGTTGCTCTACCCAAGCGCGGTGCATGCCCACTCCGCGTTGGCCTCCAACACCTGCCCGCAGATCGTCATCCTTGTGACGCACACGGCATACCATTCTTGGGCAGCGCGCATCCCATGGGCGCAGCGAAAGACCGTTGAAGTATGGCACCGCGCGGTCGAGGTCGGCCTGCGACGAAAAGTTGACGAATGCACACGAAGAACGGGAGATCAGGAAAATGGACGAGGGGCCACGCCACGGTTCTGCGCTCGTCTGTCCCGCCGTATTCACACCTGCGGGCACGGTTGTGTTGAAAAATCGCCACAACTCTTCATGAGAAACATTGCTGGGGCTGTTATCTAGTCAGCGGTTGAGCATGGACATGTGGCCAGACCAAACTCACACGTTCCCAACCCACATGACCCACTCGCTTCGGCGAGGCGGCGGCTGTGGGTGGTACTCTTTTCGCTCGCGTTGCTCGGCAGCGGCCTGTCGGGCTGCTGCCTTGGCAGCTTCGTCGTCGGCGCCAGTCCAAGATCCTCGCTTCGGTTGACCAGCAGCATTGGGGTGTTGAGCTGACCACGCGCCGCCTCCATGTGGGACAAATCCTGGACGAGGAGGGCGAGCTTGAGTTGCCGTCTGCGGTGTCCACGGCTCAGCCGTTGGGGACATTTGCTCGATGCGGTCTAGCTGTGGGCTCGCAGCCTGGTACGGGGTGAAGAATTGGTATGGGGAGGAGATGACAGGCGAAGCAGACCACGCCGATGGTGGGCCAGGGCCTAGATAGACCGAACGCCCGTGTCCGAGATCGTCGCCCATCGGACCCTGTGTCGTGTGCTGAGGCGCCCCCGGTGGAGGTGCCATTCCTCCATATGACCCGTAGAAGGGTTGGGCCATGGCAGAGCCTGTCCACTGGCCCTGTGGTACTGGTGGGGTAGTGGCTGCTGGATGATACGGGGGTACAGGAGCTTGCGGCGAGTAGCCGCTAACGGATTGCGATCGTCCAGGCATGCCTGGATAAACACCGTGTGCTGCAGCGGCTGCGGCCGCGGCGTGGTGTGCGGGATCGACAAAGTCTGGGGTCATGGCAGAAGGATCATAGTACAGCTGCTGAGGGTAGACAGGTCGCAACGTGCCATAACCGCCCTGCTGGGTATACCGAAGCTGATCTGGTGGGATGGAGGCTGAGAGACCATGTGTTGGTGCGGCCATGTAGTGTGTCGAGTCGGCTGGGAATGACGGTGGTGGTCCTGCATGGTGGTGTGCACCAGAGTGGGGGTGGGCGGGGTGGTGTCTTGCGTGCCGTTGTTGCTCAACCTGCTGCTGTGGCTGCTGGGGCATGGCTGGGACGGATGGAGTCGACTTGTTGGGCAATGCATGGAATTGAGAAAGAGAATCACTCGAGGTGGAATCTGACGGCACGGGCACTTGCGGGTCTGTGGAAGGTTTAGTGGATACTTCGTGCCAGGTCCCCTCTACGATCCGGGCTCGCTGGCTGGCTGCGACGCAGTCTACGCACCTTGCTGTTCTGCGACCATCTTGTTTGAGCCGCCGTCCTCTGCCCTGTGCGCCAAAGTATGACCTTCAGAGGAGCTCCTTCTTGGGTCTTCGGTCACCCATGCACGCTGTTGCCTAGGGCCGGTGTTGGTGCTGCTGCTCTTGCCTTGGTGTGGGCGGACAGCTGCCATTGTTGCCTTTGTGCAAGCTAGCGAGCGAGCGAATGGGCAAGCAGAGAGGCAAACTAGGTCAAACCACTGAAACTTGGGAGTTGGTGCTTCTCAAAAGAGAGGTTGGCGACGGTGCACGAGGAAAGCTCGTCACACTGCACGGCAAGGGATCAGAGGGCGGGGCCGTGTCTTAGATTCAAGGCCGCCGTCGGGCCGCTCCTCTTTGCTGTCTGTACTAGCTGCGCGTAGTAGTGGTGTGGCCCGCCAGGCTGCCTGTACCAGAATGGGCACGGGGTCTGCGTGCGACCAACTTAGAGTTGGTTGGCAAGGGGTATAGCAAGAGTATTATTGCGGAGGATCAGAGTGCGAGCTGTATCAAAGGACAGGTCTTCTTGTGTTTCCTGTGATTGGGTCTGGGACACTGTCCTGACCGATTTTACCATCCGGTCCTTGAGATTAAAAGGGTTTACTATGCATGGAACCCGGAGCATGCAGGGCATAGGGCGCCCTTAAAGCCTGCTGCGTTCCTCTTCCACACGACTGACTACCGCCGACGACGAAACCACACATCCACAGACCAAAGGGCACCAGCCTTAGGTCGTCGGCCTTGGGCTGCCGGCCGCCGGAGCGAGTAGTCGCCTCGCTCTATGGGTACCATGCCACTGCATCAAAGCCCAAGCCCATGCCCCCTCGGAACGGCAGAAGAGTATGCCGAGGAAAGAGTGTGGTGACTGCGCCATGACAACCGTTGTACCGTGTACCCATGTTCCCCATGTCCGAATTTCAGGATCTGCTGATGCAGCTGCTCATCTGCTTGTCGCGTTCATACAGCCATGACGAGAGAATACCAAGTGGGGCGCTCAGGGCCAATGCGGCAATTGCAGCTAGGATCAGCTACCAGCTACCAGATGTTGCCCTTGTGCCCTAGCCCTTGCATACCGGCGCAACTTTTGTGGGATTACGTGCATTCTATGTGACGTGCGTACTCGGTATGGCGGCATGGGTCTGGGTTGACGCTTTAGAGCGGCAGGATCGGCTGTCGTTCCAACTGAAGCTGGAGCCAAGGGAGAATGAGGCAACGAGGGCCGTGGGGCATGTAGGCATGTATTTGCTCTATCCCAAAAGCGAAAAATCCTCCTATCCGTTAATGATCCCTGCCCCCGATCGCAAAGCCATCGCTAGGCATGCGATCGAGCAACGAGCCTACCGCATGGACAACGTTCCGGCTCTCTACAGCTTCAGACATGCCACTTGGTATCAAGTTGCAAAGTTAAGTCTCGATTAGCAACCGAAGACAGCCAGGAAGTTTATCAACGCCGCATGCCGAGGAGGCGCTACGGTACGACGACGCCTTTGCGCCCTCCGATGGGATCAGCATGCAACGGGGACTACCAGCGGAAGCGAAAACAACGGTACCGGCAGTCGGTCTGACATTGCGAACGCATATTCATCCACCATGCGCATCACGTGACCTCGGCAGTTACCTCCGAGGTTTGTCCATTGTCGCGCTCTACTTCCAAGCAATTACCAGGCTTCAAGGCAGACTCAGTTGCCACTCACCGTTGCATACTGACATTGCTCAACACACACAAAATGGACGTCGACGAGCCGGCGGCCATCTCGGCTGATTCTCAAGCTCTTGTCGATGAGCTCGGACAGGTGCTCGAGGCTGTCGCAGCCCAGGGCACTAATGTGCGCCTTCTCCGTCGACAAGTCGACCTAATGGTCCAACTCGGCATGGTCGACGAAGCTGTGGACGCTGCCAACACGGCTAGCGATCTGTGCTTTCTTGGAGAGAGTGAGTGTAGTGCACTCGTCAACTTACTGACTATCAAGAGCGGTGGCTAGAACTCCTCGACGCTAAAATCAGCTCGGCAGGGCGGCTCAACCTTGACGCACTCGTTGGCATCCTCGAGCTGTTTGAGACCGCTGAGAAGGAATATCTGTGTGAGTTTCTTTCAGAATCGTCAAACTAGGCTGACATGGTTCAGCGGCAAAGATCCTCACCCGCCACCTGGCGTTCATTACCTCGTTGACACAGGACAAGGACCTTGACGAGGAGGTTGCGGAGTTCCTTACGCCGGATAACGTCCGTGGCATCTTGAAGGCGGTCGTGACTCTTGGCAATGGCCTGTTGAGCGAGAGCTCGGCAATTTGGCAATTGTGGATTGACTGGGAGCTTGCCCTCTTCGATGCCTCGGAGGGTGCAGAAAGGTATGTGGGCTCGTGTCGGCTGGCGGCTGACCTCTGCAGGCAACAACAGATGGACCACATCCACGAGCTCTATCTCGAGCGCCTGCAGACTCCTCACACAGGTAAGGAGGATATCTATGAATCTTGCTGACTGTTTCAGACATTGATACTACATCGGGGGCCTATTCCACGTGGTGCTCTGCCAACTGCCCAGACGAGTACGAGCAGCGCCTTGTCAGCGTTACCGAACTCTCCCAGGGCGCTAGGATCAGGCTTTTCGAGGAGAAACGACACGGCAAGATGCGCAACGACTTTGAGGAGCAGCTGGTGAGGATATCTAGGAGTGAAACTGCTGAGCCCCAGTCTTATAGTCCCGACGTTCAGCACCAGGCGCAAGTATTGCTCGCCTACGTGGACTGGGAGACAGATCCGCTCGCCAAAAAGCAATCCAAGGGACGCAGGGGACCTCGTAAGGATGTTGGTCTCACCCGCGCCGTTTTCGAGCGTACCGTGCTCGTGTACGGCAATGCCGCTAGCCTGGCAGAGGAAGCGTCGTTTTTGGATGAGTCGGCGACGGCCTCAATGATGGAGACTGTGGCGGCTTACAAGACGGCAGAGGCTCAAGTGTGGGGCCGCTACATTGATTGGATGGTATGTTCCCTGTGTCTTCGACGCTGATGGTCCAGGTGGGCACCTCGTCCGATGAGGACGGCATCGATCTCGAGCTACTCGGTGGACGGGCAACTCGTGCATGTTGGGGAAGTGGAGAGTTGTGGAGGAGGTTGCTGGACCGTCAGGTACGTTGTGATCGAAGACATGGCTGACAGAACAGGAAGAGGGTAACGACACTACTGGCATGGACCGGACCATCGAGAAGGCAAAGGCTCTGCTCACCGAGAACGAACAGCCTGTTGCACCTCTGGTCGAGGTCCTCGTTAGCTACGCCTCGGTTCTGCACCGGAGGTATCGCGAGCTGGAGGCAACTCTGGAGCATCCTCTTTTCAGCAACATCAGCGAATCGATTCAGCTGGTCGTCAAGACGCACAAGGCGGGCGATCCGTCATTGCGGTTGGAGAAGTTCTTCGTCGGTTGGGCCGAGGCAGTCGCGCCGGAGCTTCTCGCAGGTGTACTGGCAATGATTGAGGCTCCAATCAAGTCTCGCGTCGCATCCTACCAGATGGCTTTGCTGCGGGCCGACGCCCAGGCTCGCCAAGGCGAGGTTGAGGACGCGCGCGACACCTTCCTTCATGCGATTCAGCGTTCTGACTTGGACTGGCCCGAGGCCGTGTATGAAGCGTTTATCCAGTTTGAGAACATTCATGGCACTCTCGAGACGACCCTGGCGGCCCGCAAGCGGATAGACCAGGAGCTACAAAAGGTCAACAGGAGGCGACAGAAGGCTGCCCAGCTGCAGGAGGCAGCGATTGCGGAGCAGTACCAGCAGGCTGCTGAGGCTCAAGCCGCCGCTACTGCTTCAATGGAGGTAGAGCCAGCGGAGGCTGTCCCTGCTGCAGATGACGCGGAGGACAATGCAGCTGAACCTGCACCGACGGCTGAAGAGCCAGAGGAATTTCAACTCAAGAGGTATGTGATCACAATGAGATACCGCTGCTGACGATTGCAGGGATCGCGAGAACACGACTCTCCTTGTCACCGGTCTGGCTACGGGTACAGAGGAGGCGCGCGTCTCCTCCTTCTTCGAGTCGTGCGGCAAGATCAGGGAGATCACGATGATGCCTGGCGACGAGTTTGATGCCGCCCTTGTCGAGTTCCGCTTCGCGGACGCTGTTCCCGCAGCTCTGGACAAGGATCGCAAGAAGATTGGTGGCAACGAGATCCGCATTGTCATGCTGTGGCGCTCGACGCTCTATGTGACCAACTTCTCCAAGAACGCCGATGATGCCGCCCTGAGAAAGATGTTCTCGCAGTACGGAAACATTCTCCAAACCAGGTGGCCGAGCCGCAAGTACTCTGATACTCGTCGGTTCTGCTACATCACCATGGAGACCCCAGCTGCGGCACAGGAGGCGTTGGTGCTCAACAACTTTAAAAACGACGAAGGCTTCGGCATGAAGGTCCTCATCTCTGACCCTTCTGCCAAGACGAAGCGCAGCGACGCCTCGGACACGACGCTGTTTGTTGGTGGCCTGAACGCAAAGTCCCGGGAGAACGATATTCGCAAGATCCTGCACACATACGGCACCATTACCAATGTCAAGCTCGGTTGGGACAAGGCGAAGAGTATCTGCAAAGGTTTCGCTTTTGTTGACATGTCAACGGCTGTGAGTAGGACATGTACGAAGATGAAGCATTGCTGACCAGTTTTAGGCTGAGGCCAAGGCGGCATTGGCTGCTGACGGCACATCGTACCACGGCAAGGGCCTCAAGGTTGTCATGGCAGACCGCAACCACGCCAACAAAAAGCCCGAGACGCGACCTCCCGGCCCCGTTGGCGCTCGTGCCGCTGCCGAGAAGCGTGCGCGCCAGGTGCAGCTGTACGACCTGCCTGAGGGAACCCAGGAGGGATTGTTGCAGCAGGAGCTGGAGAAGATTATGCCCGTGAAACGCTTGGAGATCTTTGCCTCGAGCAAGGAAGCCGTCGTGGAGCTCGAGTCCCAGAATGACGCTGGACTCCTGCTCATGCGCACCGAGCCCTTCATTTTCAACGGCGCGACAATTCGCATCGGCGAACGCGCGCCCCGTAACCGTCCAGTGGCACCTGCCGCTGCCGCTGCGCAGGCTGCTCCTCTGCCGACGTCGTCACTTGCATTTGCGCCGCGCGCCCGCAAGCCTGCCAAGGCTCTCCCCAGCGCATACCACGTGCCCAAGGCAGCAGCTGCGACTGCCGCTATTGCCGCCGAAGCACCGATTCCTCAGAGCGGCGCGACGGGTCAGGACGCGTTCCGGGCGTTCATGACCGCCACCAATGAGAAGCGCAGGGACAACCTGGACGAGAAGATTGCTGGGACAAAGTCCGGCGCGGACGAGCAAGGCGAGGCGAGTGCGGCGACACCTGCCGAGTCGCCCGATGGCAAGGTGGCTGGCACGAAGCGTGATGCCGAGGGCGAAGGGGAGGGTAGCGAGGCGAAGCGTGCCAAGAAAGAGTAGAATGTAGAAGAGGTCGTAAGCCACCAACAGTGGTCAATGCATTAGCTTTCCCCATCAGTGCCCAATGTGCAACGTGCGCACAGAGACGTCTTCTCCATGCCATCTTCATCGTTCCTACTGACATGTTACACATAGATAAACATTCTGCAGACACATTCTTCTTCATCTGGGGTTTAGAAGCGCTTACTTGCTGGATTGTTAGCATTATCCTACATGGCCAGAAACTCACTTCTCAAACCAGACGGTACGGCCGTTGACGTAGGTGGTGTAACCGAGCCAAGCAGCGTAGGGGGCGAGGAAGAACGCGGGGTTGATGGGCGCGAAGGTAAGGTCGTTGGCCTTGACGGCAAGGGTAATGACAGTACCGGTGAGCGCGGTCAGGTTGACCATGGCAGCGTTAGGCTGGTCCTCTGCAAGCACGTGTGAGTGGGATTTCCGGTGAAACAATTAAATTAATAAACTTACGGCCAACGAAGAGAGGGGCCCAGAGGAGGTTGAGACCGAGCTGGGCCCAGTAGAGACCCATGCAGTCTGAGGCATCCTTGGTGGCCTGGGGAGTGGCTCCGGCGTCAAAGGCGCGGACGATGAGGTGCGAGGCGTAACCCATGAGACCGTACATGGCAGTCCAGATCTGTTGACGGGTCAGTTTGGTCTCACGCGCTCGGCGGCAAGAAAACACGTACAGGAGAGAAGGCCTGAGCCTGGGCGGGCGAGGTCTGCGACTTGGGTAGACCAGTGCGACGGCTCTGGAGCTCGGTCGAGGCCCATCCACTGATGAGGCCGAGGCCAAGAGGGAGGCCGACTGTGGTTGGCGTGAGCAAGTGGTCCAGCGGCCAAGTCGCGACGACAGACGCGCCACAACACGACAGACGCGCCGCGCCGCCCCAAAAAAGGCGTGCAAGCGTGTTTGCGTAGTGTTCACACACGTTGTTGTGGCGTTTCACGGGTACTCACCAGCGACGGCGGGGTTGCGGCAGAGGGCAAAGCAAATCTCGGGAAGAGGCGACATTGTTTCGTACTTCGTTGATGTGGGAGAGAGTAAACGAAAGAGAGACGTTTGCCGCTTCTTGAACCCGCCAGCACGACGGTGGGAGGCCAGGCTGCAGCCAGTCACAGCAGTCGAGGCCGTCAGTGTGGGTTCGAGTGGGCGGCAACGGGGAGGGCATGATGCTGCAAGGTCTGGGCTTGCGGCCTGGGAGGCTATTGTTGATGTCACTATGACGTAGTGCCACTTGTTGTGCTGCCACCCACAGCCAACCCGCGAAGGACACAAGGGCTCAACGACGTCACGTGCGGCACTAAAGCGTTCCACAACCTGCCCACTTGGGGGAACGGCTGTTCGAAACAACAACGTTCGGCAAAGATCCGGCCATGGATGATGCGGCCGTGCATGCCGTGCACACAATCCGCTGACCTGCTGATCTGCTGATCTTCTCACAAGTTCTTGCATCTGCTCCCGCACCACCTCGTGTAGAGCGCGTGGCCTCCACCAGTAAACCCCTGAATATGGACGGTTGAATCCTCCACAGCCAAGTCCACCTGCACCCAACTTTTGGAACAGTGCTTGAACAACAACAAACGAGATCGCCAACGCTTCTTGCGCATGTTGAAGAGCTTTTGGCGTAGCATTCTACCTAAAATGAGCTCCCCAGCGCAACCCTTGCGCCCGATTGTGGCAGTGATCGGAACGACAGGCGTTGGCAAGTCGCAGCTTGCAGTGTCTCTCGCTCAATCCCTTGGTTCGCCATCTTCCTCCGCCTCGACGTCGTCTACACCAAAGCCAAACAATGCTGTCATTCTTTCGGCCGACTCTATGCAGCTATACAAAGGCTTGGATGTCATCACCAACAAGGTAACAGAGGAGGAAAGGGGTGGAGTTGAGCACTGGGGTTTGGATCTTGTTCAGCCTGGCGCTGGGGCAAGCTGGGAGCTCGGCAAGTGGTGCACGGAGGCGGGTAAAAAGGTTTGTCGACTTTAATGCTGGGCACTGTTGACAACTCAGGTCGATGAGACTCCTCTCTCCACTCTGCCAATTGTGTGCGGAGGCACGCACTACTTTATTCAGCACTTTCTATTTCCTCCAGCAGAGCTGAGCTTCGACCGGCCAGCCAAGCGATCCGCACCCGAGGACGGGCAACAGGTAGACGATCCTCTGGCAACGCGCTGGACACCCCCATGCCCTCGTCCCTCAGTTCCTGATGGCATGGACCCCGAGTTGAAAACCTTGCTGGATACGTTCTGGACTCCCAACGCTGTGTACCCCACGCCGCCGCCTACTGAGGAAGAGAATCAAGATCAAGCGGAAACGTCAGCTGCCGCAACAGCACGAAAGTCACGTCCTGTGGCAAACGATAGGCATGAACTGCTAAGCATCTGGCGAGTCCTCGAAGCAGTAGATCCAAACGAGGCAGGGAGGTGGCACTGGCGTGATGGACGAAAGGTCCGGCGAGGACTCGAACGCTGGTGGGAGCGTGGAGGCGGTGCGGTGAAGAAAGAGGTGGAAGAAGGACAGCCTGATGGTGGTGTCGCGACCAAGTATGATTCGTATGTTGAAGCAGAGCTGACCGTGTAGATTCCGCACGCTGATTTTCTGGGTGTACGAATCTGTTGAAACTCTGCGCCCCCGCCTTGACAAACGTGTGGACAAGATGGTGGCAGTGAGTTTTCTGCAATGCTTATATGCTGATGAAAGAATGGTCTGCTCCAGGAGATTGAGGAATTACGAGGCATTGCTCTCAAGATGTATGGTACTGCTGATGCCATCGATCATGCCGAGGGCATCTTCCAAACCATTGGTGAGACTTCATGGAAGCGCATTGCTGATCAACAGGATATAAAGAGTTTTCTGCTCTTCCGTTGCCAATGGGCGAGCGAAACTCGCAGTTTGAGTCCATGCTTGCACGGACAAAGTTGAGCACCCACCAGTACGCCAAGAGCCAGGTTAAGTGGATCAAGAAGCAGCTGCTGCCTACCGTCCGAGCCGCCAAGGCATCTGGCGGAGAGGTGTTTGTTTATGTTGTCCCCGGAGGAGCTTCTGGCGAACCTCTCGCTCGGGAAGTCTTGGATTGTAAGCTTCTATGCTTGTCAACCTCGCTGACATCCCAGCCTTCCTCGCCGGTAAGGAGCTACCAGACCCTTCTAAAGTTGGACATCCCGACGCAGGAGTACTATTGCAAAGTTTGGAGATGCAGGATGCCGTCCTCCCAGACACAGCCGAGTGGGTCTACGGAACAACCCACAGTCCACGCTAACTTGTCGCAGTCGGCAAATGCTCAATTCGCGCCGAGTGTGCGAGATCTGTTCAACCCCCACTGATCCCTTCTCTGTGAGAATTCAAGAATGGGACGATCATCTGACCTCCAAAATACACAAGCGGTGAGAAGTGAGCATCTGACCGTGTCTGACATCTGCAGCAACTCAAAGTTCACCAATATATCGCGCGAAGAGTGGATTGCCGCCGAGCGTGCCAAGGGCCTAGCTCGCAAGGCGGAGCGTGAGAAATTGAAGGCTGAAAAAGTGGCCTCAGAGCCCGAGGCAGAGGTGGGGTCTCCGTAGACCAGCTTATTGACCACATGCATGCATATTCTGGCTGCTTCTGAACATTCTTGCCATCAAGCATCAACACAGTTGTCAACATTTTGCCACCCAACGGAGTCAAATTCACGTGCCTTAACATGAACTTTCTGAAATCTTCCTGGTCGTCATGTCCGTCAACGGCGAGCTCGAAACCTCATCCATCGCCACATATACCACAGCTCAGACTATGAGCGGCGTGCCAGGACAATTTGCCGACGCAGAGGACGACTCCACTCCCTCGTCCGCTACCCCCGAGGTCAGGCAGGATGGGCGAGGATACATTGACGACAATGGAGTTACCGAGCTGGGTGAACGTGACCCCGTGGACGAGGTTGCGGCAGCTGTTGCTGCTGAGAGCGCGCAGTCTGCAAGGATAGATGACGAAAAGGATCAGGAGTCAGAGGGCTCAAGTGTGGAGGAGGAGAGGGATAGTGACGATATCGACGGAGGGTGGCCCAGCGACGAGGAGCCAGCGGCTGGCTCGAACCCAGAGCTTATCGAGGGATCCCTCAGCGACGAGGAAGCCTTGGACTGGGGAGTAGAGGATGAGGACTGGGAGCTTGCAGATGGTGGTAGGTTGATCTTTTCTCAGGTGACTTTACGTGCTAACTACTTGGCGCAGACTTCACAAAGCAATACAACCGCGCGCGTCAGACGTACTCTGCTGCATCTGGCCCCAGCGGCGGCCCTTCGCGTCCTTTGCCTGCGCGTAACGCCCACGTTCCTCGTCCCATTAAGGCCGCGCCTGCAACGGCGGGCACAACTGGCAAGGCGCTTGTGAACCCCGCAGCAATGGCAGCGGTTGCCGCCAATCCTAAAAAGGACTCCAACGCCAACCAGAAGGACAAGGCCGATCGTGCGACTCATGAGCAGGTCCTGGATTCTCGCACGCGCCTTGTTCTCGGTGCGTTGGTCAACCGAGGATTCTTTGGGGCCATCGATGGCTGTGTCAGTACAGGCAAGGAGGCCAACGTCTATCTTGCCTTCCCGTCGTCGACCCCACCGCCAGAGCCCAGTCCCTACCCAGAGACCCTCGCCGTCAAGATTTACCGCACATCGATTCTCAACTTCCGTTCGCGTCAAAACTACATTGTGGGAGAGCACCGCTTCCGTGGTGGTTATGCCAGCGCCAAGAATCCCCGCAAGATGGTTCGTCTGTGGGCTGAGAAGGAGTTGCGAAACTTGCGGCGACTCGTGCAGGGGGGTATCCGCGCCCCGATTGTCATTGAGCAGAGGGAGAACGTTCTCGTCATGGAGTTTTTGGGCGACGGCAGCAAGTAAGTTGGCTGTACCTAACGTGGATTTCTCATCTGACACTTCAGCGCTTCGCCTCGTTTGAAGGACGCCGAGATCTCCAAATCAAAACTTCCCCGTCTATACGCTGAGCTTCTGGTCGCCATGCGCCGGATGTATCACGCTTGTCACCTCGTGCACGCCGATTTGTCCGAGTACAACATTCTCTACCATAACTCGCACCTGTACATCATCGACGTGTCACAGTCGGTTGAGCACGACCATCCTTCGGCCTTTGACTTTTTGCGATCAGATATTCGCAATGTCGAAGACTTCTTTGTCAAGCGCTCAAACGGCGAAGTCAAAACCCTTGGCTTGCGACGCGCGTGGAGTTTCATCGTCGATGAGGACGTCGGTGTTCCCAAGGGAGAGGAGGAGGGAGATGAGGGAGAAGACCGTCTTTTGGACGTTTTGCGCGAGTGGCTCGCGCACGACTCTGGGCATGCGGCTGGCATCACCACTGTCGACGCTGAGGGTGTCTCGTTGACGCCAGCCGCTGCTGCCGCGGCAGCCGCCGCTCGGGCCGCCGCCACTGAGGTCGACGATGCTGTTTTCTTCAGCTCGTACATTCCACGTTCACTTGGAGAGGTGTACGACCCGGAACGTGACACCGAGCTCCTTCGTGAAGGCAAGGGCGATCAGCTCATTTATGCTGGTATTACCAAGCTCAACATTGTCGAGTCCGGTGGTGGCGCGGCCGCAAGGGGCCCCAATGTCCAGGAGGTCGGCGAGGAGGAGGGAACGGCCGAGGAGGACGAACCATTGCCCGAACCCACTGCGGACAGCGAAACATTTGCCGACGTGGACACAGAAGACGCCGAGCAGTCGCTTCCCTCAACGATGACCGGTACGGTACTTCAGCCTGCCCCAGCATCCGTCTCCAGCATGGACGGCGATGCCCCCATTTCCCCTGCTGAAGTCAAGCACCTCCGCAAAGCCAAGGGTGTGCGCTTCGCTGACGAGGAAGACGATGAGGCATTGGGGGAGAGCGCCGATGCTGATGAGGACACTGAGGGTGACGCCTTGCATGAACGCAAGCCCAGGGGTTTCAGGCATGAGGACAAAGAGTCCAAGAAGGTAAGTGGCCTGTTTGCATATGAGCACAGCCGAGGCGCTGATACAACCAGGAACGTAAGAAGGCCCTCAAGGAGGAGAACCGCGAGAAGCGCAAGGTCAAGATGCCAAAGGGCGAGAAACAGCGCCTGATCAAGAAGAGCTCTGGAAGGGGTTAATCTGTACTAGCATCAAAGGAGTCATCAATCAGAGCGAGTAGAGTCGTCTGCATGCACTTGCGTAGCACACGTCCGCCAGCACGATCATGCAGCCAGGATGACGTGGGCACACACGCGCGTCGCGTCGCCAACGCGGCGATCTCGTTAGAACGGGGCATTCCTAGTTGGTTTCATAGCTCACACACAATGACGGCATTGGCACCCGGGAATATTGGTATTGACTGCTCAGCGATGGCCGCCTTGACGTTCTTCTGTTCGTCTTGAAATGGATACAGATTCATCCCACCTTGCTAGAGCTCGTCAGTCTACCAGTAGGTTTGATCACATAGTGTCTCCCTCGCGTTCAGCCCTCTTTCGCGACATTTAACTCATAAGATCAATGTCCTCTCAACAGGCAGGACGACATAAACTTCTCCTTCGCCCGCAAGGACAGAGATCGCACAGCCGAGAAAACTGTGCTTCATTTCGTGTGTCGTTCAGCAGTGCATAATGTGTGTCTAGCGAGAGTCGTTTAGTGGGGCGGGTTCCGAGGAGCAGGAGACGGGCGGCGGGAAACCGCAGGTGTGGCCCCGCCGTCAGTGCTCGCGAAGTCAAGAAAGTGGAAGCGCAAGCGGTGGAGCTGTAGGGTGTCAGTTAACTTGCTTGCAAGTGGCTGAGGCGAATGAGACCGGCATGATATGCTAGGTTTGCTGTGGACGATTAAGGGAACGTTGCAGCGCTCATTACCCCGAGCGGTGTCGCTGAACACCGTAATCCCAAGCAAGCATGGCCACCGGCCTCGGCTTCAACAACGCGCGTGCTGAATGGCACACGCGCAGGGCGGCGTGAACAGCGCGTTCAATAAACTCACAATTGGCAGCTTGGGAACTAGGGCGATAACAAGCGCAGTAATATTGATGGCGAACAAGGTTGGGTCGTAATTTGTGTAGTGGGTGGAGATGAGGAACCTGGGCAAATCAGTCGTCGCGCAAGAATGTGAGAGCAGGTTGTACGTACAAGCCGATAGGAACACTGGTAAGCCACTTCTTCGCCGGGGTATATTGCGCTCCCTGGTCAATCTGCTCCCACATCGTGAGATCATCGTATGCACCGCCGGTGGACATTCTGTTTCGGTCAGCGGAAATTTCCACGTCGCCCACTGCCGACTCACGTTGTCTCGAAAGGAACGCCAGTCACGTGGTGGAACATGAGGAAAGAGAGCTGGGATGTAAGCATTGCCGCTAATAGCGGTATTGGGTGAGACGGCTCGGTGAGGGGTTGCTAAACACTGATTGCCCGACCTGGCCGCCACCCGCATCCATCACTCACAGCCATGTAACCAAGGTTGACAATCGTCCAGCTGAGGTCCTCGTTGATCCAAGGAATTGATCCAATGAGAACCTTTGCGATGAGGATAAGGACAGGATGAATCATCCAGGCGCCTAGAGAGTCAGTGCACAGTCCCGGTTCATAAATGGTGTCGGTAACACAGTGCAGCGCAAGCGCTCAGCCGCTGAATGTGTCCGCTTGAATATTTGACTCACCAGGTGCGTTGACCCATGCCGCATTATGGTTGGCGCCGACACCCAGACGGTCGTTGACATTGTCGGGCTCATCGCCGCCTACTTCGGTGACGGTCACAAGCGATCCAGAACGTGCGCGACCCTTGACGGGCTGCTGTGGTGCGAGGGTGGGTCCCGAGGAGCCGCGGCGATAAGAAGTGTATCCTTCTCCTTGACTGTTGTTAGACAAGGTGCGAGCAAAGGAGCTGCGGGGAGACGTGTTTCCGGTGCTAATGTAGCTGTTGCGGAAAAATTCAGTCTCAATGCCCTCGCGCAGTGGCTGCGAGACGGAGCGCGCACGCCCAGGTGACTGAGGCGGAGCCGCGAGAGATGCGGGCATGAGGAGCGATTAGGTGAAAGATGAAGGAGTGGGATTGGGTGAGTAAAGGGTTAAAAGCGCGCGGCGACGGGGCGCGGAAGAGGGCGATGAGCACGCGCTAGACGTGTGTTTGGCGTTGAATGAGAGTGGTGGCGAAGAAGAATGTCGATGCTGTTGGTGGTGATCGTGACGGCGGTGTCAGTAGGCCGTGTGTGGCAGCAATTATGTAATACACGTAATTTAATCCCGAGTCGTTCCACCACAAAGTTGTAGCGTCATTTCATTCATGTCATGCACTTTGGCCATGCACAGTATATACGGCCACAACTTGATCTAGAATGCAACAGGACGCCCATTAAGAGGCTTGCCACGGTTACGGCGCAACTTGTCGAGCTCCTTGGCCTGGCGACACGTCAGCAAACTGCGCACTGCCGTCTCTAGCCACGTTGACCGGCAAAAGCAACGTGTGCCACTTACCTTTCGGCCGCTGACTGTCGTGGTCTCGATCGTGCCGTACTTCTCATCTTTGACCTTGCTCAACCGAATCGGTCGGTTACCAACATACTTGCCTGCCAGTTAGAACCACTGGGGGGCGCCTGGTTCATGACTTACCATCCATCTCCTTCCATGCTTTGAGGAAATCCTCGGGATCCTTGAAGGCAATGAAGGCGTACTTGGCCTATAGAGTTAGACGTTTACGCTGGAATAAACAACGCACCTTTTGACTCAAGTGGTCCCGCACAACTTTGCACTTGCAGTATGTCCTATACTTGTTGAACGCTTCATCAAGGGTGCGCTCGCTCACGTCGTTGGACACATCGCCAACGAACAGGCGATACCATTCTGAGTGATCAGCGTTCTGTAGCGTGAAATTCCCCGAAGTACTTTCCCCGCTCCCCCGATGTTGAGCAGTACTCACTAGGATCCCAGTCTAGCAACGTCGGATCCTCCCAGGTGCGACCGCCAGCTTTACGAATGACAGTCTGTCGTTTACCAGTACGATGGACGAGCTTTCCCTTGCCCTGGGGTGCCTTCGTCTCTCCACCCGGCACGTATACAGAGCTCTGCTCTATCATATCCGCGTCAAGAAGCGGTGGCGCATTGTTAGTCTGGATGCGGTAACCGTTGGCATCGTATCCCGGGGTCGCATATGACCCGGCGGCTCCCCCGTGACTTGCTGGGCCAGCTGCGGACGTCGACGGACCCGCGCTAGACGCTCCAACCGCTGAATACCCGTTCGTCATGGCAGCAATTGCAGCAGCATCGTACCCTTGCTGAGCATAGTACTGCAACGTCAGGTGAGGGTAAGAGAGGGTGGGTAAGGAACTTACAGCTGCCCACTGTGAGCGTCAGCATTGAAACTAGCGGCCTCACTAATGATACTACTCACCGCTGCTGCGTGCTCCTCTGGGGTGTAATTCTGCTGCGCGTCGCTCATGGAAGGTTGGGTGCGATGAACAAGAGTGTTGTTGCTGCACGAGACCGTCTCGGCGCTCAACTTGTCCACATTCAGGCACGGAAAGTACTTCCGCTTTCGATGACAACTGGGATGTGATTTTCCAGCCAACGTCCACTTTGTCGACATTTACCAAATATCTACCCCAATGTCGCGTGCCGGCTCCTCTGTGGGACGCTTAGCAGCTCGCGCAGCTGTCCATCGGGTCTCTGCGCGTGTCGGTTCTTTCAGCACTTCGGCATCATACTCCGCCGTCGCCACCGTGCCCGACGATGCCAAGCAACCCAAGCAACCACTGCAACTCGAAGGGAGACGCTCAGGCGGTGCGTATTCGCAAAGCGTAGTATAGAGCTATGCTGATGGAGAAATTAAGGCTTCAATGGTCGTCACCCTGCCAGGAATCTTGCCTATGAGCTCCTGGCTTTGAAGAAGGTGAAGCAGGACAACAAACCGCCTTCTCCCAGGGAATACCTCTCTGTCATGACCGCAGCCGCCGAATACAGTGGACGCAGGGGGCTTAATAGGCACTCCGGTGTTGACGATGTCGTCTCAACTGTTGTTGAGCCTTCTCTTGGTCTTGACGTTGCGCTTGCGGCATGGCGCGATGCCGAGAAGAGTGGCGTCAACCTTGGAACTGATGCCTTTGATGTCCTTCTCAAGGTGAATTGTGTAATGCCATGCTGCATGGTCTGAAGCTGACTATCAGTTCTCGTTCGTTCATCCTGAGATCGTTCCTTCTGTTCTTCTTACCCTTTCGGAGAACGGCATTGCCACAGCAGCCACCTACAACACCTTGGCAGCTGAGGCCATTTCTCGCGCGAACCTTGAGAAGCTCGTCCTTGTCCTAATTGAGATGCTTGAGCAGGAGATCGTCCCTTCCAGTTACCTTGTTAGTCACGCTATCCGCGTTGCGTGTGAGGGAGACTGCCCTCGGCTTGCTCTTCAGCTTGCCGAGCGCATCGAGGCGATGCCCGGCGCAGATCGCGTCCCGTCGGGGTCATGGGTGAACATTTTGTCAGCGAGTGCCTCGAACCAATACGTGAGTCACGAAGGGAGCCGTTAAGGTCATTCTGACGCCACAGCTTGAGGGTGTGCTCGAGGCATGGACGCGATGCGTTACCAACAGGGCGTACACGCCCGACGAGGGCCTCATTCTTGCCGTTCTGTCCGTTGCTGGCCGCTGGGGCAAGACCGAGCTCGCAACTGCCGCTATCGCACAGCTACCTGAGATCAATGTTTGCCCCCGTGAGGAACATTTCGCGCCACTGGTCGCTGCGTTCTGTGTTGAGGGCCGTGTCCCCGAAGCTCTGGAGATGCTGGGCAAGATACGTGCTGCTGGCATCAACCCCGGACGGACGACGTCGACACCGGTCGAGGCCCTGTTGTCCACTCCCGAGCTGCTCGACCAGGCATTCTACACTCTTGAGGACATGTACGCTGCCGGCAAGCCTGTGGATGTTACTGCCCTCAACGCTGTTGTTCGCGCAGCCGAGGTTGCAGAGGACCTCGTTCGTGCTCGCGCCACGCAGTTGGCGGCCAAAGACCTCGGCGTTGAGCCCGACGTTGAGACCTTTAACTCTGTTCTCCGGGCTGCCGTCACTGCCAAGCACCGTTCTCTGGGCAACTCTGTCCTCGCAGATCTCAGTGCAGCTGGGGTTCAACCTGACGAACACACGTACGACGCAATGATTCGTCTCTGCCTGACCCAGCCCGAGTACGACGATGCCTTCTACTACCTGGAGAAGATGAAGTCTGCTGGCTTCAAGCCCACGCGCCGCCTCTACCAAGGCATTGCCAACAAGTGCTCGTATGCTGGCGACGGACGATGGAAGCTGGTTGCGGATGAGGCCCAGACTCTTGGTTTCACAATCAGGGGCCCTACGGAGACTGCCGACAGGCGCGCCTCTCGCTTCGGCGACGGAGGTTGGAGTGGTGGCGCTCGCGGCGCTCGCAACACCGGCGGCGCCAGTTTCAGTTGGCCCCGTACGTCTCCCGTGGACAAGTAGATGGGGATAGGTACACACTGAAGATGTATGCATTGCACTTAGGACAACAGAACCACAATTCTTGTGTAACCAAGTAAATGGCTTCCCCTTACAATCGCGACGAGACCTTTCTACTTGTCTCGAGGTACCGCTCCATCCCAGCACCGAGACCAACTGGGAGCTCGTCGTCAAGCGAGTGCTCCTCAAAGTCGCCTTCGTCCTCGTCGGGGTCAGCAAAATAACTACAAAAACCGCAAGCCGCGGCCATTACTCACCTCGACCACTTGACGGTCTTTCAACTCGACGGCGTCAAACTAGGCATTAGCTGGGTACACAGCACTGCACTCACGCTCCAGTCGCGCTCCACGCCGCCCGGGAGGTAGTCGGCGCGGCCATTGTACACGACCTCCCATGCGCCTGTTCCGCCACTGCTTACGCGCTTATACAGTGACGTGCAGGCGCACCCTGCGCACACTGTTCGGTCGAGCTCGCCAGTGAGCTATGCTGTCAGTATGAGGTTCAAGCACCCCAAATCACTCACCTCACGACCCAGCGCGATCACCGTCGCAGCGTGCCCAAAGATTACTGCTGTCTTAATCCCAGCTTCGTCCATGCGTGCAGTCCACGCGTCGACAAAGGTCGCGATCCGGTCATGAATTCCAAACACGTCCTCGCCATTCCTGTCTGGGTACACTGTGCTGGTATAGTCTTTGCTCAGCGTTCCGGGCGGGAACAGTGGTTCCAGGGCCTTGGGGTCGGGACGGGGGTGCAGGCCCGTCCCCTGCTTCGCCGGCGCGTACCATTCCGCGACGCCGTGATCAAGATGAATAGGTATCGATGGGTGTCCATCGGGAACTTCAAAGGGTTGGAGGAAGGGAGAGGAGGTTGACTCTGAGCCGGGTATAGACGACACAGGAAGGGTGAGGGCTTGGGCAGTGGGGAGGGCGGTCTGAACGCATCGGTAGAAAGGCGATGAGACAATAAACTCTGGGCGTGGGGTTGCAGTCGACAAAAACGTGCCGAGACGCGCGGCTTGTTCGAGTCCTGTTGCGGCCAGTGGGTGGTCACGGATCATTCCTGTCCTGCCGACTTCCTCGGTACGGAGATTGGACCTGGAGATTAGTCGGCAAGGACCACACCTGGTGGCTGGTAGATGGGCCGGGGGGGTGCACTCACCGAAAACCATGCCGACAGATGTAGATGTACTCCAACATGATGCTGGCGTTGGAAGGCGGAAAGGATTGCGAACTGGATGGAGAAAGAGGAATAGTGGGGAGAGAAGTTGTCAATAGTCCCGGTTACTTAACCGGACAGCCCGTCGAACATCGGCTCTGACCGTCTGGGCACTACCTTACCAAATCACCACAATGGCGGACGGCGACGCTGCCATGGCATGCTCGCAACAGACTGCGTCGGAATTTTGACAGCTATGTACACTCTCAGATCCCGCGGAAGTCTGTACATCTGTGGTGCAGGGCGAATAGGGGCTCGTCACAGATTGATTCCACTGACTACATTAAGTGAAGCGGTTTTTTGAGGGTAGCTCATTGAGTCTGCAACCACGCTTTTCTTCATGCACACCAGTTTTTATTTAGCACAGTAAATCCAGCGAATGTCTTCCGGTCCATGAAAATCAATACGAAAACGAATAAACACTGCATCACGGCTCCCCGCACAAGCATGAGTGAACTGTTTTAATGAATAATTTATATGTGGCACTTCTGATCTCCCTCAAAAGCCACTCTTGGCACTGTTGCAGCTCGCTAACAACTCCCAGCGAGGTGTCGCCAGCAGAGTAAATCGCAGGCTCACCGACCTAAACCAAGCATCAAAGGACCAGACCGTCGGAGCGTACTACCGCCAACACCAAGGCGAAATATTAATATCGGCCGAGAGCCACACGTCTCGTCAAATTTCACCTCCACCGGTGGCCACCGGCGACCACCCCACTGCAACTTGTGGTTTGGCAGTTGGTGGCAGCACTCGACGCGTTCACTACCCTACCCTGTGTGTGGAACATCACTGACACCAGAGCGACACGAGAGACGGACCAAACAAACTGGGCATCTGCTTGCGGAACTCTTATCTCCAGTGCACTCGGTGCTACACCAGCCTGTAGCATTAAGGCATCAAGGGGACAGAAGCACTGCGCAGCGCACCCCGTGCAGGCAGGCAGGGTGACGGTTGAGGACAGCGTTGCACTGAGACATCAGCGTGCCCGCATACTATTCGCCTTGCTATCTTCTCCGTGTGATCAGCATGTCTTCATGTGCCCCCAGTCAACCCCGTTCTTCCCCATGTGCACCTCTCGCTCTCTTCTCTCCCCATATCAAGGCAACCTCGTCATTCTCGTCAGATGGCAAAAGTACATCGCTGAAACACCAAGCTGGCATCAAGGTCATGCGGTATGCATGCGCGGTGTCCCAAACGTCTCCCTCATGCTGCCCCTATTGCAAACGAGGTGATACGCTTAGTAGCCGAAGGCGGCGAGCTTCTCGTCGGCGGGAGCCGAGGCGGCGGCCTTGGCGCGGACCTTGCGAGCGGCCTGCTTGCGCTCGAAGTAGGCCTGGCCCTTGACCTTCCGCTTCTCCTCGAGGCGGTCGACAACGTCCTTGTAGCCCCATCCGACCTCGTGCGAGATGCGCTTAAGGGTGGCGTACTTGCGGCCGGGCTTCAGGCGGAGGACACGGAGGGCGGCGGGGACGACAACCTTCTTGACCTTGTCCTGGGCGGGGGGGACACCCTCGTAGAGCGAGAGGCGGCGGAGGGCGGCGGCACCACGGGCCGACTTGTGGGGGACCATGCCGCGGATGGCCTTGTAAAGGATCCTCGAGGGAGCGCGGTGGTGGAAGGGACCCGACTTCTTGGGGTTGACAATGTGGCGCTCTGCAATGGGTTAGAGACTGAAGCAAGATGGCAAAAGAGCAGACGCACTGTGGAGGTAGGCGTGGTACTTGAGCTTGTTGCGGAAGAACGAGCCCGAGACGTTGATCTCCTCGCAGCGGACAACCGAGACCTTCTGGCCCGAGAGGATCTGGAAGAGTGGCGCGCAGACAATAAAGGAACGAGACGAATCGAAGAAGAGAAGAGCATGTGGTCAGCACCAGTTCGCGATTTCGACATTTCCTCGACACGTCGACCCCAGCACAGCACAACGCAGACCGCGAATGCACACACAACAGCGCCGCGGCGTGCCCTGCGTACACCGCGTCCCGCCGCTCGCCTGGCCCATCTCCTCGTCGTCCGACTTCACGCCTTCTCCATCCCAAAATTCCTCCTCCTTCAATCTTGGCCGCGATACCCACCTGCTTGGAGATGATCGAGGCGAGACGACCAAGGAGGTGTCCCTTGCCGTCAATGACAATGGGGGTAGACGAGAAGCTCGACATCTGGAGTGGTGCGCGATAGGAGATTGGCGAAAGGAGGGGGGACAGAAATGTCGAAATTGGATGTGCAGGGACAACGAGAGACGCGCGATTTTCGAGAGTTTGAGGTAACACAAGGAGGAGCAAATGTTAGCACGTCTGTGATGTGTCTAGAGTCGGCCGGTGTACGCACTTTTGGGGATACCTTGAGGGTTGAAGGATGAGGACCAGACGTCGACAATTCTGTTGCACCACCCTGCAGCACCAGCCAGCAGGAGCAGTCCACACCCAAACCGCAGGCACAACTTGATTTTTCTCCGTATCTCCGACATGGACACAGAGTATGGCATTTAGCCACGTGGCCAAACGCCGACGTTTTCGGCGCCATCTTCTTGACGATCAGTTGGTTTCAGGTACCTCTGGCCAGAGGCCAGTGGTGGATTGCGTCCATGCGCGCGTTTCCTGGCCTTCGTGGTGCACATTTAGTGTGGACCACGGGTCCAAGCTCCACGATCCACGATCCACGATCCACTGTACACTGTCCCACGGTCCCACGGCCCACGGACGAACGCCTGCATGGAATCGAGGATGCTTGATAGCCTGTGCACCTGATATTACATCTGATGACTGATTACTGTTCTGCAGCTCTGCAGAGTATGTCTGGCATGATCCGGCACACGCTGAACACTCGAACACTCCAATCATCGTTGGCACCGAGATGGCAAGCGTAGCAAGCACCACTGGGCGTGACGACCATGACACCGGCGTCGTGCGTCGTGTCCACGCCACTGTCGGGCTCAAAGTACCATGCGTAAGTAGGGTCATCGACCTGTTCTGTCATTCTGAACAGGGTGCTGGGACCACCACCCCGCCAGGTTTCAACGTAGTCTAGTCCGATCGTCGTCCCGCTCGTTCAGCTTCATGTATTGACATTATATATGCTGCCAGCTACCAGTTCATGATCTTCACGACTCGCGCCGGCAGCTATCGTGCTGATCCACTGTACACTGTACACTGTACACTGTGCCACCACTACTGTACAATCTGGCCTGCATTCTGCCACTGCCGCTGCCAGAGCGTCAAGCGTCAAGGTTACCAGGGCCACGGCCTTTGACTGCGGATAGTTTAAAACGAGGCACCCACCATAGGCAGGCGTGCCAGCTCATATCACTTGTAGCCTCCCATATCGACATCGACGTTACTTGTCAACAGACTTAGGAAGGCAGAAGCGCAGTAGAAGAGGGCTAAATGTTCCGAGTCTCGTGTGCGAATTGCAGCTTGGCTACCGCGTCCTCGCACCTCAGAGCCAGGACACTGCGAGCACCACGAGCCACGGGCCGTCGGCCGCCGGCTGCGCTGCCTACAGGATGAAGACGCGCCTGGTGCATTCATCATGGCCAGTAGTGATTCATGATGAATGGGAATGGGCGTCTGAAATGCGCAGCAGAGATGGCACCTTCGGCCAGACGCGCAGGTATGGCAGGGCACACGGAATTCAGGAAACAGAAACCTTGATGGTCGATGCGAGCTTGGAACATGCAAAACACGTGTAGATCCCTGAATCTATCGCGCATTGGGGGGCATATCCTGCACAGACTTTTGTCGATTTCCTCTGATCCTCTGATGCTCAGACCTTGCTGCGGCGCAGAGGGTCCCCCTGCTCCCGCCAGCAGCGCCAGCCGTCGGCCGTGCCAGGTCCAACCCCTGCCGTGATACCGTTTTACGTACAGTCCTGAATGGCGGACTTGGGGCCTTGGCAGCCGGCCGGGCTTGGACCACAGCAGCCGCCGCGGCAGTTGGGTCCTGGTTTCGCAGCCACGGAAGGAAACCTGATACCATATTGTCTACTACACGTAGCACCGCGACCAACTACTAGTTGCTACATACTACTCTACTATCCATCTCTTGCATCTACAACCACATTCTCCGCGCGCAGCCGCCAGTCTCGCCTCACACTGGAGTCGTCGCCTGTACGCCATCAGCTCATATATTGTTTACGAACCCCAACCAACCCCTTCCCATTATCGCAGAACGCCGCCGCGTCAACGCCTCTGATAAACCCTGGCGCATCACTTCGTTCGCTCAGCGACACGCCCCCCTATTCCCTTGTTCCTTCGTTGTTGGCTCGCCAGGTCGTCTGTTGCCAACACCAGCACTTACAGCCTCTGGTCAGGCTCACAGACATCCAATACTCATCGACGCCGTCAGCCACGCTTCGTGGCATTCCTCAGCCCTCCACTGGTTCACCTTCTGCACGTGCAAGCCTGCAACGCAACTCCGGTAGAGATCTTTATCGTCAGCGACCTGGCGACCCCGCTCTAGACACTGTGCTGCAGCCAGTCTCCCGTTAGAGACCAGCTTTGCTAGGTGTTTCCAGCCGGGCTCAGTGTCCCCTTTGAGCCTTGCGGCACGATTGATTACATGTCCTTTACAGAGTCGTCATCCAACAGCGCCTCGGCGTCACCTCCCGAGAGCCCTCCCATTCTCACCCCTGCATACTCTACGCCCCAAGTTACTGCCATGGCCACGTCCACTACCGATATTGAGGCAACGTCCCTAGGACGCGCCAAGTCTCCGTCAACAAACGAAGTGGCGTCCTCTTTTCCCGCCAACGGCAACTATGTTGACCTCTCCAACGAGTCAACCGCAGAGCGGATCGGCGCCCCTCATTCTTCATCTCCACCCAGAGCTGCTCACATCTCGCCTCGTATCCCGACAACCGAGGCGTTTGCGAGTTCCTCTGCCGCTACGGTGCCCGACGGCTACAGGGAACGCAATGCGGGGACTCGGCCAACGATTCAAACTGGTTTCATTTCTGGAACGCCTCCTATCATGACGCCAGTTGGGCCGTACACACCAACGGACGGCAAGAAGGAGCCACCGGCCGACTATGAGTACGAGCAACGCTTCCCGCTGTCAGGTAACGGCAATGCCGCGCCACCCGAGTCCAAGAAGTGGTCCGACTCTACGCCTGTGTGGCTGGGCATGTACTTTTTCTTCAATCTCGGTCTCACGTTGTTCAACAAGGTGGTGCTCGTGTCTTTTCCCTTCCCCTACGTGAGTGCGTCTCGTGAGATGCGGTGCTGACTGAGCAGACGTTGACCGGATTGCACGCCCTCTCTGGCTGCGCTGGGTGTTACATTGCACTAGAGCGTGGGGCATTTGTGAGTATACAGAATTTCAGCTCTTCTAACGGCTCAGGTTCCCGCGCGCTTGACCCAGAAGGAGAATCTCATCCTCGGCGCGTTCTCTGTGCTCTACACGATCAACATCGCTGTCAGCAATATCTCACTACAGCTGGTCACAGTTCCGGTACGTAACCTGCAGGTTGTGGATGAAGTGTTCTGACAGAGCAGTTTCACCAAGTCGTCCGTGCGGCAACACCAATGTTTACAATCTTCATCACTGCCACCTTCTTGCGGCAGAAGTTTAGCATCATGAAGATTGTCAGCCTCATGCCCGTCATTGCTGGCGTGGGCTTTGCGACATACGGCGACTACTACTTTACTGCCTGGGGCCTCATCTTGACCCTTTTGGGTACCTTCCTTGCCGCGCTCAAGACGGTAGTCACCAACGTGATTCAAACCGGTGGTGGCGGACGGCTGAAGCTTCACCCACTCGACCTGCTTATGCGCATGTCGCCCCTGGCCTTTGTCCAGTGTGTACTGTACGGCTGGTACACTGGCGAGCTTGAGCGTGTACGTCGTTACGGAGCGACACAGATGACGCGCTCCAAGGCTATTGCGCTCCTCATTAACGGCATTATCGCGTGCGGTCTCAACATTGTGTCGTTTACCGCGAACAAGAAGGCAGGCCCATTGACCATGACCGTGTCGGCAAAGTGAGTACCGTGGTACAAGCTGCCAGTCGTACTGACCAGTCCAGCTGCAAGCAGGTCCTCACGATCGCCCTGGCCGTCTTCCTGTTCAACCTGCACATTACCATTACAAACGGCATCGGCATCATGCTGACCCTCATTGGCGGCGTGTGGTACGCCTACGTAGAGTTTTCCGAACGTGCACGCAAGCAAAAGGAACAAGTGCGTTTAAGTAAGAGCGGCCCGGAGAAGGCATAGGCCGCGCCAATGTCTGCCTGCTCAATCCTGTACACATCATGTCGGTGCGGCACTTGTCCGCACAACCAGCTATCATCAAAACTCATCACAACTTCATATTCGCCTTTGGTCCTGGGGACGGGGCTGCGCACATGGCGCGGGCCGCATTGTTAGAACGATAATGTCATGCATCTATCATAAGGGAACTGCACGCGTTGCACACGCTGGGCGTGATGCAATGTGGCCGGTGTAATGCGCTGTGAAGGAGGAAGACACCTGCCGTGATGATGCGTCTTACCTGTTGAGTAGCGCAAGTTTGGGCACTTCGCGAACTTGCAGAACCAGACGCGCACCAAGAGCCACTATCACCTCAGATGTTCACAGCGTTGCGACACAAAGTCAGTGGCAAGAACACAGAGCACACCCCTGCCTCGGGGGCCGCAGTACATCTCGTCTCAAAACTTAGAGCGCGGCCGTGTCAGCGCAAGTCAGTCAAGTTAATAACGGCTAGGCTTGTTTCGTTTCCTCTTGCATGCTCTACTATAACCACCGCTACACGCCTAGAGCGAGTCGCCGGTAGGGTCGAAGTACCTCCACTGGTCGGCGTCGGGCTTCACCTCGAGAGGCTCCCATCTGTGCGTGTCAGCCGATCATTCTTGGTATGGGCAACAGGGGCCGCTGCCTCCGAGCTATGGGTGGCCTGTCGTTGAGAGGACGGGAATTGAACGAGTGTCCCCTCTCGCCTCACTCCCAACGCATAGGTGCGAGTGCAAGAGGACATATCTCCAGGACCCACACCCAAGGCCTTGACCAGCGCTCATTACCCTCTTCTCGCCAGCATCGCAGGTACTCACGCCTTCCACTCTGCCATCTTTGCGACAAGCCCAGCCTCAGCCTGGGCATCCTCGATCGCAACCTCGACAATGATGCCAAGCTCACGCTCAACGGCAGCAATATCCTCGCCCGCACGCTCAACAACCGCCAGGCGGTGCTTGGTGAGGGCCTCGGTGGCCTGGCGGTACACGCTCGAGGCGGGGAGGGCGGAAAGCGCCGTGAGGGTCTGGCCGTAGACCTGGGTGAGCGCGGGGAGGGGCTTGGGGTGGACCGCAAGACCGGTAATGCCAGTAGTGGCCTTGAGGGCCCTGCGAGGTGTCAGCTATGCACACATCGGAGACCGAGGTTCGAGAAATGGACAACCAGACATGTCGTCGAGGCCGTGATGTCGCGGCACGTTTCCGAGGAACGGCTCGCTGCAGATCCTTCGGTCAAGTTGGAGCGTGCAAACTTACTGGGCGGCGTAAAAGAGAGGGCGAGTGGCACGGAGCATGTTTGGGTATCCGGGGGGTGTGGCCGGTGGTTGTTGGTGGTTGATACAGACGACGAGCACGGAACAGAGGATAGAGCAAGGTGAGAAAGTGACCCTGACATTGTTCTCCGGTGTCAGGCTCTTTTTACTTTCAGCCAATGAACCTGAAAGTGGAGGTCAACACACGTCAACCGAGTTGGACGCGCAGAGTTAATGTGACAGTCGTCAGTTGACTTTCTTCATTCTGCAATGTCTTGAACTCTTTTCTACTTGCAATACATCAAAAATAAGAGACTGCACTGGTGCACATGCGTAGAACGCGTCGTCTGCCATGAGCACCCCTCCTCCAACCAACGTCCTTGCCGCTCCGCCGCGCTCACCGGCTACCCCAAAGGCGCCTCGGGCGGCCAGAGATGGAGACGATGCAGGAGGCACTCGAGTTGTCAGGGAGCTAGGAGGTGGCGTTAGGCAAGTTATTTCCACTGGTGAGGGGAGTGCGTCTTCTCGCGGAAGAGTGAGTTGCCAGCACCTGAAAGTACTGACGACAGGTGTCAATGTATGTGACACTCTTCAATGGTGGGTTACAGCCTTGCGTATGGCACTGACAATCAGAGATGATCACTACTGTTCTGGATTCTGAAGAGTACCTCTTCACGCCACGGGAGCTGTGGGTTTTGAAGTATATCGTTGCTCTGCCATGTGAGCTCTCGATGTCGAATGCTCTGACGACATAAGATGAGGCTCACTACCTGCTCACTCGTTTGCTGCTGCGCCGTCCACGCAAGGTTCATGCTCTTGGGTCTTTGGTTGCCGCATATTCTCCTGAAATTGGCGAAGAGGGTGTGCAACGTGCGGCCCAAACCCTCTGCATTCCCTTGGATGTGCCACCAGAAGTCGCAGCAACTGATGCGCCGCCCGAGTCCCCAACGCCTCCCAATCTCATCAAAAATGAAGACACGACGGGCACCTCCAAGCCCTGGGCTGGGATTCCGACGCCGCTGAGCGCGCAAGAGGAGCGCGCAGACCCTGGTTTCGCCGAGGCCATCCGTCGAAGTCTCTGGGAGCAGGAGGTCGGCAGTGTGCCTATGGACGTTGAGGATGAGAGTCAAGATGCAGGACCATCCCGCCCAGAGATGAGTCGCTCGGAATCGGCGTCGTCGGCAATAGCAACGCCTGCTACGCCTCAGGAAGACGACCTTGCCAAGCCATTTTCGCTCCTTCCGAAGGAGGCACCACCGATCACGACTTTGGCTCACGACGAGTCTGAACTGGATCTTCGAGCGCTCATGTCTTGTATCTCTGGAGACGATTTGCGACGGATTGCACGGGCTCGCAAGGTTCCAATAGGCTTGCTGGTGACACGTGAGTCGGTCTGCAACGCGCTGTACGACATTGCACACAAGCAGACGACACTTGGCTTCGCCCCGGTCAGCCGCAAAGGCAAAGAGCGTGCTAGCGTCAACGGTGTGGATAAGCCCTGCAAGACGACATCGGAACGCCTATTGGTCGCGCAGTTGCTACCTTGCCTCGGTGGCCACGTTCTGCAGGTCGACCCCATATTGTTCGCGCTGATTGCTCGTGTCAACCTCATCTTTTCCCGGACACCGCCGGCTACGTCCATGGGACCGGCGCTTCTTCTTCCTCCTATTCTGGTTCAATCGCAGCGTCGACATTATCCAGATTACGGGGCGCCTACACGAAGCACGATATGGAAGGACCGCAACGAACTTTTGACGTGGGAGCGGGCCGTGACTTGGGAGGTGCTCGTGTCAGACTCGCTCGGCGACAACTGGGCCGAGCAACGTGCACGTCCTGGCGCATTTATGCGAGGTCCGCAACTGTCGCGGACGGATGGCGCAAAGCTCGTTCGCGGGGTGTGGGAAGAAGCCTGGATAATCTGGAAGAGCATGGTCGCCGGCGACCGTGGAGATGCGATACCTCCAGCCCAACAACAAGGAGGACTCGCCGGTGACCGGTTTCAGACAGGTCATGTGCTCACGCGCATCATGTACAAGAGTGCCGAAGCTCTGGGAGTGCTGCACGAGTACGATAAGGAGTGCGAGGTGCTTCGCGCATTGCTAGCCCAACGGCGATGGCGTCGAGGCAAGCGAGGTGCATGGTATTCTCGGCTTGCGCTCGTTCTCATGACGCACTACAACGCAAATTTCGAGCAAAAGGTTGCAAAGCTGGAGGAGGCAACACAGGTGTGCATTGATGCTCTGCTGGATGAGGACACACATTTGAGTAGGTCCAAGTATGGGTTCGTCGCTGATTCCAGTATATCGTCCAGGACTATCGAAACGCTTGACTCGGCTGGAGAACCGGCTCAATCTTGCGGCAGATGAGCGGCATATTTCATATGCGCAGCTGCTCGAGTGTGAGACGCGCGAGCTCGTAGCACCTCGCGTGGAGCAGAACAACGGCCAGGTGCGGACCAACAGTACTGGCAGCATACCGAGGCGAGACAGCGAAAGGGAGGCGAGCTTGGGGCTAGGGCACGACGAGCCTAGCCAGCCTGCGCAACACCAAGTCGGCAAGAGTGTGTGGATGGGCCGCGATGGTGAGGTGACTGTGGAGGGGTGGGTGTTGGAGTGGTGGGAGGACAAAGGCTACCAGGGGTGCGTATTTGTCGCTGGCAGTGTCTGACGCCAGGTTCCACGCCGAGTCCTCAATCCTTACTACTCTCTTTGCGATTCTCATGTGGCCAGTGCTATTTCACCCTCTTCCTGGTGCATTTGAGACCAAGTACCAGACGGCGCCTCTGGATCTCGGCGAAGACAGCTTTGCGCGAGCTCGACGGGATCTTATCGAGGAGCGCCTCGCTGCCATGGAGCGAACCGAAACGGCCTTGGAGATGATGCGCGAGGTGAACGCACGCGAGCGCTCTCGCGATACGTGGGCTGTGGGCCTGAACTGGGACTATGGCGCCCGCGAGCTGGAAGAGATTGTCGAGTGCCTTGGTGGTCGGGCTTTGGCTGCCATCTGCCGCATGCTCAGTGAAGAGTACCGTCACCGCGCTAGTGGTGTGCCGGATCTGATTGTGTGGAACTATGCCGAGCGCGTGGCGCGATTTGTGGAAGTCAAGGGACCGGGCGACCAGCTGTCTGAGACCCAAAAGGTGTGTTGCTATACAGGATAGGTGCTGACGGCAGGTCTGGATTGATGTACTGCTCTCGGCTGGTGTACAGGTGGAGGTCTGTCGCGTCAAGGCCCAGGGCGACGAGGACAAGCCAAAGGCGCGACGCAAGAGCTCTGGAGGAAAGAGCGGAACGGATAAGAGGGGTCCACAAGTGGCACGAGCCAGAGCCAAGCAGAAGGCGGATGAGGAGCCTATAGTCATCGACGACAGTGATGAGGGCGAGGAATCCACAAGGAAGCGAGCTAGGCGTTGATTTGCTGTAGACAGTATCATGTAGCATATGTACTGTATATCCTGTCAGTGACAGAAATTCTTCACGTTGCGCAAATCTTGGCAAGTTGGCGCAAAGGTTTTCTTCCAGTAGGAAGAATTCAGCGACTCGTAATGATTATTCTGCTTGGGATCGTCACACAGTCTGGAATCTGGTCGCGACCGAGAAACTTTGACTCATCCTTCTGGCCGATCACCCGATCCCAACACGTTCCACACACGGATGCCTGACGCTGATCCATCAACCGGAGCGAGACTGTGTGTGTTCGCGCCTGCACATTTATCGGCGCCGAATGAATGACCTCATCAGTAAGAGCGATAACAGTCTCTGCAAACTGGCATGCCCTAGCTTTTCCCGACAGGACCTGCCGTGAACAGTGGACAGACTTGGCCAACGTCCGTCAGAGCAATGTTGGAGATGCATCCAGCAACGAATGCAAGACGCGTCACGATAAAGCATGAGCTGCCAGAGCCACTCGGCAACCATTATCCCTGGGCCCTGGGGGCCGCACCACGCTGCACTAGACCCTGCTGGCCATGATGCGCCAGGGTTGGTATTATGTATGACGTAACTGTGTGGCGGTCTGGCCATTCTGGTTCCGCCGATCATCGCAGCCACCGCACGCACTGCATGTATATGGTCCGCCACGACAACCATCTCTTTCCCATCCACCACATATCTCCCCAAAGAAACACACCACAATGTCCACTGGCTACACTATCCACGTCGCGGGTCTCGCCCCCGAGACCACCGAGGAGAAGCTCCACGACTTTTTCTCGTGAGTGGAGGGATCACACTGATGCTGCTTGGCTTTGGTTGACACGGGCCAGGTTCTGCGGCAAGCTCACCTCTGTCAAGAAGTCTGGCACCGAGGCCGACATTACGTTTGAGAAGCTTAGCGCCATGCGCACTTCGCTGTGAGTTTACCTTTAGTGTACAAGTGGGCGGCACTGACAATGCAGGATGCTCAACGGCGGTACTGTGAGTTTACCGGCGGCAGTGGCGGAGCCCGTGTTCTAACTGTGCAGCTCGACGGCGCCCACCTCGAGGTCACTTCGGCATCCCCCGAGGCGGACGCCAAGACCGTTCTCCCAACTGGTGCTACCGGCTCGACCCCCATTGGTGCTTCGGGCGAGTTTGACCAGGAGGACAAGCCCAAGGTACGCGCCCCTTGCCGTTTTGGACCAGCTGACATTATAGGCTGCCATTGTTGCCGAGTACCTTGCCTCCGGCTACGCCCTTGGTGACCACATTATTCAAAAGGCCATTGACGTGGACCGTACGTGCGACTACCTTGCCGTTCACTGACATGCAGACCAGCAGGGCATCTCGTCGCGCTTCCTCTCGTTCCTCTCCGGCGTCGACAAGAAGGCTGGCGAGCGCCTCGTCGGCGAGAACCAGACCGTCTCGGCCAAGCTCAACGAGCAGGCTGCGCAGTTCTACAACAAGACGCGTGAGGTCGACCAGAGCCGTGGCGTCAGCGCCCGCTTCCACGCCTACTACACGAAGGCTCTTGCCACCCCCGTCGGCCAGAAGGTTGCCCAGTTCTACAACGACACCTCGAAGCAGGTCCTCGACGTCCACGAGGAGGCTCTCCGCATTGCCGTACGTGATCGGTCCTGAGCATCGCTAACTCCTGCAGGCCCAGAAGAAGGCTGCCAGCCAGGCTGCTACCCCCGCGGAGCCTGCGTCGCCCACCAAGGCTGACAGTGCCGCCGCCGTGGCCCCCGCCGCTGCCGCCCCCGGCATTGACGCCCCTGCCACTGCCGTCCCCGAGAAGCAGTAAAGCTGCTTGGCCCTGTCGCGTGGTGTTGCGAGCGTATCCTAGTTGTCTCTATTATTGTAGATTCTGGTAGCGTCACTACTTTTATGCCACGTGCCGCAAATCGCCATGGCTGTTGTGACATAACGCCGGTTTTATTTCCGGGTGCGAGTGCCGCAAGCGGTGTGCTGAATACTTCTCATCTCGGATCCCAGTGTTGCTCTCCACCGCAGGCCCAAGGTCACAATGCTCGCAACGCACGCGGCGTCTCTTGCGCGCCCACACTCGCGAGCGGGCTAAGGTCCTGGCATTCAAACCCCCTTCAACCGGCCTCAAAGGGCCCGCGCATCATGCGCGTCGCGGTCGACCAGAAATGCGTCGCGACAGCCTTCCTTCAGGAGCCCAGAGACGCGTTTGGCGTCTGCCAGCGCAGAGGGTATAGGTTGTCGTCGGCTTGGTAGGAGCGCGGGGGTCGCCTCGTGTTTCGTCGTCGTGCGCGAGGGTTACCTCGCGTGCTTCGGTCCCTTTGCTTTTGAGCAGATGGGATGTGCCCGCTTTGACGGGCCCGGACACAAGAGGCTTTAGTGCAATTTGGTGACGTCCCACAAACCGCGTGCTGAACGCGAGGGATAACTCGATCAGGACTACTCTGGGTCTGCGGGCATGGCTTTCGAGCCTAGATTTTTTCATCTTTTGGAGGACAGCGCGCCGCCCGTCACATGGATGGCGAGGCGGCGCGAGGGCAATGCAGCCGTGTGCGTGTCGGCGCCGGCTGTAAACTTGGACTGGTGAGTTTGCTTTGATCCCCTCTTTCTCCCTTATGAGTCGGCTCCGTGCCAGCTCTGAATGAAGACAAACTTTACTCAGCTCACTTCGATTGGTGGACAAAAAATTGTACACCGTGAGACCAACCTCCTTTTTAGGAATATCTGATTCTCTCCGCCCCTCCTCTATTTCTGCGCATAGAAAGCTCAAGTGCTAACACGTGCAGATTACTGTTGGATCTGTTCGCGCTCACGACGTTGGCATGCCCTCACCGCTGTCTAACCACATGGCTGTGCGTGTGGTTAAACTGTGGTGGGTTGTGCTCGTTTAGATTGTAGTAGTTATGGATCGAGTGTTGGAAACAGCTGTTGCAGGCAGATGCAGGCAGATGTTCTGGGATGCGCTGACGATTGATGCTAGATTGAGGTGAGTGTCGCGCCTTGCCGACTTGCTCGATCCCGGAGTATGAGTGAGGTCTCCGTTCTCAGTGAGGTCTCCGTTCTCGCTGTCCATTGTCTTCCCCATGCTGTCACGTAGAATGAAGAATGAGGAGTAGGATGTTATCGAGTGGCACGGGCACGCCAATGCCACCATTTTTGGCTTCTGGAGTGGTCGCAAAGGCTGTGCTTCGTAGGATGAGAGGGTACTCGAGACAGCAGATGGCATGTAGTCTAGATCTGATACATAGGACAAAGAGGAATACGCTCGATAGGGAGTACTATATGGATCGGTATCGTTTGGTCGATCCTATCCGGTCCAGATGTTCAAATGAGTGGCTGGAGTAACGACTACAGCGAGTGAAATTCATGGTGTCACAGCTCACGTGGCGAGGACAAAGGAGACTGTTGCATCTAATGCATGGAAGAGGAACACTTGGCGGACTGATGGCTCCCAGCGTCGTGTGGACGACCTACACGCAGCCGAATGCTTCCAGCTAAGTCGGGAAAGTGGAGAAGCGCAGGGAGAGGGATGAGCGTGTCGTAAATGTGTTGCCCGTTGGCCAAAAACGCACCAAGGGCACAAGATGGTGTCCGGTGTGAAGTAAGGGTGAGTGCCTCAAAACTGAGAAAATGCGAAGGCCAAGCAAGCGGAGGATGGTGGTCAAGAACTAAGCCCAGCGAGGGCAAGAACCTCCGCAACCTCAATGACCCCAGCACAGCCCAGTCAATGCGGCTTCATGCTGATTGGTAACACGGGTGAACAGTAACAGCAACAACTGAGTCTTCAATGATGCATAGCACACGGAGACTGGAAAAGGGAACTCGAGTACAAAAGAGTGACTCTACTTCTTGGCACCGGCCTTGGCAGCGCTCTTGGTGACCTTGCCACCCTTGCCGCTGTTGTTGTTAGCTCACGAACATTTCCAGGAAAATTTAATACTCACTCAGACTTCTCGACGGACTTGATGACACCAACGGCGACGGTCTGACGCATGTCACGGACGGCGAAACGGCCAAGAGGGGGGTACTCCTGGTACGACTCGACACAGATGGGCTTCTGCGAGACGAGCTTGACAATGGCGGCGTCACCCGACTTGACGAACTTGGGCGAGGCCTCCATGACCTTACCGGTACGACGGTCGATCTTCTCGATGAGCTCCTCGAACTTGCAAGCAATGTGGGCGGTGTGGCAGTCGAGAACGGGGGTGTAGCCGGCACCGATCTGGCCGGGGTGGTTGAGGACAATGACCTGAGCGTTGAACGAAGCGGCCTCCTTGGGGGGGTCGTTCTTCGAGTCACCGCAGACGTTGCCACGACGGATGTCCTTGATCGAGACGTTCTTGACGTTGAAGCCGACGTTGTCTCCGGGGAGACCCTCGGGGATCTGCTCGTGGTGCATCTCGACCGACTTGACCTCGGTGGTGACGTTCGAGGGAGCGAAGACAACGACCATACCGGCCTTGATGACACCGGTCTCGACACGGCCGACGGGGACTGTGCCGATACCGCCAATCTTGTAGACGTCCTGGAGGGGGAGACGGAGGGGCTTGTCGGTGGGGCGGGTAGGGGGGTCGATGGCGTCAATGGCCTCGAGGAGGGTCTTGCCCTTGGCGGCACCGGCCTTGGTCTCCTTGGCCCATCCCTTGTACCAGGGCATGTTGGTGGTCTCCTCAATCATGTTGTCACCGTGCCATCCCGAGATGGGGACGAAGGGGACCGACTTGGGGTTGTAGCCGACCTTCTTGATGAAGCCCGAAGCCTCCTTGACAATCTCGTTGAAGCGGTCCTCGGACCACTTGCAGGTGTCCATCTTGTTGCAAGCAACAATGAGCTGCTTGACACCAAGGGTGAAGGCGAGAAGGGCGTGCTCGCGGGTCTGGCCGTCCTTCGAGATACCGGCCTCGAACTCTCCGATACCGGTGGCAATGATGAGGATGGCGCAGTCGGCCTGCGAAGTACCAGTGATCATGTTCTTGATGAAGTCACGGTGGCCGGGGGCGTCAATGACGGTGACCTGTGGGTGTCAGGAACAGAAAAGCGGGAGCTAATGAAAAAAAATTACCTGGTAGCGGGGGGTCTCAAACTTCCAAAGAGCAATGTCGATGGTGATGCCACGCTCGCGCTCGGCCTGTACAACGATTAGCATCGACCACAACGCGTCCTTTCGTGCATACGCTCCTTAAGTTTGTCCAAGACCCATGCGTACTTGAAGGAAGACTTGCCGAGCTCAGCAGCCTCCTTCTCGAACTTCTCGATAGTACGCTGCAGTGTTAGCAAAAAAAAAAAATTAAAAATAATTGCAACATACCTTGTCGATACCACCGCACTTGTAGATGAGGTGGCCGGTGGTGGTCGACTTGCCGGAGTCGACGTGACCGATGACGACGACGTTAACGTGGAGCTTCTCCTACAGACCTGTCAGTGCCAGTGTGGATGAAGGACGGCCTGCTGAAAATTTGACCAGTGCCATGTAGCCCTGTCAAGTCCCCTGCAGTGCCAATGCTGTGTGCTGCGTACCTTGCCCATTTTGAATAAATTTACTCTGCAGAATGTTAGCATTGGTCACATGTATTGTTTCGCAGTCCCGTGTGAAAAGCGCCACATCAGTGCCCCAGTGGCTGTCTGAGGTTCCCAGCATGGACCGCACTGGTGCTGAATCCCAGGAAACGCTCATGCCCGTCAGAGTCCCAGAGTCCGATAATGAACTGCAAAGGCCGCGTATGCGTCATGGGCAAGTCCAATGTGGTGTGGCACTTCATGGTTGCGGCTGGCAGTGGCGACCAACAACGAATCGCACAGAACATGCAATGCGTTGGCCGCGATGGTTGTGTGGTTGCTGTCCCGACTCTAGGAAACAAGATGTCGAAGCAAGTACTCACTGTTTTGGTAAAGTTAAGGGGAATGAAGAAGAGAAATGAAGAAAGAAAAGGCTGGGGTGAAAAGGGCACGGGGAGGCGCCAGCGGTGCAGCAAGTTTTGCGGGTCGGAGCTTGAATCGGCGTTAATGTGTCTTTTGTGTGGCACATCCTCCATCCATGCAATTTCTGCGTCATTGCGTGTCCCACCGATCAACCGATCCACTGACTCGCACTCACCCTCGACTTCGCCCCGGCCGCCCCGGTTCCGGCGCGGCGGTTCTCGAGTCGTCCAGGCCTTGGCATGTACATCGAGTAAACTCCAGCCGCAGATCCCGCAGACTCCCCGCAGAACGTGAATGCCCTTTCCCCGTAGCATGCCTGCTCAGTGGCGAGGCAGAGTCTAACATAGCGTTGAACACTACGAGCCTGCCATGCAAACAATGTCCGTGGCAATTGCAACGCGCTCGCGTAGAGACTTGTTGGCGTGATTTAAATCTAACTGTTCTGTAACCGTCACTTGAATCTAACTGTTCCGCAACCTCAAGAACGAGCCTGCCTCCAAAGCGAGCTCCTTCTCCTTCAGCCCCTCTTCACGTTCGCTTGACCGGATGGGGCCGGCGACATCCCATGGACCTTGCAACGACTCTTGCGACTGGCGCTTTCATCAACTGCTACTGGCGTGGCGTAGGGGAACGTTTCTCTTAGGTGAACGTTTCTGGCCAAGGCACGGGGCTTGGATGATTGAGTAGTCTTGCGTTTCCTCAATTCCCCTTGCCATAAGCACAAAATCTCCTTGCCTGTTTTGGTGTAGTATTTGTTCACGCATTTTCTGCAGGGGTTGGCCAACGATCACAGATAAGAGTCTTACCGCAGTGGCTGTAGCTAGGGCCGTATCCGGTTCATTCCTCCCCATCTCGGCCCAACAATCCGCCGTTATGGGCGTTCTCTTGTCCCCCTTACCTCTTCCCTCTTCCCTGTTACCCTGTACCGTCGTTCCCCAGCCACCATCCACTCTCCTCCGATCCTCCCGATCTGTACCGTATACGTGTAATCCTCACGGACTACTATAATGCGATCAGCCTGTAAGTACATATTTGCAGCTGAGCAGCGGATAGGCTCGACACGGATTCTGATGGTGGGTTGTTTCCTTCGCCTGCATGGATTGCCGCCAACTATCAGATGACATGTAAAACGTCTCTTTCACTCTGAACTCTCCATCTATAATAACCGTTTGAAGATGCAGAAAGGGGGGAATATTGATAAATTATATTGATTATTAGATATTAAACTAAGATTGAGAATCTAGACTGCAGCGACTATGAGCGACTAAAAGTAGGGTGGACACATGAACGTGCCTACGAGCTACGGAAAAGGTATAGCTATGAGCGGAAGCAAACTCGTGTGGAAAACGCGGAACAGATTCACGTGAATCCCACGTGAATACCTCTCGAAATTGATTCCGCGCTGTGTGTTGATCATGTATGTTATTGCCGGGTCGCTAGTGTTCATCCTTGTTCTCTGTTCCTCTCTGACTCCTGTCAACTATGGCATCCGATAGGATGCGTTTCAGTGCTGGCGATACCAAGCAACGACACCAACTCGTAGGAGTGCCATGCGACCAGTGCGGGGAATATCCTTGCCACGTTTATGGCGTGGTCGATGGAGACCTTCTCTCCGTTGAAGCACCATGTGCGGGTTGTGAAGTGACTGTTGAATCCTGCTCGCTCCTCAATAATCAGTTTGAGCGTTCTGCTTCTGACGGTGGATGGCAAGAGGTACCACGCGAGCTACCCATACCTAGCCGGACGCCAACGGCAAAGAATCGCTCCGGTCGGTATGTTGAGCCCGTGTCATTCGCCGTTAACCGCCAGTCCCATTCGACAGTTGCCCCCTCCTCCTCCTCTTCCGAGGTTGGTACTGCCCCATTTATAAAGTTGACAATGCCCAGTCCTCGAAACATTCAAGGCAAGCGCAAGCGGCTAGACGACACAGCGACGCAGGACTCTCCGTCCCACTTGCAAGCCAACCGTGCCACCAGTAGGAAGGCGTCTTCGACGCCTATTGGGCCCGCGACCCTGGACAAGCAACCCTCCACCTCACCACTGCTACCGATGCAGACGGCTGCGTCACTGCACACGGAATCACCTTGCCCCGAAATACCGCAGACGCTTCAGATTGCACTGGCGCTCATGGAGACCGACGGCACCACTTGTACCGGGGATCGGCTTCTGATCAAAGAACCCGTCAGAATCTGTACATTGACATGTGACTTAACGCCCGTCAGACGGAACACGGCGATGCTCGGTCATCAGCAGATATTCTAGAAGAAAGTGACGACGAGGAGCCTGTCACCGAGGCTGCTGTACAGAGGACATCTCTCCAAGCAGAAGTCATGTCGCTAAAGTGGCGCTACCAGCAGACTCGGAAAGCGCACAACGGCAATTTGATCAAGCAAACTACCGCTAGGGCCAACGTCGAGCGCCTGGACGCCGAAGTGGCCAAGATCCACGTCGAGCGCGCCAGTGAAGAGGCCGTATTGGCGAGTGCTTTGGCCGCTGCACCGGATATCGAAGCCGAGATGCAAGACTTGCGGCGAAAGTACCACGAACGTAAATCGGCTCTACAAAAATTATACGAGCTGGTTGAGGATTGAATGGAAGGCTGAGGGACGGCGATGCCAACAGGGACAGTGAGGAGGGAGAGAGAGACTCTGTGAGTAGCAGGAGTAGAGACATGGAACGCCCCTAACGGCTCAGGTCGCGGATTGTTCGACCGAGATGGGGAATGAACCGACTACAGCCCACGCCGTAAGACTGTTATCTGTGATCCCGGGCTAATCCCTCCAGAAAAACGTGAACAAAAACTGCACCAAAACGGGCAAGGAGATTTTGTGAGTATGGCAAGCTATCGAGATCTGACGGCAGCGTGGAGGAAACGCAAGACTACTCCCCTGTCCAGGCCCCGCACCTCAAACGTTCACCTGTGCCAGTCACCAGTCGCAAGCGTCGCAAGGTCCGCTGGATGTCGCCAGCCCCATCCTCGCCAGCCCCATCCGGCCCACTCAACCGTAAGGAGGAGGGGAAGGAGAAGGCGTATTCTTTGAAGCAGGCGAAGCTGGTCCTCCGCTTTATGGGACAGTTAGATTCAGATGACGCCCACAAGTCTCTATACGAGAGGGTCGCCATTGCCAGCATTGTGTCTACATGGCAGGCTCGTAGTTTCTTACGCTAGCCTGGGTATGGACTGTGAAGGTGTATGCATATGTGTCCTCGATCGCCTACATTCAACTCCATCCTGCACGGTCTTCTTTAGTTGATCAGTTTTTGAAGATCTTGGCTGGGCGCCATCTCAGAACACACGCTTAGGCAAAGGCTATGGAACTCTTCCGTCGTCTGGAACGTTGGGGACTAGATATTGCCAGTCTGGTGGTCAGATGTGTTGACGAGGAGTGTTGCCTGTGGCGTACGTAGCGTGCCAGTATTTGTTGACGCCAGGCGCGCAAGGAAGCGCGATAGTGGTACTTTTATGGTCTGCGGTATTGCATGCCGCCGCCGTTCCCGCGTTCGGCGTTGGGATGAACATCGTGAAGAGAGGTTGAAATAGTGGCCAGCCAATCTGGTTCCGCGGCAGCATTTCGAGCTATCGAGCTTTCGATGGCGAACTAGATTAAGCAATGTACCAGACATTCTTGATTGCCTTCCTCTGCCTTGAGAGCCAGATACGGATTGTTTTTGTAACCCCGTCGAGGAGTTTCCAGAATCCGGTGGGAAACACATCCTGGCTCTCTTGACTAACCATCTCCACTGAACTTTTGATGTGGCGCGGGTATTATTTATTATAGCATTAAATCAATGGTATCCCGCAATGGCCACATGTGGTATGCATGCAAAGCAGAATACATTCCCTCTGCAGTTTTGAGCATACTTGTCCTGCATAATGCCCTCGTTCCTCTTATCGTTCCTTCGTACGGCCTAAAACCTTCCTTTTGGGAGCCAACACCGTAACAAGGAACAAATGAGCTTGCAGGCGGTGAAAGACTGCTCCGTTCTGCCCTTCCCGGATCCAAGAGTTGTCAACCTGTGAAGACCGCAGATAACACAGGGCCGGCCTAATCAGTCAGCTTGATAGTCGCTTAGGTCCTGCCTCGACCATGCAGCCTGTCGTGGACCACCGGTTCTGGATGCCCCATTTGCCACGGCGACGAGTAAAAGTAAAGAATACCACAGCGAGACAGTACCCCACACAAACACAGAAATATCCAGGGAGGCACATGCATCCAAGAGGAACGTTTGAGGCAAGGATAACAGAGCAACATCGACGAGCAGTTGACTCGAAGCCTCACCCACAAACCACCCACTCACATCCAGGCACGCCACGCCCTGGTGCCCCGCTCAAGTGATTCAACAAAACCACAATCTCTCAACAATACACTCCACCTAGATGCCCGAGCCGCCCGCGTTCCTCTCCTTTCCAGACCTGCAACAGGCCTCGGATCAAGCAGGGCCGTCAAAGAACGCGGGTTCGTCCTTTTCATCCTTTCCAGACATTGACCTGGCGCCCAAACGTGAACGCGATGCGGGCACCCACCGAGAGTCGTCTCCCTACGACGACAAGACTCGTTCCCGCGACGACCGCAAGCGCCGAAGCGACTCGAGGGAGCGTGAAAGGCGGCGCAGAGATCGTGAAAGGGACAGGCACGAGTCGCGTCGGCATGATCGCGATCAGCGGCATGAGTCACGGCGGAGTCGTAGCCGGAGCCGAGAGAGGCATGAGCGTGACCGTGAAGAGCGGCGAGACCGGGACGAGCGGCGAAAGGAAAAGGAGGAGCGCCATGACAAGGAGAGGAAGAGGGCTCGGGAGAGGGAAGATGCCGACAGATTTGCGCGCGCCGACGACAGTGGGGCTTGGTACGAAGGGGCGAAGCCGAGAGTGGAACCTGTGAGTGGCTAATGGTGCCCCGAGCTAACGACAGACGACGAGCAAGTCCTACTTTGCGGACACCGTGGGCGACCGCGACGTTATTCGCTACGGTGCCAGTTCGTCTGTCTCTGCTCCGCGGTATCGCCGCGAGGCCCGAGGAAAAATCCTAGGTCTGTCCTCGGGTCTACGGATCGTGTATTCAAGAGACAGGACAGAAAAGGGTGTCGAGGTCGCTCCGCTCGGGCGTCCATACGTGCGTGAATTTGACAAACACTGCTGACGACTAGAATCCACGATACTCATCACGGCCACTCCAGGCGTCGCAGCGGCGCATCCTCGTCCGGCCACAAGGCGACGACGAGCTGCAAGACTTTATCGCATTCGACAACGAGCTGCGTCACGAGCAAGAGGACGACGACGACACGCCCGACTACCGCGCAATCTCAATAGGTGAAGCTCCCGTTGATGTCGTACCCGATGCTACGGACGACCTCAAGCAGCGCCGCCTCGCTTTCGAGCAACATCTAGCCGCCCACCCGGACGACATTGACGAGTGGATCAAATACTCGACTCTCCACCTCCAGCTCTTCCCCGAGCCCTCTTCGAGTGCATTCGTCGACCCGGCCAAGCAACCCTCAACCCGTGCCAACGCCGAGGTAACCCTGTCAATGCTTGCACGAGCCTTGGACGCCCATCCGAGCAACTTTGTCTCGCCTACCCTTCACAGTGCTTACCTTCGCGCCGCCGAGGCTTTCTGGCCCTCGGCCAAGGTCACGGAACGCTGGCAAAATGTCATTCGCGAGCTGAGCGACCGCAATGTCCCCGACGAGGACATGGTGGGGCTCTACCTGGGGTACATTGAATGGCGCGAAGGGCAAGGCTTTGGGAGTGGCGCAGGTGGCGTGGACGAGGTCGTGCAGGTGTACATCGAGTGTCTGAACAAGCTCACTGCGGGCACGTTGGCAACAGACTATGCCGCAAGGGAAGAGAACCAGGTGTACCTCTTTCTCCGCGCATGCCTGTTTCTCCAGCAGACAGGCTTTACCGAGCGCGCGCTCGCGGCGTTTCAGGCGCTCATGGAGATGACATTTTACAAGCCAGACCATCTGCGTCCGCCTCTGCCGCCCTTTGACCGCCAAGCATGGTTTGAAGGCGTCACAATGGAGTTTGAGGACTTTTGGGACTCGGAGGCACCACGAGTCGGGGAACCTGGTGCTCAGGGCTGGAAGGCGACTCACGCCTCGCTCGAGCAGGCGCCCATGCCGCGCACCGACGTATTAGACGACCAGGCGTTGACATCAGCAGACCCCTACACCCGGTGGTACGCGGCAGAGCGGTATGCCGAAACTGCCATTGCGCTGCCTGGCCGTGCCACCGACCTCGACGCGCCAGAGGACGACCCTTTCCATGTCGTGCTCTTCGGTGACATTTCGCCATTGCTCTTTCCCGTCCAAACTCCTCTTGCACGTCTGCAGCTCATCTACGCGTTTTTCAACTTTCTCGGTCTGCCGTTCACTCCGCCCGATGTTCCCACGTCGTCGCCCTCGTCGACTGACCCGCACCTCTTGTGGTCAATCTCGCAGAATGTGACCCTACGCCGGGCATTCTGGCCAACCAGGCCGGACACGAAGCGTATCGCGTGGGCAACAGTCGGAGGTGAGCCCATGGAACCCGAGCAGCCACGCACCCTTGCTTCGCCATTTGCCTGTCCGGTCAAATCGTGGATGTCAGAGCGCGACACACTCTTTGCCAGCCAGTGGTTCCGAGACCTAGATGCCGCAGACCTCTCCCACGTCAACGTCGACGTCGCGCGCAACGTCCTAACCATGCTGCGGCCACTCGTTCCAGATCCGTCCTTTGTACTCGCCACCTTTGCCTTTGAGGCTGCTCTCTCGTCCAAAGCGGCCGTCAAGGTCGCCAAGACGGTCCTGTCTACGGACCGCGACAACCTTGCCCTGTGGGACGGATATGCTCGCCTCGAGCTGCAACGTGGCAAGGCAGCCGTCGCAAGGCAGGTGTACGCTACCGCCATTGCTTCAGCAACGGAGAGGGCCGCCGCAGGTGCCGACATCGACCTGCAGCAGGACGAGAAGGAGCTCTGGGCAGCGTGGGCCGAGATGGAGCTTGAGCTTGGCAACGAGGCTCACTGCCTCGAAGTATTGGTCATGGCTGCAGGTGCACAGCGCTCAAAGCTCGCCGAATGCGCAGAGCCAGGGTACAAGCCTGGGCGTCCGCCGGCGTTTGCGCTGCTCAAGGCGAGGCAGCACTATGCCACCTCGTTCTCCGAGTCCCCTAGCCATCTTGTGCTCGCTTCACTGTTTAGCTACGTCATGGACGGCGTTGAAACCGTGCGTGACAAGCTGCTTGAGCTCATTGACACGCTCCCCAAGGAGCATCCGCGCGCAGAGGAAATCTTACAGCTTCTTGTCAAGCTGCTGCATCTTCACTGCTCGCGTCATTCTTCCCCCGCTGCTCTGGCTCGCGACGTCCTCGAACGTGCAATCGACGCGTTCCCCAACAACACAATATTCCTCTCGCTCTACCTCTGGTGCGAGGCGCAGTACCGCATTCACGGGCGTGTACACCGACTGGTCTCTCGTCTTACGACTGATTCGCCTGACCAGGGCGTTGCAGGGCTTTTGTGGGCAGTCTGGGCTGAAGCAATGGGCAGCAGCCGCACTTTCTGGGACGTTGGCGGAGGAGGTGCTGAGCGTGTGCGCCGTGCTCTGGACCGGGGGATCAATTCGGCACTGTAAGTTTGCCTTCTCATAGACATTGCTGACCAGCTAGGGGAAGACACTCTGCGGCACTGTGGATGCTCTACATCGAGTTTGAGGCGCTCATGGGCAAGCCAGCTGCTGCAAAGGCCTTGGTTTACCGTGCCATTGCTGCCGTGGGCGGCTGCAAGGGTGAGTCTCGAGACCTGCATAGAGCTGACGCATAGAACTGTACATGCTTGCATTCTCCCCTCAGCTTCGCAGTCACTTTATGTCGCGCGAGCTGCGGGCCATGGCTGAGCTAATGGCGGAACGCGGCATTCGGATGCGCGTGGGTGTGGAGGCTTACTGGGAGGACGTGGACACGGAGGCCGAAGAAGAGGAAGAGGAAGAAGAGTTTGATGCAGGCGAGTACGAGTATGCGATGCTGAGGGATCGCGAGGAGTTGAAGCCATACTAGATTTGCATATGCATAGCGACTGCAACAAGCCATGGTGGTGCCACCAGCCAACACGCCACAACCTGAAACCTCAGCCTACGCGCCACGCGAGTTGCCACGATGACTTCACCGCATCGCGTCCACCCTCCACCCTTACAACCGTCCACCCACTCTTCCTCGTCCAACGCACCCAACATGTCTGCCAACGCACCCCTGTTGAGCGGCACGATAGAGGCCGACGACGACGGACCGACCCCGATCTCGTCGTATCCTTCAGGCAACATTGGCTCGTCGGCCACCCCGGCTCCCAAGCCTGCGCGCGAGCCTGTCGTGCTCGTTCCCGGCACGACGGCGAGTAATATTGAAGAGGGCGGAATTGTGCGTATCCCACGGCACCTGGGCAATTACCCATGTCTTGCTGTGTCGCGTAGCTTGCACTGAGCTTTCCGGTGAAGGAGGAGTCGCTGACTGTCCCAGGCTGGAATCCTCAAAGCGTCCTCCCACCCGCTCGCGTTGTTGTGTCTGTACGGCTTCCGTTCGGCCGCGATTGCGGTCTATGTGCTGTGTGACTTTTGTGCGTAGCTAGACCAAGGACAGAGCTGATCCTCAGTCACGGCAAACTATGTGCTCTCGGTTAGTGTTCTGACGTGGGCTAAGACTTCGCTGACGAGCAGATTGTTGTCGTTGTCGTGCTCCTGTCGCTTGATTTCTGGAACACCAAGGTGTGTAGCTAGTTGTGGCTAGGATAGCCAGCTATCGCAGACCAAGCTGATGGACAGAATGTCGCAGGACGCACCCTGGTAGGCTTGCGGTACTGGAACGAGGTGGACGACGAGGGAGAGAGTGCTTGGGTGTTTGAGTCGCGCGACGTGAGTTTCTTGGTCTGCACTCTACGCGATATACTGACCATGTAGCCCTCGCGCCCCGCCAACCCCATTGACGCCAAGTGAGTCTCCACTCACACCACAGGCCAAGCAACTAACAGCATCAGGATGTTCTGGATTGCGCTGTACGCCTACCCTCTCGGCTGGGTCGCGCTCCTCATCATTGCGATTCTCAAATTCAACGTCTCCTTTCTCCCCTTTGTCCTTCTCGCCCTCATCTTCAACATGTCCAACGTCGTCGGCTTTACCTACGCAGACAGGGACCAGCAGCGCCGCTGGTCCAACATGTCGAGCGCGAGCATCCTCGGCGGTCTCGGCAGCCTCGGCGGGTTTGGCGGGCAGCTCGTCGGGAGCGCATTCAAGAGCACCGCCGGGCGGTTCTTCCGCTAGCCTCTCCAACTTGGAGGCAGGTGTGTATAGAGAGTATGATGCAGAGTTATGCTGTACTGTACAGAGTGTTGTATACGTGTCTACAGAGTGTCTTGGCCCAATTATCGGCGCAGGCCATTGACGTTCCCCTTCTTCTTCCCCTTGCCCTTCACGGCCACAGTGGCCGGCGCCGGTGCCAGCAGCGCCTGCGCAGGACCTTGTGCCGCACCACGCGCAACCCCCATCCAGTATCCGGCCCAATACTGCGCGTGCAGCGCAAACCCCACTGCCTCGTCGTGACCGACGACACCGGCGCCAGGCCATTCGCCCGACGGTGGAGGGAAGATGATCCCGGGGTCCTGGTCTGTTGCCTGCTGCGCAGCAGCCGGGGGGGTCGAGGCGCCATGGGTTATCGGACCCGCCCAGGAGGGGTAGCTGTCGTCTCCCCAGGCCTGGTACTCTTCCCAAGCCTCATCCTCGTCCTCGGCAGCGGGGTCCTCCTCGTCGTCCACGACCTCCTCCTCGTCGTCGTCATCATCCTCATATCCCAATGGCGCCGACGGTCCAGCCTCAGGCGACGGCGGAGCGTACGCAGGCGAAGCAGCTCGCGCGGCGTGAGTCTCCTTTGCGTGCGCACTTGACGAATATGGGTTGCGTACGCTCTTGGGCCCCTCTGTGCGTGGCCGCTTTGTGCGTGTCTCGGGCTCCTCGGCGGCTGGCTGCTTCGGCTTGGGCTTTGCTGCTGTGTACCATCTGAGGCTGTCAGCTTCTTTCCTGCTGCAACGGCCGGCGCGGCGATTTCGTCCTTGACTCACTCGGTGTCAAACGCATTGGCGCCGGGCAGCGGCTGGCCCTTTGCGAGCGCGGCTGTGGCCTTGTCAAGCCATGACCCTGGTCCTGGGTTGTGAATCTGTGCAAACGTGTAAGAACGGAGACTTTATGGTGGGCCTGCACGACGGTGGCAACATATACGTACATGAAACTCGAGAAGGGCTGCGTCGTAGGCGTTTACGAGCTCGCGGTCGTCCCATGCGCCACCCTTGTTGGACGTGTTAAAGTCTAGCGAGACTGTTGGGAGGTCTTCTGTTGCTGTAGTCATTGTGGGGAGCCGTGTGTGAGCTGTCCTTGGGCAGCAAAGGGAGGATGGTGGATGTATAGTCTCCGGGTGTACAGGAAAGAAGTGTGGTCAGTGTCGGCCGGCGGTCATGAGGGGTGAATTTGCTTCCGCGCAGGACTGCGGCACTGGTCTGTTGTTGCTGGGTGCAGTGGTGTCATCGGCTCCTGGCTGGCTGGGTGGACCTTCCCTGGCGGCACCTTGCCACTTCCCTACGAGCATGCAGTGCAGTCATCCCACATCGCTCTCTTCTCATTCCTTTTCGACTGCCTTGTCTCTATCGCACTGCTATTCTCACTATCTAGATCATCTCCCTCTCAGTCTACCATCCCCCCCTCCCCGTACCTGTAATCGCCTCAGCTCTCTCGCTCTCTCTCCCGCGCATAGGACACTTTAATACCCACCACAATCACACACACCTCGGCGACAACAACCTCGACCAACCCCCCGGCCACTGAAAGAAGGAATGCACCCAGACAACAACTCTTTCTAAATCGTCCACCTACTCTCACCACCACCGACATTCTGGCAATGGCCTACCAGGGCCAACGTCCTCCTCCCCAGTCAGAGTGGAACTTTGAGTTTGGTTCGGGGCTTCCTCCAGGTGCACTGCAGCCATCGATACCGGGCAACCAGGGCAGTCAACGCGCTGGGCCACCTCCACCGCCGCCTCCACGACCTCAACAGTCCGAGTACCAGCAACAATACCAGTATGCACCTCCACCCCCTCAACGCGCCCCACCCGCGCCAGACGTCTATGGTGGCATCGACGACAGGTCACTAGCTCATGCAGGGCTCCCAGACTACGGCCACATTGCGCCGCCTCGGAACCCTCGCGACTCGGTTACTCGACGAGCACTGCCAAAGCCGCCGCTGCCAACACCCGCGCCTTCAGGTGGTGGCGGGACCTCTCCGGCAGTGCGCAGGGCTTTGCCAAAGCTGCCGACACCAGGCCCACCAGCACCACAGCAGCGCATATCCAACAGCTCGTCATTCTCGACACCAGCTTCGCATTCGTTGCCGGCTTCTCACGGCCCGTCCACAGACACGCGCCTCCCGAGGCCCCCGTACCCCGAAACCAGTGCTTCTCAGCAGCAGTATGCCCCGCCACCTCCTCCGAAATCCGTGCAACAGCAGCAGCAACAGCAACAGCATCCCGAGGCACCGATCCGCCGCACTACCAATTCGTCGGTTACCACCGCCGCGACGGACTCGTACTTTGCCCAGACACCGAGTTTGACGCCCAACACGTCAATGTCGTCGGGCCGGAGCACGTTCAATGACAAGTCTCAAACAAACGACGCGCCTGCTTACGCCGACTCACCCATGTCGATGCCCCACGTTTATGAACATGAACGCCAGCGCACCACGAGCTCGAGCTATGAACTCCAGCCCGAGACACCTAGGGCACTGCCCGTGCGCTCGGTCGACCAGCAGAGCCTTCTCTCCGAGAACAGTGGGTCGTTTTTTGCCTTGGGCTCAACAGTATCGACCGCCTCGGGCACGGATGCGCATGCCAGGTCCTCTGACAATGATCTCGGAGGGCCGTCTCAGCAGGAGCGTCATGGTTCAACTTTGTCCATTCCCAACTCGACAAACTCGCCGCGACATGAGCTGTCGCCATCATGGGCCCAGCAGGCGCAGCCACCGTCACGATGGGTCGAGACCAAGCTCTCGATGCATCAGGCGCAGGAGGACTACTTTGATGAAGAGGGCTACGACGAATACGCAGAGCCGATCAACGACGAAGAGCACGATGAGGAAGTCGACCTGAGCTTTTTCAATCCGGCTCTGCTCAGCGAAATGCACAGTCAGCTGCGAGACAAGGTGCCCAAGGGAACGCACGTCAAGAATGGCACTGAATGGACGAAGACGTTTACCGGCAACGAGCTGGTTGTGAGTACTGTTTGTTCCAAGGGCTTGTGCTGACCACAGACCACTATTCAATCCCTTCTCCCCGAGTTTACACGCGAGTCGTATGGCGACCGTCGCTTTGCCTTGATAACTGCTCGTTCGATCCACAACCAGCTAGGTGTAGTGGAAGTCGAGTGGGACGACAAACTGCTGCGCGACTCGTCAGATGTCGTGTTCAAGATCATGGACGCCATGGACGGCACCGCAGCCATCACCCCCACTGGTGTGCTCACCATGGCTACCAAGTGCTACTCGCCAGGCTGTCGTGGCGGCGAGGGATGCTACGCGCCCCGCTGCCCGTACAGGACGGACCCAGGTTCATTCCTCACTGTCGCGCTTCCCAACGAGGGGTCGAGCAGCTCGGCTAATGCGCCTGTGCCGCAGGGCGAAACGGACTGGACAAAGGGTGTGGACCCAGCTCTCCTCGCTGCTCTTTCAGACGACCAGCGTACCCGCCAAGCTCTCATCCGTCAGGCCATTCTTGCCGAGGAGCGGTATGAAGCAGATCTTGCGGCGCTCGAGCAAGTCTTCATCACCCCGCTGCTCACGGCCAAGCCAGCTGTTATTCAGCCGTGGGACAGGCTGGAGCGATTCACAAGGGAGCTGTTTGGTAACGTGCTGGACATTCGCCGCTCCTCGCGCCTGCTGATTGACAACTTTGGCATCCGTGCGCGCGAGCAGTCGCCTCTAATCTGCACTGTCGGAGACATTTTCCTAGAGGCCGCTACTGATTGCCGCAAGCTGTACCCACAGTACTCGGACAACTTGCCCAATGCCGAGCAGCTGCTCACCGAGACACTTGTCGAGAACAGGGCCTTTGCGCTCTGGGTTGATGTAAGTGCACCTGTTGGCATGGAGCTGACGGCAGCGTGTATCTCGTGACAGTACGCAGCGATGGGACATTCGATACCTCCTGAAGCGACCAGCGATGCACCTACAGCACTACCCGGCCATGATCGAGGCCATTCTCAAGGTCACTGCACCTGACGACCCCGACTATGACTTTTTGCAAGAGTCGCTCAGCTCGATTCAGAACATTTCCAACGTGTCCCAGCTCAAGCTGTTCCAGGCGTCCAAGGGTCGAGGCCCCGCTGCCAAGCTCGAGTGGTTTGACATTGTGCCGACGGCGGTCAAGGACGCGATGCACAAGAACGAGTTCAAGCGTCAAATGAACATTTGGGAGCTTATCAAGGGAGAAATGGAGTTTGTGGCCGATCTCGAGGCGATCGACGAGGTGTTTATTACACCGCTGCGCGAGGCTGAACGGCCCATCATTGAGCGTGCCCGCGTAGAGGTGTTTGTCGACCACGCGTTCCACAACTACCGCTCCCTTCTCGACGTACACAGCACCTTCCTTGCCGAGTTGCAAAGGCGCCAGCTAGAGCAGCACCCCCACTTTGGACGCGTTTCGGACTTGGTGCTCGACGCCGTGCTCAACTGGCACGAGGCATACCTCGAGTACATGCCGCATTACCCCATCGCCAAGGCCAAGGTGGACGAGGAAAAGGCTCGCAACCCTGCGTTTGCATCCTTTCTCAACGATGCGCTCAGGAACCCTTTGGCCAACAAGCAGGAGATCAATCACTTTGTGTACCGCCCCATCGCGCGTCTTTTGCGTTACCCCCTCCTGCTTAAGGATATTCTCCAAAACCAGGAAAAGGTCGGCCCCCCGGACCACGAGGACATTGAGACTATTCCCCAGGTGATAGAGCTCATTGACAACCTTGCCAAGGCTGGCCAGAAGGGAGTCGCGGTCAATTTGGCAAAGGTCGAGGTGTGGCACATGAAGAACACTCTTGATGGCGGCAAGTTTACGAACCGCGCCGTCAAGGACCTTGACCTGCTCAACCCCATGCGCGAGCTCATTCACAAGGGCAAGGTCTACCGCCAGCCTGAAGGAACGATCACGAGTGCTTGGTCCGAGCTGCACCTGCTCTTGTTTGACAATTACTTTGTCCTGGTCAAGCAGACCAAGAACAAGAACAAGGACGCGCCGTCACGCTACACCATCAATCGTCGTCCCATCCCTCTCGAGTTGTTGTCTATTGGCGAGTTTGAAGAGCCCGCGCAGAATCGTTCTCTCGGCCTGCTGCGTAACATTCGAAACAAAGACAATGCCCACGAGCAAGAGCTCCAGACGACCAGCGACGCACGCACCGTCTTTCCCTTTGTCTACTCGTTTATCGGCCAGGGTGAGCTCAGTGGACAGTATACTCTGTGGACAGACTCGAGCTCCGCCCGGGACGAGTGGAAGGAAAAGCTCACGCACGCAAAGGTGCTCCGCGCGGAGGTCAACGAGGCCGGCAAGGTGTTTGAAATGACCAAGCTCAGTGTCGACACCTTTTACATGGCTCCCGGCTATGGCGCGCACCCGAGTATCGGCCAGGACCAGTACACTGGCCGTGTCACTTGTTCGGTGCCATTTGTCACCAGCGACAGACGATCGCTCGTTGCTGTGGGATGCGAGCAGGGTGTGTGGATCGGTGTGCGTCACGACCCGGCGTCACTGCGCAAGGTCCTGCACGTCTCGAGCGTCACGCAGGTTGCCGTCCTGGAAGAGTTTGGAATCTTCCTCGTGTTGGCAGACAAGAGTTTGCTGGCGTACCACCTCGAGGCACTCGTGCCGACCGCCATGTCACCGCATGTGCGCTCTGCGCCGCAGCGTCTCAGTGGTGTCCGCGACATTGTCTTCTTCGCCGTCGGCCAAATATCTGGCCGTACTCTCGTGCTCTACATGAAGCGCAAGGGTATGGACTCGGTCTTCCGCGTGCTCGAGCCAGTCGTCAACCGAGGCCAGGACAACAACACTCGTCGCGGTCTTGGAGGCTTCCTTGGCCAGCGCTCAGAGTGGTTCCGCGTGTACAAGGACTTTTTCATCCCCACCGAGGCACTCCATGTGCACTTTCTCAAGGCCAAGCTTGCCATTGTTTGTGCCAAGGGCTTCGAGATTATGGACCTCACCGACCTCAAGGGTGGCTCGATCCCGATCTTTGACACGAACAAGCAGCGTGACAGGCCGTCGCTGCAGGAGCTTGCACGCAGGTGTGAGAGCGCCAAGCCACTGGCCATGTTCCGGTCGACTGAGAGTGAATTCTTGCTGTGCTACGAGTCGTTTGGTATCTACGTCGACCGACACGGCGAGCCCAACCGCGACCACCAGGTCATCGAGTGGGAGGGCAGGCCTGACAGTGTTGCCTTCCACCCGCCATACTTGTTGCTCATATCGCCGTCGTTTGTCGAGGTGCGACACATTGACAGCGCAAAGTTGCTGCAGATCTACACCGGTGTCGACATTAGGTGTACCTGGGACGGCACAGGTGGCATGGCTCGTCCGCCGCAGGAGCAACCCGGACCAAAGTGAGTCAATACCAAGTTGGGCCAATGCTGACAATACCAGGGGATGGGGAGACGAGGTCATGTCGCTTGACCCTCGCATTCACATTTGCAAGAGGACAGACGACTCGAGGCGTACCAAGGGTGTCGAGCAGCAAATCTTTGAGCTCCAGCCCACACAGTTGCTCAACAACCCGTTGCTCAACCCATCCAACCGCGACCCCAACTACTTTCCCCCGGCGCCAGACGACGTTCGTAACAGTATTAGCAGTAACCCCACTGCGACATACTACCCGACTGCTGTCCCGCCGACTTTCTTTACGCCCGACCTACAGTCGCAGTCCTCGGCGAGTACGACGACGTACGGTAACGGCGTCAGCAGTCCAGGTTACCCAGGGTACTCGCCTTCGTTGCCCATGGGCGTCAACAGGCGCACGAGCGGCCACTCGTCGACCAGTGGCTTTGCCGGTGCAGGAGGGTTCTCGAGCTCAACGCAACTGGGGAACCACGCGGCGTCACCGGCTTACTCGCCGGACGTGCAGTCGATTCCCCAGCGCCAACAGAGCAATGCCAGCGGTTACAGCAATGGCGCCGCCTACGGTCAGCCCGCGGCGGGCTACAGCAACGGTGGCTACCTCGCCACCGGCCAAGAGTCGCAGTATCCGTCGTCGCCGGGATACTCGCAGCAGGGCGGATCGCCTGCCCCGCCGTCACCGACGCCGGGATACTCGAGCAGCAGCGCCTATACGCAGCAGTTTGTGCAGCAGCAGCAGCAACAGTATGCCCAGCAGCAGCAACAGCAGCAGGGCTACGCCCATGCGCCGCAGGGCTATGGGCAGCAGGGAGGGCAGCAGGGTTACGGCGGGGGGTACGCGCAGCCGACGGGCGGGTATCCGTCGCAATCGCAGGGGTATGACAGGAGGTACTAATGAGGATGACAGACATGAGAGAGACCGTTGTGCGAACGTATTGTAGGGCCCCGATCGTGGTGTACTGTACGTAATGGGTAATGCATGATGCCCCCAGATGATGCGGCCGTTGTGCTTGCGCTGGCAGCCCAATGCATTTATGTTTAAACTAATCGTGTCCAAAACGTGTTATTAGTACAGTACAGCCCGGAATGTCTACGCGAGAGTCTACAGTTGCGTGTTTAGCAAGCCGGCGACGAGAGGGGAATCTTGACCGTCGTGGCGAGGCCGCCGAGACTGGTCTCCTTGTCTGGTTGGAGTCAGCTTGGGTCTATACTCCACTTGGGGCACAACTCACAGTGCGAGTGCATGTCGAGCGCGGTGGTGCGGCAGGCCTCGATCGCCTCATCGAGCGACACCTTGTGCTCGCCTCCGCCGGCCATGGCCAGCTGCGCGGCGGTGACGGCCTTGACGGCTCCGAGCGAGTTGCGCTCGATGCAGGGAATCTGGACCAGGCCGCCCAGTGGGTCGCAGGTCAAGCCGAGGTTGTGCCTGTCTGTCAGCTTGGGGATGCAAGCGGAAAACTCACTCGATACCAATCTCTGCTGCCTGGAGGACCACCTGGGGCTCGGCGCCGAGGACCGCTGCGAGGCCTGCTGCGGCCATACTGCACGCGACTCCGACTTCGGCCATGCACCCGCCCTCTGCTGCCGAGATTGTCGCGCCACGCTTGAAGAGCATGCCGATGGCTGACGCGGTGAGGAGGAAAGTCATGCTGTCGCGGTGCTGGTTGGACGACACAAACTCGCACACATACTTGAGCGTGGCGGGGATGACGCCTGCCGCGCCGTTGGTGGGTGCAGTCACGACGCGGCCGCCACTGGCGTTGACTTCGTTGACGGCAATGGCCATACAGGACAGGTACTCGATTCCCGGGAACACGGGGCGCGTGTGCACTGGCGCGAGCTTGATGGCGTGGTCGACCCTGCCGATGCGGCGCGTCTCCTTGCCTGTCTCGGTGAGGGCTGTGCCGGGGCCGACGCCGACTCCCTCGGCGCGCGGGACGGCCATGGAGGGGTAGAAGCCTTGCTGCAGGCGGCGGTAGAGGGATGGTGCGCGTCGCTTGACGTTGAGGCCGCCTGGGAGGGTGGGCTCGGTCGAGGTGACACCGTTGCGGATGCACGAGTCCATGACGCTCCACACTGGATGTCAGCACTGCACTGGCCAAGCAAACTTACGCCTCACGAGGCCCTCTTCAACCTCCTCGGCACTCCGGAATGTGAGCTCGTTCTCCCACACCACCTGGGCGATGGTGAGATTGTTTTTCTCGCAGATCTGGTACAGCTCCTCGGCAGTGGCAAAGATGTAGGGCAGCTTCTTGGGGCCGTCCGACTTGCCAGCTGCAGGGTCTTCGTCGTTGGCCGTGCTTTTGCCCTCGACGGGTCCCTCGATGGCGCCACTGCTGGCCTTGGCAGGCTTGGTGGGGCCAGCACGCTGCTGGTCACGACGCGACGACTCGGCGTCGTCGCTCTTGGTCTCCATGTAGTACAGGTTCTCTGCCGTCTGGGTGTCGTTGTTGACGACGAAACCGCCACCGACCGAAAAGTACTGGTTGGTCGCGAGCATGTCTCCCTTGTCGTCAAAGACGGTGAACACAACTCCGTTGGGGTGCGCGGGCAATGGGTTCAGGTGCCATGTCTAGGGCGTCAGTGATGCAGATCGTCATTGCACACGCGGCGACTCACCATGTCGCGCTTCAAGTCAAACTTGACCCGCTTGTGGTCTCCGTCAAGTCCCAAGTCGACCTGGCCGACCGCGGCGACCTCGTCGAGCACCCTTCCCAGACGGCCGACCTCGACGTTCTCGGGGTCCTCGCCCATGAGGCCCAGCAGCACTGCGTGGGGCGTCATGTGGCCCATGCCAGTCGCCGCCAGCGAGCCGTGCAGCGAGACCTTGAGCGAGTGGATCAAGGGATACATCTGGTGGGGAAGGGAGTGGGTGAAGATCTTGGCGGCACTGCATTGTCAGCAACAGGCTGCGCTAGCTGCGCCCGGGGGGTACGAAGGGGACACGAGGGGCTATCTGCTATCTCAACGCTCTCGGCGAGATAACGCCAGCGTACAAGCAGAAGCTCTGGTGAGCACCTCCAAAAGCGGCCATGCCAGCCATCACCACCCAGCCCCCTCGCACCACTGTTATCGCGCTACTCACCGCATGGGCCCGACAGTATGACTCGAACTCGGCCCAATACCAACACTGAACAAGTCGAACGTGCTGATCACAGCATGCTCGGCGAGAGGCTTGTCAGCTCCTGGCCGCTGGCTGGGCGGCAGGTGGTCATGGCCGCCCGTGTGGGGGTGCAATGGCAGGATGGCGCTGTGCGCTGCTGAAGCTGGGTCCGGGGTCGAGTGCAGGTAGCGTGCGGTTGCGGGTGCGCGGAGTGGTGCTGCGCGTGCCAGAGCGGAGGGGACGGCGCGGGGTGCGTGGAGGGACCGCGCGAGCTGACTTGTCAGTTTGACTGTTTGAGACTGTGACGTACGCGAACGCCGCGAGAGCGGATCATTGTGAGCAGGGGTCACTGGGTGTCGTGGTCGTTGACTAGGCGTGAGAGCTGATGGGGATCGTTGTTCGTGTCTGGTGATCAAGTTTAAGCAGCCATGCACAGTGAGTGGGCAGTGGAGACGATGCAGCTGCAAGAGTGTTGGGGGTGTGACCGTCATATCATGTGGGTGCGGGTGTGGTGTCGCTAGGCGCCGACTTTGAGATTGCACGGCCATGCGGCAAGCTGTTGGACATTGTTGACGCCCGGTGGCCGATTTCCTGCCACTATCTTGGATATTGATTACCCTCCAGGCCCTCCAGGCCCAAGGCCACGCTCACATTCTGTCCAACAGCAGTCATCGCTATTGGAAAAGCCATCGTGGATGTGGGGTCCCCAGGCAGCCACGGCCACTCGTCACCAGTCTGCACCCATGTGCCACGGCCGGTCCATTCCACGCTCCGCTGCCGGCCGTCGGCAAGGTCCGCTTCCCGCTGCGCGTAATGAGTGGCACTCCACTGGCTGCCACCGCCATCACCTTCCGTGGCCTAGATCTCGAACTACCGAGGCAATTACTGTGCATGATGATTGTAATAATGATTACTACATGCTGGAGGCCTTTAAGCATCTAGGGGGTAATGCGTAACAGCCCTAGGGCCTAGGGCTGAGGGTATCCAGGCGGGCCGACTCTCGGACTCCACCCATAACATTGGCGTGTAACCCAGTCATTCCCGGGCCCGCCCCGCCCCCGCCCATGACTCCACTCGCCACACTTACACCCGTGGGCGGCGGCGGACCGATGTCGTGCGCACCCTGGCCATGGCCGTGATGAACCTGGGCACTGGGTCCGCCTGGCCCTCCGCCTGGGCCATGAGGTCCTGGCTGGCCGGGTGGCGGATGCCCAGGTTGAGCACCTGTGCCACTCCCTTCGCCAAAAAAGTGGACCAGGAACGGTGGCCATTCGTGTAGATCAGCCGTGGCGGGTATGTCGTAAGACATGTCGGGCGGGGCACTCATGTGAGACTGCCCCATGTACGGGTGGACACGAGGGATGTACTGCTGAGTGTTTGATTGGCCAAGTCCCATGGCGTGCTGTGGTGGGTGTCCGTGAGACGACCCAGCGCGAGGGTCGTGAGAGTGTTGAAGGGGTTGAGGAGGAGGAGGTAGGGGATTGTGCGGATGGTGCTGATGAGGATTAACCGACGGTTGGCGGCCCGGAGGTCCCGTCGGTGTAAGTGTTCGACTTGGGTTCGAGCTGAACCACGTATTCGCAATGTCATTGGCCATGTCTTGAGGAGAAACCCCAGAAAATGAGCGTAGGGAGTGCACAGGCGTGCGAACATTTTGAAGAGCCGCTTCAAGGCGATTGCGGAGTGTGTGGCGAAGGCTGGGTGCCACTTGGTGTGTGTTGGTGAGTGTGTTGAGATGGTGTTGAATGAGGTTCAAGTCTTTCGACGTCAGCGGCAAAACCAGTACTGCAAAAAATAAATTTACGTACCCTCGGCCAGTGCTGCCCCAGTCGCCCAAGCATCGAGAAGAATAAGGGAGGCGCTGGTAATCATTACAAGGTCCCAACTGCTCCACACTTCGAACCCGGATGCCTCAATTTTGAGAACGACCCGAGACGACTCCAGAAGCTCTTCACGGTCATGAGGTGTCGTAGTCATCACGTCGCGAAGAGGAAAGAATATTGAAAGCACGAAAAGCTTGTGAAGGTGATAGTTGAGGAGAATAACCGATCGTGTGTACAGGGTATCATTTGTGGCTGCAACATCAGCCTAGGCTTCCTTTCGTTTTTGCACTATGCAATGACTCACTCGCTCTGGCACTATTACTATACCACTCGTCAATCTCCATTGCCCATGCTCGAATGCCTGCCATGTCGTCGGGGCCTGCCTGAATTTGCCGGTTGTGCCTTGGCGCATCGAGATACACAGTCTGCCACACTGTCGGCAGCCCTCGGCCTACGAAACGGGGCATCCGGTGCTGCATAATCGCCAAGAGCTCGCCAATGAGCGATCCCGCTGTTGTTGGCGCCGAGGGTGCATTGGCTAAGAATGGCGGACTGGGTGGCGAGGGCGGTAGTGCCGGGCATATTAAGTGGAGGGAAGAATGTTCCAGCTCAATCGTCTGCAGAGTGGTCAGCAACTAGTCGCTCCACCATGACAGCAACCGCCACTCACCCGTAATCCCTCCCAAAGGCCCCTCCATTCATTTTGGCGTTTCCCGCCCTCTTCTGCCATTCCGTCAAGCAGCAGACGGTATGCCGTGTTTACCCACATCCCTACGGTGTCGACCCAACCAAGGGCGAGTAGCCCCACGAGAATAATCCCGAGTACATCATCCAGCTTTGCGCTCACGGGACCCTCGTCTGTATCCTCTAGCGTGCCACGGATAGAGCTCCCAGGAACGGCAAGGATACCAATTGCGCGGGTGACGGCCTGAAAGTATGCCGGTTGGTGCCGAGCCATCTCAGCTGCAGGATAGTGCCCGGCAGCAACGTAGAGGATGGAGACGGCCAGCAGTGGTGTGGGATGCACAAAGGATACTTGGCCCGAGAAAAAGTGCAAACCAGGCATATGTGATCGGAAGCTGGATGATTGGGCGGGTCAGCGTGGCAGCAAAGCATGCAGTGTTTATGGCCCGGACGCACCTCTCCCAGAGCGCACCCACAGCGTTTGGTGACCAGGCGTCGTTGGCAGCGAGGGCAGTTGGCAGCTCTGCCTTGAGTCTCGCAATGGCCCGCATTACCCCTGCGAACTCGGGTCCAGGCTCGGGCCCAGATAATGACGGCTGTAAGCCGCGCTCATCGATTGGAGAGTCGGCCATTGGCCCAAGGTCGAGGCTGAGCCCAACCCCACTGGCGCTGAGCTGGTTCAAGAGCTGCTCGAATCGTGCGTTGGCGGTCTCGAGCTCCTTGATACGCGCGTTGACCTCTGTGCGCCAGAGTTCGGTGCAGGTATGGGAAGGATACGGCCCAGGAGACCATGGCCTGGCGGCGTTTGCACGGGGGACGAAATCGCAGTTCGCCCCTGTCCTGCGGCAGCGACGACAGCTGTGTGTGCGTGTCAGCCAGATTTTCATTCGCAAGCACAGCACAACTCACGGTGGGTCCGTCGCGCCTATGCATTTCATCTTGAGGGATCGACATCGTGCTGCAAAAGGTCAGTGATCGACGCCCGCCAAGAAAGCGGTGACTCACTGCAAGCCTGGGAGGTGCGATTGGCGCCGAGCTTGCGTCTTTTGCCCGATGCATGCTGCGAGGTGCTTGGGGAGGCTGGAGTCTCTCCTCGACGACTTGAAGACTCTGCAGGATGGGATGCCGAGGAGGGCGACGGCGAAAGGTCGTCTGGCGCCATTGATAGCCGAGGGAGAGTGAAGCTGGTGGCAACAGTGGAGTGTGTGGCGCACAAGGGAGGGTTGCGAGCCCATTTGTCGCTTACCGGCAGCAGCGACGCCGCTCACAACCTGCGGGGAATTGAGCGGGCAACGCGGAGTGTGCAAAAATGCAAAACGGGCGAGGGTCAAGGGGGTTGCAAAATGGGTGTTTGCATGCAAATAATGAATCTACTTGACTGTCGCTGCTGACTGCTGCTTTGCTCACAGATGCTGCGACTGGCAGATCGAGGCGCCGCAGTATCAACAAGACCTCGCTTGCCGGCGGCGGCTGATGGTACGGCAGGCACATGCAACTAGGCGCCATTATCTTAGCATGCAAGCGCCCACGCCAACGTGCACATGTAGTATCTAGCCCCTTTTGACGGCGCACTCCAACGCCACGGATCAACGTGCACATCTGCAGCTTGGGATAGATGCATGCATGGCAAAGTCTCGAAGCCTGTCAGAAAGAGGCTGTGCTTCGCCAGATGTGAGGAACTGCGGATGGCATCGAGGCTTGTAGCAAACTAGTTTCACATCGTTGCGCGGCGCCCCAACCCTTGAACATTCCAACTTTGGTTTATCAAGATTCCAAGGCGGTTAGATGCAGATCATTTGCCGCTATCTACTCTTAATCAACTCGTCCTACAAGTCCGCCGAAGGTAGTCGCTCACGGCGGAGAACGGAGAGCAGAGTGTCGGTTGTCACGTCGTCGCTGGCAGAGTCATCGGCGCTCTGCAGAAGACACTGTCAAAAAGATGTGGCGCTCTGGCCTACACGCTCCGACGGAAACAGTTGACGTAACATGTCACTTGCAAAGTCGCTGCAGCAAAGGAAAAGGAAAAGGCCGGCCCGCACGGGGGAGGCAGGCTGTGGGATACAATTGCAACAACGATGCCCACTCCGTGCAGATCACGCGCCGTCTCCTTCCTGTGAAGCAAATACCCGGCGCCCTGGGCGTTTCACCGTGGCCCGGGGGGGAGGGCGGGTACAACCTGAACAGCTTGCTGGCCCGCTTGCGCGCAGGCACCTCCAAATCACCCTGGCCCCTGTCAACGACACAATCCATCCACTCACAACACTTCCAACGGATGGAATAACATAAAGGATGTCGACTCCTCGCTCGACGTTCCACGAGCAATTGATACACAGCTGCACTCGTTCCTAGGGACTCTTCAGAAAGACTTACACCCAGCGTATCCGCCCTGGCCCTTGCTATTACCTCAACACTCTTCTCACCCCGTGGAACTGATGGCAGGGCTTGTCGAGATGCAGGTCCCATGTAGCCTGCGACCACCGGGTCTGTTGTTTTGCGGGCCAACTGGCAGGCTTCAGGGCGAGCACTGGGACAGTCAATCTAGAAGGCCCTTGCTGTGCTCACATGTTGGCGTTGCAATCTGTCTTTCCGTCGCAAACTTTGACACAGCACAGAGCTCAAAAGTATAAATCGACCGCGGTCATGGTTTCCCTCGCCTCGGCATTGAAGGCTGCGGCGGTCGTGGGGCTGGGAGCGGTGGTCACTACGCCAGTCGTCCGCGCCGAGGACCCGCCGATCCAAGAGTTCAACATCTCCGTGTCCGACATTGCGACGTTTCTGACCTACGACCCACCGGTGCGCATGCCTGCGGACAATGGTTCGTCGGTCGGCTTGCCAGAGGTGGCTTGGAACCAGACGTGGGAGGGCACGCCGTGGTCAAACTATTCCACGTTCCAGCTCGGAAGCGGCCGGTCTGCTCACGTCACGTCGTTCCCCGGTGCGACTGTCAAGCTGTCGTGGGTCGGGACGGGTGTCTACTTTTGGGGCGTCTTGGATACCGACTCCAATGTCGAGCTCAAGGTGGACGGTGCGACCGTTGACGCACCGGCTGGTAACGCGTCGCTCATGGCTGCAGTGTCGGGTCTGTCATTCGGCAAGCACGACGCTACGTTGACGCTGTCGTCTGGCCGTGTCCAGCTGCAAAATGTCACCGTCACGACCGGCATGTACTCGAAGCAGTGAGTGGCGTTTCAGTTTTCAAAGCTAAGCAATAGACCAACTGGCGGGACGATCAACTCTACCGACATTAACGCCTTGCTGCGATCCAACAAGGACACTTATATCAACCCGTTGCTCACCACACGCGAGAATGGGCCGGACACGCAGTGGGCCAAGGCAGTTGACATTGGCAACAAAGAGCGTGAGTGATCCCCACTTGTGATGCCCTCGCTTACGACCAGCCCCACGTCTCACTACATTTGAGCGCATCAACTCGGGCCAGAAGGGCGCCCGCGTCGAGATGGACATTCCTCCACGGACGGGCCTGTTCCAAGTTTATGGCGCAGTGTCCCACAACCACGGCCGGTACACTGTGCAGGTGTCCCCCGCGCTGCCATTCGACATGGCTAGCGAGGTCCAGCACTCCTCGTTTAGTCCCTTTACCGGCATTGGCGCGCCAATGTACATGGCAGTCCTCGACCCAACCGTGCAGTACCACCTCACTATTCTGAACGACGACCAACTGTATACCGATCTGTCCAAGTTTGTAGTGTACACGAGTGATTGGTGAGTGGATTGTTGGCAGCCGAGCTGACCGGCAGGGGTGGAAACAACTCGGAAAGTGACAATTCGGGAGGTGGTTCCAACAAGTCGAACGTGGGCGCGATCGCCGGCGGTGTCGTCGGTGGTGTCCTCGGAGCGGCCCTCCTTGGCGGCCTCATGTGGTGGTTCTGCCTGCGCAAAAAGGACACCAAGTCGTCCCCCCACCAGCGCAGGTCGTTTGCCATACGCCACCGTCCCGACGCCCAGCCCATTGAGCAGTTTGAGATTGACGGCACGGCGGCATCACCTACGCCGTACTCGGAGAGCAGCTACAGCGGCCAGCCGATGAGCGCAGCCCCGACCTCGCTCAACTATGCTGCTTTAGACGGCACGCCGAGCCTTGCTTCGTCGGGCTCTGACCAGCGCAACGCCTTTGGCGACTCGCAGTCCCGCGCTCTTCGCCGGGACACACGTCTTAGCTCCTCCTCACCGACGGACAGCACACTCGACTCGACATGGCGCACCACCCATGCGGCTCTCTCGTCTTCATCTGGTGGTCACGGTGGGCCGTGGCGCGGCTTGGGGCAGCACACATCATCAAACTTTAGTGCCGGCGCCAGCGGTGCTGCCGTGCCGCAGATTGACTCTAGCGCCAACGCCGTGCGTGCGCCGCTGGGCAGCGACGAGCGGGGCGCATACTTTGCCGCCGCCGAGACGCTGGGGGCGCCACGGGACGACGACCTCAAGTCGCCTTTGGCACGGGAACTTGCTGCTCAGCCCACGCGGCTGCGGCAGCCTGAGGCTGTAGTGACGCAGGCGCAGGACAGTGGCGTCGTGTTTGAGGAGGTTGTCCCGCCCGTCTATGATCCGCAGTGGGAGGAGAGGTATCAGAGGGATCAGGCGGGGCGGGGTTAGTGGGTACATTGGGTCTAGCTCTGGGCATGCAGGACATTCATGAGGCGGTTGAGCATGAGTCCGGGTGGTGGGCTAGCACGACTGAGACTATGCTTCATCTCCATTTAGAGCGGACCTGTGGAAGTGGAGGTATCTGGCTGCAGCACAAGTCATACTCTGGCACGAATAGGTCACTCCACTCATGAACGTCCATGGGTATTGTGTCGCCGCCCTGTTGTAGTCTGCCTGTCGGCATTGACGCTCATCCAGACGCGGGGTTGCACTCAGCTGATGATGATGAAACCTGATTAAACCGCCTCCTCGTCCACTTTCCTTCCCACAGGCCGCAAGATGGCGGCAACACCAGCTCGCGCAATAGCGTGAGAGGGGTGTGTGGACTTCAGAGGCAGAAAGGATAGTTCGCGTTTGCACCTTGCGCAAAGACAGACTGAATGGCCCGTGGAGGAGATGGGTTTACATTCAGCTGTGGGTTAGCTACTGTGCACGAGAAGGTGAGAATGTCCCAACGACATGACGGATTGGGGTAGAAAGTGATGTTCATGACGAGGTCTCCCCGTCAAGTGTCTCCAGATCCCAGATGAGGGAAGGAGGTGGCATGCGGCAGCCTTGGTAGGGGAGGTGGCACGGAAAAATTATAAATGATTATTTCAGTGGCTGGTACCAATCATCGTCTCCGTGCGATCTACAGAAGTCCCAGCACACCCGAATCAAGCCCGGATAAGCTTCTCACCACTCACAGCCAAGGCCACCAGTGGTACATGCCCAGGGGTTCTCGGCCCCAGCCTCGTCGACGACGATTGTGGGAAGTCGTGGCGGCACAGGCCGGCTTGCCACCGCCTGAGGGACTGAGGAGCTACGCGTCGCCATTATGGGGACTGATTGTCGATGCGTCGCGGGTGAGCAATGGTGGCTGCTAAGATTGAAGATCGTTGTTCAGTTTTAGTGCAGAGACGCGCGGCGGGTGACGAGGTTGTTGGCTGCAACAAACACCATTAGATATATAGCAAGCAATGTGGTGGAACGTATCATCAGTGTTACATGACAAGTACCCAGCATCGCACGTTCTCATCACTACTCATCTCGGGCCTCAAAGAGTGTGTCCTTCTCGATGTGAAGCACGTGAAGGCTGACAAAAGGCAATGACACGGACGCTCACACCAGTGTGCTTCTTCAGGCAGACTGCACTTGAACCAGCCACCACCACGCACTGACACGTACACACGCGTTCACACACGGCTAATATTGGAATCACGACTGTGACAATGCTGCGACTGACAACATGCGCATGCATAACCCAATGGTAATATACAGTGAGGGTACATGAACAACTAGATGAGGAAACGCCTGCACAGAGGCACTAGGGTATGGAATGGCCGTTGACGCCATTGTGCTGTTCGAGGGGAGTGTCGATATACTCGTCGAGCCAGTCGCTGGCACGCTGACGGCTCATGCTGAGATTACTGTGCTGTGTGGTGGTGGTTATGGGTACGGGGTTGTGACGGGCGGGGCCTGCGGGCGGAGCTCCCCACATGGGGTTCACGGACGAATGCTGGGATGATGGGCTCTCGGTTGCAGGTATGTTGGAGGGTCGGTGAGAGCCGCTAAATCCGCTGCCCACTGGTCGAAAATGGGGCCGGCGTGGCGGCTCATCTTCCTCTTCGTCAGAGGAAAGTGTAAGGTCGATGACGTTGGACGAGGCGGGGGGCTGCACCGAGGCAGTACGGGACAAGCTGCCGGTCTGATGCCCTCCGTTGGCACCACCGTTCGAGTAGCCATTGGCGCGACCGTTCGTCGCACTCAAGGGCTCGTCCTCGTCGTCTGAGTCGGACAGAATCTCGATGGCGCGACGCTTGCCCTTGTCTGGCGAGGGCTGCTCCTCCTCTGAACGCGAGCGCTTGACGGCTATCTTTATCTGTATCGGAGCGGCGGCAGCAGGGGTGGCGCCATTCGCGGCGAGCCAGTCGGCAGTACCGTACAGGTTGTCGGCAGAGTGCCAGTCGCCGCTGGCCTCAAGTGTCACCTCGTCATAGTTGTCATTGACAGCGTTGAGAATGCTCAAGAAGTAACCGTCACAGATGATATCGTCAAACTTGAGCTCCTTGCTGCAGTGCGGGCACTGCCACTGAGGGTGCGACTTGTTCGACTCGAGCCACCACCTGGCGTCAAAGCACTGCAGATGCGAGCAACGCGAGGAGCGGACGGGTTTGGCGATTCGCATCCCCGACAATGGATCCTTGAGGGACAGAGTTGCAGTTCCGACCTCGATGTCGTCGTCTTCGGCGGCCTTTTGGCGCACTGTCGTCAGCCCCTGTCACCTAAACTTGACTCACGTTTCTGCAGCTCCACCTCGGCATCCGTAGGCTGGAGACTCTCTAGCCGCTTCAACAAGTCGTCCATCGAAGTCCACTCCATGAACACAATCTGGAACCAGAATTTCTGATATTAGACATATCCCAGCGCATGAGCTCACCTTGGCCTCCTTCTTCTTATTCAGAGTCGAGCCCGTGTGGCCGACAGAGAGACTCGCCATGCGACCTGCCATGCGAATGAGGCCCCTTGAGCCTCTGTCAAGGTCTAGTGGTGGTGCACTTCCAGCCTTGCCGCGAAGACCGCGTTCCTTGAAAGGTACCATGTGGTCGTCGAGCATGGCGTCCGGGTTATTAGGAAACTCTATTGGAACGGCGCGGTTGGTGATGGGAGCGGCGTTATGAGCCTGGGCCATGCTAGGAGGGCGATAGTGGTCTGAGGACGCGCAAAACATTCGAACCTGGTACTGCGGCCGTGAATGTGGGTCGGCCTTGCTCTTGTTAAGAAGATCGATCACGTCGTTGCCCAGTATGAAGTTGATACGCTTATCGCGACGCGTGTGGCTGCTCTCGTTGCTGCCAATATCTGACTGTGAGCACTCGTCCCGTGAAAGAGCACTGACCTGGCAGCATCTCCATGTTGCTCAAAGCTTTGACAGGTTTCCACATAGGACTCGGCTTCCAGTCCACCAGAGGATATATGCCTGCTGTCAGCATTGACACGGATACCGCACTTACGTTCACCACCTGGTCTGCTACGGTTCAAGAGGTTGTTGGATGAGGACGAGGCAGTCGACTGTTGCCACCCAGACAATCCCGCGGGGCGCGCATACGCCGAACTAGCAGCGGGTACTCTTGATCCTCCAGCATAGTTGTTGCTCCCAGATGTGACAGAGGGCACACCACCGAATGTCGGCTGAGGTATCTGCCCCAAGGCTGGCATGAAACGAGACTCGCGCAGGTCCTCCACCTCTTTGCGCAGGGTGACATACACGTTGACATTCTGTCTTTGCCGAAGTGTATTGAAGCCCCTCTGCACCCTGTGTGCGTGTCAGCACGAGCAAGTGAACGACTTGCGGAAAGGGAGGCAACTCACTTATCCACCAGGTCCGCTTTTTTGTCCTGGCTTCGAATGTTCAAGTTGATGTTGGCCTGTCGCGACATGGATTCAGCGACTTGCTTGAGTTTGTACATTGTTAGCTTGGGCAGGACGCTCCTGCTAAAAACCTGTGTATCGTCAGCAGAGGCGTCGCGTGAGACCGCGGGGCGGCAAGATATCTTGGGTGGCCAGAGGGCTGCAAACATTTCTTGGCTGGTGCTGCGGCCGAACTCACGTCGTAGTCATCCCAGGCGCCTGGCATCTTGCCGACATGTGCCGCGGATTGGCGCCGGGGTTGGGGTTTGGAGGGGTATAGAGGCTGTAAAAGGGGCCAAGGGTGATGAAGACGAATGGTAAGAGGGTGAAGGAGGGGGCGACTCTGCTCGAGGGTGACTGCTCGGCCAGGCAGAGCCACCCACCCAGCAGCCCAGTCCACTCACTCTGCATGCACCATTCCACACTTGTCAGAATTTGATCCCGCAGGTCCACCAAGGTGGAGGTGGTTTGCCTCTGTCCCTGTTGTCACCTCACGTTCTACCTACCAGACAACATTCTACCAGAACAACCATGTCTTCTAAAGAGTACGACAGCATGACCAAGGAGGAGAGGACGACTCATGACGCAAAGGAGCGTGAGCGTGAGCGCAAGGAGCAGGCAGGTGGGTGGCAAACGATGTGCCGCGCTGACAGGTAGCCCTTCCCTACACCTGGGACCAAGACCTGAAGACGGTTACTGTCAACGTGCCTCTACCATCTGGTACTCGCTCAAAGGATCTGAATGTGGTTATGGACAGGCAGAAGCTCAAGGTGGGTGAGGACTGTGAAATGTGTAGCTGACTGTTCAGGTCCAGGTCAAGAATGCGGCAGAGGCGATCATTGAGGGAGAGTTGTTTGAGCAGATTGCCAAGGACGACTCGTCGTGGACCATTGGTACGGTCAAGGGTGTACACAGCTGATGTCAGATAACGGTGTCTTGACGTTTGAACTCGAAAAGTACTCGTATGTGCCAACACATGCCATCTGCTGACGTCTAGGGCGCACATTGGCGAGCAGCGTTGGTGGCCCCACGTCCTCACCCACGACCCCAAGATCGACACGACCAAGATCCAGCCCGAAAACTCAAAGCTTTCAGATCTCGACTCGGCGACGCGTGGCATGGTTGAGAAGATGATGGTGAGCCACCACTGAAGGGAAGGACTGACATCAGTTCGACAACAACCAGAAGATCATGGGCAAGCCGAGCTCCGACGAGCTCAAGAAGACCGAGATGCTGGAGAAATTCAAGAAGCAGCACCCAGAGATGGACTTTAGCCAGGTGAGTCCTGTTTGTAGGATATGCTGACACTACAGGCCAAAGTGGAATAGGGGTTGATATTTCATTGTGAATCATATTGCATCTTTGCTCCAGTCGGGCGCGACCAGATTCTGGTCTATTAACTCTGACGCAACTGATTCTCGTATCTGCGAATGATTGTTCACGCAGGGAAGGCTCCGCACATGCCAGGTAAGCTCACGCATCAACATCGACCGCATGGCTTGAACGACACAATGCCAAAGAGTGCTGCCTCGCTTGGGACACGACCAAGCATGATGGCGATACGGTGGGAGCACTGGCCATGCTCACGCATCAACACTAATCCCATGGTTCGAACCAAACGATGCTGAAGCTTCGTGGGCCGACTGGGTGCCGAAGAGTACGGCCTCCCGAGGGACAAGACCAAGTACGATGGCGACATGTGGTGAAGGCAGGACGGTAATGGCGACGGAACGTCCTTGGATTACAGCATGTCCGCGAAAGCACCTGGTGGCCGATGACACGCTTGTGGCCGATGACTTCCACCTATCAGAGTAATGACAGCATAACAAATGGCCTCGCGAAATTCTTGCACCGACAATCGTCGATGAATGGACAGGCGAATCACCGATGGCTGCCATGACCTCCTCGAAAAGCATGATCGCGCCGTGCGTTTGTGGGCTCGTCGCAGCTGAGCATCTGTGATCCCGCGTAATGTCTCAGGACGAGAGGTGAATGACACACCACCGCGGTTGATCCAGGTCACTGGACCACTGATCGGTCCGTGCTCGATAAGATTTGACTCACCTGTGGAGCGTCCACTACTGGCAGCCTGGCAAAGACTGCATAAACGCTCGCTGCCATCTGCAAAGGCAAATCATAAACATAGCTGCCATCGTTTCAAGAGAGGTAAACATGCATGCCAATGGGGGTAGCTCCGCCTGAGCCTTGCCGATGGTGTGGTCGCGAGGTCGATGGGCTTGACGTCGGCTGATACTGTCGCTTTCCTCCACTACAGTGCGATAAGACAAAAGCGTCAGTAGAGGAGCCGAATTCCCATTTGTTGGCGTGCGAAGACCTCCATATAGTCGACAACTGTGCAACATTAGGCAGTCACTTTGACGGCATATCAAGACATCACTTTCAGCGGCGTCCTCCGGCATATCGGTGCCACCGGGACGCGGCCCGGGCGTTTAGCCGAGCAGCGTGATTTCAGGCTTGTTCCTGACGAAACCGATATCGGAGCTTGCCCCAAGTGGGGTTGACAGCGTGCGGACTCGGGATCTACCATGCGGCAAGACGAATTTTTTGTTCACAGAAGATTCAGCAAAGCGGGGTGTCCTTGGGGGTGGGGAATGCAGGCGTCGCTGTACGGAGAGATAAGGAGGGAACATGGTGCCGAGCACTGTTTGGATAGTGGACTGGAGGCAGGCCCTTAGGAGGAAGGTGAATCCGCCGTCTTGCTATTGCCCGGTTTGCAGCGTGTGTAGCCGACCGCGACTGCGGCGCCAAGGGCAGTCGGAGGAGCGCGGCGAGTGCGCCGATGGGCTTGTTGAGCCCCACTGGATCAGCGCTTGGCAGCGTGCTGCTGCCGCCGGTGAGTGCGAACGCGACCGAGCGCGATCACCCCTGAAGCACGAGGAGACCAGTCCACTGAACGCTGATCCTGTGGCGGCTTTTGCCATGGTCGTGAGACTTTCCTGGCATTTGATCCTCGCACCGCAGAGCAGGAGGTGTGTGTTCAGGTGTCCGCCGATCTGCCACAGCTCCCACAAGACCAAAGAGACAGACCATTGAGTGTAGCACTCAGGTATGACGCGAGGATGTCTTCTGGGGACTGCGATCCAATCAAAATGACGAATACACCAGGGCACTACGGGCAGCGGGGCGAGTATCACCGACGACAGCGCAGAGAGACACAGCCAAGGTCGCAGGTGCCACACCTGCTCACGACAACCTAAAGCCGCTATCCCCACTTTGTGTTACGCCGGTGCGGGTGAAGACGGAGCGCGGCTGCCGACGTTTTCAGGGTCACCAGCCAATTCTTGCGCACGCTGCGCCTATGGTAGCCACGGTAGCAGTACCCCGCCCTCACGCATGCATCCCTTTTTACAGACCAGTGTCTGGATTTCTCTTTCCTTCAACCCACCACTCTTTCTTCTTTCTCTACCCGGTGTCGAAAAGAAGGTTAGTACTGCCGCACAGCGACGATCGCAGCGAGGGCCAGCGTAGGGCGTCTTCTCGTCGCCCATCACAACCAACGGGCGCATCGCTGGGAGCTTTTTTTTTCTTGCTCCTGGGCGATAGCTCTTCCACGTTGCGGGGTGACGGTCGACACTTTTACCGCGGAGGTTGCATTCCACAGTATTCCCAGGCTCTCGCAATCGTTTTTCGCTTTCCTTTTCAACACTTTTCTGAAGAATAGTCGCTGATCCACACTCTAGCAGCAATGTCCGACGTTAAGAAGCCTAAGGACTTTAAGGCCTTTATGACCGACTTCCTCATGGGAGGTGTGTCGGCCGCTGTCGCCAAGACCGCTGCTGCTCCCATTGAGCGTGTCAAGCTCCTCGTCCAGAACCAGGATGAGATGTGAGTTGATACATATCATTTTTTCCCGTTGTATGTACTGACGAAACAAGGATCAAGCAGGGCCGTCTCGCCTCGCCCTACAAGGGCATCGTTGACTGCTTCAAGCGCACCTACGCTGAGGAGGGTCTCGTTTCGCTCTGGCGCGGTAACACTGCCAACGTCATCCGTTACTTCCCCACCCAGGCTCTTAACTTTGCCTTCAAGGACTACTTCAAGTCGCTCTTCGGCTTCAAGAAGTCGGACGGCTACTGGCCCTGGTTCGCCGGAAACATCGCCTCGGTACGTAGAAGCATAGATTGGGGAGTTTTTCCGACAGATTTTGGTGCCCTGGGCGGGTATTTGCTTCCGCATGTGGCACCTTTATCTCGTCTTTACCGTCCGTTCGGACGGGGTGAAACTCTCCCAGATCACTCTAGATACTGTCTTTCGTGTTCTAACATCTCTTAGGGTGGTGCTGCCGGTGCCTCGTCGCTTCTCTTCGTCTACTCGCTCGACTACGCCCGTACCCGTCTCGCCAACGACAACAAGTCGGCCTCAAAGGGTGGCTCGCGCCAGTTCAACGGTCTCGTGGACGTTTACAAGAAGACTCTCGCTTCGGACGGTATCGCCGGTCTTTACCGCGGTTTCGTTCCCTCGGTCGTTGGTATCATTGTCTACCGTGGTCTCTACTTCGGTCTTTACGACTCGATCAAGCCCGTTGTCCTCGTTGGTCCTCTTGAGGGCAACTTCCTCGCTTCGTTCCTCCTCGGCTGGACTGTTACCACTGGTGCTGGTCTCGCTTCGTACCCCCTTGACACCATCCGTCGTCGTATGATGATGACCTCGGGTGCCAAGGTCCACTACAAGTCGATGTTCGACGCCGGTTCGCAGATCATTGCCGCCGAGGGTGTCAAGTCGCTCTTCAAGGGTGCCGGTGCTAACAGTGAGTACATCGGACATGTTGCGCAGAAGATTCGGGCTGGTTTGGGGTAGGACGAGGATGGTGTGGTGTGGACGGAGACAAATTTGCTTCCGTCGAATCAATCCACCTCCCCGTCCAACACCTTGCTCTTTGACGTCTTCTTCGACAACATGTCTCCCCTTCCAAGTATTTGCTGACGTTCTTCTGTCCTCCGTGGTGTTGCCGGTGCTGGTGTTCTTTCGGTGAGTGACAATTGAAGCTCGGGGAGTTGTGCTCGCCATCAAAAGATGGTTCCTCACGACTTGCCGGGCCTTCCTTGACTTTCCTTCTAAGACACGCTTGCTAACACCCAACAGCTTTACGACAAGCTCCAGGAGCTCATGTTCGGCAAGGTCTACTCCGGTGGCTCTGGATAAGCGTCTCGCGCTCTCCAGATCGTCGAAAACTCATTCTGAGCTCGTTAGCAGTTCTCATAGTCGATATGCAGATTCTGCGACACCAAGCAACTTTGCGGGACTTTTTCTCCGCAACCGTGTATGCAGCGGGGGGCACTGACATCACTGACCAGATGCACTGCGCGATGCTCTATCGAATGGTAGTAGCTATGCATGCGTAGGGGACGGTGGATGGAAGTGAGATGGGAAAGAAAAGCAAGGGACATCCAAGGTAAGAGGCGTGGGGGTGACAGTGGCAGCGCCACCGACCATCCGTCGTCCAAAAATGCGACCACGCCAGCGCTCATGTGCATAGAGGTGGCTATGGCTTCCCAAGGCATGGCGTAGCATGCATGCATGCAAACTTTGCGCAGGCGTTGGAGGCGGAGCGCGACATGGAAGCTCCAGTGTCCGTTGCCAGCCACAACTGTCGGCGACTGGCACTGTCCTGATCCACGGCGTGCAGGTCAGCAACACGGCGCGCTACATACCGCCATGCTTGTGCCGACAGCTGCGCTCTGGTCTCAGAGTGTGCGTGACGGCGTGATGCACTGGTGGCGCCTAAGCTGGCTGCTTCGTCAGCCTCGTTACGTTGCACTTCTCATGCTACTTAATGGTAGTCGACCATGTCAGGATTATTAAGAGTGACATGTGTGCTTTGGGTCCTCTTACTCTGCCCCAAGTTGTCAGACGACAGGGCCAAGGTCTGCCCCAGAGGTCAGCCAGCCTCACATGGTGGCTGCTCCACAGCGAGCGGTTACCGGAACGAGCGTGTTTCGGCGACCACCATGCTGAACGGGCTGTTCCACCTCCATCCAGTGCAGACACTCTAAACTGCATAGCGAAGCTTTAGCTGAGACGCCGCGTAAGCCGTCAGCTCACTTCCAATGACAAGAACCTCGTGTCCACCCCGACAAGATTACTTCAACCATGACCACGACCTCGCCCCTGTCAGTGGATATATCAAGTCAACGGCCACGTCGAGTCAAAATGCAAGTACATCATTGTCAAGAAACAGCATACAATGCAGATCCCCCCCGACACCTGGTTCACCTAGCCCTCCAGACGCGCCCACGCCTACTTTGACACTGACGCCTTCCTCGCCAAATACCTCTCGTAATCCTCCCTAGCTTTATCCTCACTGCAGTTAGCAACCACCCAACAACCACACTCACCGCCACTCGCACCCCTCCTGAAACTCGCAAAAGCCGCACCGCGTAATCTCGTGCGGCGCGACACCGCGCGGCTCCCGCGCTCCCATCCAGTATCCCAGCACTGAATGCAGGTGACGTTCGAGCGCCACGCGGTCGTGCGTGAATCGTGTACGACCAATGATCGACGCAGACGTCGTTCCGGGAGTGGGTGACAGCGACCGCTCCTTGGGTTTCTCTGGCGACAACACTGCCACCTCGGCAGATCCCAACTTTGACGCTTGTGTCGCCCCGAGGCTCACTTCCACTGCCCACGCCAGTTCGTCGTCCTCGCGTTCACGCTCGCTGCCGCTGGCAAAGTAGTCGCTCTGCCTCGAGGCGGGGCGAACCAAGCTCCCAGAGTTGTGTAGAAGCACGCCGGCGAACAGCGGCGAGTTGGGGCGTGTTTCCTCGTCCTCGGCTTCAGTCGCATTGCACTTCTGCGGCTCTACCATGTCGACAGGGTGCGTCGAGGACAGCATCGCACCGTCAACTAGGGCGAGGCCACCTGTGTGACAGTTCTGGCTCGCCTGCGAGTCCAGTCGCGTCTCGACGTCCGGTAGAGCCTGTGTCGTGCTCCCGGGCAGCATCGTGTCAAGAGTCGCGCTCTCATCCGCCGTGACGTACGTTTCCGCCTCGTCGCTGCTGCCTGCCTTGCGGGGAGACTCAACTGATTCGGGAATACCTACATCGGGGACACCCTGTTCAGGCGACTCGAGGGGCTGATCTGACGGCTGCGGGGGCAACGGTTCCGGAGAGTCGACAACAATGGCATCCGCGACGGTAGCGCCGGCATCCGTCGGTTTGGTACCCTGTGAATCCTGCAGGCTGAGCGCAATGGCGAGCTGCAGCTGCGACTCCTCGTCGAGTGGAGGTGCCAGAGCTGTCCTAAAGCTTTCCTCCAGGGTCACTTGGGCTACCTCCTTGTGCACTGTGCCGCGCCGTCCCTTTCTTCGCTTCTTCCGTGAGCGCCTGTCCGACTGCTTTCCTGGATCCCGATATGGTGCCGCGCGACGATACACCAGCTGCAGATCGTCGTCGGTCAAGCCGTCACCCCGGCCCGGCGTACCAAGGCCAAGGCGTTCAACGTAGCGGGCCCAAACTGCTGCAAAGTCGGCCAAGCATGTTGCCTCAGCTGCTCCCCATCTTAGGTCGTTGCCGATGATCACAGGGCGGCTTTGTGTCATGAATGTGTCGCTGAACTTTGAGTCCGGATTGAGGCCAAGATAAGCAAACACTCGGTCAAAGCCAGATGAGCTCGAGGTTGGGAGCACGGTCGGCCGCTCCCTCGTCTCCGCGTCTTCTGGCTGGACGGAGGGCTCACCGCCTGCAACTCCCACCGGCGGCCGCGGAACCAGCAGCGAGTCCACAATCTCCTTGTACAGCATGACCTGGTACTTTCCTCCCAGCGTATCTGCCTCACGGGGCAGGTTCCCAGACGCCCGGGTTTTGGAGTCGCTGACCAGTAATCGATGTGTGCGGGGTTTAGGGCCACCGAAGAAGTCTTCCAGCGATGCCTGCCGCGCAGCGCGTGTCGACCGTGACGATCCTGCGTCCCCAGCTTCAACGAGTGGTTCGCGTGTAATCTCATCCTGCCGTCAGTCTAGCTCTTCAGCTGTACTCACAATGATCCCTATGACGAGAATATCACCCACAAACCCAGCAACCGGTAGCTCACGACACTTTCCAAGTGTCAGCAGTGCCTCCAGCGCTGACAACATATTTAACAGCCTGCCGTCAGCCCAGTCAGGGACATTACCAACCTCAAGCCCCAGGCATCCTCCCTCGTCTCTGCAGTCACAGTCACCTCGGCCGGATGAATCTCCCTCTCCAGCCGCTTGTGAATTTTCTACTCCTGTCAGCAAGCTCCGTCACCCTACGCACCTCTCCACGGCGCATAATGCGCTCCTTTCCTTGAACCTTGACCTGATCGACTGCTATGGCGGCGCCCCGGGGTGTGGTGATTGTAGTGGGGCGTTTCGAAGGCGGGAGGTAAGGGAGTGTGCGCAGTTTGCTGGCTGTGAGCTTGCCACAACATGAGGCTTACTAGTCAAACTGCATCTCACACCATATCGGTCCTGTAAGATCCGTCACAGAGAGCCAGCCGCGTTTACGAAACTGATCATACGGAGAGAGGGCGACAGCATCCTCAATGTCGGTGGGTGGCAAAGGAATGTCCTTTGGCGCAGTCTCGGCGGTCCGCAGCGTCTCTTCCAATGAAGAGTTGTAGTCTAGTTCGTCACCATAGTCGTCGTCGCTGACGGGATCGTGGGGCTGCTGCATGCTGGGGCATGGCAGGTATGGAGAGGGATGTGGAAACGTCAAAGTGGTGGATGGCCTCCACTTCAAAACAACCGGTCCAGTCATCTTTCACTTTACGTAATCTTTGCTCTCCGTGGCAGAACCAAACAGTGACAAACTCTGCACGTCTCTCTTCTAGCATGTGGCCTGCGTTAATGGAAAGCTTGCACTGCACAATACGAGTGCGCCTGGCGCCACTGTACTTGTGAAGAGGCGACAAAAGTTGTGGCAAGGCAGACGACTGTGCCGCCACACGGCCGCGTAGACCTTTCTCAACTCGCTCTAGTCGGTCAACGGTCACCCACCCGTGTAGACCTTGCTCAACAGGTTCTATTCTGTCAAAGGCTCTCCCACCCGAGAACACCTGGCTCAACACAACCTAGTCGGTCAATTATCATCCACCGGCGTACACCTTGCTCAACACATTCCAGTCGGTTTACGGCTATCCACCAGCGTAGACCTTGCTCAACACACCATAGTTGGTCAAGGCCTACCCACAAGCGTAGACCTTCCTCAACATTGCGTACCTGTTAAAGACCTCCCACCAACGTAGACCTTGTCCCACACATTCAAGCTACCCACCAGAGTAAACCTTGCTCAACACTGTCTTGTCGATCAAGCCCCACCCACCACTCACGTCCAGAACTCCCCGTCAACGATGCTTTGTTAGTGGTCTCGTACCTTCCGCCACAAGCACCGCGCTAACGTATACAATTCATGTCTGTGTAGTGACTGTAGATGGTTCAACGAAATTAAATATACAAGGATATCATGCAAGATTACAATGCTAAAACACGGGGACCCACTGACACTTGTCCCCGACACACGACTGTGCCAATCCGGCGACATCGTCCGTGACACCCCCGAGGAGACGGTTGTAGTTTCCTCCCGATCCCCAGCCAAACCACACCGCGTCCTCGGCGTGGACGGTCCAGTCCCGCTGCATCGCGGCCGTCACAAAGGTGTTGGTCGTTTCGGACACGGCGTTGCCCAGACCCAGGAGGGCGAGAATGACCAGGGTCCAGATGATGAGGTTCCAGATAAGCAGCCCCCGGGCCTCGTCGTCAAACCACGGATCATCGTCTGTGAGGTCCACAACGGGGGTGTTCCCCGTCAATGCTGGTATGGAGTGCACGGGCGTCGGGGCGGTGCGGAGTGTGCGTCGCTTGGCGGTCGTGCTGAAGGGGGACAGCAGCGCTGCAGGGGTGGGGAAGGACTGGGTCGCCGGCGCAGGCAGAGTGTCAAGGCGCTGGCCCAGGCGGTCCAGATCGAGCGTCTCGCACAGCACTGGGATCGCTGCGCGGAACGTGTTGTGCAGCGTCGTCCGAAAGTTGGGCGGTGGTGAAGACGCCCTGGAGGAGGTACGAGAGTTTGCTCGCGAGGGGGTCCGGCTGGTGTGGCGGGACTGGCGCTGAGAGGGGGGAGGCTTGAGCTCGCCCTTCTCCAGGTCGATCGTGTCCCAGACCGGCACGCGCAGGTACTCGGCACCGGCTACTCCGGTCATCTTGTGGGTCGTGCGGACGGGGGACGGCAGTGGGGAGACATTACTGCTAAAGTGCGACTTGCGAGGGGTCGTAACCGGTGACAGCGGCATGCGCTTGCGCGCGGGGCCATACTGGGGTGGCATGGGGTGGGGAACAGCGAGAGTGGGCCCGCTCATTGTAGCTGCGTGGCTATAAGGGCTGACGCAATGGTCGGCGGCGCAAGTGGCTGTCGTGTTTGTCGTCCCAGAGGTGATGCCGTAGATGCGTTCGAGGCTCCAACGATAAGATTGTCAGACACCAAGGTGCGCAAGATGATAGAGGCGGTAGAGGGGGTCTACAATAGTTCAGGTCGAATGTCCAGTCGGTTCAATGTCCAGCGGTGAAATGTCCAAGTTGTCGAATGTTCGAGTCGTCGCAGAAGAAGTCGGGTGGGACTGCGCACTTCGGTGCGCGGTTCCGGTCAAGTTGTGGGTTGCAGACGTGGGGAGGATGATCAAGAGACGGTTGTTTATGAATATCCCAGGATGGACGCCTGACTTTGCAATGTTGGAGCTGTCGTGGTGCACAGTGGTGTGGCTTGTCAGAGCACGTTCTGTGCAATGTGAGCGTCGTGGACCTGGTGCTTGTGCCTATGGTAGATGCGGTACACGCCGGACCACAAAGCTGGGGACCAGACACGCACTCGGTTGAGAGGTTATCACGGCCGGCGAGCCGAGACTGTGGAAAACCGTCCCGAAGGTTGGGCAAGTTGTTGCGAGGGATGCGTGCCTGTTGCTCGATATGACCCAGAAACTGGTCCACCAAACCGAGTCTCAGCCCTGGCTGTACCCGTCTTGTTCTGTAGTGGGCGACACTCACCAGACAACACAGACACCAGCAGTGTGAGCGCCAGTTGTTCAGGCTACAGCAGACCGGTGGGATGTGGGCGAGGCTGGGGTTACCTCTGTGAATTAAGAACGGCGTGGGTAACCGACGGTGAGCAATACGCTTAAATGGCCAACACCTGTAAGTACACCGCAATGGTACGTCCCCCTTGTGGTGGATCTCTGGATCTGTAGTCGGCTCCAATGTCCTGCTTGCTGTATTACCTGCGTCATCCACTTGAAAGGAAAAGAGCCCTGCGGCCTGTAGTAGTGGCAGCATCATCTCGCTCTGGCCAGAGTCTGGCAAGACATTGCTCCGCAATCCTCAGCCGTACGCCACAGTGTCCACATGACAGCATTGGCAGCATTCGGTAGCCAAAAGTAGCAACATTCACAGTGCCTTGATCTCGGAGGCATCGACCAGGTCGCTACTGGCATGCAGCTATCGCTGATCCCCGCTGCTCCTCCTGCCTTCTGCGCATGGCAACAGCATATGCCAACTAAACTACTCTGGTACTCTGGGTTGTCATTTCAGAATTCCAGCCAACTTCCGTAAACCTAAACAGAAGTCTACGGCATGCCAACCCGTGTGCGCTCGCTGCTACCGTTGCAACACTGCGTCGAGTTCTCTGACCCAGCAAAAGTGTGTCCGGCCTCACCCATTGGGACACAGGTACCTGTATTCCTTCCTCTACTGCATCCATGTTATCGGCATTGACCAGTCCCGCTGTTCGTTGATCTCCAAGTGATTGGCTGCATCGTATACAATGATCTGCTCAAGGTTTGGCTGAAACGAGACCACGGATCGGCGTGGGGCTGAAACCTGGAAAGGCAATGAAGATGGCTGGTTTGCGACCCGACGCGCATCGTGCTCCGCTGCACGTCGCCTTTGATGTTGGGGAAGCGAACAGCAGTCACGGGTAGCTCGTTATGCAAGATTACTATCTGTCAAGGTCAAGCTCGATTACTTGGCGGCAAAATGAGAAGTCCCAATGAGGACGTGCGACGGACAGGAAGACTGGAAGTACCAGCTCTCACAACCCTAAATGACCCACTGACCACCGGCCCATGTACTGCGCATCTTCGGCGACGACCAGACTGAAGCAGGCCAGGCCCTCTCCCGAACAATGTGGTGACTGACCATCGGGAGGCATGCATGCCCACAACAACGGATCATGCAAACGTAACGTCTCTCATCTCCACCGTCGTATCCAGGCACGGCCTCCACCCCAACATCTCGTCTTTGCAATTGACACGCCGTTGCAATGTTGTAAATTCGCTTCCGTGCTATCCAACATTGCGACCAGCAGCAACAACGACAACAACAACAACAAACACAAAACAATGGCCAGCGATAGCGCCGACGCCGCCGCGCTCGAGCAGTACATTGCCGACCAGCTTGCGGGGCTCAGCCTCACCGTGCCTGCAGACGATGTGGGTTTTTGCCGACAGGCAACGGGCTCACCCGGCCCGAGCGATGGGACATGTCGCTGACGCTATGCTACAGGTTGAGATCATTGCGCGGTTTGTCGAAGAGGACCTCGAGCGCGAGGACAAGGTCGAGGGCGTGAGGGGGATGCTGGAGGGTGTGGTGGAGGGTGTTAGTGTTACCGTCTAGCTGTGCAACACTCCGTTGCACTGCAACAAGGGATCCGCCAAGCTGACTAGCGCAGGGCGAGCTGCCGGCCGACGGAGTCGACGAGGCCCTCAACGCGATGATTGACGAGCACGACCGCCTCACGACCGCCCGCCAGGAGGCTGAGGCCGCGCAGGCCTCGCCGTCCCCCGAGCCGATCGACCATGAGGCAATCCTCGCGTCGGCGACCGAGGAGGAGCTGGCGGCTGCGCGCAAGGCGGCCCTGTTGCGGCAGTACGCCTATGTCGAGGGTGGGCCCGACGAGGATCCGCTCGGCCGTGGCGGTGCGCCGCCTCGCGGTGCGGCTGCGCAGAGCGCAGAGGAGAAGAAGAAGGCGGACGAGAGGCGCAGGCTTATCGAGGACGCGCTCAGGTTGGACGGCAAGAAGAAAAAGTACCGCAAGGTCGAGAGTAGGTGCGCTGACCATGGAGCTCGCTGACGAGCTAGTTGATGACCCCTTGAAGTGGGATAACCTCAACAAGGAAAAAGTGCATGTCCAGGCAGCTATGCAGCGCGAGGCGGCCAAGCGCGGCGCGCAGGAGAAGAAGGAGCGCGACCGTGCGGCGCTGGACAAGCAGCGGTGAGTCCTGCCGACATGACCGAGCTGACGCCGCAGCGCCGACGAGGCCAAGAAAAAGGCCGACAAGCAGAAAAAGGCCGCAAAGCAGGAGCGCCGCGCATAGCTGTCCTTTTCCTCGGTCCTCACGGACTAGCCCATACTCTAATCAGACCCATCCCCGCTCGACGGGCATAGATAATGCATGTATACAAGATGACGGATATGTGTAGATGTCTATTTGCAGCTGCGCAGCAGGCTGCAGTGTTGCTATTGTATTGGCGATACGTCTGAAGTGGGACATGTTGGGTTATGCAACCTCAACGTCGGCCTCAACTGCAAGTCCATTGGGAGGTGGGCGCTGGGCAGCCACGTCCTCGACAGGCGGCTTATCAGTGATCTGCCCATTCACCGCCTCACTCCCCTCCTCATCTCCGCTCAATGTCTTGACAGCCTCCTCCAACTCGTCCCTAGCCGGCAACTTTGCCAATCGTCTGAGCCTACTCAAGTCCCCACCCAGGGAGTGAGCCAGCCCTCGTGCCTCCGCAGCGTCAGACGCGTGCAGCGCAATCTGTTGCCTCAACGAAGCAATCTCGGCCTCAAACGCCGCAGCAGCCTCGGCGTGACGCATGTTCGACTCGGTCACGAGCGACACGACACCCTTGTGGTCCTCACTGTTTGTCAGCTTGGAGATGTACAGATAGACTCACGCTTGCGCCCGCACAAGCTCCAGAACCTCGCCCTGCTTCCGCTCTGCTGCCTCGCACTCTGCGCGCGTCTCGGTGCGTACCCGTGCGACTTCCTCCTGGTAGCTGCGCACATCGCGTGCCCAGACCTCACGGAGGGAGCGGACAGCGTCCCGGAGAGCATCGCATTCGCTTTCGGCGCGCGCCTTGGCTGCGACAGCCTCGGCGACCTCGACGCGAGCGTCCGAGATGGCCTTTTTGGTCTTGGCTTCCACCTCCTTGCGCTCCGTGCTGTGCTGCGTGACTGCCGACTCGGCGGCGCGCGCACGCGAAAGGACCTCTGTTATCATGCGCTCCTTTCGCGTAATGACGTTATTCAACGACTCGGCCTCGGCGCGCATACGGCTGCGGGTCTCGCGCAGGTCCTCCGTCGTGCGTGTGAGCTTTCGTCAGCCCAGTCCCTCTTACCCACTCACTGTTCCTATCTCGCGACGACAGTTGCGAATCTCGTGCTTGGCACGCTCAAGCTGCACCTTGGTCGACTCAAGGTCCGTCTGAAGCGCATCAATCATTTTGGAGCTTTTGCCGCTCGACCCCGGTGTAGTCCGCTGACCACCGAGCTTACGCGGCCGTGCGAGAGGCGATAGCGACGGCGTAGAAAAGTTTGGCGACGTGCCAGTGTAGTCTGTAAACGCGCCTGGCGACGGCGTAGCGACCAGCGGGTGGCCCCCGCCTGGGATCTGCATGCCCTCTGGCTCGGGACTTAAGGTCGTCTTACGAGCAAAACTCGGCGCGCCAGGACCATTGTGCAGCGAAATGGCGTTTGTCACCGTCGAACGGGGTATCCCTTTTCGGTTAGCCCTGGGTGATAAGGACAAAACTCACTCGAAAGTCCCAAGCGCTCGTCCGGCGTGCGCAGGCCGTGTGCCACATTGTTGTCCATCGGGCTGCTCGGCGTCGCGCTTCCAGCGCGCCGACGCAAGTCAAAGCTCGCGTTCGAGTGGGGTATGTTGCGCTGCTTGTTGAGGGACGAACGAGTCGGGGCACGGACTAGAAAGTCGTCAGGGTCACGTCGACAGGGGCTCATGTGGACGGCACTACTTACTGCGATCAACGTCGTTGACGTGGACCTCGTCGTCCGTATCGACGGCGGCGATACTTCCCGGGGTGCTACTCCGGATAGCACCAGTGTGTGCAACAGGTGAGGCCGCGCTCGCGTCTGATAGGGAAGCGTTCAAACGGGCATGCGCATGCGCCACACCTGGAGTGCGTGTCCGGATGCCACCTGCGCAGTGTGAGCTTGTGTGCGCTGGCCAAGGACGTACCCTCATCACCACTAGTGTAACTCATATTGCTTGTCCTGCGCCGGTGTGCTGTCTGGCTTCTTGTAGACGCTGTGGACGAAGTACGTCGGTGCGTACGCGTCGGCGACGAGCTAGGCCCTGGGTGTCCTGGGATGATCTGCATCGACTGTCGTTTAACGGGGACCGGGATGAGCGAGTGGGCCGAGGTCGACTCGACCATGTTGGATAGCGGCGACTGTGTCACAGACATAATGTCCCCAACTGTGTCCGAGTAGTTGTAGCTAGCGCAAGAGATGATGGGACGCGACAAAAGTAAGATGTGATGGAAAGAGGGGTGAACTGGACATTGTGATCGAGCCAAGGGAATGTCACGTGACTCCAACAACATGACGGCATGCCACCCAAAAAGTTGAGACATGCCTGGATCGTGGTCGGGCTCAACAACAATCACACTCACCACCACCACCACCCCAAACATGTCGTATCGTGGCAACAACAGAGGTAGGGGACGAGGAGGAGGACGAGGGGGAGGACGCTTTGGGGGACCCAAGCTCCCTTCCACCCTCATGGACGAGGTCAACGCTTCATACGGTGGGTGGCCATGACCCAATGCAATTCTGACGTGCCTAGGTTCCTCGAGCCGATCCACTGGTCCCCGCGCGCGAAAGGAAATGCGCAAAGCTGCGCGCCAAGGACCCCCGCCCCGCCAGAACCCGCAGCAGGCCTCATCGAGCCGCCATGCTCGTGACGAGGAGGAGGACGATGATGGGCGAGCGCCTCCGCCGTCGGCCAAGGCCAAGGGCAAGCGCCGTGCAGAGCCCGAACCGGAGGTCGAGGAGCGTGTCGCCAAGAAGCCCAAGAGCAAGTCAAAGGCTCAGCCTGAGGTCGAGGACGATGGTGCGCGCAAGGGCAAGAAGAAGAAGCTGCCCGAGCTCACCTTGCCAACGGCGACGGGTGGCGATGCCGAGGACGTCGAGATTGAGTGGCTCGAGTACATGCTGCACAAGGAGAAGAAGGGCGAGGATGACCTGGACGATGATCTTGATGGTGAGTGAGCATGGCATGGGAAGTGCTGATAGAAGACCTGCTCGATTTCACCGAGAAGCTGGAGGAGGGCGAGCTTGGTCGGGGCGATGTAACGGACAGCGAGGTCGACAGTAACGAGGAGGAGGGCCATTTCGGCGACTTTGACGATTTGGACCTCGACAGTGAAGAGGAGGAGGGAGAGTGGGGAGGCATTGTCAGCAGAGACGACAGTGTGGGGGACGAGGACGAGGCTGAGGAGGATGAAGAGGATGAGGACAAGGACGAGGACGAGGACGACGCCGAAAGCGAGGATGCCTACCACGACTCTGACAGCACTTCCAGTCCACCTGCAGAGACTTCGAACGATGCCGAGGCATCTACCGACACACCAGCTCCAGGTCGTTACGTTCCCCCGCACATGCGTGCGGCAATGCTCGCCGAGAAGGCCGCTGGCGACAGCGCCAAGTCGCTGGAGCGCATCAAGCTCGAGCGCAAGGCCCAGGGTCTGCTCAACAAGCTCAGCGAGGCCAACACTGAGGGTATCCTCGCAGAGGTGGAGAAGCTCTTTGGCGATTACAGCCGTAATGGTAAGTGCTTAGCACTTTCTCCAATGCTTACATGGAGACGTCACGACGACCATTACCCAGCTGGTGATCCAGATGATCGGCATGAAGGCCAACCTCCTCGACTCGTTCGTTGTTCTCTATGCGACACTTATTGGCGCCCTGCACCGTGTCGTCGGTATAGAGTTTGGTGCGCACTTTGTGCAGACTCTGGTCAAAAAATACACCGAGCTTGCTGCTGGTAACGCCCCGACTGCAATCCAGGCTGCCGATGATGTGCACGATGCGTCCAAGGAGGCGTTCAATCTGTTGACCCTCATTGCCGAGCTATACAACGCGGGCGTCATTGGTGCCGGTCTCATTTATGACCTCGTCCGCGGCTTCATCGGCGAAGACGGCGACGCCACCATGGCTGAGAGGAGTGTTGAGGGATTGATGAAGATTCTCAAGTGTGAGTGCTTTCACGTGCTCTCTGTTCTGACATACAGGCTGTGGCTCCCAGCTGCGCGCAGATGACCCCGCATCTCTCAAGGACATTGTCACACTGGTCCAGGAGCGCACCCGCGGCAAGGAGGCCGACATGACCGTCCGTGCCAAGTTTATGATTGAGACCTTAGTCGCGCTCCGCAGCGGTAAGACCAAGGGCCTCGGCGCCGAGCGCGAGGATGTCGCTCGCATGCGCAGGTTCTTGTCAGGACTGGGCAAGAAGCGTCGCCTCCTCGCTCCGGAACCTCTGCGTGTGGGTCTCGCCGACCTGCAGAACGCCGACACGCGCGGAAAGTGGTGGCTCGTCGGTGCTGGCTGGAGCGGTAACCCTCTCATTGAAAAGGCGACCTCTCTCTCATTCGACAAGGACAAGAAGGCGGTCAAGAAGACCCCCGCGGAGAAAGAGGACGAGGAGGTTCTTCTCGAGCTGGCTCGCAAGCAGGGCATGAACACGGACGTGCGCCGCAGTGTCTTTGTCGTCCTCCTCACGAGTGAAGACTATGTGCACGCTTGCGACCGCCTGAACGCCTTCCACCTCACACAGGTTCAGCAGCGCGAGTTTGTGCGCGTGGCGCTTCACTGCTGCGGCATGGAGAAGACATACAACCCGTACTACACGCTCGTGCTGAACGAGCTCTGTGCCGGCAGCTACGACCACCGCTTTACACTCCAGTACGCTGTGTGGGACCTCATGCGTGAGCTCGGCGAGGGGGCTGTTTCAGATTCGCGTGCTGCGAATGTGGGCCGCGCACTGGCATTCCTTATTGCGCGAGGAAGCGTGGACGTGACAATCCTCAAGGCGGTCGACTTTACCGACCTGTCCAAGGCCAGTCGCAAATTCCTTGACGCGCTGCTCCGCTCGCTGCTCATTGCCACGCAGAGCGTCTCCCCGCTGCTGGCATTGCCCAAGGGCTTCGACCCGGCGAAGAACTGGGACGAGGAGGCTGTGGAGGAGGTGTTTGACCGCGCGTTGAGCAATGCCGAGCTCTCTGGTGGGCTCGTGTACATGCTCCAGGCTGTGCGCAAGGCGCCGGGCAAGGGTGTGGGTGAGCGCGAGGGCGAGGTTGTGAGGCTCGGTGCCGAGGTGGCTGTTAGTGTTCTCGGTAAGGCTATCTAGGGTCAGAGAGTATGCATACAGCATTGTCATTTTAGAAGAGGCTTTAGCGCACAAAGCAAAGCAGAGATGCCAGAGAAGTAACTCAAAATGCAAGACCAACCAGTGAGGGCAAGTGCCACCGCCACAAACCTCCGTGGCCGGCCTCCACCGCAGGAACCACATCCACCCAATCTTCGACCACACTGTTGACATCAACCACCCCACCCCATACCAACAATGGCCAACCCCGACGCCGGTGTCCCCATCACCAACACCCTCTTTCCGCCACCTCCAGGGTATTACAAAGCATTCACGCCCGCGGCGGTCAAGCGGCTTGCGCAGCTCGACAAGTCTGTCGTCTCCGGGGATGCCAACGGCTCGACCGCTGGATCCCCATCGGATGCCAAGGTGGAGGAGGATGTCGAGCCCGCCGAGCCGGGAGAGCTCGAGAAGCTACAGGCCGAGCTGAAGCCCCCGCGCGCGGACTGGGTGCGCGAGGATGGGCGGTGGATGTTGTTTGGGCAGATGTACACTGTGAGTATGCTGCTATTTCGTCCGCGACATTGGTTGACTAGTTAGGCCGAGCCACACATCCCGAATGCCCGCGACATTGGGCTGCCCGCACTCGTCGCTGACCCCGTGTCCGCAGGCGGGGATAGCGAGCGCGCGGCCCTGCCTGTCCTTCTGCACTCGTTCCTGCACACGCTCGTCGCGCTCATCGATGTGCTGACCGGCACGGCGCGCATCCCGGGCGAGTTGGCGCTTACGGAGCGGTCAAGCGAGGGTGACCAGGTGTGTGCTATTGCATGAAGACTACGGGATCTGACTTGGCAGTACATCCAACACCTGAGTAACTTGGCCGCGACAATGATGGTGTCCGCCAACCAACTCCGCGGCGTGCAGGCCGAAGCAACGCTGGTGATGCTCATGGAGAAGCAGCTCGAGGAGAGGCGCGCGCAGACTACCAGGCTGAGGGCGTGAGTGCAGAGCATCGAGTGGAGCTGACAAGACAGGAAATCGCGCGAGGTTGCAGGGGCTATTCGGCGGCTCAAGGCCGAGGCGACCGCGGCGGGGGCGGAGCACGGGCCAGAGAGCGCGGCTGTTGCGGTCGCGTTGCGTGAGCCCACACCGGTCAAGTTTGTCCGGCAGCCTACCCCTCCTGCGGCTGCGGAGGCCATTGCGGACGCCACGGCAGACGACGAGGCGATGGAGGACGAAGCAATGGACGAGGTCCTCGCACCCGTGGACGACGGTGTCGAGGCGCCACCCATCGAGGACGCCACTACGGAAGAGGCACGTGAAGCTATCGATGTTGGCGAGCCAGTGACAGGCGAGGTCGAAGCTGAGGCTGCTGAGGTGCCAGCAGACGTCGCACCTTTCCACGACCCTCCTGTGGACAACGCTGGAAGTGACACCGCTGGAGATGGCGCGGCGGGAGAGGTCGCTGATGTCGTTCCCGACGACCTGCCGGCGGATCTAGGTGGTGACGGTGGTGGCGAGGACGAGGAGGACGAGGACGAGTTTGAGGAGGTTGGAGGGGATGCGCCTGGCGAGGCTGTTGAGGCTGGTGCTGGTGAGACTGCGGCCGGTGAAGTCACTGAGGTTGCGGACGCGACTGAGGCTGCGGAGACGACTGGAGTGGCCGACGCCGATGGCGACGCCATGGACTTGAGCTAGTCTTCGATCAGAGTATACCCTGCACATGCATACCTGTAGATATAACATCCAGCACACGAATTGCGCTACGAGGGGACACAGTTGCGTTTGAGAGAGTTTGTTGACGCCGCGGACAGGGTACAGAACGCGGTTACTGACGTAACTGACGGCTGAACGATGTGCCTCTCGCCCCATCTGCAGCAAACTTCGTCCCATCTTTCCAGCAAGCAATGCAGCGATTCTCGTCTGTCTCGACAAAATACATGTAATCACTGAACAAGTTGTCAAACTTGGCTTGGACCCCCCGCCACTAATCAGGCAAACGGTCCACCCAAACCACGTCTGAAGAACCCCCAAGAGGGCCCCATCACTCTTATCTACAGTTATGACGGCCGGCGTGCTGTGAGCTCCATCGACTTGACCCGTGGGCCAAGGAGGAGCGGCAGCTGTGACGCCGGTGCTTTTGAGTAGAGGTCTTGCACTCCCCCCGAAAGAGGAGCGACTTTGCGTTAAAGAAGAAGGAGAATGCATCGCGCTGCAATCTTTTGTACTGAGCGGGCACGGCAGCGAGTGCGAACGGGATCAAATTATTGTGCGCCTACAGTGCAAGGGGCCGCCAAATGGGATTAATCGTGGATTAATGTGAGCGGTAAATCACCACGTTTTATTACCTAATGATTCAGTTTCCAGTTATTGACACGCTTTGTCTCTAGATCTATCTCTAGCTCTAAGACGCTGGTGTGCTGGTGCTCTATGAAGGCCATGACCCTGCTCTGCTCTGCCCTCATATCTGTAGATCGGCTGTCATTGCAAAAGCAGCATAATTGGCAGCAGGCAGGTCAAGAGTAACGATTTAAGACACGGCCAAGTGAGATGTGGTTGTTGGCCATTCATAAATTCAGGAGAACAGCTATGCGCAATGCATGCGGTACATGTGACGACGTAGAATGATGCATGAAACGTGCAAAGAGCGCGGCCTCTTGACTTCAGTGGGTGAGTTCGTCCACACACTGTCTCAGTGACCTCTCGTTGCAGCAGAGAGAAGGACTCGGCAGGCGCGTAGGCATTCTACGTCAGAGAGGAGATGCTGCTTGTCTGCTCGGCCGCACTCGGCCCTATGCGCTATCAGCTCAGTCTCATCTGGCGCGCGACATCGGTGAATCGCAGGGTGGTCCTCGAATTGGCCTTCGCCGAAACTGTCGGCGATAAACATTGCTACCATTCATTTTGACTCCGGTCCATAACGCCGAAACCCCTGGGTGGCACCACCAGGGTGCGTTGCCTGGTGGTGCACCGCTGCTGCTGCAGCCTGTTAGATCCAGCGTTCGTGCAAGTAGTACTCCATCCGACAAAAGGAGGTGAGCTTCCCGTGTTGAACGACGAGCACGACACAGACGCTGACAATCGCTTCTCTTGAACCGACGACTCATCTCGCTATCCCCTCTTGAACCGCGTTCGAACAATTCCTCGTCGATCCCTATCCCAACCCCCGTTCGACCAATCTCCAAACTTGTCTCGTGTCCCCTTCCTTCGACTCTCCTCTGCTCCCCTCGTCCTCCTTCTTGCACTCCCGCGTACGCTCTCGTCAATTTCTGCAACTCTCGCGATCTCCCAGCAGACAAAATGGTCAAGGCGAGTAGAATTTGAGGTTTTGGGATGTGTGAGGGAAATCTTCAATTGGCACATGGAGCGTCCTGGTGCACGACGAGAGGACCCTCCCACATGCCTAGAACAGCACACGAACGTGCCCAGTACTGACTGTGTGCAGCACAACAACCAGCTCCAGAAGAACCACTTCCGCAAGGACTGGCAGAGGCGCGTCAGGACCTGGTTCGACCAGCCTGGCAAGAAGCACTCGCGCCGTGTCGCTCGCTCGAAGAAGGCTCTTGCTTCGGGCGCTGCCCCCCTCCAGCGTCTCCGCCCCGCTGTCCGCTGCCCCACCCAGCGTTACAACATCCGCATCCGTGGTGCGTAGCTGTCGTGTGGACTTGGAGGAAATTTCGGGAGTTGCCACTAACTTTTGTGCAGAGGGCCGCGGTTTCACTCTTTCGGAGCTCAAGCTTGCCGGTGTCCGCCGCAAGGAGGCTCGCTCGCTCGGCATTGTTGTCGACCACCGCCGCCGCTCGAAGTCGGAGGAGGGCCAGAAGCTCAACGTTGAGCGCCTGACCGCCTACAAGGAGCGTCTCGTTGTCTTCCCCCGTGTCCACGGCAAGCCCAAGGCCGGCGACGCCCAGGGCGACGACCTCAACGCCCACCTCACCCGCGACCTCCCCGCTCTCCCCGCTGCCTACACCGCCGAGAAGCCCCGTGCTATCACCGCCGAGGAGAAGGAGTTCCAGGCCTTCACCACCCTCCGCAAGGCCCGCTCGGACGCCCGTCACGTTGGCATGCGCGCCAAGCGCGCCGCCGAGAAGAAGGCTGCCGCCGAGGAGGCCAAGAAGTAAACTGCATTGTTACAACTTGGTTTTCGAGACGATTAGGGGGCTGTGTATTCTTATGCCGGGATGCACTTTTGACCGGACACCCACCAACAACTTATTTACCACAATGCAGTTGCATAGGCACGAGATTGAAGCTGCAGGGAGACCAGAGGATCAGAGGGCCAGTGCTGCTACGAACGCCGCTACTTGAATAGTCCCTACACGTGGCCTCGCTTATCTTTTGACGTGCTGCGGCAGACTTGAGCAGTGTTGGGGCAGAATGAGCGCTTGGCAATGATAGCAGCGCTGGACGCAGGCAGGCTGAAAAATTACTTCCGGGGCGGCGAGCCGCTCGTAATGTTTTCCCAGACTGTTGCATATCACGGGCAAATCCTCGCTTAATGGGGCATACACTTTCATTAGCGGAATCTAATATTTTTTTATTTAAATTAGAACTGGTTGCTGGGCGGGTCGAACCGGGCGCCCCATAAGGCAATGGTTGTGGGGGGAGGCGGCCCAGGGAATGAGACACGCGCGGGGCTGGAACACCGTCTGGGCTGATGTACCCCGGTCGTACCACGGCAGCCATACTTAACGCGCCCATATCACTGCACCCCACACCTTTCTTCTAGACACCCCCTATCACTGTAGTCTATACCCAGCGCATAACAACGCGTGTCTTTCCCATTTTCAACATCCCCTGCTCGTCTTCCTTTGTAACACCCCTTTAGATCCTCTAGACAAAATGGCTCCCATGGAGAAGGGCTTTTCTTGGTCCAACATTGCTGTTGGTGCCACCATGAACCTGGTACGTTGCACAGCAGCTTTATTGAATCAGAGACTAACTAGTTCAGTTCGAGGTCACCACCCTCGGTCAGCCTCTCGAGGTCCTCAAGACCCAGATGGCGGCCAACCGTTCGCAGACCATGGCCCAGGCCGCACGCAACGTCTGGTCGCGCGGTGGCGTCTTTGGTTTCTACCAGGGTCTCATCCCTTGGGTAAGCATACCAGCTGCGCCGGGCAGATCACTGACAGAGACAGGCATGGATTGAGGCATCGACCAAGGGCGCTGTCCTCATCTTCACCGCGGGTGAGATTGAAAAGTACACCAACGCAGCCGGCATGTCGCCGGCTCTTGCCGGTATGATCGGTGGTGTTGGTGGTGGTGTCGCACAGGCCTACGCTACCATGGGTGAGTTACTGCCGTGTGGCTCTGGTCATCACTTGCTCTGCTCTCGCCGCGAGGTCGCCTACTGCAGCACTCTCACAAGCGCGCCGCGCTCTGCCGTCCGAGCATGGCCGCGTAAAACCCGGGTGAAGCGTAGCCGGCGGCGAAATGGGGGCACGCTCCGCCGCCTCGGCTCCCCGGTGCATCGCGGCCCTGCACACGCTCATGGCTTGCGCCGAGGCATGGGCGAGCGTGCGAGCACGCTTGCATGAGAAGCAGACACACACTGGGAGACACTGTGACGTGAGGCTGACAAAATGCAAAGGCTTCTGCACCTGCATGAAGACTGTCGAGATTACCCGCCACAAGCAGGTTGCCTCGGGAGCCAAGCCCGAGTCGACCTTCAAGGTCTTTGCCGACATTTACAAGCGCGAGGGTCTTGCCGGCATCAACAAGGGTGTCAACGCCGTCGCACTCCGTCAGGCTACCAACTGGGGATCGCGTTTCGGTTTCGCCCGTCTCGCCGAGAGCGGTATCCGCAAGATCCGTGGCCTCGACGAGAACGCCAAGCTCGGCGCCATGGACCGCATTCTCTCGTCGACCGTCGGTGGTGCCATGGGTACCTGGAACCAGCCCATCGAGGTCGTCCGTGTTGAGGTGAGTAGACTGCATGTTGGGACGGCGGAAACCCGGCATTCGGGTTGCGCCGACCGACGCATTGCGCGCCATACAGCCCGGCATTCAATTCATTTTACACAACAGCCGCTAACTTTGCGCAGATGCAGTCCGCTATCAAGAACACCGACCCCAACGCGCCCCAGAAGAAGACTGTCCTCAACACGCTGTCGTACATTTACAAGACCAACGGCCTCAAGGGTCTTTACCGTGGTGTCTCACCCCGCATGGCCCTCGGTGTGTGGCAGACCATCTGCATGGTCTCGTTTGCAGACTACGTTCGTGCGTTCATCGGCACCAAGCCCGCTTAGATATAGAGAACCGAGACAGTTGGGAGACGATATGGATAGACATTGCGCGGAACGAGTCTCGTGTGCTGCCCCAGCCTCCGTCTGCGTGTACACCACTCACCCAATACTAACACATGCACGAGACCCAGTAAACGAACACATGCACGAGATGTGCAACAAGAAAGGGAGAGTGGAGGTCCACGATAGGCGAGCAAGCGTCGACGACAAACCCAAGAGCCGAGATATGAGATGCCGGATCCCACTATAGTCGCAGGTGGAGGCGGTTCCTGTCGCGTCCACTGGGGCGTTGGCGTGGCAGTTGAGCGGCCGTTGTGGTGCCTGCCTTTGGGCTCGTTTAATTGACACTTTCGCGACTTGAAGTCGCCTGTATTGGGGCGCTAAGCCGGGTGCGTTGCTTGCTTGAAGAGCGTGGTTGGGATCAGTGCTTGCTAGGAGATGCTGGGGTGAAGTATTAAGTCCTGTAAGACGCTTTGATCGGCATCGTCGCGGTCTCGTTGTGCCAAGAGATTAGAATCTCGTGCTACCCTTGATCATGTCTGCTAGTCGGCACGTATCTCAAGCACGCATGCCGCCTATCTGCAGATATACGCATGGACGAGGACTAAGGCTCAGAGCAGAGGCCAACCTCGAGCTTTATTGTACTTGGGCATCGACGTGGCTCATTTTCGATCGTGTGACGCAGTGCCCAGATTGTCGACGTGCGCCGTGCTGTGATCGCTGTGAGTTCCTATTATGTCCGTCCTTTCGTATCGTATCATACCTTGAAGCCTATGCGAATAGTGCAGGCCGTGCAGAATGACCACGGCCACTGTACTACCAGCCTGGCTGCTGGCTGCAAGCTGCAGGCCTTGCAAGCTGCATGTACCTTCTTCTTCTAGGACATTGGCAGACTGTACAGTCCCTGACTCCAGCAACTGACCGAACCGCGCAGACCCGTTGAGCGGGATCAAAAAGCCACCGCCATCGTCGCCACCGCGTCAGGCGCGTCGAAGGGCCAAGGCGCTTGCCCCACTTGACCCTGTGTGTGCAGTGGCCACGCTACTCCCTCCTGCGCCCCCTCCCTGTCCTGCTCGCTCCCGTCCTCCTTCCTTCCTCTCCGTCGTCGTCCTTCCCCTCACGCGTCGTTCGTCTTCTCTTCGTCTCACAAGACACACCGCCACTACCCTCCTACCTTGTCATATCTAATCCTCCTCCCCTTGTCCTATCCAACTACCCCCTCACACACCGACCAACTCGGCCTGCCCTTCCTTTCCTTTGCTTTCTACGCCTCTACTACTTGAATTCTTCTTATTCTCTCTTGAAGAGGTAGGTACCTCTCAAGTCCAGGTGCACATCAAATGCCACGACATGCAGCAGCAGTGAAATGGATCATGGAGGTCTGAGCGCAGTGGCACTAAGGCGCCCAAGGCGCGCGTCTTCACCGCTTCTCCATACCCCTGTTCTGTTCCCTCGGCCTTGCTCGTGAGGTCACTCATCAGCACCACTCTCGAACGACACACCTCATCCCCTTCTTGCCACGACCTCGACAGCTGACCACTTGCAGGCAACGGCTGGCCCGACATCTACATCATGGCCTCGTCGACTCTCCGCCCGCACCGCTCCCCGTCGCCGAGCCCCGGCCCAGCGCCACCCGTCAACCCGGCCAACCCGGCAAAGCTGACGCGCCAGTCGCTCGGCCCCCCCACGACCTCGGGCAACAACTCTGGCGCCGCGCGCGGGTTTGGCGCCCTCGGCTCGTCGCCAGGCAGCGGCAGCAGCTCGGGCAGTGGCCTCTCGCAGCCCCGCCACGTCTCGAGCTCGGTAGCCATGGGCCTCGGGTCCGTCGGCGCTCACCGCGACAGCCTTTCTCCCCGCCCCAACATGGGCACCGGTCGTGCTGTCAGCGGCAGCGCCGGCCGTCCCAGCTCGGAATTCTTGCCCACTGGCGCTGGACGCGAGCACGCACGCACCCCCGAGGCAGAGCAGATTGACCAGTGGTTCAAGCATCTCGCATCGTGGGAGGCCACTCTTGTATGTGCCAGGACAGAAACGTCGCATTGCTGACACGACAGGAGGAAATGGCCGCCGCCAGCACGGACCAAAACTTTACGGAAGAGCTGGGCGCTATTGAGCAGTGTAGGTGCTGACAAGGTTGGTGGATTTTGCTGACGATTGAAGGGTTCCGCGTTCTGTCCGAGGCCGAGCGCACTGCGGCTCTCTACTCTCTTCTCCAGCACTCTACTCCTGTTCAGATTCGCTTCTTCCTGAGCGTGCTCCACCACATGGCGCAGGCAGACCCCATGACAGCCATGCTGTCGCCCAGCCCGGCCGGCCCGGCGTCTATGCACGCCCAGATGGAGTCCAAGCTCGCTGGTATCGGGCTCAAGTCGCCTTCAGCTGGCGGTGGCTCGGGCTTTGCCGGTTCTCCTACGGGAAACCACTATCTCGCCCCCGAGTCGGCCTTTGACTCGAAGCCAAAGGTCCGTCAGAACCGCATTTCGGCCCCTGGCACTCTCACCTCTACGGAGGCACGCTGGTCGAGCCAGCTGGACAATGTGATGGAGCGCGGGCCCTCGCCTGGCCTTGATGAGCTTAGTGCGATCCGCAGCCGCAGCCCTCAGCCCGACCCTAGGCCTAAGAGCACCGACTTTGCTGGAGGCGCTGGATCTCACGAGCCAAGCAGCTACTCTCGCTCGACTACTCCTCGGCTCTCCACCGGCCCCGGCAGCCTTGGTCTTGGCCACCCCAGCGAGCACCAGCCCTCGCCTGGTGGCGCGAGCCCCTTGCTCAGCTCGGGCAACTGGGCCTCGATGGTCAACCCTCCCCTCAACCCCATGTACAATGACAAGAACGAAATCAACTCTGCCCTCAGCCTCGCAAACCTCCAGCTCGCTGCTGGCGCTGCTGCTGCGGCCAACCGGGTGCAGCTCGAGGATGCTGTCAAGTACCGTCGCCCATCCGGCGGACCGGGCTCGCAGCCTCAGAGCCGCAACGTCTCCGGCCACTCGGCGTACGGCGATGACGACGGCCGCACCTCTCCCTTCCCCTCGAACGGCAGCGCCTTTGGCTGGAACTCGTCGGGCACTCGCAGCGGCGCCGACTTTAGCTCGTTGGGCCTTGGCGACCCCAACGCCACGCTCGCAAACCTCAACATGTCTCTTGCCAACGTTAACCTTGGCGGCCTTAACCCACTCGGTAACAACACTGCTGTCCAGATGCTCGCCCTTGCCCAGGCTCAGGCCCAGGCCCAGGCTGCTCAAGTCGCTCAGGCTGCGCAAGCTGCGCAGGCTGCCCAGCTCGGCTACGGTGGCTACCCCGGCGGTGGCCAGGGCTCGACGCTCAACGCGCCGCGCGCGAACCGCATCCCCTCCGGCCGCCGCAGCCCCATGCTCGGCGGCAGTCAAAAGGCAGGCTCCCCCGGCCCCATGCCCCAGCCCGCACAGGGTGGCGGCGGTGCCGGCGGTGGCGCCGGCGTGGCAGGCCCCGACGACGTGGACCCCAAGGTGCTCGAGGATGTTTCGCAGTGGCTGCGAGTGTTGCGTCTGCACAAGTACACGCCCAACTTTGAACGCTCCAACTGGCAGGACATGATCAAGATGGTCGACCAGGATCTGCAGGACAAGGGCGTGGCCGCGCAGGGTGCACGCAGCAAGTTCCTCAAGGTCTTTTACAACGTGCGCACAAAGTACGACCTCCCCCACCCTCCCGGGCAGGAGGAGTACGCACCCGGCGTCGGCGGCAAGGACTGAGCTGGAGGCTGCCGTGTATTGATGGTTTGAAAGTGTGCACGCAACGACGACAAGTAGCAGCAGCAAGCAAAGATAGAGTTGGCGGTAATGTGATGGATATACCCAATACCCAGTCGCGTGATCATAGCATGGAACCCAACGTTTGAGAAGAGGAGCATAGTGGAAGTGGTCGCTGTGGATTCTGCAAGCAAGTCTCTTTCCTCCGTAGACCTGTGCATGCAGTCTTCGTGTTCTTCATGCCACGACATGCTCTCATGCCACTCTATGCTCTTATGCATCTTGAAATGCATCCACAGAGACTCAATAGAATGCAGCACCAGCAGATTGAACCTCGCGCGCCACCATGCCGCCACTGACCGATATCGTGCCTGGCTGACAAAAGTTGGCCACCATCCATTGCCTTTGCCGCCCAATCTCTTCTCTCCCCATTCACCCACACAAACAACAAAACCCAGCCACAACCGCAACCGATGTCGGCAATCGACACATACTCGCACGCCCTCGAGGAGGAGGTGCCCGACCACGCAGAAGCAGGGCCCAGTAGCATGGGCGACGCTGCGGCCGCGCTGTCGCTGGACAAGGCGTTTGACATCGAGAACACGGCAAAGCTCATCTTGGACGGAGGCTACAAGACTGTGCGTAGCTAGCCTGCTGGCCGTAGATACAGGGGGGCTGACGTTTAGATTGGCTTGCAATTCCCAGACGAGCTCCTCCCCTCGAGCGTGGGCGTGTATCGCGCGCTGCAGCGGCGTATTGGCGCTTCGGGGGCGCAGAGCTACGTGCTCGCTGACAGCACTTATGGGGCGTGCTGTCCCGATGTGCTGAGCTGCTTGCATTTGCCTGCAGACTTGCTGGTGCACTATGGACATGCGTGTTTGACACCGTATGTATTGATCAAAGAAGGACGGGGAGCTGACAAAGCAGAACCGACGCCCTGCCCGTGCACTATGTGTTTCCCCGGCGCAACCTCGATGTGGCCGCTGCAGCCACCGCGCTGGCAGAAGCGAGCAAGGAGGAGATTGCCGATGGAAAGAAGGGTGTCGTGGTCGTCTGGGACGTGAGCTACGACTGGCTCGCTGACGAGATTGTCAAGACGCTCGGGGCGGCTGTGGATGTGCCCGTGTCTTTTGCGGCCATCAACAGGCCTGGGATTCCCAAGAAGGATGTTAACGGAGAGGCTGTTGCTGTGCCATTCGACACATCCTGTGCCTCCGGATCGTGCGCTACGGGTAGTTGCTCGACCGCAGCGAACGGCGAGGACGCGGGCGAGCAGGCGTGCAGCTCGGGCTCGTGCGGCACCGGCGGCTGTGGAAGCGCCGTGCCCCGTCCAGCATCAACCGACAAGGGCAAAGCTCCCGCACTGCGCTCCATTGACCCTCCCGCCGGCGTCGACATGGCAGACTGCGTCCTCTGGTACCTCGGCGACGAGGGAAGGTCACTCATCAACCTCCAAATGACCCACGCATCCAACCCCCTCTACGCACACTCGACCGACTACCCTGCCCACGCGGTCCACCGCACGACCTCGCGTCTCCTCTCGCGCAGGCTGTTTGCGCTGCACCAGGCGCTGGCAGCCGACGTTTTCGGTCTTGTGGTTGGCAACATTGGTCTTGCGAGCTCCAAGCCGCTCGTGGCTGCGCTGCGTGAGGCGCTCAAGCGACACCAGAAGAAGAGCTACACTCTGTCGGTTGGACGTTTGAATCCGGCCAAGCTGGCAAACTTTGCGGAGATCGAGTGCTTTGTGCTCATTGGATGTGCCGAGGGTGGCGTCGTCGACTCGAAAGACTTCCTGCGGCCCATCATCACCCCTTATGAGCTCACACTGGCTCTGCGGGGCGCCGAGTCGTGGGACCCATCACTGTGGACGCTGGATCTCGGCAAGGTGCTCGACTCTGCCCAGCCGGACGGCGACGCCGACACCGAGGCCAAGAACGCGGACAGTGACGAGGAGCTCGAGTTCTCCCTCGTCACAGGCACCTATCGTACGCGCCGCACGTTTGGCGCCGGCGGAGCAGCCACTGACGCGCCCAAGGCGATCGACGGCGCGACAGACGGCGTCAAGGACCTCACCCTCCGCGGCGACTTTACGCTCGCCAAGCTCGAGAGTGCCGGAAGCCAGTATTTGGCCAGTCGCGAGTTCCAGGGTCTGGAGCCGAGGTATGGTCTCGATGAGCCGAGTGTGCTCGAGCAGGGACGCAGTGGTATTGCCCGTGGCTATACCGAGGAGAAGACCAAGGATTAGCTTGGGGGAGGTGATGCATTGCATTGTCATTGTCGCGATGCGGTGAGGAGCCGTTTGCCATGCGTCATCATGTGTGCGTAGGGCACGAGGCTGACGTGTTGACTGCGGTTCATGTTGACGTGAGCTGTGAGACCGTGATGTACGCGATTGTGTGGGTGTGGGTGGTTGTTGTTCGTGGGTATATCCGGTCAACTATGTATATCCAGGATGAACTCCATCACTGCTATCATTGTTGCCCATCTCGAGCAGCTACGTGACCGTCTTCCCCTCAGATAAATTCATAATTTTACTCGCTACTCGTATACCTCTCACTGTTGCTCGTAAGGTGCTTGTGCACCCTCGTCTTCTGCCAATCCAATTAATTCAACCCATTGCAAGACTGCACCTCTCAACTATGTCCTCCTCGGTCGACGTCATCGTAAGCCAACTGTTCGAACGAGACCCTCCAGTTCTCGAGCCCGGTACGGCAGTATGGGACAAGAAGCTGGTCAAGGACATTGAAGGATTGACAGAGCATAGTTTTGTCATCGCCGGTAAGTGACACTGATCTCGTTCTCATGGCTCGATGTCGAGGAAGGAATCTGACAAGGCAGCGCTTCATCTCGCCAACGACGACATTGACCGGTGTCACAACATTGCCCAGGCAAGCGAGGGAGTGGGTATGAGCCTGGCAGGCTATCTAGCGGTGTTGACAATGCAGGACGCAACTGCGGATTTACTTCACGCAACCCTCCACCGCCGAGAAGGTGCGTGATTATTGCTGGTTGTGTGATTCGTTATCAGTCCTGACAACGTACAGGCGACTATTGGAACTCCAAGTAGTACGCAGACGCACATGGTAAGGCCATACTGACTCATTCCAGTTGGTTTAACCGCCTCGGTCCGCACCCACTCGTGCCGTCAAAGGCCAAAGCCAAGGCATTTGTCGACTCATGTGAGAAAGCGACCTCTGGTAACGACGACGCATTGCGAGAGCAGCAGTGGGAGGAGCTCAAAGCTCTCGTAGAGTGGACCCGCGCCAACTGCAAGTAGAGGTACATGCATTGTGTGAGCTCGTTACCAGTCGCCCGGTCCATCACGGCCTTGGTCGGCGGCGACGCGGCCCTGGATTCGAAAACGGACCTTGGAAGGTGGCTGCCGAGCCGTGGGCTCGAGTTCCGCATTGTGGTGGCCCCGCTGCTGTCCAGTCGTGACCAATGTGAACTGGCGACGTAGATAGCATGACATGCAGTGTGTTGATGCACTACACATCTACTACCAGTAACCGCGAACGAGTGACGGCGCTTAGCCGAGAACGTTGGTCGCCGCAGTGATTACGCTCCCCACCTCCACTACCAGATCCCGCGTGTGTCGGCCACTCTGCCAACTTTTTGACGACGCTCCGTCGACACACCACAACATTCACCACGTCCAGCGCAACCAACCGCCAACCCGAGTCTCTACTCTCCCCCATCTCTACACCCGCCGGTCACGGGGTTGAGCGCCGATCCAGCTGACAATGGCCACGGCTGCGCCTACCCTCTTTGGCGATGTGTCCATCGTGAGTGACTTTGCCTCTCACGCGAGCACCTGCGCGGATACCGCCGCTCCTTCCCTCTGCTGTTACTCATCAGGACGCTCGCTGACCGTGCTCTTCTTCGTGACTTGCGTCACTGCATCTTAACCTCTGCTTCATGCCACCCTCCTCGTCGCCATCACCACGCCATGCGTCACATACGCCGCTCTTCCCCCGCACATGTTCATCAACATCAACTCGGATGACCACATGTAGGACCACGCCGTCGCGGGCTTTGGCGCCGGGACAGTCGCGACGCTCGTAATGCACCCGCTCGACCTCGCAAAGGTCCGTTTTCAGCTCGCCGACAAGAAGCCCAACGCTCGATTCGGTCATGCGCTCGCGAGCGTGCTGCGCGAGTATGTAGCTGCCGACGGATGGCGCGGACTGTACCGCGGTCTCGTGCCCAACCTTGTCGGTGGAGCGGGTAGCTGGGGTCTTTATTTCTTGTTGTGAGTAGTCCAGGGGACCGGCGGCTGTCCAGGAGCTCTGTCATCTGCTTGGCGATTCAGACTCGAGCAGCCAATCGTGTATGACGTCGCGAGCGCCGCTGACGACCCAGCTACAACATGATCAAGAAGAACATGCAAGGCGGCGACCCAACCTACCGCACCTCGGCAGGGCAGCACCTCCTAGCCGCCGCCGAGGCCTCGGCAATCACTGCCATGTTGACAAATCCCATCTGGGTCGTCAAGACGCGTGTCTTTGCGACCCCTCATCACCACCCAAACGCGTACAACGGCCTCTTCTCGAGCTTTGCTCGCATCTACAGGGCAGAAGGCTGGCGCGGTCTGTACCGCGGCAGCTTGCTAGCGCTCGTCGGCGTCTCCAACGGTTCGATCCAATTTGCGACCTACGAGGAGCTCAAGCGGAAACGTATCGAGAGCAAGCAGAAAAAGTTTGCTGACAAGGGCATCCCGTGGAGGCACGAGGACGAGAAGCTTGTGAGTGGCGCGGTGGGGAGCGCGAGGAGGTTGAGCTGACGTCGCAGTCCAACACCGAGTACATTCTCGCTTCCGGAACGTCAAAGTTTGTCGCCATCGCTTTGACATATCCGTACCAGGTCGTTCGCGCTCGTATCCAGGTGAGTTCGCTTTTGTGTGAGATCGAGGCTGACATGACAGAACGGCACAACACCAAACCTGACTATCCCTCGCGTAATTTCCCAGGTCTGGCGCGGCGAAGGCATGCTCGGCTTCTACAAGGGCCTGGGCACCAATGCCCTGCGCATCCTGCCGGGAACTTGCACGACGTTTGTCGTTTACGAAAACTTGACGTGGTTCTTCAAGCGCATGGCCGTCAGGCGGCAGGAGGACAAGGAACGGTTGGTATAGCCTTCACTCCTTCACCTCTAGACCATCTTGCAGCACACAGCACGCTGCCCGCCTCGGCACTCTCCACTCTAGCATCATAGACCAGCATACCTAGACCCCTAATGCATTTGCAATCAAGCGATCCCAGCTGCCACAGCCTAAGAAACACCATGTTCATCGTGATATTCTAGTCTCGGTATCTAGTCTCCGACATCCCCAGTTACAATCTCATACACTTCCCTCCACTCAGTCTAAGGACGACGGCCATCAACGATAGAGTCGGCATCGTAGATGTAGTCATCGAGGCAATCGCTCGCAAAGTTGGTCTCGCCAATGAGCGTGTGCATCGAGCTCACAAATGCGTCCAGCGAGCACAGGCCGTCCTCGTCCTCGCCACACCCGTTGATGGTGTGCAGGGGTACGGGGGCATCGTTGAGAATGACACGGACAAATGAATGCTTGTTGCTCGCGGGCTTGGGAGGAGGTGTGCCCATCGCGCCAGTTGGGGAAGAGGCAGGGCTTTCCATGGGCTTGCCCTCCTCCTCCTCGTCATCGTCGTCGTCGTCGTCGTCACCGTGACGCTTCTGCCTGGCCGCCCTGCCCTCGATCTCGGCGTCAATACCCTCGCCGCCGCCCTCGCCCTTGCCAGCAAACGGCCACCAGGATGCGAGGTCAGGCAAGCCACCTGCCGACTCCTTGTGGTCCTCCTCATCGCTGGCCTTGTGAGCTGCAAGATCTGAGTCGCACTCCAACACTTGAACCTGGAGGTTGGTGGCGAACGGGCAGAACTTTGACGACACAAAGGACCAGTCGTGAGGAATCTTGTCCAGACGAGGGGTACCAGAGGCCGAAAAGGTGGTCAGGTTCATGGCGGGCAGAAGCTGGGCAAAGGTGGTGTCGTGCGTAAAGTCGACATAGAGTGGGTCGTTGAGCGGGAAGTGAACCTTGTCGTGCAGCGTCGAGTTGATGGACGAGTTGAAGGTCGTGATGGGCGTATGGGTGAGACGGGCGGTGAGCTCCTGGAGCCAGCCGAGACCCTCGGCACGCGCGACGGGCGAGCCGAACGAGGCACCGTACCACCAGTAAATGTCGTTGCGGTACTGGAAGCCTGCCCACTCCTTCTCGGTGAAGAGGTCGCAGAAGGCAGAGTAACCCAGTGCGACGGTCTCATACGCGCACATCTCCTGCATGTCCTTGACGTCCTCGATCGTGACATCGTAACCGTCCATGTGCTTCTGGACGCGCTTGCGAGCGTGCTTCAGGTAGACGGCGTCCCACTCGTCGAGCTTGGCCTTGACGACAGGGTAGACCTTGAGGTCGTTGGGGCACGAGTGGTAGGGCGCGAGCGAGCAGTTGAACCCAGGCCACTCGATCATCACCTCGAGATTGTACTGGTCCTCGATGGGGATGCCAAAGAAGCCAGTGGCAAAGTTCTGTGCAGAGCGGAGCATGCGGTCCTGGCTCTCGGTACGAAAGACAGGCTTGCGGCCCTTCATCTTGTCCAGAAGGAAGCCATACTTGATGCGCGCGGCGGCGCCGAGGTTGAACAGCTGGCTACGTCCAAAGGGCGTGAGCAGCTCGGCGCCGAGCTTGTACTTCCAGCCGTTGAGGAATTCAAGGCTCTTTGTCGCCTTCCACCCAGCCTTGCTCTTGAGCCTGGCGGCGAGACCAGCAGGGCCAGTAGGACGCGAGGTAGGGTAACGCGCGCCGTGACGCTGAAGCCAGTGCATAGACTGAAGCTCGCAGTGGCCAGGAATGAGCTCGGTACTCTTCTCCTCCTTCAGACCATGACTCTTGACACTGTAGTACGGCGACAAGTTGCCCCAGTGCTGCGCAATAATAAAGTCAGACTTTGAGCCACCAGTCTTCGCCGGCGGAGGGACAAGGGGCGCGACGTGAGTGTGCAGCGGTGCGACGGGAGCGGTGGCAAGAAGGAAGGCCCTGGCTGTGTCAGAGGGAAGGTGTCCAAGCAACGCTACAAGAACTCACTCGGAGCCCGTTGGTGTAGGGCCAGCGTATCCGACACTGCAAGTCAGCACAAGTGTAGTGACCCCCGTAAGAATACCTACTTTGAGGGGAAGTTGACGTTGTCCGACTTGACGCCCGGAGTAGGCCATGCCTTTACGACTGCTTCCTTGAGCCACGCAGGGAATTTATCCCAGCTCTCAAACTCGTTGCGGCGATAGTAGCACACACCGGCGCCGAATGCCGCGAGTGGGATGATGGTGAAAAAGGCCACGCAGAGCCAGAGGAATGGACGGCGACCACCGCGACGACGACGCTTGACAAACGTCGCAGGGGTTGGCGAGCCAGGGCGAGCCTCGTAGCGGGGAAGGAGGGGCTCATCAACGGTGTCGCGAGTGGGTTGGAGCTCGTACTCGTCAGCTGCCTCGGCCAGGTCTTCTGGCTTGTCACGGTAGGACATGGTGGTCGCTGCCTTGTAGGGCCGGCGGTGTGCGGTTGGGTGTAGAGGAAGAGACAGTAGTTGTGGCCACTGAACAGTTCGACAGCAACAGGCAGTCCCAGCAGCACGCGCAGTGGCGGAGGCGGCACACGACGGCGGGACGCCCGGGCGCTGGGGTCACTCGGCGGAGATTGCCATCAACTCCGTGTAGGCCGAGGAGCCGATTGTCACCGACTCGGGCCGCCCAGACGCAACGTGTGGTTTAGAAAATATCCCTTCCAGTCGACTCTCTCGACACTTGTCCAACATTCCAGTCATCATGCGGCCCACACTCGTCCGCAACCTCATCAGCACGGCTCGCACTGCACGCATCGCCACCCCGGCACCTGCATCTCTCGCCCGTCCCGTGCTCCAGAGCAAGCACAGCGTCTTTGCTGCGACTTTGTTGCGATCATTCTCTTCCACACCGCGTGAGTCACCTCGCCGCCCACCCGAGCTCAACCAACTGACAATCGACCAAGCTGCCCGTCATGGCGAACTGAAGCGTCCCGAGCCTGGAAAGGGGTAAGTAAAGCTTGTAGCTGCTCGGCCCTCTGCCACAGTCCCTGGACGGTAGCCAATAGGCCTTCGGAGCTGACATATGGGGCAGTATCAAGGTGACATACCGCGATTCAAAGGGCAACGACATCAAGACCATTGAGGGATGTGAGGGCGACGACTTGTTGTCTCTTGCACACGAGTATGACATTGATCTCGAGGGTGAGTGCGCCAGTGGCGAGCTCTGGCCGGAGCTTGCCGCAGTCAGCGGGGCCGAGTACTAACTACTTGCCAGGTGCATGCGAGCGCTCCGTCGCCTGCTCGACATGCCACGTTATTCTTGACCCCAAGAGCTTTGACAAGTGCCCCGAGGCCGACGACGAGGAGAATGACATGCTCGACCTGGCGTTCGGCCTGGAGGACTGGTGAGTTCCGTTTCCTCGGCGATCATGGCCGAAACCAAGGTTTGGGCGACGAGGCTCAGCAATGTCGAGGCAAAAATCGCTCGGCCGAGTAGCAGCGAACTCGGCTGCTGGGAGAAGAAACTTCATGCATGTGCACAGCTAACGCCACAGCTCGAGGCTAGGCTGCCAGGTCCTCCTCACCCCCGAGCTGGACGGCATGGTGGCGACGCTCCCTGCCGCGACGCGCAACATGTATGTCGATGGTGAGTAACTGCGTACTCTCCTTGGAATTAGAACTGACATTTGTGAAGGCGCTAAGGCAAAGACGCACTAGAGTTACGAAGACGTAATGAGGATCATGCATTGTATTCACATCTCGTTGGTTGGACATGAGGGAGAATGGAGGGAGCGATGCAGAGGCATGAGTGACGTGGGACAAGGGCAGGTGATAGCTCAGCACCCTGGCATGCTCCAACTAAGCTCATATAGCTGCCGCGCTGGTATTCTAGAGAAATAGAAAGTCACATCAGGCTCACCAGAGCCTCTATATGCTACCACGAGGCAGCCCTCTCAGCCCCAGCCAAAACACTACCTCCTTGCTGTTCCGGCAGGAATCGCCGGTGCGCCAGCAGCAACAGGGGCATCCTCCTCCTCCTCTTCCTCCTCGTCGTCATCGTCGTCATCCTCGTCATCAAACAGCTTGCCGTTCCGCGTCTCACGTGCGGCAGTGTCTCCCTCTGCGCCGCCCGCAGCTGCTCCGTCCTTCCAGCGTCCCTTGTAGTCGACCTGCTCGAGCTCGTCCCATCGCTCCGGCCGCTCGCGGAGCCACTTCATACGGGGTCCGCTGCGCGCGCGTTCAGAGACCTTGAAGCCATAGATTCGCGGCACGTAGACCTTGCCGAGGGCTGGGCGCTGGCCACCGTGGATGTTGGGGTTGGTGAGGGTCTCGCCGCCGACGACGCGCGAGGGTGAGGGAGTCATGTGCCTATCGCCTGAAGGAGTTGCTGAGCTTGAGGCGGCGTTGGGGGAGCGAGGGGCGAAGGGTGCGGAGAGGAGCTCGGGGTAGGTCTGGAAGAAGAGGGGAGCAAAGGACGTGCCAAAGAAGGCGCCGTCCACCTGTGCGTAGCGGCTCGAGGGGGGAGTGTAGATGTCGCCGCAGTTGGGGCAGTAGAGCTTGACAGTGTCGATACCAGGCATGTCGGAACGGCCGCAGGGAAGGACATGAGTCGAGTGGCAGAACACACGTGGGCAAGCACCAAAGTGTCCCTGCTCGTACTTTTCAACCTGCACAGTTAGTAGCGCTTCCAAGGCTAGATGCGTACCATCATGACGAGTCCTGGCTTGGTGAGAATGAATCGTTGGTGGACAAGACCATACAGCAACTCTGCCGACGACTCGACAATCGACACATCAGGAATCTTGGCCGAGTCCTCCTCTGCACACGTTAGAATCGCTCAAGTGTAGTAGATGCTCACCAGGCTCCACATCCAAGACCATCTCCAATGCCTCCTTCCAGAACGGCACCTGCGACTGCAGACCTGCAATGTTAGCCACTGTCGACAGCGCACAGAGTGCGGGGCGCCTAGCCGGTTGGCCAGAGTCCTGAGCTCAACTGACCAGTCAAGTTGAAGTCATCCTCGATGAAATCCTCGTGCACCTCGCAAAAGTAGTCATGTCCGGGAAGCGAGGTAAACCAGGTCTTCTTGTTTAGCGTGCATTCAAAGATTAGCCGACTTACAATCCAGGTCATTGTCGAGGTCTCATCTGAGGATGCCTGTGACGAGTCTAACATGTCAGCGGGCAATGAACGCTGTGCTGAGCATAGTGACTCACCAAACTCGAGCTCATCCTCATCGTGCTCCAGCTCGTCGAGCTCGTACGCGCGCTGCATGGCAGTAGGGGAGGTAGGACAGATAAGGGTGCCTAGGCTAGATGCTTAGCCAGAGGCGGGGTGTGATAACCGGGAGGGAACGCGGTTGAACAAGTGTCTAGCGGACAGTCTCGAACGGGGGCGGCTGTGTTGACGTAACGTTTGACGACTGATGAAGCCTTTTGCCCAGGACGCAGTCAAGATGAGAGCAGCGACGAGTGGAGGATGTCGATGGGACCGTGTGCGTTCTCGCCAATGCTGTTCAAGGTGCGACGAGTTGGTACGCCGAGGGACGGTGGACACTGACAAGGTGTAATGGCCGTAATGGTGAGCAGCACTTGTAAGTCTGCTCGCTGGCTGTTGTCCGCGGCATCGTCCAGGCTGTGAGCAGAGTGCCACACCGGATCCAGCCGGCGATATAGTTCCACTCTCGGAACCCACGTGGCTGTGACGCGATGATCGGTGCCGGTCAGGCACGGGCGCACTGGTCCGTGGGTTGCTACCCTCCTGCCTGGGCCTGGCTGGCACTCGCAGCGAGCATCATTGCTCCTCATCCCATCTCATTCTTGCCTTCACTGTCATCTCTGCGCAACTGGCAACAGCGCTCTCTTAGCACACTCCCCTTCACTTCCATTTCTACACGTTCATTACATACCCCTACCCAACATGGACGAGGAGTATGACGTGAGTACCAGCTCCGCTCCACCAACGCGTTGAGCGGCGACTATCCATCCCGCTGTCACGCTGGCCTCTGCTGACCACGTCCCCACAGGTTATCGTTCTGGTAGGCTAGCATGGTGTATTCCAGAGGGTCCTTCTAACGACGGCGTACAGGGCACCGGCCTGACCGAGTGCATTATCTCGGGCCTCTTGTCGGTCGACGGCAAGAAGGTCCTCCACATGGACCGTAACGACTACTACGGTGGCGAGAGCGCGTCGCTCAACCTTACTCAGGTGGGCTTTTGGTAGCATTGCTATTACTATCAAGCTAACAATACGTAGCTGTACGAGAAGTTCCGCAACTCGCCCCCTCCCGCCGAGCTCAACCTGGGACGTGACCGCGACTACTACGTCGACCTCATTCCCAAGTTTATCCTGGCGTCCGGCGAGCTCACCAAGATTCTCGTTCACACCGACGTGACGCGTTACCTCGAGTTTAAGCAGATTGGTGGCTCTTACGTCTACCGCGACGGCAAGATCTCCAAGGTCCCTTCCAACGAGTCCGAGGCTATTCGCAGCTCACTCATGGGCCTCTTTGAGAAGCGCCGCGCGCGCAACTTTTTCCTTTACCTCCAGGGCTGGAAGGAGGACGACCCCGCTACGCACCAGGGTGAGTGGTCTGCCGTGGCTGGCGCCTTGCGACCGGCGCACGCTCCTGCCACAGGAATGCTGCTGACAGGCAGGCTTCGATGCTACCAAGCAGTCCATGAAGGAGCTGTACACCAAGTTTGGCCTCGAGTCTGGAACCCAGGACTTTATCGGCCACGCCATGGCCCTCTGGCTTGACGAGAGGTGAGTCTCGGCGTGGGCCCCGCTGATTGTAGCTACATTACCCGCCCCGCCAAGGAGACCATGGAGCGCATCATTCTCTACACGCAGTCCATGGCCCGCTACGGCAAGTCGCCCTACATCTACCCCCTCTACGGTCTCGGCGAGCTGCCCCAGGCCTTTGCCCGTCTGTCGGCCATTTACGGTGGTACTTATATGTTGGGCAAGAAGATCGAGTCGATCAACGTCGGCGAGGACGGCAAGTTCACTGGCGTCACCTCTGATGGCGAGACGGTGCGCGCCAAACAGGTTGTTGGTGATCCTTCATACTTTGGCGGTGTTGAAGGCGCCGAGCCTGAGGGCGGCAAGATCCGTGTCGTCGAGACGGGCAAGGTTGTGAGGATGATCTGCCTGCTGAAACACGCTATTGTAAGCATTTCCGTCGCTCCCAGAGTGTCCCAAAGGTGATGGACACACCTGGAGTCTCGAAGACAATAATTTTCCGTTCATTTTGTGCTGACAGTGCAGCCTGGCACCGAGGAAGGCGAGGAGGGCGGCGGCTGTCAAATCGTGATCCCTCAAGGACAAATTGGCAGGAAGAATGACATCTACATCTCATGCGTGTCGAGCGCTCATAACGTTGCGGCCAAGAACGTTTGGATTGCGATTGTTTCAACCATTGTGGAGACTTCGTGAGTTGTAGCGGCCTTCAATTTCTGACGACCACAGTGTTCCCGAGCGCGAGCTTCTACCTGGCGTGCAGCTCTTAGGCCCAGTGCTTGAGAAATTTACGACAATTTCGCCTCTGTTTGAGCCAGTCACGGACGGAAAGGCAGATGAAATTTACATCAGCAAGGTGGGAGCCTCGAGGTCGAAGAAATCAGCTGTACTGACTCATCCAGTCCTACGACGCCACGTCCCACTTTGAGACGACCGTCACCGAGGTCCAGAACCTTTACGAGCGCATCACAGGCTCCCCACTTGTCCTGAAGGAACGCGAGGCTGGCATCGAGTCGGCGTAAACGAAGAGGGTGTAGCCAACTCGAAGGTGGGGCGGTGGCTGATCCTGACCCGAGCGACCCATAGCAAGCGAGGAGGGGTAGAAGTGTCATGTCACAACCCAGTCGCAGGATATGTATCGTGCATGCTGTCGACACTGCAACATGTAAACAAGATTGCGTGTCACTGTTCTTGGGTATCACAGTTCTTGGGTAAGGATCAGCGTCTCACGAGCCTCAAATATCTTTACCTTCTCTTCAGACTTACCCAGTTTTACACGCTACCCCTCTTCAAGACGCTTAAACGTACCAACGCGTCCCAATGTGTACAAACCGCAGAAGAAGGGAAGCCAGCCGCCCCCATCCCACTGACGATGCAGTTTCCCCAAAGGGCTCATCCCAGAACGGCCGACAATGTGTGTCGCTGAGGCAGCACGAGCAGCGGTTACGCTGTCATCGATGACAGCGAGAAGCCCTCCAACTTCCGAAATGGATCCAACGCCGGCAGACACGCGCCCTGCAAATAGCATCGCTCGTGACTCGTATAACCTACACTCCTAGGTCTTCCTGGTTAATGGGCAACCATCGGCGACTCCTTTCCTTGATGCACGGAGTGCAGTCGTGAACCAAAATGGTACAACGTCGCCCAAGTTCGCGGACTCGAGTTGATTCTGGACACAGTCCACCTAGCTATCCATTGTGACAGTGCGGGCTATTCGGTCAAGAACCTCGCTCGTGTCTTCAAGGGTCTACGCAATGCACACGCAGCCTACCACTCGCTTCCCGACACAGATGAGGCAAAGCACAATATCATTACGGAAGTGCGCGAGATTGAAGCGGCCCTAGGGAACAATGCATTGCGCACTCCCCCACCCAGCCTGGACCGCTGGTCCTGTAGGGCGCCTTAAGGTGCCACGCGGGGACGCCACAGTGTGCAGAGGTAGGTGGAGAGCCTACGGCTGTGGTCGAAACTGACTGCACTGGCATGGGAAGGATGCCCACAGGTTTATGGACCACATTGTGCAGCGCAAGCTAGGTGGCTTACTCCCGACAGGGCTAATGCGCATGAGGTTTGGACAGACTCTGGTGGGTTTGGCTCCCAAAATGAACTGCATAAACGGTAGCCTTGCCTGATGCAACGCCACTCTTGACTTGGACGGTGGTCTTCCATGACTTGTGGGCTTGGGATGCAATACTAGCCCTCCCTACGTTGAAGGCATTTCCTAGTCTGCAAGCCAAGGACACGCTACAGTCACGATGCACCTGTAATAAGTCAGTGGAAGTTTGGTGATTAGGTAAGCGCGATAACCACGTGAGCGCTGCCCTGGTACCAAGGAGCCTGCGCACTCTTTCGTGCCTCGTCCTGCCCCTGCTCACCATCATTCCAGTTGTCGGTGCCAAGTCATGACCCTTTGTCGCAGGCGTCAACCTCGTTTCTCTGCCTCGAGGGTACCTCTTCCTCCGCTGAGGGAAGTATGCCTGCCTGCTGGGTCCTCTGAAGTTGCACTATCGCCGCCGCCGCCCGATTACATGCCACCCTTGCCTACGCATCAATCGGCATCTTAGCACCTTGTCAAGATCTCGAGATCTCGAGTTGCGGAAGAATGAATACATCCAAGGATAGCACTTTGAGATCTGAGACACGCTCCAGCACCAGCAGCGAGCAGCCTCACTCAGAGCTCAGAGCCCAGCTGCTTACTGCCAGTCGTGGAATGGCTCTGCATAAATACCTAGTCGATCCAGGACATTAGCAATCCTGGAGGCGCCGCCAATCATTCTAGGGCATCGCGCAACCGATGCAACATGGCGCGCCGACAACAAAAAGAACACTCTGCGCGCCGGCCCTCTGGGGTTTCTGGGATCCCGTTGGCTTTATACCATGTGACGGCAGTGCAATCGAGGCCCCCCCCCGGCCCACTCTCGCATGCGCGTATTCCATTCCAGTGAATCCAGTGATGATTCTGATCGGTTATGCTACAAAGTGACACCAGACACCGCGTGGACGCGGAAAAGTCTCGGCCCAGACTGCGCCACTGGGCATAACCTTGTGGTCGCTTGCGCCTCTTCCCCGCTTCTGTGTCGCATGCATCCCATGCAGAGAGGAATGGGCGCCCGGATGCGGAGCTTACTGACAATTTCGGTGAGCGCGTCGCTGAATCACTATGTCTGGGCCAACGACAAACTCGAGACCCTGCCCTCCTCCCCAGAGTCTTTCCTAGCCCTGTGGCGTCAGTGTACCGGTCAGTTCACCCCGCGCAAATTAGTAGTGTGTGACTGCTGGACTCATGCAGAGTCGGTGGCCGCGCGCAACGTGCAGCGACGTGCACGAGCGCTCGCATGTGTATGCGCTGCATTATGTGTGCTACAACGAGCGAGCGTCCACCGCCAGTCGGCGTCGCGGCCGCGGAAATGATGTATGTGCTGCCGGCGTGTCCCTCTAAAGAAAAAATTGATGGGCCTACAACAGCCCTATGCGCTTGCCGACCTCGCCCGTTTCTGCGTCGAGTTCCGTCGGCGGGTGTTCGCCCTCTGGTGTGCTGCTTGTATCGTCCGTGAGCGGGCACGGGTCGGCCGCGTCGCGGTCGTCATTATCGTTGAGCCAGTGTCGTGGGCTTCCGTCTTCCTCGTCGTCAGACTCGCCGCGCACGCTCTCACGCTCCTCGGTCTTGACCCAGCGGCGCCACCAGCGGCCGACGGCACGCTTGGTACGGTCGTCGAGACCGAGATAATCAATGTTGGCGACGAGTCCACGCCAGCTCACTGCCCCGCTGGTCAATGCACCCTCGAGTGCTCCCACGTCACCCCAGTAGAGCCAGTGTACAAGGACACCAAACGAGTCGGGATCTGGCAAGGGCACATACACGGGTCGAGGACCATGCAGCGACGTGAATGGCAAGACATGGCAGCCCTTTAGCTCAGGTGACCCTGGCGAGAGCCCGCCGCAAAGAACTGTGCGCAGCAGCGTGCTCTGGGGCACGAGATAGTCGCGATGGAGTGGATACGAGACGGCGGGAACACGTGGTGGTGCCGAATGTGTGGGAGTGGAAGGAGTCGAGCTAGCGGGCGCGGCCGCCGACGTCGAGCGGGTCGTCAGGCCGCGTGTGCCAGGAATGTGGTCCGAGTCTGCATGGGATTGCGCCTGTGGGCGTACGGGAATGACTATGGGAGTTAGCAGGGTTGGCATGCAGCGACTTACCTAGGCGGACATCACTAGTCCTGGGGTTGGACCAGAACCTCCCTGCGTGCTCATGCAACCTTTGCAAGACAAACGCAAGGGGAATGTGATCAAGAGAGCCACCAGCGGCGGCGGCAGCAGCGGCAGCAGCAGAAGGTGCGCCTGGCGAAGCTGGCTGTGCTGCCCGCGCACCGTTGGAAGGCGGCTGGTGCATGGGCGAGCCGTTCAAGGATGGGGCAAGAGGATGCGCGGCGTGGGCGTTTGCAATCTTTGGCGAGTGGATGAGCGCACGCACGGGCATCGTGCGTGCCCCCAAGCTCGCTACTGAATGGACGGTACTCGAGGGACAGGTGACGGTCGGGGGTTCAGGCGCTGGGCGAGGGGCTGGGTGGTGGAGCTCGTCTTCGGCGTCCGAGGCCTGGGTGTTGTGGATGATGCTTGTTGCGGTGGTGGTTGTAGTGGTGGTGGGAGTAGAAGAGATGGATGAAGGCCGGCTACATTTTCCGGCTGGTGCTGGTGGTGGTACAGTGGCCGAGGCGGCGGCGGGGCCAGCACCAGCATGGTCGTCGAGGCAAGCGCCATTCCCCGAGGCACCCCGCGACATTGGGTGTGCTCGCTGTCGTTTGAACGATGTACTTGAACTATAGAGACTCGTCGTCGCCGCGCCTCCGGCATGCATGGCCAGCAGAGAACTGTCTCCCGCTGCCCCTGCCCCACCCACAACGACGCCAGACGCGACGGCGCCAGCACTAACGGCCGGCCAAGCCAGCTGGCCCTGCCCGCTCGCACCCGACGCCTCATTGTCTAGATCCTGTCTTGCTCCCTCAACCCCTCCCCCCAGAGACGCACTGGCGTCTCCTCTACCAACAACTGTCCCACTCGCGCCGCTAGATGAACTGCTGCTTGCAGGCGAAAGACTTCCAGAGGAAGCACGGTAAAATGCACCTGTGCTGCCGCTGCCGCCACTGCTGCTGCTGCCGTTGGCCCCGGCCAAGGGCATAGCAGCTGCTCGTCGCCGCCGCACCGACTGGGACGCCAGTGGCGACGGGCGACGCAGGTTGCCATTGCTGCCGCCGCCAGACAGGCGCTTGGGCGACGGCTCAAAACCGTTGCGCACCGGCTGCGACGCCGGGAGGGGACAGAACATGGCCGACGACGAGGACGAGGAGGAAAGAGGCGGGTTGGTGCTGTCCATGGACAACTTGTGCACAAAGAGTTTTGGCTACTACTTTGTGCAAGCCAGGGCTAGCGCTGGCTTCGCTGCTAATGCTGCCAGGCGAGAGGAATGCGGGGGGGTTGTGGCGAACAATCCAGTGTCGCTGGGTCGAGCGTCGGAATGGTCGGACGAAAGCGCAGAGCGGTGGGCGCAGAGGCAGAGGTGCGCAGAGCACACACTACTGCACGCCGGGATGACGACGAGGAGCCGGCTAGACGACTTGGCGGCGGTGGACAGCGGGACAGAAGGAGAGTGTACGGCTTGGAATCAATATTACGCTGAACAATGTGGTCACTGGTAGGAATGGGTGGTGGTGTGTCTCGAGGACAATACAAAGAGCTGCGTGCTCGCTATAGACGTGGACGTGCGCGCGCTGCGGTATCGTACGGGAGTGAGCTTTGGAACGGGCCCTCTGTGGTCGGGCAATGAGGTCAGAAGGGGGAGGGTGGGTGGTGGTTCCTCAGAGGGTGGCAGCACGATGGAGGCGCCGAGACGAGTGAGTCACCACCTCCATGCTGCCCATTACATAGCTCCCCTAGGTACCTGCAGCGACCGCATTGATACGACGCCCGCTCGGCTCCATTTGAGAACAATAGACTGGGATAGTTTGGGATCCTGCCTGGCTCCTGCGTGCTCCTGCGTGCTCCTGTGTCTCCTGCATCTCCTGCATCTCAGTTTCCTGAGCGCGTACACCGGTCACTCCTTGTTCCTGTTGATTCTTGTTGGGCGTGTGCAACATGAAGCCTGCCTTCCACCCCTCCGATTCCCTCCCCAAGCTACAGCCACGTAAAGCACGCGATGCAATGCTGCTGCTAAGGGGAGCACGAGCCCTGCGACGTGGCCCTGGGATAGAGAGACGTGTTGGCTGTGCAACACCTAATGATTACTGAATCGCCAGGTGAGACGGAACAGGAATCGGCTGATCCCAGCCGCCACTTGGCTGCTGCGCGGCAGGATCGCAGGCCGAGGAGGACATATGCATGTCATTTGTTGCACAATCCCTCCGACAGTGTGCAATTAAGGCTGCTCTGGCACGGAGGGAGCATATGCACAGTTGTTGCAGCGATGCAGCAGAGGAGAAGGAGCAACGAGGACAAACCTCGCCAGGGAAGATGCCGCGATGAGCCCAGGGACACTGGCAAAGAGAACAAAAGGATTTTTTTTTGAACAAAAGGATTCACCATGGCCGAGGTAGCTTGCACATTGAGCCCTGGGAGTACGCCCGAGCCGCAGGGGATCGCAGCGGGTGGCTTACGACGGCAATGCTGCATGCTGTCTGCTGCTGCTGTTGCTGACCTGGCTAGCAAGGGGTTGGCCGTCTGCTTGGGATTGTCAGTGCCCACAATCTATAGGCCACTAGCTGTATAGCTGTTTGTGCAGCCTGGGTCACTCGAAAGAACAAGCATTCAACACGGCACAAGCACAGGCACCGCTACTCGCTAGCATTGCTGCCGGCGCATTAAGCTCTTCGGCACATGCAACGGCAGGTCAGTAGTGTTTGCAGCTCACTTGACCAAGAGAGTGTGCAGCATCGGACGGCGATCCGGCGATTCCGTGGAGTGCGACCACCTACCCCCGCCGACGGCCATCATCGTCAGCTGTTAGGTGAGCCTGTGCCTTGCTGTCTGGTTTAGCCATGCAGGCCAAGGGCATAGCCATCGCCTCCGGACGTGTGTTTCCATGCCTCGGCATGCACGACAAAGACTAGAATTGAGACATGATTAATGCCATACTGGGCCCTAAGACACAAATGGACACCTGTGATCCTGTGAGGCAGCTCGGCGTACTGATGGCGACCCAAGTGATCGGAGGCTGCGCTACCTGACCCAGTCCACTCCCGTTCGGTGTGGGCGCGGAATGCGCGTACACAAATGTACGGCAGGGGTTAGTCGCGTATTGACAAGGTCACAGTGCTAGTCGGAGAGAAAGACAACGGCGATCCCGGTGAGGTGACAACGTCATCACAGGAACCGCGCCGTTCTTCGGGCATGTGTCCCGGCGTCGCACGTCGTCGGGTGTCGTCTAGTTAGTAGTCCCACGTCAGGTTGCTGTGAGTGTCGCAGGTAGGTCACAAGGTTCGCAGCCCCGCCGATGACAGCAGGATCCACCATGTAGGAGGATTGCTGGTAGACAAATGTGTATTTTGTGCGGGTAGTGTGACCGTTGTTTGTCACCTCGTTCACTGGATTTGTATTTGGTAGTCACTGAATTTGTACTGCAGCCAAAGCATTTGTACTGCAGCCAAAGCATTTGTACTGCAGCCAAAGCATTTGTACTGCAGCCAAAGCATTTGTACTTTCACCCACTGCATTTGTAGTCTGTATGGGCTCAGCTTACGGAAGAGTGGGACTATGGCTTGCTGTTACAGCACCGAGAGAGTACTCGGTCACCTGATCACACTGGACACAAGGGATTGTAGAGGCCATGGTTGGCAAACCAACTCCGTCGACATTTGAAGCACTGATCCCACCATTCTGACGACTAATAGGGCATGCTCTAGCGGCCCCGCGTCCCCAGCATCCCGCTAGCCGCAGCGGGCACAGCTGGCAGACCGCCTAGTGGATCGCAAGTGTCTAGCAACGTTGCTGCACCGAATTGTTCCGCCAAAGGCCACGACGAGACCTCTTTCGACCACCCTCGGGCTCGTTTGACATCAAAGACCTAACAGAGCCGTGTCCGTGGACCAATGAATTCGCATGAGCAGCCCCAAGCTGTCCCAGCTACCGCCCATAGGCAGGCGGCAAGCTCGCGGCCTACTCAGGTAACCAGTGGCACCTTCCTTGCCCATCCCCTCACTAGTGCCACGTCCTGTACCTGGCACCTTGGCGAGCCACAACCGATAACCTACAAGCAAGCGTCAGACAACGCACTGACGTCCGCGGCGCTGACGCGTCCCTTGACCGTCCAGGAGGCATGGACGCAGCGGGACACCCGACTCGACGGCGGGGCATCCCCGCCTGTCCTCCGCAGCAGTCGACCGAACCCCAGTCTTGACAGAAAAGAAACAACACTACCACTGTCCTGTTTGATCAGGTAGCCAGGAGCGGCACAGGAAACGGCAGCCACGCCGTCAGTACCAAGTCGCGCCACCATTCCACGTCTCTTTGGCTGCCCCTGAAGCGCCTGGCGTGGCAGTCGTCCTGGAGGGGAGGGCCGATTTTTCCACAGATCCGGCATGTGGGATCTCTAGGATGTCCGGACCGATACTCAGGACTGGCTGTGACCACGTTCATGTTGTGGCATGTTGCAAGCAAGTGAACACGACAGAAACAGTCGGCAGCGAGCGACTCTGCCCGCGGCCGTGGTCCTGGCTCACCGAGTCGATTCGTCATAGTTCATCCTGCCAAGCCGGTCGGCCCTTCTTCCTGAACGACTTTTTTGTTATTCCTGACTCAGAACAAAATAGATTACAGCGCAGGGTCGCTGCTGCTCCATGTGAACGCGTCTGTGAGCACGAGCATGGCCACAGATTGAGTTCTTGCTTCTGAGATCCTTGAAAGCCATTTTTTACATGCTGATGAAGTGCGGCGTTCCCCCTGTAGCGGGTTAGGCCGTCATTCTGTTGTCACTTTTTTGTAGAAATTTCTACGGTTGTGACCGATACGGCCACCAAGTCGGCCGAGTCTAGTTTGCGGACGTGACCGTGCTCTAGGCAACACCAGCGGTGGTGCGGCCAATAGCGCGGCTGACACCACCGGTGAGGACAGGCAGGGCCTTGCCCTTGTGGCCCGCGGGTGGTGCCTCCATGAAGCCGGCACGAATGAGCCAGGCAATGTAGAGACCGAGAAGGTCCTCTGTGACGCCCGAAGTAGGCTTCTCGCCACCGGCAGTGGCAATGGCCTGGGCGTTGGCGTCGTCAACCTCGACAGCCTTGGTCGACGTGGGGAGGTCGTCGAGGACGAAATGCAAGAGGGGGAAGAGAGCGTTGTCCTGGGTCTCGAGGACGTGCTGCTCAAGCTTGTGACGCCACTGAATGTACTCGACGCGGTTGACGGGGTAGCCGTACGCGGGGAGAGCACCGAGGAGGTCGTTGAAGCGCAAGCGGGGGTGGCCGGTGACGTGGATGACGTTAAAGTCGGCGCTGGGCGAGGTGGAAAGAGTCGAGAGACCAGCCAAGAGCGCAACGTGGTCGACGGGGCACATGTTGAGCGTGTTGTTGATGTCTGGGATGAGGCCGAGCTGGAGACATCCCTTGACCATGCGCCAGATAAAGTCGTCCGTGTTGGTGACGGCAGACACAGTGTCGCCGAGGACATACGACGGACGAATGATCCATCCAGAGAGACCCTTCTTGGCAGCCTCCATGATGAGCTTTTCCGCGACCCACTTGGACTGGCCGTAACCAGTGTCAAGACCAATGCGGGCATCCTCGAGGTCGTCGGCCTCTGAGATACCAGCCTTGCCCGCCTGGAGGAGCTCGTCGCTCTTGGCGACAAACCTTTCGTTGTCGAGAACAGCAGTCGACGAAATGAACGAGAAGATCTTGGGCTTGGTCTCGGCACAGAGCTTGAGACATGTCAGAGTCGAGAGCACATTGGCGGCACGCATCTTGTCGTAGGCATAGACCCAGTGGACAATGGCACCGTTGTGCAGAACCGCGTCGGCCTCGGCGGCGATGCGGCTCCAGTCGGCGTCCGAGAGACCAAACTTGTCGTCGGCGAGGTCGCCAACAACAGCCTCGACGCGGCCCTCCTTGACCCAGTTCTCGTCCCAGACACCACGGCCCTCTCCCGAGTCACGGAGACGCTCCAGGCCCTGCTCGGGCGTCTTGGCACGGACAAGGCAGATGACCTTGGCGACACGGCGAGACAAGAGGTCGCGCAGGATAAAGGCACCGAGGAAACCGGTGGCACCGGTGAGGAAGACGGTGAGCTTCTTGGAGCCAAAGTCGGCGGGGAGAGCGCCATACGAAGGCAGCTCCTTGGAGAGGACGGCGACGTCCTCAGCATAGGCGACCTCGGGGGTCTTCTCCACGGCAGACTCGCCGGCAGCGCTCACGCCAGCAGTGAGCTCGTCAATGGCGGCAGCCTGGAGGCCGATGGTGGGCTTGTCAAAGACAAGGCCAAGAGGCGCGTTCACGACAAACGCCTTGCGGATCTCAAAGATGAGACGCGTAGCGAGGATCGAGTGGCCGCCCAGGTCGAAGAAGTTTTCGTCCACGGCAATAGCAGGAGGGGGCGAGGGCAAAAGACGCAGCCAAATGTCGTGGATCGTCTTCTGGGTGGGGGTGAGCTTGTCGTTCGACTTGTGCGCGGGTGCGGCAGCGAGCGATGTGTCGGGGAAGGGAAGCGCGGGCTTGTCAATCTTGCCGTTGGGGTTGAGGGGCAGCTTCGACAGGGGGAAGTAGACAGCGGGAACGGCGTACGATGGGAGCTTCTTCTTGAGGTGCTCGCGAATGTCGCGAATGAGGCGGCGGTAGCGGCGCACACCACGAATCATCTCCTTCTTGAGGTCGACCTCCTCATCATCATCGGGCATCCCCTCGGACGCACTGGCCAAGCCGTCGACCTCGGGGCCGTCGTTAGGCACAAAGTACGACACAAGAACCTTCTCCTCGTCCTTGTCACGACGGACAAGAGTGACATTTTCGCGAACAAGAGGGTGACGCGATAGGTGGGTGTCAATCTCACCAAGCTCGATACGGAAGCCACGGATCTTGATCTGATCGTCGGCACGGCCAGTGCACTCGACGCGGCCGTCGGGGAGGTAACGACCCAGGTCACCCGAGCGGTACATCCTGTCGCGGATACCAAACCAGTGCTTGGCGGCCTCGGGGTTCTTGGTAACGAGAGTGTCCTCGTAGTTGACGCCCTCGGTGAACCAGTTGGTGACAAACTTTTCAGAGGTGGCAGCTGGGTCGAGGTAGCCCTCGGCGAGACCGCCAGAGCGCACGTAAATCTCACCCATCTCACCAACAGCGCAGGGAATGTTGCGGTCGGTGCGGTTGACGACAAGGAGCTGGACGTCAATCATGCCCTGGCCGGCGGGGATGAGGTCCTTCTGAGTCGACAGGAAGGTCATGTCCTCGTTGACAGAAGGAAGGCAAAAGTACGACACGGCACGCTGGGTCTCGGTGGTGCCGTACATGTTGATAATGTTGACATTCTTGGCAAGAGCCTGGAGACGGTGGCAGTCACGCTTGGTGAGAACGTCACCCACAAAGAACGCGCTGCGGAGCGAGGGAATCTGCTCGGTAGCCTGTGCCGAGAGAAGCTGACCCATGGCGGGGGTGAGGTGGGTGACGGTGACCTCGTTGGCGCTCATCCACTCGGCGAGACGACCGGGGGTACCAATGTCGTCGGCGGTAGGGACGTAGAGCGACGCTCCCAGGAAGAGAGGGGTGAACATGTCACGCTGGATAGGGTCGTGCGCAATACCACTGAGCATGGTGAAGCGCGACTCGGCACTGAGGCCGAAACGCTCCGCCATCCAGGGGAAGAAGTGGGTGAGCGAGAAGTGACGACCCTTGACACCCTTGGGGATACCAGTCGAGCCCGAGGTGAACGAGAGAGTAGCGTTCGAGTCGGGGCCGAGCACGACGCCGGCAGGGGTCTGGTTGAACTGCTGGAAGGGAGCAAGAATGTCCTCTGCGGCGCCCTTGGGCGAGCCGGTAACGCCGTTCTCCGAAAGCTCGACAGCGGGGACGTGCACGTGGAGACTGAGCTTGTCCTTGATGTAGTCCGAGACGGTGGGTGAGAGGACGCCGGCGCTCGAGATGACGAGAAGGGCGCGGGGGTTCGAGACCTGGAGGTAGACAATCTGGCGATTGGGAGGGTATGCCGGGTCTGATGATTAGCACACGCCCGACAGAGTGTGACTCACCAACGACCGAAAAGATACCGCCGGCCTTGAGGATACCCATGACACAAACCACGAGCTCGACACTACGAGCAGCGTACACCATGACGACCTCCCCGCGCTGCAGACCATTCTTCATGAGGGTGTGAGCAAGCACATTTGATGCCTCGTCAATCTGGCGGTAGGTGAACATCCTCCTGCCACGGCTGGGGCCGTCCATAATACCCTGTCCCTCGGCCAGCTCGCACTGGATAACGCAGGGACGCTCGGGGTTGGCCTTGGCGTTGGCCGAGAAAATGTCGGTGATGGCACCGACGTAGCCACACCAGTCGAGGTCCTTGGCCGGGTCCGGGAGGACGGCGACCTGCGACTCGGTGCGGAGGGGCAGCGAGCCGATGGGGTGGGTTGGGTCGGCGCTCGACGCCGACTTGAGGAGCTGGAGCAGAGACTCGAGCGTGTTCTGGATACGCGCCTGGGTGAAGAGGAGCGAGTTGTAGGTCAAGCGCAGGTAGAGCGAGGGCATTGCCATGCGGGTGGCAGGGCCTTCGCTGGGGTTGGCGAGGAGGAAGAGGGTAAAGTCGGTAGACAATGAACCTGAGGGGTCCGAGTCGACCTGGGTCGAGTCAAAGAAGCGGACACGGTAGAGGGGGCCCTCGGGCTTGAGGTGGTCGACGAGCTGTGAGAGGGGCAGCACGTCCTCTGCGGCCTCGACCTCACGCTCCATGACCTGACGGAGGACGTCAAAGAAGGTCATCTCGGCGGTAATGTCGAGCTTGAGCAGCAGGGGCACGGAAGTTCCGGGCACACTGGTGCAGATGACGAGCGAGGGGTCCGGGGTGTACCTGAACAGCAAAATGACAAACGACGTCAAGAGCAGGTGGTACGGGGTAGGGAGAGGGGAGGACGGGTAGAGCGTCGAGAACTCGTACGTCAGATGCATGAGGGGAGGGGTGAGGTTGGCCGGGATCAACAAGGTCTGGAATGCCTCGACCATCTTGGCCGGCGCTGGGCTTGTCAGCTCGGGAGGTTCTGGCGATAACAAACTTACTGGGCCTTGGGTAGTCTGTAGGGAGGGCGAGGCTGGGCAGGGCGCCGAGACGCTGTGACCACCTGCCGAGCTTGGCCTTGACGTCTGCCTGGTCTGCGGACGCCATGGTGTTGCTTGTTTTGAGAGGGAGAAGGAGAAGTGTGTAGAGACAAGTGTCTATAGATTGTGCGTCGACTTTTACTGGGTGAGGCTTCTCTGCCACTCTGAGGGATGCGACTCGATCTGATAACCCGGGCAATTCCGACCATCCGTTACACGTCATTTTTGTTGTCAATGAGTGAGAGTGGAGGTGCTTGGACGCGACTTCATTACATGAGTGTCGAGTCTTGCGTTTGAACAAGCCATCAACTTGCAGCGAATCATGCCTCGCCGCGTAGCACGAAACGTTCCAGCCGAGCCCAAAACACCGCCAGGAGGATGGCGGATTCTCTCCCCAGAGGACCCAGACGCCTACCCTCTTGCTGTCGTCTTTGACTTGGAGTGAGTCACCTGGCCAAGCGCACACGAGCCTGCATCATAGTCGTCGAGAGCAGAACTGATACACATAGCTACACCCTATGGGATCTCTGGATCGACGTAAGGCATGCAGGAGCGACAGAGCCGCTGACCGCCAGACCCACATTTCGCCACCGCTCAAACGCGCAGGCGACGAAATCAATCGCTTGACGGACAGGCGCAAGCAAGTGCTCGAGTTTTATCGCGAAGTCCCGGGACTGCTGCAAGAGCTCAAGGAACGGCGTATACACATTGCTGCAGCGTCGAGGACGAGTGCACCAGAGCTGTACGTCTACCAAACCGGAGAGAGCTGACAAAGTCAAGTGCAAGGGAAGCTCTGGCCATGCTGCTCGTCCCGTCCACGAACGGCGAAATTGTTCGCGCCAACTCTTACTTTAACACTGTACGATACCCCACGTGTCGCAACATGCCGCGAGCTGACAAATATTCAGATGGAAATCTACCCAGGTTCAAAGTTGAAGCACTTTCGTGAAATCCACCGCAAGACTGGCATCCCTTATGAGCAAATGGTGAGTCACCTCTGCCCCCTATGAAGCCTGACACGCCCAGCTGTTCTTTGACGACGAGCACCGCAATGTCGAAGTCGACACCCAGCTCGGTGTCACGATGCAGTTTGTCGAGAACGGCACCGATCGCAAGACTTGGAACACGGGTCTGGCAGAGTGGCGCGCCCGGCGCGGGATACGTGTGCTAGAGTAGATTCTTTGTAGAGACTAGACTGTTCTTTAGATGTATCCAACCCTCCCTGCTTGGCTCATGATGATACAACTGTTGACATATCTGGACAAAAGCTTACCAACTATTCTTGTCGCGCAGTGCACCGCGACGAACCCAGACACGAACGCCACCCCGCCGCTTCTCCTCATCCTGCAACAGGTCAAAGCCGTTCCACAGCTCGGCTTCCTCTTCATACTCGCGCTCAATGAGTGCCGCCCTCACTGACGTCTCGCGTTTCTCTTTGCCCAAAATTTCGGTGCGGTCGAGCACCTCGCCAAAGAGAATGACGTGCGAGGGCATGTCGGGCGTGTTGTCCAGGTCGCCGATCTGTGACAGCGGCACAGGGGGATAAGGGAACACGTGCTCCACGTAGGACACGGGCGACTCGTAAAACATGTCCTGCTGCGTCCAGTGTCCCCTTGGGTCCACACCGGCGAGGGGTGGGACGCAGGTGAGAAACCACGACTTTTCAGTCCAAGCGTTTCCGAGGTGGCTCGCCCATGGAGTGGAGTGGCACGGCATGAGGGCGACGACGGCATCGACGGGTCCGTACTCGCCGTTCCGCAGCGAGTTGATGACGGACACCTGTGCGGCGCCGTGGAAAGTGTTGAGATAGATGTACGGTGGGATCCAGGCCGTTGCGAGGAGATAGAAGGCCGCCCGAGGAAGACGGCAGTACTGCCGTAAGCATGCGAGGAGGGGGATAGTGGCTACGGCCAGGCCGGGCATGTATGACCTCTGCAGGGCTGGGAGGGCAAAGAGGAGAAGTTGGGGGAGTAGAGGGTGGACAAAGCGCCACTCTGAGTGAGGGGAGAGGGAGAGGATGCCGATTGTAAACGCTGTGGCGCGAGCGAGGGTGCGAAGGGCCGGTGTAGTGGGGACGGTGGCGACGAACTGCGGAAGGAAAGCGGCAGGAAGAAGGGATGCGAAGAAGCCCTTGCCCCACCAGTACCAGAGTGGGAAGAGGAGAATGGGCAAAGATTGGGAAAGATGGTAGCCCAGGCCTGTCGCGCCATAAAAGGACGAAATGTTCAGGATGACGTTTCGGTGAACAAAGGTCAAGAAGGGGAGCGTGAGACGGCCAACAATGGCGTGATCTAGGTAGGTCGACGCTGCCACTGTGGTGATTCCTCCGAGAAGAGTCTTCAGTGTAAAGCTAATCACACGGTCGACACCTCCTTTCTGGTACGCGGTCAACGTCGTCTCGAGGTGGAGATATGCCCAGAACACGGCCATGGTGGGGCGAATGCAAATCGACAGCGCTGCCAGGGCGGCAGCAAGAATGAGATTGCTACTGGACCCAGACCTGCAACGTCAGCACTCGTACACTATGCATTTCTCACCACTTGTTCCAGTTGTTCATGTCCTCGACCCTATCCGCGGTCGTGAAGTCTTGGCTTTGAGACTTGTCCACGTGAATGATGTTCTGGACGCCCCCGACATCCTTCAGGTCCTTAGGTGACGGGACCTGCGTGCCTACCACTACTTTGGTCGGAACGTAGGGAGTTGCCAATGGATAGAATGACAAAGCCAAAGTAGTGAGAAGCGTCTCTGGAGACGTCGAGAGGGCCCGAGGAAGGAGGTGCGCGTGGAACAGAGAGGTGAAGGAGAGAAAGAGCTGCCGTCAGTCTACGTCGTGAGCTGGACGACTCACTGCACCAGCCGCTGAGCCATTTCCAAGCACCTTGTTAGCCAAGCGGTAAGTCGAGTAGTCTGTCAGAGCTGCAATGACGACGCCGACCAAACGCGGGGCAAACACCTAACCATCAGCTACCTTCCCCAACACACAACTCACGAGCCACTCTGTGTCCTCCAGCCCCAGCTTCTGCAACGCGCTGTACACGAGGGCAAAGACGCCAGGCCATATCCAGCCCCTCAGCCGTCCCGCAGCGACGACCTCAGACCACCATCCGTCCGCGCCGGGTACCACTGGCAGGTCGGCCCATTCCCAAGTGAGGTGACCCTTGCCGAACACCAAGCTTGATGCCGGCTCGAACGCCTGGTAGAACTCGTCGGGCTGAAAGTAGGTATGTGGGAGAAGAAGCGACAGGGCGCGGAATCCCAACGCTATTAGAAAAACGCGCGAGATCATGCTGGCTGTTGCGTAGTTGTGGGTTGCTCGATGCACGCATAGTGATGGTTCCTCGACTTCCCTCGTGTGATGACGTCTGTCACGTGCTTCCCACGTGTAGCCAGATCCCGCTCGGCCGAGCGGCGTGTCGGAGCTCGGTATCTCCGGCAATCACCCCATTTTGCGTGAACTGATAAGAACAGACTGAGATGTTTCTTTTTTACATGAACGTCGCGGTATCTTGGGAGCAGGGTTCTTTGGTAGCTTCGAGAGGCATGGTTGAATTGCGTTCGACAGTGGGGCCTCATCAAGCGGCAATGTCTACAGAGAAGCCGACGGAGCTCACAAGTCCGGGCACTGGGCCATCTGCGAGAGCTGCCTGCAACAACATGAAGCGCTCCAACGTTTGACTGGTCGCGTTTCCACAACTAAATTGAACAGGTCGGAACAATTCAGGCAAGTTCTAGGCACTGTTAACACCGCTAGATCTCCCCCACTCCGGTATTCAAGTGTCTTTTGCCACTGCGGTGTTTGTGCGTGTGGTGGAGCGTGCAACCTGGAGCGTTCGTGATGTCACCCCCGGCAGCCCCGACAAACTCGTGGTATCCTTAAAATGATGAACAAAAATGGTGTTGTCCCACTCTTTGCAACAACAACAACATTACCATGATTGGATGCAGGAAGGGCGTCAAGACTTTCTACGACACCGAGAACACGCCGGCGGCGGACGCCAAGGCTATCGACCAGGCCACCGATGGCACAAACTCTGAAGCGGCACTGGGCGAGTACACGCCCAAGCAGTACAAGCGTCTAGTTCGGAAGGTGGACTTGTGAGTGCAAATGAGGTAAAGTAATGCTGACGTCGCAGTATCATGATGGTGTGTTGCACACACGTTTATCGGTGACTAACCAACAGCCCATGCTCATGTTCACGTACGGCATCCAGTACGCCGACAGTGAGTTAACACGACTATGTCACAGCTGACAAAGTAGAAACATCCTTGGCCCAGGGCGTCATTTTTGTATGTCTTGCCGGACACCGAGCTCGCCACTGACCCCTCAGGGCTTGAAGAAGGACACCAACCTCAGCAACCAAGAGTATGCCAACCTGACGACCTTGTTCTGTAAGCTTTCCCACTCGGTCCAAACTGACACGCCAGACGTGTCATATGCTGTCGCGCAGTTCCCCTTTTCATGGGTAATGCAGCGGTTCCCCATCGGCAAGGCGCTGTCCGTGTTCGTCATCCTCTGGGGAGCGAGCGTCATGTGCCTCGGCGCGTGCAACAACTATGCCCAGCTCGTGATCGTGCGCGTGCTCATCGGCGCGTTTGAGGCAGTGGTCATTCCTGGATTTGTAAGTCGCAGAACACCAGCTGGGCTGACCGGCAGGCGATCCTCACTGCGAGTTGGTATCTTCGGCGCGAACAGACTTTCCGCCAATGTCTGTATTTTTCCATGAGTACGTCGTTGTCTTCAAGCCGAGTTGACATCAGACCAAATCTTTGGCATTGTCGCCAGCGTGTCAATCTATTTCCTTGCCAAGCGCGCAGAGGCCAACGGGGGTCTCGCTGCGTGGCGCGTGATCCAGCTTTTCCTCGGTGGCGTCACCGTGTTCTGCGGTATTCTCGACCTGATCTTTATCGGAACCCCCGGGGAGGTATGGTGGCTTAACAAGGAGCAGAAGAACATGGCCCACACGCGCGTAGCCATCAATGCCAGTGTGTACTACTTGCAGCGACAGTACTAACAAACCCAGCCGGTGGCGGCGAGCAAGCCCACTGGAAGTGGCACCAAGTGCGCGAATGTTTCCGGGACCCGCAATACTACTTTTCCATCCTGTTCAACTTCCTGGTCATGATCCCCAACGGCGCCATCATCACATTTAATACGCTAGTCTACGTCGGGTTCGGCTTTACCCCCTTTGAGACAATCCTGTACTTTATCCCGTCGCAGGCCATCGCCATCGCCCTCGTCCTCGGCCCAGGGTTGTGTATCCAGTACTATCCCAACACGCGCTTCCCATGGGCCATCTTCGTGACTGTCCTGGCCTGTGCGTGTTTCCTCTTCTGCGGGCTGTGTCCCGACGACACGCCCAAATGGACCCGCTGGGCAGTCTACCTCTTCACCCTCCCGTTTGCAACGACAATGTTTGTCGTGTGGCCACTCATGTCCATCAACATTGCCGGCCGCACGAAAAAGACGTGGTTTACAGCCTCGTCTCTCGTGACCTATTCCGCGGGCAATATTGTCGGCTCGCAAATCTTTCGCGACCCGCCGAGGTATCTCAAGGGTCTCGTTGGGGTTGCCGTCGCCATGATCTTGTATGGCGTGCTGCTCGGCGTGTGGTGGGCGTACTACATCTGGGTCAACAAGAAGCGCGACAGGATTTGCGAGCAGCGCGGGATCAGCCCCGCGCAGGCAGAGTATGAGAACAAACTGGCAGGGGAGCAGGACGTTACTGACATGGAGGTGAGTGGCGCCGCTTACGGTTGGGTTCGCGCTGACGGCGGCGTAGAATGTGTGTTTCCGGTATCTGTGCTGAGCGCCGTGCGGTGGAAGGGGTCTGATGTACTCTGGCCATCGGCTGGTCGATCTGTAGATTTGTGTCCACGGATGGGCACGAATTGTAGACGGCGGTTGCCTTTTGGCGTCGTTGGAGCCGCCACGCTTGCTCCAATCTCAGCCCGTCCGACGCTGGTGCAGAACATGCATGTACAATGGATACATTAACTCGTGTGCGCTGCCTAGTTGCAGCCTAGCAGGCCAAGCCCGCTTCTCAGTGTCGTCTATGCAGAGCTCTACTCGTCCTCGGCCTCCTCCTCGGCACCCTCCTCACCGCCCTCCTCCTCATCGTCGTCGTCCTCACCGTCCTCGCCGTCTCCTCCCTCTTCGCCATCCTCACCCTCGCCCTCGCCTTCGGCAGCCATGCTGACATCCCCGTCCGCGCCAGACTTGCGACGCCCACGGCCACGCCCAGGACCGGGGGGCTTGGCCTTGCTCGCTTTGGTTGCCTGGGTATGCGCGCGGAACGCTGTCTGTCAACACGGCCCATACAACGTGACACAGCCAGCCAGAGAGAAAGAAACACATGATGGATACCCTCTGCAGCCGCTGCTGCGCTCCGCACGGGGACTCACCAGCAAGCTCCTGCTCCAACAACGGTACGAGCGCGTCTGCGGGACCGAAATCCAGCTCCGTAATGGCCTTGAGCACATCTCCGGCCGTGATCGACTTGCCTGCGCGGCCGGCGGCCTGGTCGTGTGCGCTGCCGTGTCAGTATTTTACCCTGGTGAAGGTGGGGGCTTACGCTGCGGCTGGGACGTTAGCTTCGTTGACAAGGGGAGTGGGGTCTCACTGAGGTAGCTGATGAACAGGGTTGAGGAGCGCATGAGGGCGTGGACTACGTCTTGCTGCATCTTGACGTTGTCTGGGATCTGACAGGGTTAGCTCGCTGGGGACGGCGGGGTGCAGTAGAAGGGTGCCAAAGGGGGTCTGGTCCGAGGGCAAGCGGCAGCTAGCTGTGGTGGCTGACGATGAGGAGTCCGCCCGTGACAGCCAGGAGCAGTCCAGGGCAATAACATCCAGTGTAGGCCCGACAGAGACCCCAACGCGGCAGGACGGGAGACGCACCGATCCCTTGGCCAACTTGACCAAACTAGTCTTTGGCAACTCGAGGTCCGCGATCGACTGGTTGTGCTGCTTCTGCTGGGCGCCGGCCGGGGTGAGCGGCGCGTCGGGTGGTGGTGCGCGCGCGACCATGTGGCTGCCTTTGGGTGGCATTGTGGATTGGGTGTGGTGGTGGTGAGGTGGGTTGGTGGAATGAAAGGAAATTAACGCGTTGTGGTGGAGAGTGCATGTTGATTGACGCGTTTGACGGCCGCAAATACATTGGACTGGGTAGGAGGTTTGACCGGCTCGATTCATCTCTTGAGCAAGCTCATAAGCTCGTCGCCTGGGGCTAGTGGACATGCATACGAGTGGTATCTTAACTATGCAAGCATGCATGACCTCAAAGGACCGCATTCTGGTCCCAAACGAACAAAGACAACGCGTCGTTTCACCACCACCGTCCCCGTCTACCAGATCCTCAACGCAACCTATAAAGCCAATCTATGCATATGCCTCCATTATCACTACTGCTCATCCCATGGCAATCTCCCATCCAATCCTGCAACGTCAGCGACTTTCTCTCGGCCGATGGACCGCTCGCGCGCATTGTGACTTACACGACAATGTTGGCGACAATGAGCGGCACTGAAACGGTCAGCCTCTATTCTCCTCGAGTTTCTCCACGACTGAGGTATCCTAGATCTCTCCAGAGCTGACCTAGACGCGCAGAGCTGCATCGACAGCTTGTTGACACTCACAGCGCATCAAAGTCCTCACAGCACTAATCAAATTGATTACCTTGGTCTTGACACTCGGTCCGTCCGGGTTGGCGCCGTACGCTGCATCGAAGGTGGGATCCGGGACGTTACCAAAGCCCGAGTTGGCGGTCGACGCTGCGCGGGTTGACCAGCCGACTGCAATGACAAGGACGCGACGGGACAGTCAATACGCGCAAGGAGAAGAAAAGCGTCAGCAAACGCAGCCAGGGAGAGGGAGGCAGCGACTCACTGCGTGCGAGGAAACGCTCCTCGTTCAGAATCGCGATGGCGTTGGTCAATAGGAGGGCAATGTAGAAGATGCCGCCGAGACCGAAGAACATGGCTGGTGACGGGTGGGGAGGGTAGGGAAGGTGAGGGGTGCGCGGGCGCTTGAGATGGGAGACAGCGCGGCGTGTGCTAGCGCGATAAGTGAGTGCTGGCGCGGTGCTGTCGAGGGGAGGCCAAGAGCTGCCTGCCTAGATGAAGAGTTGGACGATTGCTGAGCGGAAAGGAGGAGAGTGTTGGTGGGTGCGATCGACGTCACGACGAATTCGACATTATTGGTGGCGAGGTTGACGTGGCGTTGGACCTCCACTCTCGTGCTCTTGGACTCTCACTTTTGACAGTTGTGCATACAGCTTCCGATACTTTGCCGCTCCTCATTGTATGAATGCTTGGAGCTTCCACTTGGCTCTCTTTTGACGTGCATACAAGTTTGTGGCGGCTTTAGAATGTAAGAGGTTGCGGACCGAGGAACGAATTTTCTGCCACCACTGTGCTAGTTATCCCTGTTGCGGCCATCTTCTCCCACCTTTTCCACCAATGTACCAATGCACAATCTCTCTGGTCAGTGTCGCCTTTCAGTTGCATGCCTGTGAAGCGTGGCACGGAATTGATCCGGAGATGGAAGCTCATTGTCGTCCACCAGCCGTAATACGATGTTGATTAGGAGTTCATTACAGTCAGACGCGCAGCCATTTGTATTTGATTAGAAACTGCCCATTACAAATGAGAAATGCTCCCGAGGGTTTCTTCTGGTTTCATCTGGCATGTACTGGAAGTGTGCGACGTCATTGTGGCTCGTGGGTGCGTGCAAGGAACAACCTGGCTGGCACTACTCTCGTCCCCTTCCGTCCACCTCTGACTGCCCCGTACATCTTCTGCTCTCCCCCTCCTCTTGCAACTCTCTTATCTTTCTCTCAATCCAACAAACTCTTTACAGACACTTTCGTCTGTACTCTACATCACTGGGACCATGGTCAACAACACTGAATACTACAAGGTACGTACCATCCGCCCATCTCACCCGGGCGCGAACCGGTCAAAATCAAAATAGCCTGCCCCCCACTGCTTCCAGCGGCTAACCATCTGCAGGTTTTGGGCATCGACAAGAATGCCTCTGACGCCGACATCAAAAAGGCATATCGTCGAGAGAGTCTGCGCCATCATCCTGACAAAAACCCGGGAGACAAGCGCGCAGCTGCCGAGGAGAAGTTTAAAAAGGTAGGTCAGGCGTCGACGAGGGGAGTCGTAAAGCGATCTGCGGTTGTCCGAGCTGGGACGAGCTATGGTCATTTGGGGTACTACGCGGCTGCTGGTGCAAGCAGCGAGGCAAGCTTGGGCCTGAAAGACCAAAATCCTTGCCGTAACGCGCTGTTCCCATCGCGAAGCGTCTGCCACGTTGAAGAACATGAGCTAACGATTCCAGGTTGGAGAGGCCTATGAGGTGCTCTCGGATGGCGACAAGCGCGCCGTCTATGACCAGTACGGAGAGGAGGGTCTGAAGGGCGGAGGACCCCCCGGCGCTGGTGGTGGCTTCCCCGGCGGCTCATTCGGTGCGGGCGGTGGTGGCCCCGGCTTCAGCTACCACGCTACCGACCCCAACGACATTTTCAAGTAAGTCAACATCATACCAGTATCTGGACATCACTGACGTCTCAGCGCATTCTTCTCGTCGATGGGCGGCGGCGGCGGTGGTGGAGGTCCCGACTTCGGTGGCTTTGGTGGCGGCGGCGGCGGCGGTGGCCCCCGCATGCGCTCGTCCCGCGGCGGCGGTGGTATGGGCGGCATGGGGGGCATGGGCGGCGGCATGGGAGGGATGCCTGGCATGGGTGGCATGGGTGGAGGAATGGGCGGAATGCCTGGCGGCTTTGGCGGCGAGCCTTCTTCTCCTCCCCCACCTCCTGGAGAGATCACCAAGCCCCTTGCCCTCACCCTCGAGGAGCTGTACAAGGGCGGCACAAAGCGCCTCAAGATTACGCGTCACATGCGTTCCGGCCACACCGAGGAGAAGATTCTCGAGGTCGCGTACAAGCCTGGATGGAAAAAGGGCACCAAGATCAAGTTTGCCGGTGCCGGTAACGAGGACGAGTACGGACAGGCGCAGACTGTCACGTTTGTCGTCGAGGAGAAGCCCAACCTCCGCATGGAGCGCGACGGTGACGACCTCATTGTCAAGCTCAACATTACCCTCTCGCAGGCGCTCCTCGGCCCCGACGGCGGAGGCAGCATCACCAAGGAGATTGAGCAGCTTGACGGCCGCAGGATAAAGGTCTCGCTCCCCGCCGGCCAGATTATCCAGCCCGGAGAGGAGACCCGCATTCCCGACGAGGGCATGCCCATTTCGCGAGCCAGCAGTGTCAAGAAAAAGGGAGACATGATTGTCCGCTGGAACGTCGTCTTCCCCAAGTCCCTCACTCCTCCCCAAAAGGAGGCACTCCGCAAGGTCCTCGGCTAGGCGAGTACCTCGCTGCGGCCTAGAACAGTGCCAGAGGTTTGACATGGCCGATCCAACCTACGACAGGCTCCTCTATAAACCCCAACCCCACCTTGCCCCGACCTACGGCATTGCCAGGCGCTCGACGAGGCGGTCACCGCCCAGCCATAGATTGTAGCGCGCCTGGCGCAACGACATTCCGGCGCCATTGTAATTAAGCATGAAAAAGCAACATTGAAAGACGCAACTGCATATCAACTAACTATGCATGACCGCGTCGCTGCAGTCCGTCAGATCCTGGAACTGGGTGTCTCCCAAATGACGTTAGATTTGCTTCCGTCCCTCCACCCAAGATCCCAACCAGTACGCATCATTGAACCGGGAGTAGCACTCACATCCACCACCACAAACATCTCCACGATGCCGCCGGCCCCAGCACACGCCCAGCAGCAGGCGTACCAGTCGGACTCGGCGAGCCAGCAGGCAGCCGAGATGAGCGTGGTGCTGTGTACAGCCGGCTGTGAGTGTCCGCGCGGCTGCGGCTACGCGCTGCTGCCTTCCTGAAGGGCATGCCTGGCTGTTCTCGGCCGCGACAGTGTACATGGGATGTGCTGACGCTTTAGATGACCATACTATTCGATTTTGGGAGGCGTGGAGCGGTATCTGCTACCGCCAAATTCCCCTTCAGCCGCAATGGGTGAGTTGTTGCACGGAGGTTGTTGCGCTGACGATTCCCAGAAACAGGTCAACCGCCTTGCCATCTCGCCGGATAAGGTCTACTTGGCAGCGGCGGGGAACCAGAGTGTCAGGTAGGTGACGTTTAGCAGGCTGAAAGCAAGGAAGTCACTGACGGGGCAGGATATGGGACATTCCATCACTGTCCAACACGCCAATCATGAGCCTCGAGGGACATACCGCCAACGTCACGGCGCTCCAGTACAGCGCGCAGGGCAAGTGGATCGTTACGGGAAGTGAGGATGGAACGGTCAAGGTCTGGGACACGAGGTGAGCCTTCCGCATTGAGTGGGTGTCCTGACGGGCGAAGGACAGGACAGGTGCAGCGGACATATAAGCACGAGGGAACAATGGTCAACGACGTGGTCATCCACCCCAACCAGGGCGAGCTGATATCGTGCGACCAGCTTGGCAGCGTCAAGATCTGGGATCTGGGAGAGAACACTTGCACGCACGAGCTCGTGCCGGCTGAGGATGTCCCGATCCGCTCGGTGTCGATTGCGAGCGATGGAGGAACGCTCGTGGCCGGTAACAATGTCGGCACGGTCTTCGTCTGGCGCATCCAGAGTGGGTCTGAGACTACTTCTCTCGTGCCCGTGACGTCCTTTCTCGCGCACTCAAAGTACATTACCCGCTGCCTGCTCAGCCCGGACACGAGGCACCTCGCTACGTGCTCTGCCGACACGACCGTCAAGCTCTGGTCGACAAAGGACTACGAGTACACCCACGAGCGCACGCTCGAAGGCCACCAGCGATGGGTGTGGGACGCAGCCTTCAGCGCCGACTCGGCCTACCTCGTCACTGCTAGCAGTGACCATGCCGCGCGGTTGTGGGATTTGGCCACGGGTGAGACCGTGCGCCAGTATGACGGACACCACCGCGCCGCGGTTTGCTGCGCCCTCAACGATATCAACCTTGCATAAAGGTTTTGTACGAGTTCTAGGATGCTACACATACATACCCAGCGGCGTTGCATGGCTACGAATATGCGCATTTTCACTGAGCTGAATGATATTGGTGCGCACGCTGATGATACGCTTCGTCGCCCCAGACACAAGTTTACATTGGGCGTGCCCGCCTCCGGTGGCCGGTCAGGATGGCCCAATTACTCCTAGATGGTCTGCCACCGGGTACACCGTTGCGTGTGCTCGTTATACCGCTTTCGCGGCGCGGGTTTGAGATATCACGAGCTGCCAGCGTACAGCCTGAGAGAGTTTGTCGCCGTGCTCGATCCAGAGGAGCGGAAGGGTATTCTACCATCTGGGCACAAGAGGGGCCAGACGTTCCCCCAGGGATGGAGACCTTCATCGAGAGGCTGTATTGGCAGGCGTCTTTGACAATGAGCTCGACGTTGTGGGATTGAAGCGTTATTTGGGGTTGAGATCCGCCCACTGAGGAGGAGGTATGACTCAAGATCTAGGAGGTATGGCTCAAGATCTACAAATGGGCTACCAACCACTCACATTGGAACTGTTGGTTCAACACCCAGCCTCTCAACTCTTCGTGCAATACTTTGCGGCTGCCAAGGAAAGAGAGCCTTTCTTGGCTGCTTATCGACCACTCGTCGGCGACGAGCAGTAGGAACTCGAAACCCAAGACGATGCCCAGAAGTGGACCCAGGTGATAACGTGTCGTATGTTTGCATGCATCTGAGCTGCATGCGGACTCGTTACCATCAACGTAGTTGTCAACAAAATTGGATGGCCGCCGATGAGAGCCGGCTTCTTGCCGGCATTCGGCTAGGTCCGGTCCACGGTGGTAGCCGATGTGTCCACTGACCTCCTTTAAGCCTCTCTACCTCCATCGACAAACATCTCTCTCCCTCCTCCTCTCATCACAGCATAATGGCACCTCTGACAGGCATTCGCGTTCTCGAGTTTTCAGGCATCGGCCCGGTGCCGTACGCCGCCATGGTCCTCGCCGACTATGGCGCGAGCGTTATCCGTGTCGACCGCGACGGTCCCGCAGGCGTCACTGGCGACATCACGTCGCGTGGCAAGACAAGCGTGGTCGTTGGCGCCAAGGACAAGGCTGGTCACTCGATTCTCACCAAGCTCATCAAGAGCTCGGACGTCCTGCTCGATCCCTACCGCCCCGGGGTGCTGGAAAAGCTGGGCTTTGGGCCAGCAGAGTGTGAGAAGCTCAACCCCAAGCTCATCTACGCTCGCATGACAGGCTTCCCCCGCGCCAATAGCAGCTACAAGGACATGGCAGGCCATGACCTCAACTACATTGCCGTCTCGGGCGTGCTCGACATGATCCGCTCCAGCTGCGGCAAGCCCGTGCCGCCACTCAACCTCCTTGGCGACTTTGCAGGCGGCGGCGCCATGCTCGTCCAGGGCATCTTGCTGGCCCTCCTCGAGCGCGGCACCTCAGGCAAGGGCCAGACGGTCCACACCGACATGGTCGGCGGTACGCGCTACATCTCCTCCTTCCCCCTGCTGCTCAAGCACCCTTCGAACGCGGCGAGCAAGGAGATGTGGGGCCGCCCCGCAGGCAACAACCTCCTCGACGGCGGCTCGCCCTTTTACGCCATCTACCCCACCGCTGACGACGACAAGTTTATGACCGTCGCCTGTCTCGAGCCCCAGTTCTTTGCCGAGTTTGCACGCATCCTCAACCCCTTCCTCCCCGATGGCCAGAAACTCGAGCCCAAGCGCCAGCAGGACCGCGCCATCTGGCCAGCAATGCGTGAGACGCTCGCAGCAGCCTTCAAGACCAAGAAGCGCGACGACTGGGCAAAGCTCTTTCACGGCACGGACGCTTGCTGCGTCCCCGTACTCGCGCCACACGAGGTCACTGCCGACGAGGTTGGTGCTGCCCCCACGGGCGAAAAGTGGCTCGCGCCCACGCCGCATCCCCACCTTGGCAGGACGCCGGCTGGCAAGGTGCCGGCGTATGACAACACTGGCGACTTTTACGTCCAAAAGGGAACTGGACTGTCCGTCGTGCTCAAGGAGCTCGGTGGAAAGCTCGACGCGGGGGAGGTTGCGTACCTGAAAAAGGTCAACGGCGAGGCCGGTGCCAAGCTCTAGTGGGATAGATATCTTATGGGATTTGTTGTCAGCAGTCACATGGAACAGACAAATAGATACATCCACAACTAATCTATGAGCAAGGCAACGAACGAGGCGATGCCTACTGGGCGGCACGGAACTCGGCAGCGAGCTTGATAATGTCCGCGTTGTACAGAGTGTGCTCGCCGGCTGGGGGGTGGGCAGCGAGCTGGGCAATGGCCGCGCCGACACTGGTTTGTGTCAGTTGCTGTAGACAGCGGAGTCATCTGAACTTACTCGTCACCGTCGACACCAAGCGCAGTAGTGGGAACGCCGATGGAACGGAGGCCCCTGATGGCGCACACCGCCCAGCCCTCGGCAGAGCGCTTCTCGGCACTGCAACGTTAATAGACATCCCGTAGGTTTAAAGCCTGTGCGTGCTCACCGGTTGCCCTCGTACAGCAGCGCTCCCGGGCGGAGAATGACAGTGTTCTTGAACTGCATACCCTTGACGTCGTCCTCGAGCTGGCCCTTCATCTGCGAGTACGGCACCCAGGCGTTGGCATTGGCGCCCGAGCTGGAGACAAGAATGATTGTCTCGGCGCCCTGCTCCTTTGCCTTCTTGGCAAGGTCACGGTTGAGATCCAGGTCGATGGCACGCTGCGCCTCGATACCGCCGACGGCAGCGCGTGTGGTGCCGAGGCACGACACGTACACGCTGCCCGGGGTGGCGAGCTGCTCCTTGGCGTCCGGAGTAGCGGCATCAGCGAGGTTGGCAATGACATTGTTGGTGTAGGTCGAGGTACCGCTGGTGGCGGGAGCAGGGGCCGCGCGGCGAGTAAAGGTCGTGACGGCAAAGGGGACCTTGGACGAAAGGAGCGAGGCGAGGGCTGCCGAGCCAGTGAGACCGGTGGAGCCGACGAGGGTTACTGCCTGAGGAGCCATTGCGGGTGGTAGGTATGTGCGTGTAGGCGTGGTTTGACTGCTGGGAAGGTTGCGCAAGGTGGGTGAGGGAGTGGGTAATGGTTGGAACTGTCCGGTGGAGGTTGTCCATTGTTCCCTTGGACAAGTTCGCGTTTTGTGGCACATTTTCATGACACACAACGCCTGGGAAGTGGCCAAACCTGGGTCAACGGGCCAATGCAGCAGGACCCATGTAGCACCTTAATGTGGGATTCAAGCATAGGCTGAGAGGAAGAGTTCATATGCAAGTGCCAGACCCCCAATGGTGGACCTGTGCACGGTGGAGGAGAGTGGCAACCGTGTTTCGGCGCTAGGTCTGGGCACAGAGGGTCTACTGTATATACCATATACCATAGAAATAACTTATGTCAAGGAACTTCTGAACAAGGAAATGGAGACAACGAGGCACACATTGTGGATATGGCTGTATCATATAGGAGAGCACTCTCGGTGAGCATGACAGACGTCCGCTCCAGGCAGAACTAAAAGCGCCCTTCCGCAGAATCTGGCGTTTCTGCGCAAAATGTGCTTCCTATCACTGAGCTCCTCTTCCGTGCCAGCACATGCATGGGCCGCCAGCACCCTGAAGCAGTGGAGCCCCTCCTCCTCCTCCTCGACCTTAAGGTGGAGCACGGCGGCCTCCCCCTTCCCATCCGCAAAGATCACTATGATCTCGCTCGCCGCGTCATCGACGCTTCGGAGAAGAAGAAGCGTGTTCGCCCCACCAGGACTTACCGCAAGCAGCACAAGCGGTGGGCCGACAAGGTCGAGTAGTGGAGGTTCGACTTGCTCACGGCTGCTAGGCGTGGGTTCCAGGTCGTGCGACTATGCTGACGCCCAGGTTCGCCACACTGCCAGACGAGGATCTGTTATGGGTGTCCACCCATAGGCACAGTGTAGAAACATTTGGCGAGATCAAGTTGCGAAAGATCAATCTATGATAGACCAAATAATCAGTCAATCAGGCCAGATCGGCCAGACATTGAAGCGGCTGCGAATCATGTAGATCAGTTTGAACGCAACTGTTGCCCGGACTGATTTGCCCAAGTCGCTTTTGAGCACCGTGCGGTCAGCCTTGTCAGTCCCATATCCTCCCCTCTGGCCCAAGTCAATCTAAGCATATGTTGCATGCTGCTCACAGTGATGATACGATGACCTCATACACTCCTAACCCACTCTGTCGTCTACGCAAAGTCTTGAGCGTCCAGCTCACCCAGCAACATGTTCGAGTCCTTGGATCCCGTAAGGATGATAGGCTCCCTGCAGGTGTCAGCTTTGCCGTTGTATATCGTTGATTGTACGAACTTGGGGTGAAGGTCGACGCCAGTAACGGTACCCTTGTGCCCAGGAAGTTTGTACAAGATCTTGCCAGTCTCGACGTCCCACACGGTCACGGTCCTGTCTCCTCCTCCGACAGCTATCCTCGCTCCGTTGTCGTGCTTTGACCACGCACACCGAATAAGCGTCTGCTCAAATCCTGCAGGTGCGCCTGTCAAGCTCCGGTAAACGCGCATGGGGTCGGACGAGAAGGGGCGAACGTCGTAGATGATGAGAGCAGAGTCGAGAGAGTACGTGGCCAGGTAGTTGCCACTGGGGGAGAGGGCAAGAGATGCAATGGTGTCGGCGTGGCCATGCAACGAGTAGAGCACCTTTTGCGTTCGAAGGTCCCATACCTGTCATGTCAGCTCAACTTTGGCGGACGGCACTCACCTTGACCTCATTGTCCACACCACCAACAAAGCACTGGTTTCCATCCGCACTCCACTCCACAGCTGTCACAGGGCAGTCACGCTCGTCGTCAAACTCGGCGACAGGCTCCTTTGTGTCAATCGAGAGGTCCCACACGCGCGCCAATCCGTCGTCACCACCAGTCAACACCAGTTCCCGTCCGCCAGAGATGGTGACTGCAATCGAGTTGAGCGGTCCAAAATGAGCTGCGTAGCGCGCCACACGTTCTCCGTTGCGCAAGTCGGTAGCGATGAGATAGCCGTCCGCACCTCCAGAGTAGAGCACCTCAGAGTCCAACGAGTAGGCACTGTCAAGAACAGCCTGCTTGTGGACATTGGGAAGGATACCATAGTTCTCGTGAGGCGGATACGTCCTCCACAAAGCTGCACAGGTTAGACTTGTGCTTCACATGTTCCAGATACGCACAGATACTCCTGTCAGCCGAGCACGCCGCAAGCGTGTCTCCGGTTGGGTCAAACTTGCACGCAATAATCTCTCCCTGGAGGTGTGAGCATTTGGCTCAACCGCACCGTTCAGTAGCTCTTGACGGCAAGACACCTGCTGATCGTGTCCCATGTCACAATACTCACACCGTGGGCTCCTGCAAGCGAGACAATCGGTGCCTCCAGTCCACTCGTCCTTTTGATCGTCCTCACAAGCGCGTTCTTGCGCTGGCCCTCACCCGATGACGCCACGGTAAGAGTCATACTGTTCTCATCCTCCTCGTCCTCAACACGTGCGCGCTTGGCAACGGCCATGCCCGGCCCAGAGGCCGGTGGGTCCTTTCGAATGGACATTATCGAAATATCAGAGGTCGATCAAAAAAGCCGCGCTTGAGAAAGGAGCCTGGTGCGCGCTGGGAAAGATGTCCGTGTCTTTAGCTGGCGTCGCTGGCAGTCGCAAAGTATGCGGCTGATGCGATTAGAAATGGATGCTGTAGGAGAAGGATGGGGACTATGCTGGTTGTTGCTTTCGAGGTCGAGAGAGCATGAGCAGGATGGTGGACCAAAGACCAGCCTGACGTGTCATTTATCGCTGGTGTATTTAAGCATTCAGCGGGATCAAATATATCACAGCCAGTGTTGTGTTGGTGTAGCTGGGTGGATTCAGTCGCGCGCTGCTATCACGATCACCCTCACACACATTCTCAATCACGTTCACGGCGCCGTCAAAGCAGAGCACAGTGCCCGATCACGCCGCGTAGGCGCTCGTGGCTATAACATATAACAGTTCGAGCTAGCTGGCCTCTTGTCCCGCTTTCTCGGCCCCCCGGCGCACGCCAACCCCAAGCGGCTTCCCCTGTCGCCCTCGAACTCTGCCTCTGCGCGCAGTGCCTCGAGTGTTTCCTGGCCAGTCATGCAGGGCGTACAGATTGCAGGAGGAGATGTGGAAATACCCATAGATCCTGCCCTTCTGGTAGAGGAGGCTACCCTGCAGGACGACATTGACGCCGAAGGGGAAGTCGATGATGGTGTAGGATACTATTTGCCGGTGAGTTGTGCTGATGCGTAGGCGTTCCGGCATGCTCACAATGTCTAGGCCGAAGACTACTTTTACTCTGCGCCACAGCTAGATGTCTACTCTGCAGACATGACTTCTCAGGTGCCCGGGCTGTCGCCCTACCTTCGAGAGCAACCTTATGATCACTTGTCATTATCAATACAACCTCCACTCAACGAGCATGACGGCTCCAACGCCGACTCTATCGCGTCACCAATATCAACCTTATCCAATGGCACCGCCAAACGCAAGCGCGGTCGTCCTCGCAAGGACGTGCCGAAAGTTCCCAACGGCGCGCCGTCCAAGCTCCTTTCAAAGTCGCAACGGGCAAAGTCGGCCAGCGTCGCGCCTTCCCCAGCCAACGGCAGTGCACCTCCATTCACCGTCACTCCAGAGACAATATGCAGCATCTGCGGCAAGTTGAGAAACAAGAGCGGAAGCCTGGAGAAAATGGTCAGCTGCGTTCGATGCGGCCGCAGTGGCCATCCCACATGCCTTGGTCACAAGAATCCAGACGTCATCAAGAAGATGATGAGCTACGATTGGTGCTGCATCGAGTGCAAGCCGTGCGAAGTGTGCTTGGTCCAGGGAGACGATGTGAGTACCTACCAGCATTGCGGTGGGCACGGTAGCTGACATTCACAGCGTGTCCTGCTCTTCTGCGATGGGTGTGACCGCGGCTGGCACAGCTACTGTCTGAGTCCGTGAGTACCCCGTGTTGCTGTGGGGCCATGCTGACCTATGACAGACCTCTTGACGCACCGCCAAAAGGTACATTTCTTATTGTGCTTCAGAGTGGCCACTGACCTTGCAGGTTCCTGGTACTGTCCCAAGTGCGTTGAAGACGACGCCAAACCGACTGCCTCAAGCTCCAAGGCCACAAGCTCCATCAAAGCTACTGCCACTCCGGTTGCTTCGTCACGAAAGGGCAAGGGCAAGGCAGTCGAGCTCTCCGAGACCCCGGCTCCCGCACAGCCCCGCGATCGCAAACACAGGAACGATACATCCATGTCCCGCGACGACAGTCCTGCGACGGCGCCTACTCCGAAGCTCAAGCTGCGCCTTAACGGGTTGAATAAGGACAAGGCCAAGCCCAAGCCCAAGCCACCACACACTCCTGCACACGAACCACCCGCCTCGTCTTCGCGACCACAAGCGCCCCATAACATTGAGCGAGTACCATCGACCCCGATTGTTGTGCGACTACGAGTGCCAAGTGGCAAGCAAGATCTCGAAGTGGAGGAAGAGGAGGAGCAGGTTCCTTATGGTGGTATTCTTGAGGGCGAGGACGCAGATCAATCTCGAACCACTATTCTCGAAGCGGACAAGCTGCTCTTCGAGAAGAGCCGCAGGGCTTCAGAGTTGCGGTTGGGTGGACCACCTCCACCGCTGTGGGATCCACAGGCCGCGCTCGCGTCCCCAGGTCCGTCTTCGCGTACAGGAACCCCCGCCCCCCAAACTCCTTCGTTTAGCAAAGGTGGCTTGAGCAAGGGCACACCGACGCCAGGATTCGCGACGCCAACAGCCTTGTCGCGATCGTTGCGAGACCGCGTTCTCCTGCAGCAAACAGTGACACTGGGTGGCGCACCCGGTACGCCGGCCACACCCGCTAGCACGTCTGCGATTCCTTCGGGTCGCCCAGAGAAGATCAACAAGATCCGGTTCGGCGTCTTTGACATTGACACGTGGTACCAGGCCCCGTATCCTGAAGAGTACACCCAAGTGCCGGACGGGCGCTTGTGGTTGTGCGAGTTTTGTCTCAAGTACATGAAGAGTGGCTTTGTCGCAGGCAGGCATAGGGTGAGCACGACCCTTGAATCAGCGCTGACAACTCAGACCAAGTGCAAGGCGCGTCACCCTCCTGGCGACGAGATTTATCGCGATGGCTCGGTCTCCGTGTTCGAGGTCGACGGCAGGAAGAACAAGATCTACTGCCAGAACCTGTGTCTGCTCGCCAAGATGTTTCTGGACCACAAGACGCTGTACTACGACGTCGAGCCGTTCCTCTTTTACGTCATGACCGAGGTGGACGACATGGGCGCGCGCTTTGTGGGCTACTTTTCGAAAGAGAAGCGAACGCCAGAGAACAACGTGAGCTGTATCATGACTTTGCCCGTTCGCCAGCGCAAGGGATGGGGACAGTATCTCATCGACTTTAGTGAGTGGACCCGTGTAGCGTACGCTGACAGCAGGCTACTTGCTCTCCAAGAAGGAGGGTCGCGTCGGCTCGCCAGAGAAGCCGCTGTCCGGTCTTGGAGCCCTCAGTTACCACAGCTATTGGCGACTCCAAGTGTTCGAGTACTTGCAGCACGCTCCGCCCGGGCCCATCACCATGGAAGACATTTCTGCTGCGACATCGATGACACTGGAGGACATTTACGTGACACTCCGTGACCAGCATATGATCCAGGTGCTGGAGTCGGCCCCTCCGGCAACACCACTGGCGCGGCCGAAATCCCGCGGTCGTGGACGGCCTCCGAGGACACCTCGTCAACCCGAGCCTGAAGAGGGCACTCTCGCGGCCAAGCAAGCCAAGATCGATGTGCCGAAGGTATACCACATTGTGCCCAATCGCGAGGTCATTGATGCGGTTCTACGCAAGCACCACGCAAAGCATTACTTGAAACTGAAACCAGAGCGACTCAAGTACACGCCATTCCTGACGACACGTGAACCTGCCGCTCCACCGCCTCTGGCGGCTCTAGTTTCCGGCGACCGCCGTGAGGCAAAGGATGCCGAGAGACCACGGGCCGTGGACTCTGCGGACCTGTCGTCCGAGAGCAAGGATGCGCTGTCAACACCGGCGGATATCGACATGGCGGACGAGAGCGAGCTTGTTACACCTGAAGCCAAAGTCGCCGCAGGCGAGGACCAAGCCACCCTTGACCTCGTCGCAGCTCTTTCAGCTTCAGCCACACGTGCATTACGCAAGCGATCCAGCGGTATACCGAGCCCTGAGCGCGACAGGCCCAAACGTCTATGTACGGATAGCCCAGTTGCGCTTAGCCGCCGCCGGAGCACGCGGGGTGGTGCCTCTGAAGACCCCGCCATTGTTCAAACGCCGTCTCGAAACATTAGTCGCTCGGGTCTACGAACACCCGGACGTACGCCGGGCAGCAGAAAGACCATGTCGGTACACAGCACGCCGCGACGCACGCGGGCCGCTGCGACTGAGGAGGGCGACGATGCGTGGGGAGAGGAGGACGCAGAAGGAGAGGTCGACGACGGGTACTCGGACTAGGACAGCGCCTACATACTGGGCGACGTCTACAAACTAGGCACCAGGCTGCCGGTGGGAAGTTGTAGAGCACATATGGCAATGCGCATAGTATACTGGGGGTAGCGAAGATGCCCGATTGGAGAGTGATGTTTCTATGGGACGGGTGCCAGCACTGGTTCCCGCAGAGAGGCCATGGACCTCGTGGGTGCCGGCTGTCGTTGCGGCCACGGCCATCCTCTGGCCATGTCGGCCGCGTTGTCAACAACCCGAATCCAGGATCTGGTACCAGGCACGTCCGGAAACATAATGTAAGTAAGTGTGCCTTGGCCTTGAAGTTGTCGTATGGGCAACAATGTGCATGAGAATGGTGCTTGCTGCCTTGGCGACCAAAAATATGCTATGCATTCACAATACTAGAGTGTACATCGGTGTGGACCTTGTTGTCCTGTGCCTCCCTTCAAACGGGAGTCGCAAAGGCCCTACACCTCCTTTGACTGCGGTAGAGTAGCCGCCGTTGGTGTGGTTGCTCCAGACCGCTTTCCAACCCAGGAGAGAGGGTGAAGTGGCCGTGCTCGCAAGGGGTGCCCGACAACCATTGCGAGAATGGAGAACCAAGCGCCGAGGCCTAGAATGATCATGCCAGTGTTTGTGCGAGTGGAGAGCGCCTTGCCGAACCGCTTGTGTGCCAGATGCCACTGAACAGCCGAGGCAACGAATGCGAGGGAGGCCAAGAGTGTGGCGTACGCCTGAAGCAAGATGTTAGCAATTGAGATGAGATAGGTAGTCGCGAGCGCTAGAGCAATGTCATCGGGCACTGCCAAAGTGCCACTACGGCCGAACCTTGAAGACTCACCGACGCTTGGGGATACCACTTTGCACGTCCGATGCGCCTGTCGACCAGAATTGCCACAATGGCCAGCATTGAGGCGAGACTGGCTAATGAGAGTTAGCTTTGTGGGGAAGAGGTCTTTGCTTTCGTTGTGGCTCACCGAGAGGAAGGAAAAGGAGAGCGCCCTGGAGCAGTGCCACATTGGCTGAACCATAGTTGCAACCCACTCCCCATGAACAGCCGGCGATGTGGGTGGCGAGACTTTGGCGTGTCAGTTGAAAGCATGACAATCAGTTGTTTAGAGAGACTCACGACATCGTGCCAGCAAGGAAACTAAAGCCTGCGCCGAGCAGTGGCGGTGAAAGTCCGTCACTCATCGTTGATCGTTGTTGGCGATGACGACAGAGAGTACTGGGCTGGCAAGACGATGCGCAACGATAGAAGGCGATAGAAGGGAGTATTGAGGAACAAAGAGAATGCAGAATGTTTGCCTGTGTTGTACGCTGTTAGGGGTAGAGAATGCAGACGTCGTTGCCTGAGCAGTAGTCTATAACCAGACGCCGACGGAATTGTCTTGCACCGCCGATCCAGTTGCTCAACAGATGTTTCAGGCACCCCACCCATCATTAACACGGAGGTGGTAACTCTGCAATATCCCAGGGCGGGGAGATTGCGGTCCATCCCGTGTACCCAGGATCTCGCAGTTATTCATCCCCGGCTCCCCTGCCTCGCTCTGCTGTCAGACCAGGGCAAGTGGACCGCAGCATAGTGGCCGCACATTGCATACACGTGACGTCGCAACATGTAACATCCAGGCAATGAGTGCAGCCCGGGCACATTGTTGTCGCAAGCCCCATCCCGCCCCGAAATGCGGGTCAGCTCCACACCTCGGCTCGTATACCTGAGCATGTCACGACAGGGAGAAGTGCATGCCATGTCGTGAAGGCTAGCTACATATAACTTGTTCCAGTGGACGGGCCATCCCCCGGGCGGGGTGTTCAGGGTACAGGGGCCATTATGCTTGAGTATGAATCGGTACCCGTGGAGTACGAGCATCTCTGATGGCGGGCTGCACATTACTACTGGGGCACAATTGGTTCTACATGATCGTCTCTACAGGCGGCAAACGCCAGGTCTACACATTAAATACGTTCTCCGTTCTTCGCCTAATCTTGCCTGTGGACAAGGGGAGGCTTGGCGTCGCGCTCCTTTGCCATGTCGGCAAGCTCCTCCTCGAGGTCCATGTCTGCTCCGACGTCCTCGAGAACCGTGTTTTCACGCTCAAGAAGAGGCTTGATGAGTCGGTTAAAGTACGGGTGCTCCTTGGGGAGCGGGTTCGCAGCGCGGACCTGGTTGAAGTAGGACTCGTAGACTGAGCCGTCCCACTTGCCGAGGGGCGAGTTGATAATGTGGTCGCTCAGGGCAAAGGAGTCGACGAGGGGGATGGCAACCTTGCGGACCTGGAGGCAGAGGTCGTCAACCTGCTTCTGGACCTGGTCGACCTGCTCGCCGGAGAAGTAGCCGTCTGTGGGTTAGCTCTGCCGTGATTTGAACTAGTACTTACACTTGAGGAAGTAGGCTTGGAGCTCCTCGACCTGCCAGAGACCATACAGCTTGCAGACAGTGAGGAGGATCTCGGTCTCGGCACTCTTGTCCATCTCCTCCACGGCCTTGCGGAACATTGAGAAGATGTAGCCAACAGTGTGGAGCTTGGCAGCGATAAAGCGGCTCTGCGAGCACAGCTCCATGGCGACCTCCTTGTTCTTGCCGTCCTTGCGGAGGTTGTTGAACTCGATGGCAGCTTTCTTGACAACGTTGGCGGCGACGCAGTTGAAACCGCGGCTAATGTCCTCGAGCGAGAATGAGCCGTCCGACTTGGCGGTGAGCAACTCGGGCTTGGCAAGGTAGGCGACACCGGGGGCGAGCTTCTTGCCTTTGGCGGCAGCGGCGTACGAGCTGAGGAGCGAACGGCCAGCCTGGAGACTGAGAATGGTGTTGTCGCCCTCCCAGGTGCACTGGACTGCAAAGTCCGAGTACATGGCAGGGAAGTTGGAGTAAGCCGAGTAGCCGTGGCCACCGCACGACTGGCGGCACTTGTCAATGGTGTCGAGGCATCCCCAGGTGCAGAATGCCTTGAGACCGGCAGAGGTGGCGTGCATCTCCTTGAGCATCTCGATGACGTCCTCAACGTTGGGGTCCGAGGCCTGGAGGCGGTCGAGGGCAATGGTCATTTCCTGATACATGGACGAGAGCTTTTGGCCAGTAAAGCCAACGGCAATAGCCTGCGAGAGAAGGGGAAGGAGACGACGCTGGTGGATGGGGTAGTCGAGAATCTGAGTCTCGACCTTGTTGCCGCCCGAGTTGAACTGGCGACGGACCGCGGCATAGCGGATGGCAATGGTGAGTGCCTTCTTGGCAGTGCTCGACGAGTCGGCAACCATGGAGGTACGGCCACCAAGGAGAGCACCGTAGGTGAGCTGAGCAAGAGGGGGCTCGGTAACGGCGCCCTCGCGCGACACCTGGGTGTACTTCATGAGAAGGTGCGCGCGGGGCACGCGGACATAGGTGAACTGGATCCATCCGTTGTCGATGCCGTCGCGACCCATCTTCTTGCCAATGTCCCCAATCGAGACACCGGGCAGGGTCTCGAAAGATGCAGTGTCACGGAGCTGCACGACAAAGGTCTTGACGCCGTAGCGCTTGCCGTCAATGATCATCTGAGCAAACACGGCAGCGTGGGTGGCGGTCGAGGCGGCGCCGCCAATCCACCACTTGGTAGCACCAAGGTGGGGGGTGTGGATGACAAACTCGTCGGTGGCGTGGTCAAACGTGGCAGTGGTCTCGAGGCCAGCGACGTTCGAGCCGTGCGCGAGCTCGGTCATGGCGAAGCAGCCGATCACGCCGTTGAGGCCAAGGACGCCCTTTTCAACCCAGTAGCCTGGATATCAGCGATCAGGCGATCAGAAGCTAAGGGCCGACTCACTCATCTGGTTGTTGGTGGCACCACTGCGGAGGGCGCCAAGGAAGAGTCCGTAGGCGACACCGAAGCGTGTCCAGAATGCCGGGTCAGCGATACTGATGAGCTAGACGTTAGTGAATGTACACTGTGAATGGGCTCACCTCCATGCGGAGCGAGAAGACGTCGAGTGGCTCGTTGGTCACAAAGTGGACCATTGAGGCAAACTTTTCCATGGTGCGCTCGCGAATCTCATCCTTGGACAGGTCGGGGACGTCCGAGAGCTTGAAAGCGGGGTGGCGGGCAATCTAAGTTGTTAGAATACCATAAACAGTTTGCCACTGTAGACGCACCTCGGCCATGAACTTTTCCTTGAGGACGAGAGCCTTCTCGGAGCCGTGCAGCTTGATGGCAAGCTGGCGAATGTTGAATGGAGGGTTTGCTCGCTCCTGTTAGAGGTCAGTGGGGGTCTCGTGTGAGCAAAAGGAGCTCGTCCAAGAAGAGCTCGTCTCGTCACCACGAACCTGTGCGAGCGTCTCCATCTGCAGACGTGTCAGCGGCGAACGCGGGTACGCGACGTCATTGCGTCTCTGGCGGCTTACCGTCGTGGGCTTGGGCCTTGGAAACGCCATTTCTAGTGGTTAGTGTGTGTGTATAGGTGTAGGTGTGATTGGGAGAAAGAGCAACGACAACAGTATAAAAGTCTGGCTGCATTACTTGAACGTGTCATGGGACCGGCTTGCCCATTGTCGGTAGCCGGAGCGTTTGGGTGTGCAGACCTCGGGATCTAAACAGGCGGCCGATCACGTTGGCTTGGGCGATTAAACAGGGCGAGTCCGGGGTCCGAAGACATGTGCACAGTGGTTCCGTCACCCAGCGTACCAGGGGGCACCGAGGTTTTGTTTTGGCCCAAACCCGCAATTCGCGGGCACACGGTCATCGCTGCCCGATCCTGGACTCGATAAAGCTGTAAAACCACTGCTGATAGGACAATGATCAACCGGAGACCGCGTATGCAGCTATCCGACCCATGCATTGTCCAAACGTCTACACACACCCTAGCGTGTTCCGGTTAGCCGGCGCGAGTTGGGCAGCACAGCTAGCACAGCTCAAGACGAGCTGTAGCCTGCAGGGAAAGCACCAGGGGCCAGGGGGTAGGGAGTGTCCTTGCTTGGCTACAGTTTCTGTTCGTGACGTAGCTGGCAGTCAGGTGTACTCCTTTCTTGGCGGAGTTAGAGCCACGGCTCAGTGTTGGGTGTTCAGAACACGGACTGCAAATCTCAAACATCAAGGCTCGTATAGTGTAGGTGGTTATCATTGGTCGTTGTGGTTTCCCATGCGGTTTCGCGACAATCTGACCCGACCGCTGTTCGACTCAGCGTGCGAGCACGATTTTTTGCCGTCCTCGCCGGGTTATTTCGTTCGGAAGGTAAGGACCTGGAGAGTGTGGCGCGAGAAGGGGAGCAACTGCCTCTGGTGGAGTTTCCTTTGCCTCAGGAGAAGATTTGGGGGCTCACTGCATGCCGTGAGTGAGCGGTGTGGCGTCTTTTGTACGCTGGCAGAGTGCTCAGCAGTTGGTAAATGCATTTAGCGCTCTGGGGGAAGGTGGTCAGAAGCAATGAGTGGAGATGATAGAGGTGCAGAGGGAACCCTTCATGAGTCGACAAGTTCTCTTCTGTAGCTTTCATTTTGAAGCTAAAAACAATTGCCATGCAGCCGCGTATCCATGTCAGAGCCCTAACTCTGCTCTCTGCGGACCATGCATCGGTGCTCGTCGCCAACAAGGTCACTCAGAAGCTTTGAGACGACGAGTTGTTCCCGTTCTGTGGCGGGAGTAAAAACATCATCTTCTCCAGCCCAGACCTTGACCTTCCTCGGTCTCGAAAGTGTTGAAATCGATTTTGGAGAACGTCGGTGCACTCGGAGCGAAGCAGATGCGCAACACTTCTCAACCAGGTTCTCTTGAAGATTAGACTGCCCGGAGTGTCGCGCCGTTCCAGAATTGCAGGAAACTCCCATGGGCTGGTCTAGTCGTCCTGGTGTTCCTTTCGGCGCCCAGCGCGTGCGTTGAGTGGGGGAGGCTAGGCAAGAAGAATGCGTCTGAATATGTAAAGAGGACGCCAAGGATAAGCGATGTGGTGACAGTGGCCATGCTGTGATGGAGATGCCATTGTAGTAATACTTTCGCGGCACACAGAACACGAGGACCCCTAGACCAGCCCATGACCACTCTCCCGCCGATCCCGCCATGATCTGCAATCAGCTTGCCCTTCTGGGGCGCACTCGGCGTGCTTCTGCACATGCAAGCCGCTCCAGAATCAGCCACGCGACTTTTGACGACACTGCGCACGCATCTGTTACAGACCGTCATCATGGAATACCAACATAGGGGCTCCTGCCTACCTGCCCTGTGGCTGTCGACACATGGGCTTGAGACGGGAGCGAAACGCAAACCGGGGAAAAGAATTACCTCCTTCCCTGTCCCGTCCCTGTACGTTGCCGCTTATATCTCGCCTTCCTCTGCATAGATCTGGCCCAAATCAAGATCAAAAGAAAGCCCTGGACGCGCCGAACATCACCGCAGCTTTAGCACAGTGGTAGTTGTAGCGGATTGCAATCAAACATTGATTAACCATCCGCGGGTCCCCGGTTCGAACCCGGGAAGTTGCTTTTTTTGGTCTCTATAGCCTGCGCAGATGGCCAGGTATGCGCTTCCGGATACCACCTGGGTCCTCTGCACCCCCCGCGCTTGCTGCTGACCGGTTCTTACATGCATAGGACTCTCGGTTGGCAAGCAGTAGGCGTTTGCAGGCGGTCATGGTATGTGATTTGACGCCCGCGGTTGTGTCTTCCTCCGCTGTGCATGCGTCCACAGTCCCGACTGTAGTGTCCTCGGCTGCTCGTAGAGTCGGCTGGAATATTTGTTATTATTATTATTATTACTGTGTGTACGGTGCGGCGCCTCTGGTATCATCTTTTCCAACTCGAAGTCTGTGGCTTTGCGGCTTCCTGTTAGCATGTCGAAGGATTGACCAGCTGATTCAGTCAGCAGTCTGCTAACACTACACTCCCCTCTGACTAAGTATGTATCACTTACGAGCAGACAGAGCATAACGCTTACACTGACCTTTGACGTGTTCAGTCAAACCATTTTTCCCGAGCTCTATCCACCACCACCTCTCCATCCGAGCTCTACGCCACCATCTTCTATCCACACGTACACACCCTCCGTGCTGCACATAACCCCACACACACACACATGCATCTAAAAACAACACCTAAACGTCGAAGGAATGGAACCGTACCTCGACCAGGTCCAACCCACCCCCGAACCACCCGCAGGCACAAGCTACCAACGTGCGGCAGAAGATGACAGCATCCTCTTTTCGCTGCAAACGCTACCAGCACAGGCCGTGGCGGGAACTGCTGCGCCGCGTTTATATACATAGGAGTCTGAGGTCAGCTCTACACTTGGCAAGGGCACACCGGTTGCGTCAGAACTCTGCCCTGTTTGATCGTCAGTGGCGTCTACCGCGTGCCCTCACGACGGATTCGCAAGAGGTGGAGGCGGGTGTTGAAGCTGCGGTGAACGAAACCAATAGTTTGTTCGCGGTACCCCGTAGGCCCTCCCCATCAGTTCTGCCCAGTCCTGCTGCTGCGCAAACGTCCCAACGCTGCACACGTCAAGTGCAGTGAAGAACAAGGGACAATAAGAAGACATCGGGGCTTTACCCCACGATTATATGGGAACAAGATACGATACAAACTAAGCCTAATCATCCCATCGAACATAGCGAGGAGGACAAATAATCTGCCAACACCAGTGCGGTCTTTGTCGCGGGCGTTCCTCGACGACTCGCCCGCCCTTGGGCATTCGTCGGGGGTCCATTGGAGTTGAGCGACCCTGTTAATCAGCACTTTCCTTCGCTGCTAACTCACCGGCTCGTTCAAAATCCAGCTATTTGAAACGCTGACCCAGCTACCGGTCGTCGGCGACATGGATCCGTGCCGCTGGTCGACGGCCCCGCGCATCTGTGTAGAAGCCATGGGTGCCAGGGTCGTCAGAGGGGTCGGGGCGGTGCGCGGAAACACTGCTGGTGGCAACGGCGACTGGAACCCATCGCTCGTGCTCGCAAAGCGACCTGTCGAGCTCGGGCCAACGGTCGTCGATGCAGTAGCAGGCGTCGGTGGCAGTGGTCCACTGGGTGGTGGGTGAGGGGGAGGAAGGGGCTCGGCGAGTGCGATTCTGCCTGTCAGTATACACCTCGGACACAGGACCCACCCTACTGCCGACTGCGATAACGGCGCTCTTGGGTCGTAAGGAGCGACCTGAGAGTTCTTGTAGCCATTGTAAAACACTTGTGATCCGTTTGCATCCGAAGAGACTCCAGAGTAGCGCTGGGTAAAGTCGATTCCCGGTTCGCCGCTATAGTTGCGAACGAGCACCGGATCGTTTACTGGGTCATAGCCGTACATGGAACCCATCACAGGCTGGCGAGTGCCGTAGCCGTCGTCGTCGCCGGGTGCACTTTCACGAGAGGGGACGTAGTGGATGTCTGTTTGTGAAGAAATGTACGCCGAGTGAAGCATGACAGGCGTCAAAGTCCCAGGGTCGCCGAGGCGTGTCATGTGGCTGCGAGGGCGGGGTCCGTTGGGATGATGCTTCTGCATCAGGGGACCGCCGGCAAGGACCCGTGCGCGACCACCACCGCTCGGGCCTGCTCGTAGTGTTTCTTGATACTCCCCGTTGGCCATGGTGGTGTGTGCAACGAGAAAAAGTGGTTCTCCAACGACATGAGAGTTTGTGCTGCTGGCTCGAAAGGCCCAACATGAGCGGATGCCGTCATTTGTTTACGGCAACCCCAGGAGACGATCAGCCGCCGCGTTTCAGCATGCAAACGGTCCGAGGATTCCAGACCACAACGCCACTACAATATCGTGTGCATGTGCAGGTATGGTTGTCACCACCATCATTGAACACAAATGCATCAGAGTGTTCTCGTTCGTCTCTGTGTGTGCAGCAGCGAGCACACCACGACGTTCCAAGTCTCTATCAGAGTCGTATGCCCTCGTCAGAGAGTGTTCACACGCTGTGCCTGACCCCGCAATACGCTATCCACAGAGTCGCCGGGTGTCTAGCAAAGACCGTCCAAGCAGAAGCTACAAAGCATACCCAGCGCACAACAGGGAGTGCAGAGCCGACCCCAATCTTCTCCCCTCGTTGTATCTGTGCAAGAACCGTCCGGGTTGCTCCTGGGGCAAAGCGATGGGAGAGGACGGCCGTAACGAACAAGGAGCAGTCGCGGCGTCGCCGCTACCACATCTCTGGGCTTCGTTCCTTCAACATCGAGTTGTGGGATATTTCGGACCTGCGGAACCATCATCCTTCGATCTCAGCCTCGCCATGCTGGTATAGTCACCCAGGATTCTGAGCGTAGCTCGTCGGAGGAGGTGCGCGGCCGCCTTGTGCCATGTAGCCCGGCTTCTAGACGGTGGCAGGGCTGATAGCACTCATTGCCGACTGGATGTACCCCATTTTGCAAAGCGCGAGTTCATGGTAAGAGTCTCACGAGTCAAGAGTGGTTGTGGTCGTTGCGTACAGCAAAAGACAGCGCGGGAGCCCGTTTATTGCTGGAGCTGCCTGAAGCGCCTCATATTCCTTCTGTTGTTGTATAGAGGACAGTAGAGCGACGGCCACGGTCGGCCCACTGTCCCCCAAGGCAGGCCCTTGAATAACGTCAAAGTGCAAGTCGAGATGCCCAGGCTCTGGCCCCCGCTAACATCGAGGAGACTGCTTGTAGGAGTAGATCCTCAGACAGTTGAGATGATCATGTCGTCCCGTCAGAAAAGCTGCACATCACAGCTGTCAGTCACGACTGCCCACTCAGTGTTGCCAGATCTGTGCCCGCTTCTGATACTGCAGCCTGCATCACAATCAAGGAACGACCTTGCCGACAATGTTGTAGCGCTGTAATGTCAGCTCCATCCCCGCGGCCAGTAGCGCATCAACACACCTTGGCGAAGAACGAGTCCCACTGGTCGAGTGTCTTCATCTCCTTTTCGTTCAGAGTCGAGTAGTCTGCGATAGCGTCCTTGGCATCCAACGACGACATGCCTTTATTCGTCAACTCGCGCTCAACCGGCGACAGTCGTCAGGCCCACCAGTCACCATCTCTGTGGGGACTTTACCTGGACCAACCCCCACAGTCGTAGCCACTACATGCGCCGCACTCACCAAGTCCCTTGCTGGCGTCCTTGCCAGCAAACACGTTGTATCCCGCTCCCTTGCCGTACATCTCCTTCTTGCCCGAGACGTCGTAGATCTTGCCCTTGATCGCAACGTAGATGGGCTTGGAGGGGTCCGAGCCGTCGTACTGCGCCAGCTGGGCCACGGGGATGGGGTCATCCTGCATTGTCAGCAAACCTGCAGGAGCTGTCCAGAGATGGCGCGGCCAGCCGTAGGCTTGGCAGAGACGTCATCCATGCCGCACCAAAACCACGCCATCCTCCTCCATCACGCAGCACACATACCTTTGGAGGGTTAAGAGCAGCCGCGGGAGCTGACATGACGCTGGGCTTGTCGCTCATGTTCTTGTTGAGGGGGAGGAGCTTGGAACCAGAAGTGGAGGCCGAGGGAACGGCTTTGGCGGCGGGGGTAGGGGCGGGGTCGGCAGCAGCTGGCTGGGCAGACGAAGAGCGGAGGTAGAGAGCAGCAGAGATACCAATAGCGCCGGCGATGAGAGCAGGGGTTGATGTGAGAGTCTCGTACCAAGTCATTGAGTGGTCAGAGGGTCGAGTGGAAAGGAGGAGAGTGAGGAAAGATGACTTTGGTCTCCGGATATTCAGAGTTGCCGCTTCGGCGCTGCACAAGCCTGCGTTTGGCCAGGATCCTATTCGTCCATTACATTTCTTGGCTACGAGCCGCATACATGCGCAGAGCCACCTCCCTGCAGCATGAGTAGCATCTATTGCAGTCGTGGACTCTAGGCCACCTTGCATGTTGTGGCATCGCAGTGATCACTATCCGTACTACATACGGCAGGGCTTCGCAAGCCGGCGTCCTGTTCCACATGTGCTGTATCACGGCATCTACTCTACATCCGACGAGCGCTGGAAGAGTTCTAAAATCGTCAGCACGATGGCCATTCCAAGGATGACGAGCGACGTACTCATGATGTCTGCCATCGAAAGCTTGAGGTTCTTGCCGCCCTGGCCCGAAAGCGCCGCCTGCGCCAGCTCGCGCTTGGAGGTCTGCAGCTCCAGAATGCGATCCTCCACAGTGTCCTTGACGGTCAGCTTTGAGATGTTGACGTCGAGCTTCTGGCCAAGACGGTGAGCACGGTCAAAGGCCTGGTCCTCGAGACTGCAGTTGTCAGTGTTGATCGTCAATGGAGACGTACGCAGGGTTCCACCAGAGGTCACACAGAATGACGTTGTTGCAGCACGTGAGGTTGAGACCAGTGCTACCGGCCTTGAACGAGATGAGAATGACACGCGTCTTGGTTGAAGTGCGGATCTTCTCAAGTACAACTGAGCGCTGGTCCGCCCGCAGCGAGCCATCGTCTGTACCGTCAGGTTCCTCCAAGCAGATGCAACTCACAGCGAACGTAGTCGATTCCCTCACGCTTGAAAAACGGCTCAATAAGGTCGAGGAAGCTGGTAAACTGCGAAAACACGATCGTCTTCTCCTTGTTCTGGCTGCGTTCGTCGACCTCGGTAATGAGTTTGATCAGCATGCGAATCTTGGCACTCGAGGGAGGCAGAGCGTCTTGTGGTGCCAGCTTGGCGTGCGTGATCTCGGCACACTCGGGGCACTGCTTTGCCGTCTGGTCCTGCAGACTGTCGTATCAGCTCATCGTCACCTGCAATGACGTACACAACAAAACAAATATCACACTTTTGCTCCTTTGCGACCGCAAGACCGCCGAGGAGGTCTGCGAGCTCGTCGTCGGATTCATCTGCTGTCGTGTTGGCCGTTTGATTGGCAATGGCATCCTGGTCCGTGACCAGGGACTTGGTGACGAGTGACGGGTGGTCGCATGCTAAGAGGTTAGCATATCCAAGAGACAACAACTCACCCTGCCTGAGACGCAACAACATTGTCAGAACCGAGGTGTAGTTTGACATGACAGAACCACTCTTCATAAACTTGTTAAACGTCATGGCCGTCTTCTTCTCGAGAGACTCGTAGAACGCGCGCTCGTCCTCGTCAAATGGACAGTCAACAACGTTGACGAAACGGCCTGGCAAGTTGAGAATAGGCTTGCCGTCTGAATGTTAGCCAGGATACGCACACCGGAGCCCACCGATTGTCGCGTCCTTGGTACGACGCAGCATGATGGCCTTAAGAATAACGTGCAGACGTTTCATGGCCACACCAGTGCGACCCTCCTTGACCAGCGAAGAGACACGAGCACGGAACACCTGCCAGTCGTCGAGTGGCCGAGCACGGAGGAACTTGAAGAGCGAGTAGAGCTCCTCGACATTGTTCTGAATTGGCGTACCCGTGAGACACCAGCGATATTTGGCGCGCAGTTCGACTGCTGCCTTGGCAGCCTGCGTCTTGTGATTCTTAATGTTCTGAGCCTCGTCGATAACAACACGGAGCCACTTGAGATCAAACAGTGCGTGTTTGGGCTTGGCCTTGGCCTTGGCTGTGCGGCGCCTGGGTGGTGCGTCACTGTCGCTGTCTTCGTCCGACTCGGCCGTTGGCTTGGCCTTGGTGAGTGCATTAAACTCGGAAGAGAGAATCTGGAAGGTGGTGATAACAACGTCGTACTTTTCAAGCTCCTTGCCAGCTGACTGTCAGCGCGTACCTGTGAAGGTACTCACTCGTCACGCGGCCCGCTCCGTGATGCGTCGCCACCTTGAGCAGACCAGGCTGGGTCTTGGTGCGGCACTCGGTTGCCCACTGCTCCATCACGGCCAGAGGAGCAATGATACTGGGGCTGTCAGCTTCGAAGCACATTTGCCACCCACAGAGTTCCACCCTTGTACACCCGCTTCTCTGCAGCGGTAGGCTTGCCCTCGACAATACGAGCAAGAGTCTGTACAGTCTTTCCGAGACCCATGTCCTGTTTGTTAGCTCCGAGACCCATAATGCACTCACATCTGCGAGAATTCCACCATACTTGCGCCCAGTCTCACGTTCGCGCATCCACTTGACACCGCGAACCTGATGAGGCATGAGCTTCATGCTGTCGGCAAACCCCTCGACAATGTTGCTGCCTTCCCCGTCATCGTCGCCTTCATCCTCGCCATCACCAACAGCACCAGCAAGCAGCTCGCGCATCTGCTCTTCGGGGTCGCCCTGGCAGCGCTCAAAGTCATCCGCCGTAAACTGGGCCGCACCCAGATCAAACTCTTCGCCGTTTTGGTCGACTTCCTCCTTCTCCCGCGGAGGGTTCTGGCTCGACGACTTGCTTGACACATTGCTGACTTGCGACGACTGGGTACTCGAGCTTCCCTCATGTGCCCACGTGGGCCAGCCATCACGGTAGCCTCCAGCTGCTGGGCCTTGGCGATGGAACGGACTTGACTGCGACTGGGGCTGTGACTGGCGAAAGGCTCCACTGGTTGCTGGTTTGATGTAGGATCCGTATCCCTTTGGAGTTGCAGGGGCTCTGGGTTTCTTGGACTTTAATATAGAGGCTCCGAATCCAAAAGCTTCGTCGCCGGCTATGGGCTTTGGCTGGGAGGACATGTTGTTGTAGCCCCTTGCTGCCGAGCTTAGTGGTTGAGGGGTAAAGGACGCTTGGTGAAGAGCATTGAATTGTGAACGAAAGGTTGGGTGACTGAGCACGGGGCGCTGTGTTGTGGTGGGTGTGTCGCCGATCTCATCAGAATCACTATCCGAAACGACCAGTGGTGTACGCCCAGAGCGAGGGGCACGAGCAGGCGTCGCTGGCGAGTTGGTGAAGTCGATGAGCTCCGAGTACGGATCAAACAGCTTTTGAGACTGGCTCATGATTACAAACTATTCGACAGTCGCGGCCGTTCGCCAATGTGTGTATGGGTGCGAGCAAGACGCTTGCTCGTTGCCTTTTACTGATAGTGGAGTAGGTTGCCGCACCTGTTTGTTTTGATCTCATTTTGAATATTTGATTCCGTCTAGGCGGCAAAGTGCGACGGTCGTCGAGGAACAGATCGGCCAGGGGCGGATCGAGCGCGGCAAACGTCGTCAGAAGGCTACGTCCAACGCCAAAACCACTGACCAAGCTCCAAAGATGCCCTCGACGGTCTTTCTGGGCATGCCCAGGATATCCGTGGGCATTCTCGATGGCCTGGCGTCAACCTCGCGCCTCCAGCTGGTGTCCAGGCAGGCATCAAGGTCACAGAGCTCACTTGCACGGTCGGCAGACCACTCGGCATTGTGCCAATGTCGTTCGATGTTGAGGGCACGCCACACCCGCTCGTCGCGCGTTCCGGCACTGCTGCAAGCAGCAAGAGCTCTGTCAACTTCGGCACAGCGCTTCTCCGAGACTCCGGCACCGGCACCGCCAAAGCCACCTGCGAAGGACGGCTCGGATACGGAGCTTCACGAGTCACCGTACACTCTGCCTAACGCGCTCACGATTGCCCGCATTGTGGCATGTCCATTCTTGGCCTGGTCGATTGTAAAGGGCAACTTTGAGCTTGCCACTGGTCTTCTCGTCGCTGGAGGTCTCACAGACTGGGTGAGAGCACTTTTCAAGGCAGCGGCTGATGTCGACAGGTGGATGGATATCTGGCGCGCAAATGGAACCAGAAGACTGTTCTTGGCTCAATTCTGGATCCTGCGGCAGACAAGATGCTTGTCACGACGCTCGTGGTCACATTGACGTATAAGGGTCTTCTGCCTCGTGAGTGCCTGCTGTAGACAGCGCTGACCTCCAGTTCCTCTGGCCATTCTCATCTTTGGCCGCGACTTTGGTCTCTCCATGTGGGCCTTTTACCTCCGTTACAAGTCACTTCCCCCGCCCGTAAGCAGCTTGATGCTCAAAGTAGCTCGGAACTGACTCCCCAAGCGGACACTGAAGCGCTACTTTGACCCTACGATGCCCTCTGCCGAGGTCAAGCCCACGCAGATCAGCAAGGTTGGTTCGCATTCCTGAACGGCACTAACGCTTAGGTCAACACGGCATTGCAACTGCTTCTCATGGGCGTCACCACCATCTCGCCGCTTCTCAGCTTTGTCTGGGTCGGCCCTGCCTTGCAAGGCTTGCAGTGAGTAGATCCGAACACGAGCCACGCCCGACAGTCGAGCTGACCAGTCAGGTACATTGTGGCAACTACCACTATCTGGAGTGGCTTCAGCTACATTGGCCATTCTGGCTTTAAGATTCTGAAGCAGCCAGGGAAGAAGAGCAGTAGCTAGTCATGCATGTTATCCATGGGCTGGTGGTCAAACGACACTGCTCAGGCGATATTGACATTTCAGTACATTTGAGTGGCTGCACGACCATTATGACGTCAGGGTCCAAAGCTGTAAAGGCCATCTGGCAATCCCACACCCGACTGTTGTTTCTTTTTCCTCCACGTAGCCATCCACGTCCTCATCGTGGAATATTAACCTAGATCTCAGGCTACAAGTCTCCATCTTATCCTATCCGATCGCTTGCCCTTGAAAACATCGACCGTCATGAGCCAGCTTCCCCAGGTGAGCTGCCCAGTCCAGCCGTCATCGGCTACCTGGGGTTTGCCACCCAGTTCATCGCTAACGCCACCCAGTACTATACCATCCTCGTGAGCCGGCACGGTATACAGTACAACATCATGCTAACAGCTTGAAGAACATTGCGTCGACGGCCACGTCGTAAGCTTAGGGGTCTGATGCTGTTCCGCGCTGACTTTGCAGCGAGGAAATCCGTCTGGCCTACCGTCGCGAGTCGCTCAAGACCCATCCCGACCGCCTGAGCCCCAAGGTCTCGGCAGAGGAGCGGCGTGCCGCTACCGAGCGCTTCGTATGTCTACGAATCTGCTGAAGTACTGACACGCCAGCAAGCCGTTGCCGACGCCTACTACGTGCTGTCAGACCCCAAGCGCCGCGCCGAGTACGACCAGCTCTTCCGCTCGCGTCCGTCAAGCGCGTTCACCGGCGACAACGCCAACCCCCACGAGCAGGACCGCGCGAGCAGCAACTTCTTTGAGGAGTTTTCGCGCTTCTTCCAGGACGCGACTGGCGCTGGTGCTGCCAGGCCAGGAGCCAGCCAAGGGCCCACTGACGAGGACCACGAGACTGCTAGCACCGGATCGGCAAAGCGCCCCGACCCTAATGGAGTGTTTGGTGACGTCTTTGAGGAGCTGTGAGTGTTGAATGGTAAGGAGGCGGAAGCTGATGTCCTCCAGTCTCGAGCCGGAGGTGGCCAATGTTCACAAGACCTGGTCCTACGTCGGTGGCGCTGCCGGTGCTGCTATGGGATACATTGTAGGCAACTTGCCTGGCATGATTGTGAGCTTGTTTCATGGTACGTTGCTGACAGTCCAGGCTGGTGGCTTTGCTGGCAACCGTATCGGCGCCATCCGCGACGCCAAGGGCAAGTCGGTTGCCCAGGTATTTGCGACGCTTCCTGGCAGCCAAAAGGCGCAGATTCTGCGTGCCCTTGCGTTCAAGGTCCTCGGCAGCATGCAGTGAGCGCCAGTCAGCGCCCCCAGGCTTAGGTTGTGGATTCGTTTCTTTTCCGGTAAAATACAGTGTACACGCCCCTTGGTCCTTCGATATTATCTATGCACGATGCAGTCTTTGCACACTTGGCAGCATTATGCATGCAGAGCTTCCCAGCGGTCTGGCCATGTACTTGAGGTCTTGTTGATACTCGACCAGATGTGGAGGAAACTTGAGTACACGTAATTTCCCACGTGGTGACAAGTAAGTGTGGTCCATGTCCATGTTGTCTGGTTGTCTTTTTCGAGTCGCTGCAACAAAGTCAGCAATCAACTTCCCTCCTCCACCTCGCCACCTTTCCCCTCAGCTTTGGCCTCGCACGAGTCGACGTGCATTGGCTTTTCATCACGATACCAGCAACGTCCATTTTCCGCCGCGCCGCGTCTCCACTTCTCCAGCAACGTCTCCTCCAGCGCACTTCAGTCATCTCTGTCAGCTCTATCAGATACCTGCACGCGTCCTCCCCTACCTCTATCTACAAAACAACCCCGCGTCACAACATGGCCGCTCAGGTTAAGAACGACGCGCCTGCGGGTCAGCCCGTGGTCACCATGGAGAAGGTGAGCTCATCAAACCTCCAAACGGGCCGCATTATATGGCAGCATGGACGAGCACTGACCCAGTGCATAGACCGACAAGCGCGACTACCTGATCAACATTGAGAAGAAGGCCCAGGCCGCTTGGGTCGACGAGAAGACTTTCGAGACCAACCCCGCTCCCCTCCCCGAGGGTGTCGCGTCGTACGCCGAGTTCTTCGAGAAGGGTATCCCTATGGAGGATGTCCAGGAGCAGAACCCCAAGTGGTTCGGCACCTTTCCTTACGCTTACATGAACGGCCCTCTCCACCTTGGACATGCTTTCACCATTTCAAAGATTGAGTTTGCCGCTGGTTTCGAGCGCATGCGCGGAAAGCGTGTCCTTTTCCCCGTCGGCTACCACGCCACCGGAATGCCCATCAAGGTACGTCGTTAAACTGTGCGCGATATGCTGACAGAGCAGGCATCTGCCGACAAGCTTATCCGTGAGATGGAGATGTTTGGTGAGGACTTCTCAGGCTACAGCGCCGAGGTCCCCGAGGAGCCCAAGGAGGCTGCTCACCAGTCTGCCGACAAGTCAAAAGCCAAGAAGGGAAAGCTCGCTGCCAAGACTGGCACTCAGACCTACCAGTTCCAGATCATGGAGAGCGTCGACATTGCTCGCGAGGACATTCCCAAGTTTGCCGACACTCACAAGTGGCTCGAGTACTTCCCCCCTATCGCCAAGGCCGACTTGAGCGGTATGGGTGCCCGTGTCGACTGGCGCAGGCAGTTCATCACCACCCCCGCCAACCTGTACTACGACACCTTTGTTCGCTGGCAGGTGAACAAGCTCCACGCACAGGGACGTATCAAGTTCGGAGAGCGCTACACCGTCTACTCGCCCAAGGACGGCCAGCCCTGCATGGACCACGACCGTCAGAGTGGTGAGGCTGTCAACCCCCAGGAGTACACTGCAGTCAAGATGGAGGTTCTGCAGTGGGGCCCTTCGTTCTCCGAGGACGTCAAGAAGACCATCGGTGACCGCAAGGTCTGGATGGTAGCCGCCACGCTCCGTCCCGAGACCATGTACGGCCAGACCAACTGCTACGTTGGCCCCACCCTCGACTACGGTCTCTTTGAGGCTTCGGACACTGACCTCTTCCTGATCACTGAGCGCTCTGCTCGCAACATGGCCTTCCAGGGCACCTTTGACCGCCCCCGTGGTGTCTTCAACAAGGTTGCAGACGTCAAGGGTGCCGACGTTATCGGCACCAAGGTCCGCCCTCCCTTCGGTATCGCCCCCGAGGTCTACGTCCTCCCCATGGAGGGTGTCCTCGCCACCAAGGGTACCGGTGTTGTTACCTCGGTTCCCTCGGACTCGCCCGACGACTACCGTACTCTCATGGACCTCCGCAAGAAGCCCGAGATGTACAAGATTCAGCCCGAGTGGGCCGCCATCGACCCCATTCCGGTGCTCAAGACCCCCAAGTACGGTGACATGGCAGCTGAGGTTCTTTGCAACGAGCTCAAGATCCAGTCGCAGCGCGACGTCAAGCAGCTCGCCGAGGCCAAGGAGCTTACCTACAAGGAGGGCTTCTACAACGGTATCATGACTGTTGGTGACTTCAAGGGCGAGCCCGTTGCCGAGGCCAAGCCCAAGGTCCGCCAGCAGATGATCGAGGCTGGCCTTGGTATGCCCTACGCTGAGCCCGAGAGTGAGGTCATCTCGCGTTCGATGGATGTCTGTGTTGTTGCTCTTGCCGACCAGTGGTACCTCGACTACGGAGAGACCGAGTGGCGCGCCATTGCCGAGAAGCTCCTCAAGCAGCTCAACACTTACGTTCCCGAGACCCGCAACAACTTTGAGGCCGTCCTCGCATGGCTCAACCAGTGGGCCTGCGCCCGTTCGTTCGGTCTTGGCTCCAAGCTCCCTTGGGACCCCCAGTTCCTCGTCGAGTCGCTCTCGGACTCGACCGTCTACATGTCGTACTACACTGTCGCCCACCTCCTCCACGACGACTACTTTGGCAAGACTGGCAAGCTCGGCATCACCCCCGAGGACATGACCGACGCCATGTGGGAGTACATTCTCTGCGACGGCGCGTTCCCCGCCGAGTCCAAGATTCCCACGGAGGTTGCCGCCGAGCTCAAGTACTCGTTCCAGTACTTCTACCCCCTTGACATCCGTTCGTCGGGCAAGGACCTCATCCCTAACCACCTTACCTTCTGGATCTACAACCACGCCGCCATCTTCCCCGAGAAGCACTGGCCTCGCTCGGTCCGTTGCAACGGTCACCTCATGCTCAACGGCTCCAAGATGTCGAAGAGCACGGGTAACTTTATGACCCTTGCCGCTTCGATCAAGAAGTACGGTGCCGACGCTGTTCGTCTCACTCTTGCCGACGCTGGTGACGACATCACCGACGCCAACTTTGAGGAGACTGTCGCCAACGCCGCCATTCTCCGTCTCCACACTGCCTGCCTCTGGGCCGAGGAGATGAAGGCCAATGCCGGCCAGCTCCGTACGGGCGAGTTCAACTCATTCGACAAGCAGTTCCAGGCTGAGATGGACTCGCTCGTTGAGGGTGCCTACAAGGCCTTTGACCACATGGAGTTCAAGGAGGCCCTTAAGCTTGGTCTCTACGACTTTGAGTCTTCGCGTAACTGGTACCGTCTCATGTCGCTGCCCGACAACGGCGGCCAGGGCATGCACAATGACCTTGTCTTCGCTTGGATCCGCAACAACGCTCTCCTCCTTGCTCCCTTCACCCCTCACTTTTCCGACTTCATCTGGCGCGACATTCTCGGCGAGAAGGGCTCCGTCCAGGACACTCCCTTCCCCAAGCCGTCGGGTCCCATCGACGGTGTCGTCATCCAGGAGCTCGAGTACATGCGTGGTGTTGTCGACAACCTCCGTTCCGCCGAGGCTCTCCTCACTCGCCGCAAGGGCAAGAAGGGTCCCGTTGTCAGCTTTGACGTCAGCAAGCCCAAGGCTATGCGGGTCTACGTTGCTACCGAGTTCCCCGAGTGGCAGAACCAGTGTGTCGACGTCGTCAAGACTGCTTACGATGAGAAGACCAACACCCTTGACGAGGCCAAGATGCGCCAGGCTCTCGCCGACGCTGGCCTCAGCAAGGACAAGAAGGCCATGCCCTTCGTCCAGGTCTTCAAGCGCAAGGTCTTCACCACCGGCTCGCGCGCGTTCGGCCGCTCGCTTCCCTTCAACGAGCTCGAGGCTCTCAAGCTTCTCATTCCTTACATCAAGGTCTCGCTGAAGTACGACTCGGTCGACGTCGTCTCGGTCGGCGACGCTAAGGCTGCTATTGCGGCCAACGGTGAGGGTGACGGATGGTCGCTCGAGCGCGCAGAGTCGAGCGAGCCCGGATCACCTGCTGTGCAGTTCTGGAACATCTCGGCTTAGAAGGAGGTAATCGCCGAAAGCAGATACAGCACTTGTCAGATGCATTAAGTTCATTGCATGTAACGTGAGCAACAGACACGCTCGGCGGACGCTGTTCCGAGGGCTCGACTCGGCTATGTCCTCAGGCACGCCTCCGCTCCGGATAAAAACAAAAACCTGGGGCTAGTTTAGCCATTTAGCAGATATAGAAACGTTGCTTCAGCAAGTACATTACGTTGACACCTGTTGCTTTCACTTCTACCAACTCACTCACTACTCTACCTTTTTGCAATCTATTCGAATGACTGTCACCATGAACAAGCCAGCCACTGTCGTCGACGCGTTCTTGTGCGACATGGACGGCACTCTGCTTGGTGAGTCACCTTTTCTAGACATGTCTCAGTTGGGGGCTCTCCTAATCACGGCTTGTTGTGGAGCTTGGTGGATAGCGTGATCCTTACTGATGTCAGATTCGACCCCCGCTGTCCTTGCCGTTTGGGACATTTACGCTCGCGAGTACAACCTTGACTTGGAGTACGTTCTTAAGAGTAAGTAGTAACTGAGGGACGCGTCTGCGGAAATTGGCGAGCAGCTCGTCCCCAACCTCCTGGCAATGGCTTATATGACTCGTCACTAACGGATCAGCATGTCACGGCTGCCGCACTGTCGACAACATGCGCAACTACTGCAAGATCACCGACCCCGAGGAGCTTGCCGTGAGTCGCAACTGCACATGCCCGGCTGACAGGGCAGCACCAGACCGTTCGCTTTGAGGAGCTCATTGTCTCGGAGGCTCGTCGTTTGAAGGAGGAGGGCAAGGCTGGTCTTGCTATTCTCCCCGGCGTTGAGAAGATGCTCACCACTGTGAGTAGGCTGGGCGTAGGGTTATTGCCCACTTCACTGTGGTGACCGGAGGACCGCCCCGTTGCCCCGGCGCAGAACCTTCCCTTCGTTCCAATACTGACCCCCAGCTCAACACCGCTCCCACCCCCGTCTGGGCTATTGTCACCTCGGCGACTAGGGTGTATGCCTCTGCCGCCCTTCCTATTGCCGGTATTCCTCCCTGGCCCGTCCTCATCACTGCCGACAATGTCAAGCTCGGCAAGCCCAACCCTGAGCCCTACTTGACTGGAGCAGCCAAGCTGGGTATGGACCCCACAAAGTGCATTGTCCTTGAGGACGCGCCTTCCGGTATCAAGTCGGGTGTTGCTGCTGGAAGCAGGGTGCTTGCTGTGTGCACTAGCCACTCTCGTGCCGAACTCGAGGGTCTCGGAGCCGAGTGGATCGTTGACGACCTCACCAAGTGCGTTCTGGGCGCATGTTGACTTTGAACTGAAGCTGACCAACTGCAGGGTCAACGTTGAGATTGTCGATGGCAAGGTTGCCGTGACCATTCTCGAGTAGAAAACATAGATGCACGCATTGCCAGAATTGTTCCATGGTGAGATGCTTTTTAGAGGGATCTGCTGCATTCATTTTCTACAACTGCCTAATTCTTTCAAACATCTACAAACCCACCCGCAGATGACAGAGAAACCATTCTCGTTCCAAGTCGTAATCTCGATGACAATAATTTTAGCAGAGGTAGCGGAAGTGGCGGTTCTCGACGTCGGTGGCATCCATCTCACCAAGGAGACGAGCCTGGAAGGTGCGCTCCTCCTCCGTCATGCCCTCGGCCTCAGCAGCACGCTTCTTGTTCTCACGGTGGTAGTGGAACCACCAGAAGCCAGTGACGAAAATGTTGACAATGACGGTGACGGCGGCACCGGTAAGACCCCGGCGGTAAAGGGGCGCGTCTGATGGAAGCATGATCTCGGCGCCAATAATGTTGCCAGTGCAGTAAGCCATGAGCGAGGTGGCGCCGAAGAAGGCCTTCTTGGTGCGGCCGGCGACGTTCATGGAGATGACGGGCCATGCGACAACGAAAGTCGAGACGGTGCTGACAGCACTGAAGCAGAAGACGATCCACTTGCCCCACTTGCCGACGTCATTGGCGAGGCCGACAAAGAGCATGACAAAGCACACAACGGCCTGCGAGACGATCGCAAGAGGGAAACGCATGAACGGGAAATTGTAGACAGTGACGCCGGAGATGATGACGATGCAGAAGGTGATGCCGTACATCGGGAGCGAGAACAGGATCGATTCGAGGCTCGTGAACCCAAAGCTCTTGAAGAGGAGAACTTGGAATGTCGTAATGATACCGTTCGGAATGTTACCGCAGAGGTTGTACAGAACAGCGCAGTACCACTGGGGGTCGCGGAAGCACTCGGCAATCTGGCCCCACTTCCAAGGGTGAACCTCACCACCGCCAGCTGCGTTTTGTTAGCACAAGGCAACGAAAAACGTCCACAGTCACTCACTTGCGTTCGACGCAATACGGGCCTTCGCCATGCGCTTCTCGCGCTTGGAGAGCCACCAAACCTCATCGGGGGTACCGCCAAAGACCAGGAAGATGATGCCCATACCCACGGTGATACCACCCAGGAAAAGGTTGATCACGCGCCAAGCAGCCAAGCCGCCATTCTTCTGAGCGTTGAGGCCAATGTAATAAATTCCAACACTGAAGATCATTGCGAAGAAGGTGTCTGGCCGTTAGCGAAGAAATTGCAAAGCTAGAGCGAGATCAGACACTCACTCATTGCGTAGTAGCATGACTGACGCAGAGTCTGCTCCTTGCGAAGGTACCATGAGGTGGTAAAGATGGCGAAACCAGGGGTTACGACACTCTCAAACCATCCGAGCAGAACACGCACGAAGGACAATTGTATGTAGTTGTTGCAGGCGCCGAGACACATGACGATGCCACCCCAGATAATAACACATGTTGCCAGTGCACGGCCAAGAGGGAAGCGCTGGAGAACAAAAGCCATAGGAATCTGTGCACAGAGATAGGCGACATCTGTTGAAGGTCAGCCACACTTCGGAACAATCACGGGCCAGCAATTCTATTTCAGGGTTGAGATAGAGCCGTATGGGTGGAGCCGAGCCCTCTCGGTTCACCGTTGCTGGACAAAAGTGACTCACAGAAAAAGGTGGTGAGGTTGTTGTACTGCTTGCCGACGAGACCAGTGTCCTCGCGCAGACCGAAGACGACACCCGCAGAGAGAGACGTCTTGTCGGAGAACTGGAGGCCGTACACTGTTCATTAGTTTAATTCTTGGCTTGTATAACTGTATTGACACTCACGAATCATGAGCATGGGCTGCCGTCAGCAAAGTGAAAAAGCGGTTTGAAACTCACCATGAGAATGAGGTCGAATTTGCGCCTGAGCTTGCTGTACTCTTGCGGACTGTTGTCAGCGATGTCCGGAGCTTGGGTGACTCACGTAAACTCATCGTGTGCGTGGACAAGGTCGGCGGCCTCCTCCTTGGTCATGTCGCCGTGACCGCGGCGAATGGAGTGTTGGCCGTCCACTGAGGCGACTGTAACACCGCCCTCCTCCTTCATGTCGTAGCGTTCCTTCTCAAGAGACATGGTATGGTGGCAAGCAAGTTGCGATGGGATAAGCTTCCTCATCGGTGCCCTTTGGTTGGCTTTTATTCAATATCACCAGAGATCCAGGATCACGCGCCCGGATTTACTCCCCCCGGCCGTATACAGAGTTCCTGGTCCACCGGCCCCACGTTGTGCCTGTGGGGATCGCGATAGACTGAGCGGGGTAGAGCAAAAGACGTTCTCACTGGTGTCTGAGGATGTTCGGATGCCTCGTGACGCTTCTGCGGAGCTAGGGAGGCACCATCCTGGATATTGATTATCCTTTGCGCCTAGTAGTGACTTCCCGTGCCTGACCGGGTTGTACGGACGAACGGACTTGCGGTTGTTCCTTCATATCAATGAGATTGCCTGATCCTCGAGTCAACCATTGGAGCACAGCACCGCAATCAAGAAGGCGTTCCGATGCGCTATCAGCAGATCTGCGCAGATTCGTTCTTGCTCTCCTGTATATCAGAGTATATCAGAGAGGTGATCTTGGCACCAAGCGCGAGTGGTAAACCGGAGGAGAGCAACCCGGGCTGCGCTTGTCGACGCGATACGGGCCTGTGATGCAATCGCTTCATTGTCTGCTCATTTGTTGTCCGTGGGCCGTGGGCAGTAGAGCAGAGCGCAGCTCTGAATTGGAATTGATCAATATTGGAAACTGGAGACTTGAGTGGCGGCTATTCCAGTAGTAGTGGGCAGAAGCGTTCAGGGCTGCTCGCCTTCTATCTCAGGCTGCCCACCATAGTGCCATAGTGCGTGAATGCCGAAGCGCGCGTAAGGCGCAGATCATCCCCAGGTTTTTCCATAACCTCGTCTAGCTTGTGCGCTTGCGGGATTGTGTGATTGCCGGTTAATTGCAGCCTCTGTGCACTCGCGAGCTGGCGGGAGCTGGAGATCTGTACCGGTGGAATGGAACGTTGTCCCCCCATCATCGATTGGCATGATGTCCTACCCCATCTGTAGTACAACCGAGGAATATCGGGGCGCATTTCAGACGTCCAGAAGCGAGCTGGATGGTCCGTCGGCGGAGTATGGCGAGGAATGCTATCTCGTTAGCTTGACGGCCTTGGCCGCTCCGGATACCAACGCCCACCATCTGACCATCTCCGCGGGAACGGAGGAGTCGGCTGATGGATGCGGCCGCAGACATTCCATGAAAACATGAACGGCTGATAAGCTGCGTCGCCGAGGACGCACGGAAACGCAAGTGGATAGGAGAGAGATAGCGAGGGTCGCTCAATTGACTCGCGTTCACGCATAACCTGCACGTCTCCGAATCGGCCGAGACGCGCACGATCTCATAGCAACTGCCAAGACCCCAGAGAACCGCGGAACGTTGGACCCAGTGTTACGCTCGCGGTGCAGTTTCTCATTAACTTGGCATTGGGCAAGACAACCCAGTTTGTTCGAGTCTTTGGTCATCACGCTTGTAACTCACAGCGACCCCGTGGTCGCCACACGACGAGAGGCAAACGTCTTCTGTGTAATGCTGCGAGGCTTGGGATAAGAACGGGACTTGGAAGCGCGAAGAGAATCGTTCAGTTTGATGAGCCCAACCTGGGGTATTGAGTAGTGCGCTTTCACTAGGAGCGCGAAAGCTCTTGTGTACAATCCATGGATGTATATGTCTACAGCTTGAACTTTTCAATACCGCTCTTGACGAGATCAACGACGGCAGTGTTGTCAAGGGGACGGTACTGGTTGGTGACGAGCTTGATCACCTCTTGCGCAGAAAGACCACCAAAGAGGGCCGCAGTTGTTGGTGGGGTGAAGAAGCCACCGCGTACGCTAAACGTCAGCACAGCCACGTTGTCCCAGAACCTCACACTTCGGCAATGCCATTACTCAACTCCTCGGGGAGCTCTCCCGTCTCGGCGTGCACAGTGCCAAGTGCCTTGGAGGCAAAGCGCTCGACCTCGGCAACGTCCATCTCGACCTCGCCATCGTTTTCTCCAGGCCAACGGCCAAAGGTGTGCCAAAACTGCTCCGACGCCAGAATCGCCAGCATCATGCAGATGCCAATCGTAGGCGCGGCCTCAAACTGGAAGTCCTCCGCTACCTCGTCAGCCACTGGCAACGACCAGCACGTACCAATGCGCTCCTTCATTCCACCCTCGTACGCCTTGGCCGACTGAAGGGCCGTGCCCTTGACAATTGCAACGCCACTGACGTTCTTGACAAACGTCTCGATCTCAGAGAATGGAATAGCATCAACAGGCAGTTCCACACTCTTGAGAACGCCAGCGAGAAGGCCATTGAATTGAGCCAGATCGTCCATATGTTGCTGCTTGAACAGGTTCTGGAGTGTCACGTAAGATCCAGTGGAGGAATGCATGTCCGGCAGGGACGGCGACAGCGGGCCGAGGTGGTTTGGTGCCAAGTCCAGGAAACGCTGCAGAGTGTGAAGGAGAAGGTGGAGGTTTTTTGACGAGGCAGAGACCTGCGTCACGGCCGGGTCTTGCAGAAGCTCGGCGGTGCCGTATGGTAAGTCAGAAGATGTCCAGACACGATACGCCTGGGACAACGCCTCGTCAAAGTTCTCCTCGTCACCCTTGCGGCGCCAGCTCGTGAGCAGCTTCTTGAACTCGGCCTTCTCCTCGGCAGAGCGAGGCAGCTGGCCGTTGTGAGATTCACGCCAGAGACAGCCGGCGCGGACGAGAAGCACAACCCATGGGATGTGCGAGTGCTCCATAGAGTCCATTGAGTCCATGTCGAGTTCGCGTGAGTACGACTCGAGCGAGGCAAAAGGCTTGTCAATTCGGAGAGTGTGGGTCGTATCCGGGTGTGTGTCCACAACGCAGTGCTCGCGGAGCTGAATCTGCAGGCGACCCGTGAGGCCTGAGGTGCGGATGGACAGCAGAGGAATGTCAGGCTCGCCAGGAGTCGAAGAGGCTGGCCATGTCAGCGAACGCCATGGGCAGCAGCTTACTCTTCCACAGCAGGTCCGCGATGCCGTCCTCGAGACTCGGCGAAATGTTGGAAGTGATGATCAGAGTGAAGCCCAGAAAGAAGCTGGGGTCGCTGGCAAGCAGCTCCGCAGTGTCCTTTGATGGTCAGCACTGTTTCTCGGGGCAGATAGCACTACTCACGGCGATCTTGGCCTCGCCCTGGACAGCAGGGTTAAGCTCGCAGAGGAAGCTATGGTATCAGCACTTGCAAGAGCGTAACCCCGCCAGACTCACCGGACCTCCTCGGCGGCGATTGGCTTCCCAACGGACGACGGCTCGAGGAAGAAGTTAGTCCCAACATCAGCAGCGAGCGCTTTGGCGTTGCTGAGAATAGTAAAGTGAGCAATCCCTGAAGTGGATCAGCGCTGGACACGTCCGCACGCGAAGAAAGGACGCAACTGACCTGGCAGAACGAGGTTCTTGAGCGTCTGGCATCCTGAGGCGTCGTGACCGACAAGCAGAATACGAGCCGACTCGAGGGAACGCTGACCTGCTGACGCCCAGAGTCTGTGAGGGGGTACAACGTTGTCAGGCGAAAGGAGGGCGACGTGGTGGAGGTTGGTGGATTGATGATCAAGCCTTGGTCAGCTCTTGCATGAGGTCGTCCAGGATCATGCTCACCGCAGTTGGCGGTCGTAGCGACGCGCTTTGGCATCTGGGCGGCTCCTGCCTCCATGTCAGCTCCACCTTCACTGCACCACCACCGCCAGGCCAGCAGGCAGATCGACTCACGAGGGGACAGGAGTGCCGCGCGAGTTGGGGGTTCCAGTGCCCAGTGACGACGGTACTGACGGCCACGCCATTGCCGTTGTCGCCTCTGAAATGTCGATAGAATCCTCCATCTTGGCAATCTTATGCGGTCGATGGTCGTTTGAGGGCGAGGAAGGCGGGTCGCGACTCAGAGTAGCCATGAGGGGATGGAACCGGTGGAAGGGCTCCAGCTGCCCTGCGTGGTCAATGCGCGGAGAGGCGCGAGGGTTGCGACGAGCTAGAGGTCGAGCAAGGAGCGTGGATAGGGTGTACAACTAGAGGTTGCGCGGCCGTGTTGTGCAAAAGGAGAAAAGGCAGAGCGGTTGAACGCAGTGATGCGTGACTGATAGTGATGTTGTCAAAGATGACGGCACTGAACTCGGAATGACGCCTCCCAAAAGGCCCCGCATTCTTCCATGACCTCCATGACCTCCATGACCTCCAACCGTGGCAAACACAACATGCATTCAACACAGATATTATGCTCTTCTAGGGAGGACAAAATACGTCTACTCCGAGCAATGCCCTGCACATGTCAAGCTCCTTTTGACTGGCTGCACGGCGGCGTCTCGTGCCAGCTTGGCAGCCTACGAGTGGTGGTTGAAAGCGGCCACTACGAAGCCTGGGCCTGCCTGCCGTCTACCAGGCCAGGAAACCACAGTCCTTCGCGCTGGCATTCTTGCGAGCGACACCAGCAGCACTGCGAAGAAGACCAGGAACAATCTTGCCAGCAAGAATAGTCTCCTCGACTACGCGAGGGATGTCCAGGGGAGAGATACGTCCGTATGAAAGATATGCACCAGATGGGAACAAGATCTGCAACGTTAGCAAAACACTTCAACCGCCAGTGGCTCACTAGCATGACGCCGGCATAACGGTGTCCTCCGAGATGGTTGATGTTGAAGATGCCGACCTCTCCACCCTCTCCACCGTGAACGCCCTCAATGTCCTCGATGCGGCGGCCAACCTCCTCCTCTCGCTCAGCATCCCCTCCCTCAAGCATTTCCAGAGCCGGTCCATCCAGAGCGGCAAGCGAGCCGCCAGTCTCGTCGACGCTTACGCCATTCTTCTCAAGCACGTTGATGAGAGCATTGCGGAGGATTGGCGCGGCTATGCCGCACTTATTGTCACGAGTCTTATGCGAGCCTGACAATCAGCGTAATCCTGGGCTGCAGGCTAGTACTCACAGAGAAGAACAATAGCACGGTAGGGCATGACGTACGAGCGGCGGCGCGAGACACCTTCACCGTCGTTGGTCAACAGTGCACCGGCGCGTCCCAGGTTGCCAGCAAGAGCGCCGTTCCACAGACCCTTGGCACCATCACTCGAGTTCTCCACCTCAAGACACACCTTCCAATCGGGGAAGACGAGCGTCATTTGGTCTTCGGGGTCATCCGACTGGCTGATCAAAGACGACGAATAGAGGGCAGGTGGTTGGCTCACGGGATGCGAGAGTGGCGTCGAGGGCGGGGGGAACTGAGACGGCAGGACGTACCAAGACGGGTCCAGAGGATCGCCGCCCTTGCTCTTCTTGCCGCCGGGAAGGTTCAGACTCTCCATGTACTGGTTGATCTGATACGAAAGCGAGCTCTTCTCATCCTGCCATTGTTAGCACATGTGCTTCACCCTTGAGCACTTACAGTGTGGTCGCGGACCCAGTTGCTCTTCGCTGTCGACACGACAACCACACGACCGACGGGCGGCCCTCCACTTCCTGCCAGATCAGACTCCCAGTCGGTGTCGAATCCTTTGGGAAGGTGGCCAAGATCTCCATACTTGTCCTCGACATACTCCGAGTACGTCTTGCCATCCCATGCGTTACCAATCTCGGCAACAGTAGGACCGCCGTTGGTGTCCTCAGCGCATGGCGCACTGCAGCTCGCACAGTCGGCGTGAGAGACAGGTACATCGTCCTTCTCCAGCGCCGTCACGAGCTTGGCATACTGCGCAGCCCGTTCGGGTTCTTCGTGCTTTGGCTGAGGTGGGCCCGGAGTGCTGCGAGCAGAAGGAACTGCAGAGTTGGTGACAGAGGGAGCTGCAGAGGGAGCTGCAGATCCTACAACCGAGGAGACTGCCGATGCCAGCTTTTTGAACATGCTGGTGATTGTCAGTGAGAGGGAGGGATGAGCAATGGGTAACAGAGTTGATTGCGGCGTCTATGTATGACAGCCGTAGGTCATATTTCTCCAGCCTCGGCGACCCTGGTGGCCACCCTGCGCCGACTGCGGCCAGCTGCGGGCTCTGCGACGGCGAGGGGAGGTGGTTGCCGCCAGTGGCGGCAAATTGACCGTGCTGTCTGGTCGGAGCCGAGACAACCGACAGTTCAGATAGCAGCCAAATATTACGTAACGGCACGTGCCAAATCTCTTTCAACCTGTACCTTGCTTCAGTCGCGTCAACTTGGCTCTAGTTGTTTTGAAGCACTACTACTGAACAGTACCTTCCTTTCTGCACCCTACATCTTGCTCCCCATTTTCGCATCCCAAGACAGCTCTCGAAGCCCTGTAAATACAGCAGTACCAAGGCATTGTCAGGCATAGCTAGATCCTGGCTCGTCCCATCAAGCATGACCCGGTGGTAAGCTCAACCACTTTGTACACTTGCTGAGCTTGTGCCAGATCGGCTCGGTAGACCATGCCTTCGTCCGACCCATTCGACGATGATGACATCTTTTCCGATCCCGCTGCGCTTAACGCTATTGCGGCCATTGAGGAGCGTGCCTTCGCCGCCTCGCAAGCACCGAAGCGTACAACAGGATATCATCACACTATCACCAGGCCAGGTGCGGGGCCGAGAGCAGGAGTATCTACGGTCAAGCCGAAACTGCAGCCTGCTTCCCATATCAACGGACCAAGGAGTGCGCCAATTCGAGCCACTGGTGGACAGCATGGCGTCAGGGGAGCCCTGCAGGCCCAGCAAGCTGCTCCTCCCACGAATGCGATCGCAAACGAGGAATCGCCAATGGATGTGGTCGTCAACGACAAAGGACACTACGGCTTTGCCGTCGACGAAGACCCCATTATCGATCAGCGCACGCGTCCTGAGATTCGTCAGCTCGTGGAAGCAGCTCCCTTGCGGCCTGCCGAACGTCCAAAGCCCACCGCTGCGGCAGCTGCTGCCGCATCGCAAGCCCGCCGTGAGGCCATTTTTGGCAGCCAGTCGACTGGGGCGCCAATGAAGCGAACGACGTCTTCGACATCAACGGGTGGAATTCCCAATCCTCCCCGTCTAGGACCAGCTCGAACCCTTGCTCGCTCCATCTCTACTGGAAATCAAGTCTTCGGCCGCAATGCTGCCGCTGGGCCATCCAGGGCTGTGATGGGTCTTCCACCCATCGCCTCCCAAGGAAGTCAGCCGGCATCACAGGGTCAGGCTGCACGGAGAGCTGTGTTTGAGCTTGAGGAGGAGCGCAGGTTGCGCGAGGCTAGCGAGGCAGAAGTACGCGCACTTCGCTCTCGCCTCGCTGCTATCGAGAGCGGAGACAACAAGAATCCCTGGCAAGACGAGATCAGCGCGGAAGGACGCGACTGGGAAACAGAGATTGTTGGCCTCAAGCAACAACTCTGGACCGCCCAGGGACAAGCTTCCAATGCGAAGCGCAACCAGGAAACTGTGAGTGCTGCACCGCGTACCACTCTGACACCTGCAGACAGAAGCCAAGTTGCTCGCCGAGATTGAGAAGCTGCGAGGTAATGCTCGCGACATGGAAACTCAGATGAAGACCCGAGAGCAAGAGGCCAAACAACGCATCGAGACCATGAAAACGCAAGCAGTTTTTAGCGTGAGCAGGCTTCTTAATGGCATAGCTAACGAACAGAACCACAATGCGTTTGCTTCAGCCTCCAAAGTGCGGCAGCAGTCACAGCTGGCGGCGTCTCAACAGCGTGGAGCACCGACTCCTATGCGCATGGGATCTCCCTTACGAGACAAGAGCATGATGACCCCCGCACCTTTGACACGATCGGTGAAGGGCAAAGCCCGTGCGCCACCACCCCCTCGCTTCGACGGCCTTACCAATGCGTTCAACATCACGCCGACGATCGGTGCGCGTGCCAAGCGCCAACGAGCCGCTGCCGAGCCGCAGAGTCCCATGTTGACGCCTCCCAAACGCCGGCCAGCTTCGTCGCCAGTGGTGTCGCCTGTAGCCAGTCAAGGTGCTCAAGCGACGCCGGACGGTGAAACTATGGAGGGAATGGACTGGCAGCCAGACTTTGAGCAGTCTGTGTCATTGCCACCGAGCCTCGACAGCGACCCCAGAGCAGAGTTGATACACCACCTGCTCAACCACGTGGCGTGCTCCCGGCTGAGTGCTCACAAGTTCAATGTTCAGCCTACCATCTTCAGGATCCTGACACACGACGGCGGTGGTGACCAGCAATGGACTGAGATCAGCAATCGATTGGTGCGATTGATAGGTGACACTGATCTGGGATACGAAGATTTCTGTCATGAGCTGCTGGAACTGTTCGCCATGCTTCTTGGTTTCGCCGTTTATGATTTTTCCGTGGACCGCGATGGGGTGAGTGGGGAATGCACTGGGCAAGGAGAATGACATGCTAATGTACTGCAGCACATTTTCATGGTCAGCGCACTCCGACTCATCGCATCGACCCTCCTGCTATTTCCCTCCTTTTTGGCGTCCAATCCAGATGCCGCAACGGAATTGCTGGTAAACTTGGCATCGGCCTTAGAGAAGTGCTATGGCACTCCTCCCCTCAAACAGGTGGAGTTTGAGGATGCTGTGGCTGAAGTTTCCGAGGCTGTTTGCTTGTCCGACGGAAAGAGCGCCTGGTGAGTCTGCCGCGAGTGGAAAGAAGATTGACGTTGGCAGGGCAGGCGACCAGCTTGCCTTGATCATCTTGAAGCTCATTCGACCCGCAATAGCTTCCTCCAGTCCATTCCGGGCTCTCGATATCTTTGCTGCTGCGTCTTATCGTGAGTACCACCTGACAAATCCAGCTAACCATGATAGGCCCGGAACACTTCCGCGCACTGGTATGCCCGTGCAATGGTGCTCAAGTGCCCGTCATCGACCAAGTCGCGCGTTTTCTTGCCAAGGGGCTTGGAGCATGGCCTGTCGCAATCTCGCCGGAAGAGTACCAGCGCTCAGCGCTTGTCGCCCTTTCAGCATTGTTCGCATTGATCAAGGCCGATCCCGACGCCACGCTGCTCATAGCCGACCAATCTGTCCTCGTGCCCGCGCTGTTAATGGTCATTCACAGGGAGAGCTCTCGTATTTGGGGTGTGCGAGCCAAGGGAGCCTCTTTCCATGGGTACGCCTCCAACTCTGCATCGACTTGACTGACTCTTTTAGACCTCTCGAGCTGCTCACCCCAGCAATGATCCTGATGCACCACCTGGTCTACCCACCACCACTCATCAAGTCCTCCGCGTCGCAACTCGCGTCCACCGACACGGACCCCGACTCTGCCCTCTTCGCCAACACACCGCCGCAGGGCGTGGACCTCGCGCGCAAGCTGCAGGAAGCAAGCAGTACAAAGGAGTTCAGCGGCGTGCAGCATGTCTTTGTCTCGACGCTCGGCGCGATAGCGTACGCTGAGGTCGACGTCGACGATGCTTCGTGGGCGTTTGCGGCGCGACCGCCCGCGTTGGGTGAGCGTGATAAGGATCGCTGGGCTGGAGACTTGCGGACCGTGCAGTGTGAGTGTTAAGCCGAAGTGGAGAGGGAAACTGACGTTCAGTTCTTGCGCAGGACCTGCTGGACGCGGTCGTTGAAGGTCCCGAGGGCGACAATGTGTACGAAATCTACGTCAGCGAAGAAGACCATGCGGGAGGAGTCATTGAGGTCAAGGCTGAGGAAGTCGCGGACGCCATGGACGTTGAGGACTATGGCGATGAGGAGGCGGCCATGGGGGACGGTTGGGCGGGACTGAGCGATGAGGAGTGGGAGGGGTGGTAGGTAGTCTTGCCATGCCATATCAGATGTATCTGTAAGTCTGCAGCAAGCCTCGTAAAACATTCATATCTCACGGAGCGAACTGATCAAAAGGTCGCGCAAACACTGTACAGATGGAGAGGGGACGAAGCCCACGAAGGGGGTGCCGCCGCAGATATACTTACTCGCGCTTTGTTTAGTTGGCGTGCCAGCGCAAGCACGGGAGGGCGGCTCGGCCGACACAGTCGGTCGTTTGGAGACGGAGGATGCTTGGAAAGCTTAACAGCATCCGCCCTTCTTTGCCTGGGCACCCTCGCCGAGGTCGACACGGGCAGCGTCGCCGGCAGCAGCGTTGGCTGCCGAGCGCCTGCCCTGGGCAGCACCCGCCGCGGGCTTGGGGGCGATGGAGTCGAGGGGGATTGTCTTGGCAATCTCAGTGAAGACGTCCTGGACGTTGGTTCCTGTCTTGGCCGAAGCCTCGAAGAAGAGCAGGCCGCACTCGGTAGCGTATGCCTGGGCCTCGGCGGTGGGCACCTGCCTGGGACCGTCGGCAGCGGCGGCGGCCGCGGGCGGAGGTGGGGTTGCGTCGTCGTCGTCCTCTGCCGGGGTCTCGGTCTCGTTGGCTGCGTCTGCCGGGGCGGCAGGGGACTCGCCGTCGGCACCCTGCACGAGGTCCAGCTTGTTGCCGACGAGCGCAATCACAATGTTGGGGTTGGCCTGCCTCTGCAGCTCCTTGACCCAAGCCTTGGCCTTCTCAAGCGACGCAGCCTTGGTGACGTCGTACACAACGACGGCGGCGGCGGCGTTACGATAGTACATGGGTGCGAGCGAGTGGAAACGCTCCTGTCCAGCAGTGTCCCTGGGCAGGTCAGCAACTTGCTTGGAATGTGGAGGACATGGCAGACTCACCAAATCTCAAACTTGACAACACGGTTCTCAAGGCGGCACTCTGTCAGAATGTCAGCTGCTGGCTCTTTGTCGTCAAGTGGCGACACTCACTCTGTGTAAGGAATGCAGCGCCGATAGTGGGAGAAGTGTTCTCGTTGAAGTCGTTCTGGACAAAGCGCAGCACCAACGACGACTTGCCGACAGCAGCCTCGCCTGTGGAGGGAACGTCATGAGGTCACGGAGCGAGCGTTGTGAAGGATTGGTGAGTCGGAGCGACGTGCAACATGCCAGTGAAGTGCAGGAACAACAGCCCGCGCAGTTCCACGAGAAGAGTTGATAATGACGAGAGCGCAAGGTAGTCGACAAGTGATGGCGATTCGAATGGAGCAAGGAGAAGACACGCGTCAGCACATGGAGACGTGTCACACCGCCTCTTTCTCAAAGAAGAACTCACCGAGAAGGACGAGCTTGACCTGGACGGCCTTGACAGAGGGGTCCTCAGAGGCCATGGTGAAGGAGAGTGGGGGCTGGGTGGTAGAGAAACGAAGTGAGTTACTCTCTAGTGCACAGGACTAGAGACAAGAGGCCAAGATGCGATCGCCAGGGGAGGTATCGCACGGGGGCAAATACGAGGGTGCGTGGGCGGCGAGTGGTGGCGGGGTGAAGAGTGGGTGGCCGGTACTGGTGTGTTAGGAATGGAGCGGCCAAGAGGTGTCGGGGTGGGTGTATGGGCGCAATAGAAACAGGACTGTGGGCTGCGGGGATGAAGAATAGAGTCTGAAGATGTAGAGAGAGAAGGAGGATCCGACTGCAATGTATGAACAGGGAGCAAGGGTGGACGAGCCGAGACCCAGCAGTGACGACGGCGGCGGGCGACGCCACCAGTTTTCTTAAATGGGTAACATAAATAAATGACAGGGCTGGCAGGGGAGGGCGGCCGAAACGTCGTTGCCACCCACGCAGAGTGTAAAATGGCCGCCTAGCACACACCACCTAATGCTCACGCAAACCAAATAATCCACTGCGACAGATGGCAATGTTAGTTCTGCAAACAACGGCAACAGTAGTGACTGAGAATGGCTCATTTTTGTGCATTTTGGTTAAGATTACGCTCCCAATCGAGTCCGAGTGCTCTCAATTCGATCCAGAGGCAAGCTCGTGCCATGCGTGCGCGAGCAGAGCTCGTTGCCGAGGAGCGCTTAAGCGCCAAGGGCGGGGAAGGCCTTCTCGTCGTTGGCGTCGACGGCGGCCTGACGGGCAGGGCGAGCACCACCACGGGCACCGCCGCGGGGGGCCTGGCCACGGGCAGCACCGCGGGGGGCACCACGGCCACGAGCGGGGCGCTCACCACGCTCGGCACGGTCAGTGCGAGGGGGGCGGCCGGCGGGGCTGGCGAACTGGCCGTCAACCTCAATGTAGACCTTCTCCTTCTTGGAGGAGCTCTTCTCCTTGGGGGCCTTCTCCTTGGTCTTGCCGGCGAAGAACTCGTCCTCGTCCTCACGCTTGAAGACCTTGCCCTCAACATCGTCGGCAGAGACGGTACGGGCCTCCTTCTTGGCGAGCTCACCGCCAAGGGCGGCCTTCTCGGCGAAGTACTGGTCAAGAGTCTTGGAGTTGTCCTCCTCCTCAACCTCCTCGACGGCCTCAACGGCCTCGGCGGCGGGGGTGGCGGCACCGGCCTCAACGGCGTCGGTCTCGCCCTGGTTCTCGGCTGTGCATTGTCAGTTCACACATCTTTCAAACGGGCCGATAATGCAGGCACAGATCAACGATAGGGGCGTTGTATCCTTGCCTCCACCACGGTAAAACTCACCACTCAGCTCGGCCTTGCCCTCGTCGTTGGCCCAGGTCTCGGGCTTCTCGGGCTTCTTCTCGCCAGCAGCGGCGGCGGCACCGCCGCGGGCACCAGTCCGTCCCTGACCCTTGGGGCCACGGGCACCGGCGGCGCCGGGGGCGCGCGAACGGGGGCCGGTGTGCGAGCGGTCCTCACGGGGGCCCTTGGTGTGGGCGTCACGGCCCTGGTGCTGCTTCTTGGGAGGAGCTGTAGGTGGTTAGAATCGGCTGACGTAGGTATGTGAGGGACGTGTGGCCAAGAGATGAGAGAGAACTCGGGTAAAGTATCGACGCCAATAGAGGCAGTGTATAAGCCTGGGCAGACGAAAGAATTCCGACTCTTCCTCGGCGACACGTCCATTCCTCAATGGTACTCACCAACACGCTCTCCCTCGAAGCCCTCGGCACCACCCTCGGTGGGGCGCTCCTCGCGGTAGACGTTGCGGGGGCCGCCACGGGCGGGGTAACGGGCACCACGGCCGCCCTTGGCGGCAGCGCCGGGAACGACCTTAGGCTGCTGCGAAGCAGGGGCAGTGGTGGCGGCGGCAGCCTTGGGGGCAGCGGCGGGGGCCTTGGGGGCCTCGTCGCCGTCTGAGATGTCAGTCCTGCTCTTTCTTGCTGTGCCAGACCGCGACCTAACAGATCGAGGCCATAAGTTTCGGCATTCGAATACGCACCGCCGAGAAGCTCGAAGGGGTTCTTGGAGACCACAGACATGGTGGTCAACTCCTTTGTGTGGAGCTGTGTAGAGCAAGAGCAAAGAGAGAGAGGGGGTGAACAGTGAGGCGAAGGGGGTGCAGTTGATCAAGAGAAATTGCGGATTGGTAGATCAAAGTCGAGTCACAATACAAGAAAGCATGCCTGTCAGCAAAGCGCAAAAAAAGTCGCAGCTCGCAGTCCAGGCAGCGACAGGGTGTCCTCTGCGCTGGGACCGTGTCGAGTACTAACCGTGTGCTGTACGCGCTGGGGCGTTTAGAAGTGTTGTAAAGAGTGGGTCTGTACTAGACGACGAGGGAGAGGAAAGAGTGTTGGGCCTTGGTAGGGGCGACTTGGAGGGGAGCAGCGGCCGGCGAGCTGCACCCCCTGGCCCCCCGACGAGCGACACCACCGCAGAGGCACCCATACAGTGGGCCTACGGGGGCGAACGGAATCAAATTTCAGTGTGCGCCACTTTTTGGTGCATGACTCTTTACGCCATAACCCCGGCAAGGGCTTTGTGGCACCCACCTAATGATGGTGGCACGCCATTGCTTCAGGTGCTTCGTCAGGTATTAGAGTTTCATGGACGAGACGAGACAGGGAGCTGCAGCGCGATGTGTTCAGAGGCAGTGGTGCTTTGCATGACAATATGGAAAATGTATCTAGTAGTATGTGTGTGGTCGTCGCCTCCAACACCATAACATACTGGGTATCAAGATGATGCAGGTTTAGCAGTCAGGACCGACAAAGTCGTGCCACGACTAGGATTATTGTCAGCAACTATTTCGCGCGCAACTCGCAGAGCTTGTACTCACGCCAACCTCCGAGGGCTTGTAGCCCTCGTTGTAAGGGATGGGGTTGTTCTTCTTGAACTTCTTCTCAAGAGTCTCGGTGAACAGAACAGCCAGCTTGGGGTTGTTGATGAGCTAAGTGGGAGCGTCAGTGTGTGCACGGATAGTCACAAGCCTCAGTGCGACTCACGGGAATACCAAAGTCGACGGCAGCACGACGCGATGCGTAGTCCTCGTCAAGGGTAGTGGCGGCACGCGAGCGGGCCATGTTGATGACAGTCTGGATCTCGTGCTCCTCGAGAATCTCACGGAGCTTCTTCTTGTCCTTGACGGGAACAAGAATCTTCTTGATGCCGAGGTAGGGCTGCTGGTTGATGTGCTGCTCAACCTTGGGGTCGTAGGTGTAGAGCGAGAAGCCGAGCTGCATGAGGTTCTTGGCGACCTCAACCATCTCGGGGCGCGAGACGTCACCGCCCAGGAGGATACCGGAGCCCTCGCTGGGGAGCTTGAAGCCGTTGACCGAAAGGAGAGCGGCCCAGTAGGCATCGTGAATGTCCTTGCCAAACGAGGCAACCTCACCAGTCGAGGCCATCTCGACACCAAGGAAGGGGTCTGCGCCGGGAAGACGCGTCCACGAGAACTGAGGCACCTTGATGGCGACGTAGTCACGCTTCTGAGCCATCAGGTCGATGGGCTCGGGAACGTTGTGGTCCATGATGGCAGCGGAAGCAGTGTCAATGAAGTTGTGACCAAGAACCTTGGACACGAAGGGGAACGAACGCGAGGCACGGAGGTTGCACTCAATGACCTTGAGCTCAGCGTCCTTGCCATCAACAGGAGGCTTCCTGATGACCTGCATGTTGTAAGGGCCCGAAATGTCCCATGCCTTGCCGACCTTCTCAGCAATGACCTTGAGGCGGGCAAGGTCGTGCTCGGAAAGCGAGAAGGGAGGAAGGACAAGGGTAGCGTCACCAGAGTGGACACCGGCGTTCTCAACGTGCTCGGAAACAGCGTGGACAAGGAGCTTGCCCTTGTGGGCGACAGCGTCAATGTCAATCTCCTGGGCGTTGTCGATGAACTGCGAGATAACAACGGGGTGGTCGGGCGAGACGTTGGTCGCGGCCGAGAGGTTGTGCTGGAGCGACGACTCGTCCCAAACAACGTTCATGGCGGCGCCGGAAAGGACGTACGAGGGACGGATGAGGACGGGGTAACCAATACGGTTGCAGAACTCCTTGGCCGACTCGAGCGAGGTGGCCTCAGTCCAAGCGGGCTGGTCAACGCCGATCGAGTCGAGAATCGACGAGAACTTGTGACGGTCCTCGGCGTTGTCAATCTGGTCGGGGTCGGTACCAAGAACGTCGACACCGGCGTTCTTAAGACGGAGGGCAATGTTCTGGGGAAGCTGGCCACCAACGGAAACGACAACACCCTGGGCAGCCTCGAGCTCGTAAATGTCCATGACACGCTCAAAGCCAAGCTCCTCGAAGTAGAGGCGGTCAGCCTCGTCGAAGTCGGTCGAGACAGTCTCGGGGTTGTAGTTGATCATGATGGTCTTCTTGCCCATTGAGCGGATGGCACGCGAGCAGGTGACGGCACACCAGTCGAACTCGACCGACGAACCAATACGGTAAACACCCGAGCCAAGAACCATGGTTCCGTGCTCGTCAAACTCGACGTCGTGGGTCGACGCGTTGTAGGTGGTGTAGAGGTAGTTGGTGTAGGCGGGGAACTCGGCAGCGAGGGTGTCGATACGCTTGACGAAGGGGGTAACACCGTGCGACTTACGGAGGGCACGAACCTCGGCCTCAGTCTTGTTGGTGAGCTGCGAGATGTGGAGGTCGGAGAAACCAGTCTTCTTGGCAGTGAGGATGAGCTCCTTGTCAATCTTCTCGAAGGGAGTGCTCTGGATCTGCTTGTAGACGGTGACAATGTTCTCGAGCTTGTAGAGGAACCACTTGTCGATCTTGGTGAGCTCGTGGAGGTAGTCGATGGTGTAGTCAAGGTTGAGCATGGCGTGGGCAATGGCAAAGAGACGACGGTCGTTGTTCTCAGTGAGGGCAACGGTCATGTCCTCGGGCTTCCAGTAGGCCTCGAAACCGCAGAAGTTGGGGTCAACCTGGCGGATGGCCTTCTGGAGCGACTCCTCAAAGGTACGGCCGATGGCCATGACCTCACCAACAGACTTCATAGCCGAGCCGACGTTGCGCTCAACGTGCTGGAACTTGGCAAGATCCCACTTGGGGATCTTGGTGACAATGTAGTCGAGCGAGGGCTCGAAGCATGCGGTGGTGCTCTTGGTGACGGCGTTGGGGAGCTCGGGGAGGGTGTGGCCAAGGGCAATCTTGGCGGCAGTGTAGGCAAGGGGGTAGCCGGTGGCCTTCGAGGCAAGAGCCGACGAACGCGAGAGACGAGCGTTCATCTCAATAACACGGTAGTCGCGGCTGTTGGGGTCGAGAGCGTACTGGACGTTGCACTCGCCGACGACACCGACGTGGCGGACAATCTTAATGGCGGCCGAACGGAGCATGTGGTACTCGTCGTCGGAGAGAGTCTGCGAGGGGGCAACAACGATCGAGTCACCAGTGTGTGTGCCGAGAGGGTCAAAGTTCTCCATGTTGCAGCAGATGATGGTGTTCTTGATAATGTCAGCCATGTGTGAAGAGAAAGTGTCACTTGTTACTCACGTCGGCAGCGTCACGGACAACCTCGTACTCGACCTCCTTCCAGCCCTTGAGAGACTTCTCAATCAGAACCTGGGGCGAGAGCGAGAGCGAACGGGCAGCCAGGTTACGGAGCTCCTCCTCGTCGTGGGCGAAACCCGAACCGAGACCACCGAGCGAGAAGGCGGAACGGAGAATGATGGGGTAGCCGATGGTGGCAGCGGCGTCAAGAGCGTCCTGGATGGTCGACACGGCAGTCGACTGGGCAGCAGGAATGTCAATCTCGTTGAGAGCCTGGACGAAAAGGTCACGGTCCTCCGAGACCTCGAGAGTGCGGATGGGGGTACCAAGAACCTGGACACCGAGGCGCTCAAGGACACCCATCTTGTCAAGCTGGATACCAACGTTGAGGGCCGACTGACCACCAAAGGTGAGGAGGATACCATCGGGGCGCTCCTTCTCGAGAACGTACGCGACGTAGTCGGCAGTGACGGGGAGGAAGTAGATCTCGCTGGCGAGGTGGTGCGAGGTCTGGATGGTAGCGATGTTGGGGTTAATCAGGATGGTCTCAATGTTGCTCTCGCGAAGAGCCTTGATGGCCTGGGAACCTATCGGGGTCAGCACTACTCACTCAAAACGTCACTATCGGGTGTGACGTTCTGCACCGGACAAATTTGTCCCGACGAGGGCGCAAACGATGGTTCCATCGCTTGACACGCACCAGAGTAGTCAAACTCGCCAGCCTGACCAATGCTGAGACCACCAGAGCCGACGACGAGAACCTTCTTGACGTCGGGCTTCTCAAGCTTGGGAAGAACCTGCGCAGATATCCGGCGGGCAAGCTCGGAAGGCGAGTTGAGGGTAGGCGAGTCGTCGACCTGGCCGTACGAGCCGACCGCGGGCGCGGCAACAGCGTAGCCCCTGCGACCAGTGATACCGAACGATGCCCTCGCGGCCGGGCGGACAGCAGAGCGCGAGACAGCTGCGCGTGATGCGAGCGAGATTGAACGGAGCATGGCTGTGGTGTTGGGCCGGAGGTAGGTTGGTTTTCGACAAGGGCTGCAGAAACCGGACAACAAGAGAGTGCCAGGCCTGCTTGCGCAAGGATGAAGGATACCCGCGAGGGAGTTTTAAAATGGGACCGCTAGGCGGAAAGGCGAGGACGCTGTGAGATGGTTTTGGTGATAGATACCTAACTCGTTCAAGTCGAAGAAAAAAGCGACTCGGCCGTCGATAACATCACGTGACTATAATTTTGGTGAGTTAGATGGTTAGTAACTTTCGGCCGGGCCCCACTGGGGTTATGCCGTAGGGTGCCGAGAGTAGACGTGCATGGTACTTGGCAGCTGTGTACATTCTATGCATGCTTTGGCAGCAGATGTAGGTTCGTGTATCCGTAACAGACGTCTGCGTGGCGACAAAGTTGTGTATCAGTTGGCGGCTGGCGGTTGCGTGATGAGCAGCTACCAAGGCACCGATTAGGTCTGAGCCACAAAAATTCCAATTCGCGACGTTTGTTGTCTGTCCAATGAGGCTACTAGATCTAATAGGTGTGGCATACAATACAGGCAGGAGGTGTACAGACGCGCTTAAGGCGTTTCCAGAAACCATGTCTATCCCTTGAACTTGAGAGGGTCAACCTTCTTTCCTCCTCGTCCACCACGCGACCCGCCACGACCACCGCGGCCCCGGCCCCTTCCGGATCCCCGCTTGGCGAAACCGACATGGCCGTGCTCTCCGACGTCACCAGAACCCTGGGGGATGGCAGCAATCTTGGGCATGAGATATGTTGGCACATGCTTCAGATGGCTCGAAGTACGGCCAGGGTGCAAAGGAGCATCGTGGCGCAAGTATGCCAGGTCGAGGGGGTTGGCGGCAAAGTGCTGCTTGAGCTTCTCGCTATTGAGCAGCTCGCGACGAACCTCCTCGCGACGAGCATCAGAAACACGCTTGGAGGTGACAGAGCGCAGAGCATCCTCCATACGGTAGCGGAAGCCCTCAATCTCTCCCTTCCTTCCTCCCCAGTCCCACTCCTTGACCTCTCCACCACCCTCGGTGCGCACCCTCGACTTGATGCGCTCGAAGATGGTCTCATCCCGCTGAGCGGTCTTGAGCGAGACAGACTTGTCCTTGCCCCACTTGTCACTAGGAACAACGAAAGACAGGGCAAGGCCGGAGTGTCCAGCACGAGCAGTACGGCCCACGCGGTGAAGGTAGGCGGTGGCGGTAGTCGGGAGGTCAAAGTTGATAACCGACGAGGCATTGGTAAAGTCGATACCACGAGCCATGGAACCGGCGTTGCCACGGCGACGCTTTCCGGGAGCACCACCGGCGGGAGACGATGCGCGGCGCTTGGACGGCCCAGCCTCAGCGTTGGCCTCCTCAACCTCCTCCTTGGCCTCCTCCTCGGCCTCTTCCTCGGCAACCTCCTCCTCCTCCTCATCTCCGAGAGCAGCTTCGTCGGTGGCGACAACGACATCGTACACGCCACGGTTGAACTCCTCGACTACGTGGTAACGACTAGCCAGAGGGAGCTCGGCGTTCACGACACAGCACTTGACACCAAACTGCTCGAGGAAAAGACGCAGACGGTAGCCACGCTCAACGTCATTGACAAAGACAATCGACTTGCCCTTGATGAGCTTGAGCTTGAGCAGGACGTAGATTAGAAGGAACTTGTCGCGCTCCGAGGTGTATGTGAAGTGTTGTGTCAACAGCGACGAGGCAGTGGCTGGTTCCGAAAGGGTGAGGATGGCGGGGTTGCGAAGAACAAGGCCCTTGACACCCTCGACCTCCTCGCTGAGAGTAGCACTCATCAGGCATCCTTGGACACCTAGCTTGGGCACAAAGGCCATCGCAGGGTCCATGATCCGCTGAAGATCATCCTTGTGGCCGTACGAGAGCAGCAGGTCTGCCTCGTCAATTGCAAGGAAGGCAAGATGCGTGAGATCGACAGTTTTGCTCTGGAGAAGCGCCAGGAGTTTAGAGGGAGTCGCCACAACAACGTCGGGGTTATCGTTCAAGAGAACACTATTACTGTCAGCTCGGCTATCGAAATACAGAGAGAAGTGATAGATTGAAGGTTCAGAAGGAAGGCAACGGAGGTGTCCACATGGGTTTTGCGCTCTCGGACACTGCCCCGAAGGGCTTAACATCCGAAAAATGCTTCATCATAAAAGGTTTGGGGAATGGCAGAGGGGAAGTGTGACTCACCGTTGAACATTGGTTCCACCCGCGGCGACGTTGATGACCGAAACAAGACCCTCGCAGTAGGTCGCGAGCGCCTTTACAAAGTTGGTAACCTGGATGGCCAGCTCACGAGTGGGAACGAGAACGACCGCACGCGTAACCTGGTAGTCGGACGAAGCAGGCGAGGTCGCAGTCTTGAGCTCGAGCACACGCTGGACTGCAGGCACAACGTATGCCGCAGTCTTGCCGCTTCCCGTGCGTGCACGCGCAAGGACATCTTTGCCTTCAAGAAGCAGAGGAATTGCCTTCGCCTGCACAAGTGTCGGGTGCGCAAACTTTTGGTCGGCTAGTGCTCGAAGGAGACGAGCATCCAGCAAGGTGCTAAATGGGGGTGATGAGAAGGTGAGCTCGGAGCTGGAGCAAGTTAGCTGCTGCTAGACTCCAGATCGAGCTGTCCACTTACTCTAGGAGAGCATCCGAGACGGTGGGAGCCATGTTGGCTATTCCCTTGTCTTGTTTGGTGTAAACGAGGAAAACTTATAGTGAGGTCGTGAATGGGTGCGAGCGAAACCACCAAGTGGAAACAGCAACTTTCAAAGAGATTTGATATCACGTGACTAATGTTACACGTCATTAAGGAGACCCATACTCCTGGAGGAGGATTAGCAGATTGAACAGATTCAGCATTCTGATATTCTGATGCGCAGGATGACATCTTGGTGTTACTTCATGCATCTCGATCCACCTCGCAATTTCTGTTCTTAAGGAAATCAATTACGACAAGCCCCCACTATGTACAAATTCCCTTTCTTTCTTAATGCGGAGTGTGGCAGAGGCTACTGGTAAGCAACCTTCTGCTCGGCCTCCACGGCGCTTTGGAGGGCCGTCTTGGTCTTGTGGAAGCGCCAGGGGCGAACCTTGGTCTCGAACAGCTCATCAAGCTCAGTAGAGGTTTTACCTGTAGTCTCGGGAATAATAAACCATGAGGCGACAGCAAAGGGAGTGCCGATTCCGAAGTAGAAGAAGGCGGTCTTGAGGCCCCAGTTCCACTCGTTTTCGTTGAGCATGTAAGGAACGAGGACGTTCATGATAACACCCATGACACAGGAGAGAGCCGCGGCAAAGCCAGCTGTGTGTGCGCGCAAACGCTGGGATGAGATCTCACCCACGTAGCCCCATCCGGTGGAGCCGGAGCATTGCAGACCGACCATGTAGATGCAGGAAAACAGGACGAGGAGGACGTTGGTGGCCTTGACACTGGGAACGACGCCGAGAATGCCAATGATGAGAATCCCCACCACCATAGTGGATAGACCGCCACAGCAAATGTTTCGGCGACCAAAGCGGTCAACGATCAAGGCGACGATGACGATTACAACGAGTTGGATGGCATTCGTGATGCAAGTAATCGCAAAGGGGTCCTCAAATCCAGCCGCGGAGAAAAACACAGCCGCATAGGTGTAAAACTACACTTAGCTTGAGCTAGGAGGTTGCCACTCACGAGAGTAAGTCCACACAGCTGCTGGGAGAACAATGCCCATGTCGACACAATGGTGCGGAACTTATGATCAGCTTGAGCCTAATTGGCAAACTCACCCCGTCCGTACCGCGGAACACGTCATACCAATTACCGCGGCCAAGCTCCTTGGCATATTGGTACTCATGCTGGATACCTGCAGCAATAGCTTCGTATAGAGCATCGACGTCAAGGCCGTCCACGCGTCCGTACAGCAGCCGGAGAGTCTTCTTCGCCTTCTCCTCCTTTCCGCGACTGACGAGCCAAGCTGCCTGTCAGCTACACTCAGAGAGGAGCTTGCGTACCTGGGGTCTCAGGAAGGAAGACGTAGATAATAATCATTAGACCAATGTGAGCCCATTGAGTGTAAATGGGAATCTTGTAATCGAGGGGGTTGTTCGTGAACATAGATTGGAGAGCGATTGAGGCAAAGAAGCCGCCAACAGAGAACCTGGCAGTGAGTTCGGAGCGGTCATTCGAGGCTTACCAGAAGTTGTAAGCAACAAGCATAAGGCCACGAACTCGTGCTGGGGCCATTTCAGAGACGTAGGTGGGAGTGATAAACTGCAGGGAACCAACTCCCATGCCGGAGAAGAGTTTGGCGACAAACCACACCTGCCACTTTGTAGCGAGCGTTTCGCACAAAACCGACACGACCAAAAGAATCCACAGGGCGTACATGGCTGCCTTTCGTCCAAATCGGGTGGCCAAGAAGGGAAGGGAGCACATGCCAATGATTTGCCCCACTGACTGAATTGTGCCGATAGCTGTCATGACACTAGCAGAGAGAATAGGTTTGCCTTCCGAGTTGACGGTTGTAGCAAACTGCTTGATGAAGCCTGCGTTGGCAATAATGTTACCGTTCAAACCAACTGAGTGTATCAGCATACTGTAGCATCCCAGACTTCAAGACGGCCCACTCTGGTATCCATCGGTGGCGCCAGCAAACGTGGCAAAGAAACATGCGAGCATTGGAAGCTTGAACTTCATGGCCGTCTGCAGGATGGACAGCGACTCGTAGCCAGTCGCAATTTGACCCTTGGCAGCAGCTTCAGCTGTGTGGTCAAGCTTGGTGTCCTCCACGGTGGACTCGACGTGGTCTGCACCCTGCTTGCTGTTGTCGATAGCCATGACTGTGAAGCTGGTTGGCGCTAGAATGTTAATGAAGAGCTCTGAAAGGTGATCCGGGGCTGGTCTTATACCCCGCTGGACTATCTCTCGACCTCAGGGGTATCAGTTGCTGATACTTGGGACCCCACCTGGGGAACGTGAAAGGAATGACGGATCAACATTGAGCCGCCAACACGGTCCATGGTCGCTACTGTTAAGCACCACAAGGTGCATAAAGAATCAATGCATAACAGATCTCGGCTTTGCTGAATCCTTTCCGGGGCCCGTTACGGTGCAATGTTGCCCCTCACAATCCAGAAGTTATGGAGCTTGAATCCTGTGGGTCTGTGGTGTCCTCGGTTGACGACCGAGTTGACTGTTTTGCCACGAAAATCCATGAAGCCACGATTGACTTTCGAAGGTGCCTGGTAGCGCCACCCGCTGAGCACTGTTCTCTGGAACCGAGTGCCAAGGCATGGTGGGCTACAATCACGTTCTATGCGGCGAGCGCGATGATGTCGATCCGTCGCGGGCCCCTTTTCGGATCAACAACTGGCCGTTGTCCGCCAGACCGAGGACATCACCGAGCCGGGATGTTCTTTGCCGAGCTACATGGCGAGCCATTCTGTCCCAATGTCTTATACTGTATGCGGGTTCAGCGATGCCAGGACACTGGTGAAATATGCATAGGTCGAATGCAAATGCAAGGATAGGTACAACGCTTAGTACAGGTACAACGCTTGGTTTCAAGTTAGGAGACGTTGTCGCTGCACATATTGCGTATGGCTAGTTGAGGTTGGGCAAGGGAAGCTCAACCAGAGCCTCCCAGAACACCCATGGAAATGAGATAAGGGGTCTCCTTGTCAGCTCAGAAATGCAGATTTAACGTACGCGGGCCCTGCATGTCGTTGCTTAATTCCAATGCTATCAGCAGACACATCAGAGACCGGTGCCGAGACGCTGCCAGGTGAGGCCGGCGTCCTTGGAGTCGCAGGTGTCGATCCATCCAGGCCGGCAGACTTTATTCCAACCCGTTCTTCAACGCCCAGACGGACCGAGTCGACATACGTAACTTGGTACGCTGCGATGCCATAAATTTGGCGTGGAGTGAGAGACCCGGACAGCTTGCGTTTCGCGAGGAATCGGTCGGCAATCTCGAGCACGTTCTCCGAGAGGTTCTTGTAGTACTGGGCAACCAGTTCCTGAAGTTGTCAGCACCCAACGATACAACATGCTTACTTGAATGTCAGATTCACGGCCCCCACGGCGCTTGATGTTGCGCAGAACAACGGCAGATACCGTCTCGGCTTCCGTGAGACGGTACCTCTTCATGAGTCCAAGGAGGTTGGTATCATAGTCACTGGCGTCAGCTTCCTCAATGTCACTCAGCCCACCGTTTGAGCTTGAACGCGTTGTCGAGAATAGACTCGGGAAGACTATAGCGCTCCATGCGCTTGTCGAAGCGGTCTTCTGGATCGAGATCCCGAATGTCCACAGTGTTAAAGATGGGTTCCCAATCGACAAGCTTGAAAAGCTTGCCCAGAATCTGGCGACTCTCGTAGTTGTTCTTGGACTGATTCATAATGTCTTTGCCCATGAAAGTCGGCCACTGCTTGGGTCGCATTTTATAATGCATTATTGCCGGAACACCAGTCGTGGGAAAGTCGACGGCAATGCTCGCCAAGTTGGCGAGATCCTTGCAAATCTCTGACTGGGGACCGAAGCGGTCGGCGTGGGCCATATGTGCAGTTGAGACTTGTCCGAGAATGTCGTGCTTCAGATAGTAAATGAAGAAATCCTTGACGTCCTGTTCCGTCACCGAGTTGACGTAGATTGGCTTGGGCGGCGTGTAGTCCCCTGGAGGTTCCGTGTGGGTCGGAAGAAGACGCTCGTCCCAAATGAGAGTGTAATGGTCACCGTCCAAATCGCCTCCTGAGAGCAAGTTTGGCAATGGCACGCCTTGAACGGAGAAGACGACGACATTCTTGAGATGACGAAGTCGGGGATGGTCGACTGCAGTGACCAGTCGAACGTCACCGGGATGAAGAGCTGGGGCTCGCATGACAGCACAGGTACCCTGCACCACAACTGGCCCTTCGCCCGGCTCTGCTGGGTTTTCGTATTGGCAGAACACCTCGCCCTCCTTCAGAACATTGACCTCGTCGGCAATACCGAGCATGTAGACACTCTTCTGAACTTCGATGCGCGCCTTCCACTTGTAGTCACTGAGAATGCGCCCTTCGAGTACCTTGCAGCAATCAGAGAAGAACTGGTTTCGATGGAAGCCGGCTTGCGCCAGCTCTTTAATGGGAAACGCGGACAATCCCTTGCCAGCACGCATGTCGCTTTTGGTGGCGCGTCCTTCGCGGAATCGTCTCTCCAGTCCTCGGGTGTCACGAATGGCCTGCCGAAACAGCCGCTCAATGACATGGTCAGAGACGCCCAGATGACTCATAAGCAGGACAAACTGGCGGTTAAGGAAGCCACGGTGAAACTGGGAAGTGCGGACGCAGTTGAGGCCGTACGCCATGGTGTGCGTGCTCGTTGCAAACTTGATTTGCGACGGGCGGAAGGCGACGTCTGTGTGATCACACAGCTCTGGCCAGACACCGAGAACACCCTTGATGCCCCCGCAGCGGATTTGGATGGCCGAGGGATACGCGTCGATGCCGCCGACCACGCCAAATTCACGAGCTGTCTGGTGGGCGACCTTGACACCACAACGGCCAACACCATCTGTGAAGCAGATTTTGTCCTCGTCCTGAGTAAAGACGTCCGGTAGCGTTCCCTTGACATTGAGCTTGAGATTCACCGGAAGGCTAGTTGAGAAAGGGATACCCTGGCGAGCTGAGTGCTTGCCCACGACCTTGTCCGCAATGTTTTCGTATCCCAGCCCTCGACGAACGTCTCCAACCGAAAAGTCGAGATCCGGGGCGAGGAACCAACAAGTGTGCGCCTGGGGAGACAACGAGCCGCTAGTCAGGAAGACGTAGCGACGGCCAGCGATGCTGAGTCCCGAGTTGAGCGCTCGACGCACGCGCGCAATGGTGCCTTCCGCTGGTCGCTCCTCGTCCACCTCAATGACAAAGGGGTTGATCTGAATACGATCGCCCTCATCTGCAAACTGCACGCGCAGGAAGCGATCAGCACGAGTGCGGAATTTGCGCAGAGCGTTGCTAGAGCTTTCAAGCTCGGGCGGAAACAAGCAAATGCGCGTGGGGGTCACCACGCAGCGAAACACCCAGAGTTGATGCGGCGACGACTGAACGCGACGTTTAAACAGCTGTTTCGAGAAGGCTATGGTCAGCTTGATTGAAGGAGTCCAACTCACCCGCAACAGTCTCGCTAAGCTTGACGATGCTCTTCTCATTGTACAGGGCGGTGAGGACACGCTCCTTGAGCTCGATGGATGAGCACGATTTATCTAGTGCTTGGACGAGCTCTGACAGCTCGGACGGAACGACGATACCGTGACCAACTAGACCTTCCACGAGGAACCTCAAGCGGAACTCCAACGACTCTAGAACCGCTGAAGGATCGATTCGAGGAATCGGTTCTGGAGGAAGCACTCGGATCTTGCGCTCGCCCACGTTGGCAAGAATGTGGAGTCCATCCTCACTTGCTGTCAGACCCAGCTCAAGGATCTTTTGCCGAAACCTTGATTGTTCTTGAGGCCCAAGCAGAAACCGAAACTGCCAGGTAAGCCACGTGTTGACATTGACCGTCATCGGATTCCTTGGTACAGCCTCGATGGGTCCAGCGTGGCCTTCTCGAATGATAAAGTCTGCTGTGAGTTCATTTCATGGACACGACTCACCCCTGGCTTCCATCTCGTCAATTGAGCGACCCTAGGCTGTCAGCCCATGCTCCTCAGCGTTGTACGTACCGGGATGGACTCGTATGGCCCCGATGAGAACACAAAGTCACGCTCAGTGGCACGGCGAGTCATTTGCTTCCCCTTAACCGTGGCGTAGAAGCGCGCAGGACGGCGCATGGTGACCGTGAGAGTCACGAGGGAACGATCGTCGTCGGGGGCTAGGTCGGGAGGCTTCCTACGCACAACACTCAGTCCCCCGGAGACAATGTCCTGATGGTTAGCTTGACCTGCTTGTGGAGCTCACCTCAAAGGGAATCTCGCATTCCAGTGGTATCAATGCCGGTGGGGTAGCTGCAAGGGAGGTGGGCATGATGTGCACGTAGATCCAGAGCCTGTCAAAGTTGAATGACAGACGAGAGTGGGAAGTGTCTGACTGGGATTCAAAGCCCTGAGAGTTAGTCACACGACTGGTAACCAACACTAACGCTCATAAACTTGAATATCTGCGAGTGTGTGCGCATTGATCCCAGCGCGAAGCCTACCGGCGTAAAGGACTCGGCGACATCGGTGTCATCGTCAAGGCCCTCGCCCTACAAAGTCAGCTTCGCCCCTCAGGCATATGACCAGCTACTCACCCGCCGATACTGGTATGCCAAGCGTGTACGGTCCGAGTATTGCGTCTGTGATGCCGAACTGTGCTCGGTCTCGCGCTCACGCTGGTTGCCCAAGGTGGTCTGAGTAAGTCAGTACAAGCGACGTGTCGCTTCCAACGCACCTGCTCGAGGTTCTTCCCAGGACGACGTTGTGGTGCAGTCATTGCGCCTCTGCTCGCAAATGATGTGGAATGCGATGCGACATGGAGAATGCTGCACCACAAGAGAGTGGAGCTGGAAGAAGATGGATGGATGAGTCGCGCTCATCGGTGTGCTGGCCCCTGTGTTTGAAATGTTTCACCTCCACCACGACCTCTCGTCATTTTGCTGGCATGCTGTTGAAGCCCTAGTCTTTTGCAGAGGGCCTTGGATGACGAACAATGTGCACAGAGACAGCATGCAATGATGCATCACTCACAGAGGGTATTCTGCCGCACCCAAGTAACCTCCCATCCCTTCCTCCAGCCAAGTCCCTCCCACAACTTCTCACTGGCTACGTTGCCCTGCTCGATCACCGCATAACTTGGCGACCCGCCGGTGGTACACGCCCTCAGCCTCTCGTTGACAATCATACGCGCCAGTCCTCTGCGACGGTAGTCTGGCATGGTGTGCAGCGCTCCTTGGGAGCCATCCGTGAGAGTGATTATCCAGGCAATGGGAGCAGGGAAGCCGGATGTACTGGTGCTGGTGCCTTCAATGGCTGGGGCTGAACGTGGTCGCAGTACAGTCATGTTTTGTGCGCGAGAGGCATAGTAGGCAGGAGATCGATAGTTGTTATGGGAATAGATCTGCTGTCAGCGCCGTTACCCCATCCGTACCAACAATGTCCTCATCTCCTGGCCTTCCGTGATCTAACACGAGATCTGCCAAATCTGGACCCACGGCATTGCCTCCAGCAGCGTCACAGGTGACATCGGGCGCGAGCCAGACATCATACTTTCCCCGGCCCTTGCCCCGCAAAGTTGTTCTTGCGATGCCGCCCCAGAGGTAGTGAACAAAACCTGCCTTGTCGTGGGATGGATATCGCTTGGCCATGTCAAGCAGTGAAGCAGCTATCATGTCCTCGGCAGCCTGCAGCTCATCGGTCGACTGCGCTGATGGTGGTCGAGCCTCACAAGAGTGATAGAAGCGTATCTGGTCTGCTGGCAATGGCAGAGCTAGGATGACGAGCCAATTGTCGGTGCTGGGAGCCTGAGGTTTGCCTGAGTCACTAGACGGAAAAGTCGCATAGACTGCGTCGAGGACTGGCAGATCTGTCTCATCGCCTGGTAGAGGGCTGTTGAGGATGCAGCCAACAATCCCAATTGTGTATGGGAGGTGTTGCTTTAGGAGGGGCAGGAGTGATCGTGGTTCGTGAGCATAGAGTTTGATCATGGTGGATAGCTGCATATGCAGGTCAGCTGGAAGTTAGTGTTTAAGCACGTAGAGAGGCGAATGCATGATTGATGAGTTGACGATACTCGACTAGTTGACTCGACTCGATGACGCGAGTGGTAGCCTGGTGACTCTGCCCGCTGCGAGAATCAGTCCCTGAGTGCCAACTTTCGAACAAGATTCAATAACCCGGCCAGGCTTGGCTTCAGCGGAATCGGTGCAGCTGGCCAGCCCAAGCATGGCTCTCGGTGATGTAGGAGTGCAAGCGCAGTGCTGTCCTTTCGTCCAAGCCTGCATACCTCGAGGGAGGATAGGCAAATTAATCGTGCCACAATGCAGGCTGGCCACACCCCGTGAGTGGCAGATGCCATTGCGAGCCGCAACAAGAAAGAATGCAGCCTCGGCAGCTACCCGACAAAGAGACAAAGAAAGCAGAGATGTGTGCAGACAACAGATAGCAAAACGCAACCCCATTCCCTTCCCCGGGCCGCTGGCGAAAAGACGGACATGGCAATGGGGACCAGAATGTGACAGGCGGCGCTGCACCGTTTCGTAGCCCACCCCTTCATGGTCGCTGGCACTAGCACAATACCGAGAACCAACGCAAGCTTCTAGTCAACCTCGTTGCTATCAGCAAGGCAGCGGAGAGGCGAAGAGCAGGATCGCAACGACAGCCGCACGAAGCACTTGCAGAGTGGAAATGCCCCCCACCCGCCTTCACGATTGATCGCGACGTATCTTGTTTCCTGCCTTCCCACCAAAGCTAGCATGAACTCGGATCCGGCCTAAGAAGCCGCGAAAGTCGTTGATCAAGAGATTAGGGAGTGAAGCCAGCAATCCATGGTGTTGGGGATGCCAAAGCGGCTGATCAGTGCGGGTCCGATCTCATCGGACTCGGTCCCACATGGGTACCTGGTACACCGATGATAACACGAGCTGATAATGATACCGATAACAAGATCGTTGACGCCTACGTCTGGATGCATGCTCGGCATCTCAATGATCATGCTCTCGATGCCGCAAGGTCAGTGTATGCATGTAGAACAGAGCGAGCAGAAGAGAGAAATGCCGACATGAGCCTTGACCCTGATGTGGCACTTTGAAAATGGCGAAACGACACCCGCACACAAAAGCCACCGCATACCATACATGGACCGTCCTAAACGGCCTTCTACTGCTCCAACATCATCCATAACACCTATGCTTACTGTCCGAGCACTGTGGTCTGCACCATGATGGACGTGACGCGGTAGGGGTCAATGTTACTGGCCGGTCGGCTGAGGAATTGTTAGCAATATGAACGTATGGGGCAAGCCAGGGGAGCAGAGAGTGGTGGCAACAGGTGTGGGTTGAGTACTCACCGGTCCTCGAGGTAACCGTAGCCCTGGGCACCGACGTGACGGGGGATACGAATTGAGGCGCCACGGTTGGCGATACCAGCAGAGAAGGTGTTCATTGATGCAGTCTCATGACGGCCGGTGAGACGCTTGTCGTTGTCCTCGCCGTAGACGGCAATGTGCTCGAGGTGACGCTTCTCAAGCTTCTTGATGGCGTCCTCGATGGCAGCCATACCCTTACCGGGCGTGCGCATTGCCTTGGTCGAGAAGTTGGAGTGGCAGCCAGCACCGTTCCAGTCGCCGGCGAGGGGCTTGGGGTGGAACGAGGGCTTGATGCCCCACTCCTCACCGATACGGAGGAGGAGGAAACGAGCCATCCAGAGGTGATCTCCAAGGTCAACACCCTCACAAGGGCCGACCTGGAACTCCCACTGGGAAGGCATGACCTCGGCGTTGATACCAGAGATGTTGACACCGGCGTAGAGGCAGGCGCGGTAGTGGGCCTCGATGAAGTCACGAGCAAAGACGCGACCAGCACCGACACCGCAGTAGTAAGGGCCCTGGGGACCGGGGAAACCGTTCTTGGGCCAGCCGAAGACTTGTCCGTCGGCGTCGAAGAGAGTGTACTCCTGCTCAAGGCCGAACCAGGGCTCGGTCTCGGCAGCAGCGTCCATAGTCTTCTTGCACTCGGCACGGTAGTTCGACTTGTTGGGGGTACCGTCGTTGTCGTAGCACTCGCAGAGGACGAGGATGTTGGCGCCACCACGGAAAGGGTCCTTGAAAATGGCAACGGGGCGCTGGCGGAGGATTAGCAATGGGCGGAAGAAAATTGATCACGCGATAAGCGCTGCTGAATATACTCACGAGGAAGACATCCGAGTTGTCACCGGGGGCCTGGTTGGTCGACGAACCGTCAAAGTTCCACTCGCGAAGGTCAGAGACCGACGTGGGGGCCTTGTCGAGGGTCATGGTCTTGCAACGGAGGCCGTTGTCACCGTCAATCCAAACGTCTGAATTGGGTGTCAGGCACACGACCATTTTTTAAGCATTGTCAAAAGACTCACACTCGGCCTGGATGCGGCTGCCCTGGTCGAGCGCCATGTAGGGCGCGAGGAGGTCGACGCGCTTGATGGGGATGATGTTCGACATGGTTGTCTAAAGGGAAAAGACTGTGTGATGAAATGTCGCGAGGTTGGTGGCAACGAGCAGATTGGTCGTCCGTTGATGTACGGGATGTGCGCAATGCAATGAATGAATGATGAACACAATAAAAGAACAAGGTGAAGGGCGCGAGAGAGAACCAATGATAAAGAGGAATGAAGTGGCGATGCAAGTATCCGAAGGAGGCGCGGTGAAATACCAGTGCGGGCACGTAATGTGAAGCAAAACACGGGCGGTGGCGAAGGCAGTGAGGACAGCGTTATTCGCACACAAGGGTGTTTATATAGCATGTGTATGGGGAGGGTGCGGTATGCGTGAGAAAGCAGAGTGGGCAGACCAGCAAGACAGCAAAGGAATGGAAAAGCGACGCGCCAGTCAGCAAGTGGAGCGGGTGGATTATAGCCTGGGTGTGACTCACGGTAAAACGGAGAAGGAAAGGAAATGTGCTTGGAAAAGCGTGTAAAAAGGCCAACTAAGGCTTTACGGGGTTTCTGTTGATGAGAACGAGAAGGGGGGAGAGAGGAGGAGAATGTTTCTGTACTTAACGTACGAGGGAGGAGGGTGAGAGAGGATAAGAGGAGGAGGAAGCCGGAACAAGGAGACGGAAAGGGGGGCCTGTGCTCTGTGTTCTTATCGGTCCTATGCTGCATTGAGTTGGCTGCGACAGTGGCAGGCGCAGGAGGGGGTGGGTAAAATGGTACCGTGTCGTCACTGTGCCACTACGCCCGCCATCATGAGAAAATTACCGCAAGAAGCAGACTGGGCTCGAATGCGTCCCTTTGCTCGGTCAGTGACTCTCCGGTTTCCTCTGCCCCGGTACCCCGGTGCGCACCAGCGGCCAGCACCTGACTCGAACTAGTCAGCGAATCTTGATCCATGATTGGGCCACGGCCGGGCCTCAGGGCAGCCCATAGGGTTTAATGACCTCTCGGTGGTGCAAATGCGTCCCTCCCCCAGCTCCCCAGTGCGCCCCTTGGAGCAGGCAGGCGCGTAGTCCGCTTCAACTCGATCCTAGTTTGCCCGGTCGCACCATAAAAAACTCCGCATCCTTGTTGACTCTGTGGCAGGTGGCGGGTAGCAGGTTACAGCAGGCAGGCAGCAGCGCATTGTACTGCTTACGCCGGTCCGGAGCTCCGAATACCCAGCGCAGTACAGCCCCACACAGCTGCATCTGTGGAATCCATGACTCGCAATGCAGCAGCAGCAGATCTTTTCGTTTGTAGCAGGCGAGACGTGACAATGGGATCGTGCGACCGACGGAGTAGCCGGGCGCGTTGTGCCTGGGGGTAGACGCAGTAGCAGGCGCAGACAAAAGTGGCCCCGCGCTCTCAGCGGGCCTGGTTGGTATGTTGGCCGCGGCCATGGCGTGCTTTCTGTCTCACGGGTAGTGCGACGCCCCATTCGCACCAACCATTCGTGCGCTTGTGCACTGCGCACTGTAGTTATGCTTGGCCACCTTGGCTTGCAGATTGGTTTTGACAATGCCGCGGTTGGCTGGCCCCGCGCTCCGATGCATGGCTGTTTGTGGCCCCAGAGATTGTCGATCTGGTCGATCTGGGGAAACGCGCCTTGCAACTCTTGTTAACAGGCGCTCGGCCATGCTCGGGCAGTGTCGGGGCGTAGATCTTTGCGCAGCATAGCTCGTATCATGTAGAGTTTGCGCGGGCCAACCGAAGAATCACATGGGAAAATCAACCAATGAGTGGCGGCGGCATTATCACACCCGCTGGTTTCTACTTCCCCAGAAACCGTTCATGAGTTTCCGGGGAAGCAACACGTCCTTGCGCAACGCGTCCGATGTGTGTGCGCGGGGTTCATTGGGGACAACGTCTTATCTCTGACCTCTCCGCATCGGACGAATCCACATGAAGCTGATTGAATGCTTGCTCCGAGTGGCCACAGATTAGCGTTGCTTGTCGCAGCGCGCAGTCGACTGAACCGCGCCAGGTTTCACAAAAGGAAGTGCCACAACGTACGTCCAATGGCAACGCCCAGTCCAGTAGCCTCTTGTATCAATGGTTGCTTCGGGTGCCAACCTTCCGAGTCACGCATTCACAGCGACCGGGTTCTAAGTTCTCGGGTTCTTGCAGCTACGTATGTCTCCTTTCGTACCTACTGGTGTTCATGTGATGAGGCCACCCCATGACGGCTAAACCGCAGCTGAGGGGTATGAACTTGCGCAGACGCAAACGGCTCACTGATCACTGAGTAGCCTCTCAAACCGGGCATTGGAGGTCGAAGCACCTCAAGACTCGTACTGCCACGGACGTGTGCTCAACGAGCCAGTCAACTAGCATTTATTCAGGACAACACTAAATATTAAGGTGATTCTTGTCCACGGGCGACCTGTCAAGTTTAGAGCACGAGCAAGACATTTCCCACGTCGGCAATAGCCACGGCATTCGAGAAGCCGGGCGGGCCAGGAGGGTGGTGGTGAGGAGATCCACCGTGGCCCTTGCCCGGAGGACCAGGAGGGGGCGGAGGACCACCAGGACCGCTAGGGGGAGGAGGGCCACCAGGGTGGCGAGGGGGAGGACCACCAGGGCCGTGAGGAGGTCGGCGGTCACCAGGAGGAGGGCGGCGTGGACCGTTGCCAGGAGGAGGAGGAGCCTCCTCGTCCTCGTTCCACTCAAACTCAGGCTTCACCTCGTGGAGGGTGTGGACGTTGTGAGTAAAGTCCTTGGGAGGCTTGGGACCGTGGGGGTGCGAGCCGTTGCGGTGGGGGTGCGAGCCGTTGAAGTGGACAAAGCCTTCGATAAGATGGCCGACCTCGGAGACCTTTTCATGGACAATGTGAATAATCTTGGGGCCGGCAACGACCTTGGCCTTGCCAACGCCGGCAGAGGCCTTGAAGTGACCGTGGAAGGTGGGGAGGCCAAAGACCTCGACGTTACCGTTCACAGTCTTTGCGATAGTGTTGGTGGAAGCGAAGGGAGGCTTGTGAACGTGAAGAATAATGTTGCCAGTCACAGAGAAGGCACGAATGTGGACAGGAGGAGGAGGGTGAGGGTGCTTAGGCTTCTTGGGCTTCTTGCCAAAGAGGCGCGAAAACCAGGAGCGGCGGACCAGCGACTTGGAGCAGGGGGCATGCTCGTCGGTGCTGCGCTCCTGCTCAGGGTGCTCTCCGTGGCGGCCGTGGTGAGCAAAGTCGGTCTCATTGTGGGGACCATGTGGTCCATGAGGGGGGCGGTGAGGGGGCACAACATGAACCGTAGCGTTGATGTTGCCAGCCACAGTCCTTAGAGTGATCTCATGCGAAACATTGAACGAGCCTGTGATCGAGCCACCAGTCTTGACGTGAAGACGGCCGCTGACGAGAGAGTCCGGAAGGTCGACATTGCCAACGGCCTTGGCGGAAATGACCTTGAAATGAATGTCCGCAGCTGAAGGGTGGAGCTCAACGGCGAGATTGTCCGCAGAGTGGAGACGAAGACGAGGAGCAGCCTTGGCTGAGGCAGGGAGGACCACATGAATGAGGTGAGTGCCAGGAGCAGCCGTGGCGTTGACAGTGAGCGCGTCACCCCAACCTTTCATCATGACGATGCCCTCCGAAGGTGCAGCGCCGACACTCTTCCAGACCGACTCGACGACGACCTTGGGGTCAGTGACATCATCAGCGCGAGAGATGACAACACGCGCGTCGGCAAGGTCAACAAACTCGACGCTCAGAGGACGGCGACGCTGAAGGGCGAAAGAAGCGTTGGCGGTGAGGCGGCCGCCACTCTCCGATTCCAGTTGGATGGCATTGTCGTAAACGGGAACAACAGCGACAGACAGCTGCGGCGCAGTTAGCAAAGCTTTTTTAAACCAACACCGGACACTTACCTCGCCATGGGGTGACTCGTGGTGGCCGTGGAAGCGGTGACCGTGGTCATTGTGGCCGTGGAAGCCCTCATGGTGGTGACCATGACCGTGGAAGCGGTGATCGTGCTCCTCATGGGAAGGCTCCCAGGTGGCAACACCCCAGTGCTCCCAGGTGGCATAGGTGCCGCGCGAAGTGATGTGGGATACACCAGTAATCACCGTGGCATAAGTCACGCAAGCCACAACGCCAGCGATGACAACTCTCTTGGTCGTACAAAGAGCCTTGGCAAGTGTCGGCCGCGAACCGCCTACTGTAAGAGGAGTATCGTCTTCGATAGGGCCTCCTGCAACGGCCTCTGCGTCAAGAGGTCCCTTGTCGGATGGGTACGACATGACGTCGACTGAATGTACAGAGGACCTTAGCTTTGATACAATTGAAAGAAATAGCGGGGGAGTGTGCGTGAGAATGGTTGAAGAACTGGGACTCGAGGCGACACGCCTTGTTGTATAAGGAAACCCGTGCGCTGCTGGGTTTACTCGATACTTGAGAAGTTATGTGGCACTACGGCACAGTCAATTGCGTAGTTTACTCCAAGAGCTCGGTGATGTATGTACTTGTGGGGCCTGGCCGTCTCGCTGATGGATGCCCGTCTCGCTGCCAATGCGCCGCAGCGGTCCCGCTCTGTTCCTTCTCGCCTCCGAGGTTACTGTGTGTAGTCAAACTGCTGCAGGCGCAGAGCGTCAGAGCGGCTGATATTAGTACTGGATCAATGGGAAGGAGGTCCGCAGTCGAATAGGTGTGCGAGTGCAACTGTTGATGCTGCGGACATGCTGTGCATTACAGCCACCCGAGCTGAGCCGCAGTCATTCCTCATAGGAGCCGGCGGCGAATTAATTTCGGCCGGGTCAGGTTGATTGTCGTCGAAAACAATACTGAAGTTACCGAACGCGTCGCGAGTAGTGAAGAGGGCAGACATTCTCAGCTGATGTACTGGCTTGGACGGCGTGTGCTCTCATGCTCATCGAACCTCTTCAGACTCGGCCGAAGATGGGGGCTCCAGTGGAGCAGCACGAATCTGGTCACCGCCACCAACTGGTCCCAAAGTCACGCCAAGCCGGCAATCAACAACTCCTCAACCTGCTACCAGCACACACACCACACAAGCGCACAGTCGGCCGGCTTGGTAAAGGTCAGTTGCGCAGGAGCCGTCAAATTACCAGGCGTTTGGTGACATGAACAATATGGCGGATTCCAAAAAGCTACGGTGACACTTGGGAGCCTAGCTGCCGGCCGCTGCCAGACTCTAGCACTCCTCAACCACATAACGACTTTAACGCCTCCTTGTCGGAGGGGGAGGCGGAGGGGGGAGCGCAAACAGTCCCTCGCCGCCACCAGTGCTCGGCGTGGAGGAGGCACCGGAGGCACTCGCCTTGCGGCCGTCGCGCCCGGGCAGCTTGATGCTAAACGTCTGGCCCTCTTTGAGCGAGTAGTCCTTGGCCGGTGCCGCGGGCTTCAGAGGCTCATCCTCCTTTTGTGCGGGCTGAGATGCCCGCTTAGCGACCGACTGAAGAGCGACCTGAGAGAGTCAGCACAGACATCTTCATTATGACATACGTTGAAGTCAAAAGACTCGCTGCGCTCAGCAAAGCCCATGCCAATGTAGGCGCGCTTTCCGCCATCACCCTCTACACGGAGAACAAAGTACCGCGAGCTGTCGAGCACAGGCTCAACCTGTGTCCAAGGCGTAGCGTATGCACACTGCGCAAACAACTCGCCGGTCGTCGGGTCCTGGTCCATGTCAGACAGCGTTCACAATACCTGCTTACCTCAAGCCTAATGTCGCAACGGGTTCCAATCTCCAAGACTCGCAACCTTCCTTTCCAGAGGAACTGCTCCACATTCCACTCGGCGGCTCTGTAGCCTGATGTCGATGTACGAGGAGGCACCTGGTAGACTGGCCACGTTAGCGGCTATAGCCCAGCGGAAAGCCGTGTCACATACCCATGACCTCGCGGGACATAAAGAGCACCGACTCAATCTCGTCTGTCAAAGAGTCCATGATGTGTCAAGGGTTGCGTTAGGTGATATTGACGATTCCAAGTGTTCCAGCAGCAGCAGTCTAGCGCAATGTGTCCGGCCTGCTGGAACCGTTACCGCAGACACGCGCTGGCGCGCCAGTGATCGGTGGCGCGTTGTAGCACATTACGTAACAGTCAGCACGTGTCCTAAAAGTGGAGGCACGGGCGCACTGGCGCCATGTAGGGCGCGTTTCCATGAGCGCGTAGTGGGCATCCCGGGGACTCAAAAGCTGTTCTTTTGGCTGATCCGGAGGGCCGCCGAGACTGGTCCGAAGTCTGTGTCCCCGTCTCCCCCTCTTTGACTGGCCTTGCCTTGACAACCTCTCACTGCCCCATGCGCGACTCTTTGCAATCTCAACGCAGACGGCCGCTGTGTGCAGAATACATTCGACAGTCATAGACACGTCCAACACATTGGCCATGTTGTTGACGTCCCTTCTCGCCCTCCTCCCCCTGGTCGCCGGGCTTACGACACCAGAGCTGCGCGAAAGGTCAATCTACCAAGTCATCACGGATCGCTTTGCGCGCCCCGATGGCCGTCTTGATGCGCACTGTGATCCTGGAGAGCGCAAGTATTGCGGAGGAGGCTGGAAAGGCATCGAGCATCAACTGGCTTATATCCAGGGGATGGGGTTCGACACGGGTAGGTCTGCTCGAAGCAGCCGACACGGAGGTGTGCTCATGCGAACAGTGTGGATCAGCCCTATTGTGGCGAACATTCCTGCAACGGCAGGCTCTGACAGCTATCACGGTTAGTGCATTGCTGCTGTTAGATGCAACTGGCTGACTTTTCAGGCTACTGGGCATCCGATATTCGATGTAGGTGGCGATCACAACGGGTATCGCAAACTAAACTAACGGTGGCAAGACTTGAATAGCAACTTTGGAACAGAGCAGGACCTCTTGGATCTGTCAAATGCCCTCCATGCGCGTGGCATGTACCTGATGGTCGACGTTGTGCGTAGCCGTACACTCAGTCCAGTGTGACTAACTGACCCTTAGGTGGCAAATCACGTTGGAGCTCTTCCAGGACACTTCAAGCCAGGCAAGGCCTACGGCCCCTTCGACTCGCCAGAACACTTTCACCCTTTCTGCATTCCTAATGACTGGAATAACCAGCATCAGGCTGAACAATGTAGGTCTGACAGGCTCGGCATGCACTGACCACCTCAGGCTGGCTCACAGACCATATGGCTGACCTCAACACCGAGTCCCCCGTCGTCATTCACATTTTGCAGCAGTGGATTGCCGACCTGGTGCGCAACTTTGGCATCGATGCTATTCGTGTCGATACGGTCAAGCATGTGCGCAAAGACTTCTGGCCAGGATTCATTCGCGCGTCGGGCGTCGCAGCTGTTGGCGAGGTTCTCCATGGAGGTGAATCCCTCCCTGTTAGTGAGATGCTGACACTGCAGATCCTGCCTTCCTGCGTCAGTATCAGGAACAAAGTATGAACAGCATTCTCGACTACGCCACCTTCTATCATCTCCGGTGAGTGCCGGCTGTCGTTCGTCGCTGATATCTCCAGGCGGGCATTCAAAACAGCACACGCCCCTATCGATGAGCTCACTACCATGATCCGTCGTGTTCATCGGACCCATCCCGATCCCACTCTACTGGGATCCTTCTTAGAGTAGGTGGGACGATGAGGAAAGATACTGACATGTTTAGCAATCATGACCAGCCTCGAATGGCTTCCGAGGTTCAGGACGCTACAGTGAGTTTTCTCCGCAATCGTTCTGACTTCCCAGCTTGTCAAAAATGCGGCCGTCTATCCATTTGCTAGCGATGGATACCCTGTCGTGTACCAAGGACAGGAGCTTGTGAGTCCAGTCCCAATGCAAACCTGACAGCCTAGGGATTGAATGGCGGAGACGATCCTCACAATCGTGAAGCCATGTGGCTGTACGGCTTCCCGACCAGCAAACCAATGTATCACACCTTTGCCAGGATGAATCATGCCCGGCGGCGAGCACGAGCATACCCTCCCTTTCTGTCGACACTTGTCACGCCACACAACCTCGACACCCACTCGGTACTCCTGTCAAAGCCCCCACTGGCTACGGTCCTCACCAATGTCGGATCAAGATCAACTCCGCTCGTTTACTACCTTCCATCATCGGCGACACAGTATGCCCCTCGGATGGCTGTAATTGATGTCTTGACGGGTCAAATCTTTGCAACCGACCCCAGTGGAGGCCTGGCTGTGACGCTGGTAGCCGGCGAGCCGAGGAGCTTTCTCCCATTGGGCATATGGGAAGGCCGACCCCAGGTGGTGTGGCAAGCTGTTCAGCAACACCACGGCATCAGTTCGCCTGGACGCAAAAAAGCTTCCACTGGTTCTTCGACTCCTGGTCATAGTCGAGGCTCTAGCTTGAGCTCCATGTTTGGGTGGCTCCGAGGAAGCAAAGATTAACCGTAGACGGCTGCATAGATAGTTCAATGGACTAGCCATAGACAGTTGATTTGTTTTGATGTATTTTTGATCCCGTCCCAGCAAACGCGTTTGGGGTTAACCCTGCCAACATCATCTTGAAACTTCATTACACGCGTCGACTTTCTCCGTTCCCATTCTCTCACTAAAGGATACCGTCAGTGCTGCCGCTGCGCTATTAGACGGCTCGTAGAGCATATAGACTGCATTGGCACAGCGGGGCTCGTCGTCTCTGCGCTGGGTAGAAGCCGACCCTACGTGGTCCAGTCAACCACCCGTCGCCACCAAGATCCACCTTCCCTTTCCTTACCAGCATCGATATACCAACCATGGGGGAGCTCAACGCTCCTGGAGTAATTCCTGACGCTGAGCGCGTTCTGAGCGTCGCTCGCAAGAGCCTGTCGTCTGAGGACGAGCCTGATAAAGTGAGTTGACACACGCACCGTCCGTCGCAGGGGCGCAGTCTCCGACGCGTTCAAGGCCTCCTTCATCGAATGACACATATTCTAACTCGCTCTAGGTAATTTCCAAATTCTATCTCATGGTCTTAGCCCGTCACCTCACTAAACAGCCTGGCGATTCAAACTTTCTGATCGAGTTTGCGGATCCAGACGACCCGTCAAAGGGAGGAAATGGCTTTGGTATTGTGACTTGTGAGTCGAACGCAGCTGATCTGAGCTCACCGGCTAGGCATGGAGGACCTCTGTTGGAGCGATATTGCTCTCGCTGCAGACTCCCAACGCCCCGAAGGTGGCCGTCTCGACGGAATTGGTTCCTTTGACAAGTATTGGGAGCACTGCCAGGATGCCCAGCACGTGAAGAGCAGGGACGGACGGCTTGCAAAACAGGTGAGAACTGATGTTGGTCATGCACTTACCCGGCAGGGTCTCACCATTCCCGCCCCTGTGGTCTCTAGCCCAGTTCCTGTCAGCGGTTCGTCGTCTGGTGCCGGGCCCTCTAGGCTTCCAGCTTCGGTTGGCGAGTACCACAGCCATGGCCTCACCGACCGCGACGTCAACCTGCCTGACGTGAAACCGAGCATGAGCGCGCGTGGCCGTCAAAGCCAAATTCCCTCGCACGCCAAGATTATCGAGATCGATGATGATGATGATGACGACGACGACATAGAGTTTCTGGGCAGCAACGAGCCTCAGGTTCAGATTGTTGACGACAATGAAGTGAAGGCCGCACCGTCTTCTCAGCACAGTGGGCCGGCCTCCTCTCAGTCTCGTGAGTGGACATGCCTGAGCACTTCTGACCACTTCCAGGTTCGCAAGCTTCCCAGCAGCCTTCTTGGGTTACTCGTTGGCGCAGAATGACAATCGCGGAGATGAACAATGCGATGACTATTGAGAAGGACCAACTCAAGGCTGCGAAACCGTGAATGGTTCTGCACGCTCTGGCGCTGATCGTCTCAGATTCTCTATGGACCTACAGCGCGCAGTCAAGACTCGCCTTGAGGAGATGCGGCTCGTCGGACGCTCGCGTGGTATCAAGCCGTGGAACCCCCCTGGCGCAGGTGTCTACCACGCCATCCCGAACTACCGTGTTCACCCCAATTTGGAGGGCACGTTTACCAAGCCTGTAGGTGCATCTCTGGGTGCCTTGCTGAGGCCACAGGACGTTACCCCAATTGCCGCCGATACTGTTGCCGGTCCCTCTTCCGTGGCCATGCCAAATCCCATCGCAAGTGGTGAGAGCTTACCTTTAAGTCGGCACTGACGCGTCTTCAGCGCCTCCGTCTATGCCTGGCGCGTTCAACTTTCCTGGCTGGCAGGCCATTTGGGCCAACGTTGCTCTTGGTGAACGCATGAAGTGGCTCCAGGACGAATTCAACCTCCTCCGAGCCTTCTACAATTCGCCTCGGTAAGAGTACCAGAGTTTTGCTGACTACTGACTGTAATAGTCCCCGCGATCTGAGTCTCGACCGTTTGGTTCTAAACCGTTTCACCGAAGTCAATCAGCAGCTTCGCCTCGGCCGCTTGAATGCCTGGCAGCCAATGGCGGCGGGACTGTTGGCTGCGCTTCCGCAGCTTCGCGAAGCCACTCACCCTGCTCTTCGCGCTTTCCTCCCGTCTGTTGCTCCTGGAAGCGACGCCTATGACTTTGTTATGGACGAGGAGTGGGATCGCCCTCGAACTGGAAAAGAGTGAGTCATGAACAGCACGTGTAGGTTCGCTGACCCTTTGCAGCCTGCAGACCTTTTTCCAGGACTCTCTTGCCGATTTCAATGAGGACGCGACTGTTGAGGAGGGTCTCAAGGTTCTCAACCTTGCCGACCTCCAAGCCCGTCTTCCAGGCGCTAGGTTTGCCCTCATGGCGCATCGTGAGTCACGCCAGCTCATTCATTGCTGACAGCTGAAGAGGTGCTGGGCGTGTCGTTCATGGTTAACCGTGAGGCGCGCACTTCTGGCTCTAGGGGCGGGCTTCTCTGTGATGCCATGGGTAAGCATGTTACAAGGTGCATGACTGACGTACAGGTCTTGGCAAGACCGTCCAGTGCATTGGTCTCATGCTGTGCCGCAACGAGCGTCCACCCGACTTCAGGAAGAGCCCGCAGCTCATCGTGGCTCCCGTCGCGCTTCTCGAACAGTGAGGCCGTACGCGCGCTGCGCATGCTGACCAACAGGTGGAAGACTGAGATTGAAACCAAGACGGACAACGTGTTCAAGGTGCACATCCACCATGGCACGGGCAAGCTCAAGTCTGCGGCCGCAATGAAGAAGTACGACGTCATCATCACTACCTTTGGCACATTGAGCTCAGAGTCGGGCCTGCGCGTAAGTTGGCGTCTCGGGCCATAGAACTGACACTTGGAGAACAAGAAGCAGCGCAAGGCTCACCGCAACAACCGTGACTCGGGCAGTGACAGTGCTGATGACGATGTTGCGTCGAGGCCTAAGCCCAAGGGACCGCTCTTCATGATAAAGTGGTTCCGTGCTATCATTGACGAGGCGCACACTGTACGTGCCACTCATGTAATTAGCTAACTCGGGCTAGGCTCGCAACAAGCAGACCATGGTCGCTAAGTCCTTGCTTACGCTTGACGTCCTGCACCCATGGATCCTTACGGGAACTCCTGTTGTCAACAGTCTCGCCGACCTTGGTACTGCCCTTGCCTTTATCGGCGCCATGGATCCCGATGACTTCAGGAAGGAGGTTGCCAGGATGGAGAAGAAGGTACGTTCCGGCATCTTGTCAAACTAACAGACAGGCTCCTAAGGTTGCCGCCAAGCGTTGCCAGGCTATTCTTCGCCCGCTCATGATTCGTCGCAACAAGGACACGGAAATTAATGGCCAAAAGATTATCAAGCTGCCGCCCAAGCACACGAACATGGAGGTCCTTGATTTTGAGCCCGAGGAGCGTGCGATTTACTCGGCTATCGAGCAGCGTGCCAAGGTGCGCGTGAACAAGTTCATCAAGCAGGGCAACCTCATGAAAAACTACTCAGTAAATGTTATTGCTTGCCACTGTTACTGACATCAGGTCGTTCTGGTGCTCCTTACCCGTCTTCGACAGTGTGTCAACCACCCCTGGCTGCTGCGCCGCAAGCCAGGGGAGACCGCTCAGATGGACGATCTGGTTGTCGATGATGATGCGTTCGGAGGTGACACCAACATGAACGAGCTCCGCGTCAACAATGCGGACGAGTATGGTCGTGCCGTTGGCCTTGTGGGGCCCACCATCGTCGAGTCTATGAAGAATAAGCTTGAGGAGCGTTACGAGAAGATGACCGATGAGAACGCGGACGGCCAGGAGCAGGACCTGGTGAGTAGCTCGTTCTCGGGTACCGTTGACAATTCAGGAGTGCAGCGTGTGTTACGAGCCGTTCGACGGCACCGAGCTCATTACTCCATGCTGTCACATTTACTGCAAGACCTGCGTTCAGAACATTTTCTCGCAGCCGCTGCGTGACCAGGGCGAGCTCACCGATGAACAGGTCGGCAGTGGCTGTCGCGCATGCCCTCTGTGTCGCGCCGTCCTTGTGCCTGGACGAACCTTCCGTGCTGCCGCGCTGTTCCAGCCGCCGCAGGACACCAAGCCTGACGTGTCGGAGGCTGAGGAGGAGGAGGAAGAGGAGATGAAGGCTGACCGCAAGGGAAAGAAGCGTGCTGTGAGTTCATCGGCCACAGTGTGTTCTTCCATGCTGACAAGGCAGTCGTCTGGACGCGACGACTTCTTTGAGAAGAAACCCAGGACGATCAAGGGCAAGGAGAAGGCGGATTGCGACGACGAGCATGAGGTGGACGAGACGATTACTCCATCCAGCAAGATGAAGCAGATTCTGTACGTGGCCTTTATCTCGTGTTGTCGCTGACGCTTCAAGCTTCCTCGTTCAGGGCTACCTTGCCGAGAACCCGAACAACAAGATCCTCATTTTCTCTCAATTTGTGCAGTTCCTGGACCTCCTTGGATCCTATCTCGAGTCGCACGGCATGACTACGATCGACTACCGCGGCAGCATGTCGCAGGGTGACCGTGCTGAGGCTGTCCGCAAGTTTGACCGTCCTCCGGAGGTTGCCACGCCGATTTCTGTTATGCTGCTGTCCACAAAGGCCGGAGGTGTTGGCCTCAACCTGATCATGGCCTCCAAGGTCATCATGTGCGACCTCGCTGTGAGTTCCGTCACCGGTCATTGTGCTGTGAGCTGACCAAACCAGTGGAACCCTGCGACAGAGAACCAAGCCGTGGACCGCGCCCACCGCATTGGCCAGACTAATGAGGTGTCTGTTGAGCGTCTCGTGATCAGCAACACGGTTGAGGACCGTCTTCTCGAGATCCAGGAGGCCAAGGGCCTTCTTGCTGACGGAGCGATGGGCGAGGGTGAGATTGGCAGCTTGGGACGTCTGACGCTTGAAAACATTCGCCGTCTGTTCGCGCTTGACCGCGACGACGACTAGGCGAAGGCAAAGAGGGAGGTGAATGCGCTTTGTATCATACATTATTATGCCCTGTAAGATAAACCCATCCGCAGCTAGTGCGGAAGACATCAGTATGCAGAATACTGGCCATGCCTGAACTTGGATCACGACTTGGATTGCACCTTGATACATGAAAGAATACACTGCCGTCTTGTCTAGGCCGCTCAGCAGCAGGGAATGGGAATAATACAAATGTCGCAGCTGGCACGTCAGTCTCGCTCAGAGATGCTCGGACAGTCAGAAGACTTACCGGCAGGGAAGAATTGGGAGGCCACAGAGCTTGCCGGGGCATCCGCCACGGAGCCTGAGCACGTCCTCGGTTTGCTTGGACTCGGTCGCAGGAGCAGCAGCTGGGTCTGGTACTGTGAGCAAGCTGGACTGACAAGTAGTGGGGCAAGGCGCAGGTTGACGACTACTTGTTGAGGCAACGAGCAGGCAAGGAGCGGCAAGGAGCAACACGGTGGCCCCACCTTGACGAAGACCACTCACTCATTGACGCCTGGGCCATGGGCTGCTTTGCCACAGGCTCGGCGGCCTCGGCGCGGGGAGGGTAGGCACTGGTCGTGGACTGCATTGTGTTTAGATGTGTGTAGAGTACGTGGTGTTGAAGAGAAGTGTACAGAGGTGAAATGGAAAAGTGGTGTCAACTCAGCTGTTTACGCGTCACGCAGCACCGCACCACGCAACACGCACAACGGCGCGCGGAGCAACAGAACAGCAAAATACGCACTGACATCATTCTCGATCTATACCTGGCACTGCTGCGTGCCCGCAGAGCGGAGCCTTTTTCACTCTGTTAGGCGTGGAGAACGGTCTTGGGCCTAACAAAACTTGCCGCTAGAACAGGCGTGCTAGTATTTTGGCAACTGTTCTTTCGCTCACCACCACTCGCTCGACTCAAACCATTCTCGCATTGCGACCATCTCTAGCCCTCATCACAGCATCTCACTCTTTCGCCTTGCCAAAAATCGCACGAAACAGCCTCTGTCTATCGCATTCTGAGCTTTTAATCCGGCACCAATTCTTCATCTTCCTGCGCACAGCAACTTCCTCGGTCCAGCCTCGACAATAGATTCAGCAAGACTCGATCAACTCGCATTTCAACGTCACATCCGCCCATTCTTCACCATCGTCTGACCTCCTGGGCTCGCTTGCACTGTTCACTACTATCTGCAGACACTACTCTCGCCATGTCCCAGCCTCTCCCCACTCGCCGCACTACGTCGCTCACTGGCAGCGCACGCTTGTCGCTGAGTGTGGGCAACAAGCCCACGCCCCCGACCCCTGGCAGTGCTGCGGGCCGCCACCCTCTGCGTCAGGAGTAGGTATCACGTTGACAGACACCCACCCGTGCTGACCCTGCCCCAGCTGGTCCATCAGCTATGTTCACCGCCCGCCTGGCACCAAGGTCGACTATGAGAAGGAGATTCACAAGGTAGCAACTTTTGGCTCGGTGAGTGTCAAAGCTGTCCAGCAGATGAAGGCCGAGATGTGGTTGGCAGCTGGCAGCTGGAGCTGCCAAGTGTGGCAAGTCGTTGCTGTCGGGCTGCACTGAGCTACGGAGTTTGCTTGCAGTGTGAGCTTCTGATGGGACTGTCGCTACGCATGCCACGGATCAGTCGGCGAGCCATCAGATTGAGATGGGAAGTGACGATGTGAGCGCAAGCTTCACAAAGCTTTATCCTACAGAGGTGTGCCCCTGCTTGTTCATGTCACTGCAATGACGTGGTGGAGGTTCGAGATGTGGCGTCTGGCGAACAACGCCCTCATCACCTCTTGAGTGTTCGAGATGCGTGCGTTCTCCGGCCCGTCGGCCTTCGGGAGGCGCGGTGGGCCGTCGGCCCGCGCGTTACTATTGGGTTTAGGATTGCTTCTGTTGATCTCTTTTTGAGAATCAGTTGCGGAATGCCGGCCCGGCCTGCCAAGACCCCAAAACATACCTCGCTTCCCATGCTGACATTCAGATTGAATCCTTCCTGCACCTGTACGCGCACATCACGTCACCTTCGGAGCTTGCGCCGGTGACCGACATTCTTTGCTTTGCCAGCCGGATTCAGCGTCCAGGTATCTGGGAGGAGATGGCCAAGTGGGTATCCGATATCCAATTATCAGGGTCGTCGTACTGACGTTTCAAAGTGGAGGCAAGTTTACCATCCGACTGCTTCACCCTGCGACTCCAGTGCTGTACGAGTCTCTGCTGTTTGCCCTGATTGGAGACCAGTTTGACGAGGCCGACAATGTGGTCGGATGCGTGCTCAGCGTGAGGCAGACCGAGGACATTATGAGCGTCTGGGTGGAGGAGGAGGGAGAAGGTGTGCGCTCCGGCGCATTGAGGTAAGTGACACGGCTCTAATTTCAGACCCAAGCTTATCCCTCACAGAGAAAAGATTCTGACGCTGCTCTCCCTTCCACCATCTACACTGTGCGAGTATCGCTCGAACAAGGCACTCCTTGACGCGGCCTCGTCCCTGAAGGACAAGATGGCAGAAGGTGGACCTGATGGGGCTGTTGCTCACGGCCATGGCGGGCACAGCGGCGCTCACGCTGCGCACTCGCACCCTCATGCCCACCAGCATCAGGTTGGCGGCCACCACCAGGGGCAGGCATTCCACGGACAGCACACCCGTCATCATGAGCGCGGACACTTCCGCGACCCTCGGGGGCCTCGTGACGACGCTGAGAGGCGGAACGGTGGATGGGGTAACGGATTCCGCAGGGAGTGAGTGGGGGAGGTTGACAGAGGTTTTGCGGAATCTTGGCGCACTACCGGGCCGTGAACAACGCGTTCCGGGCCACCCATCCGGCTTGACGTATGCGAGATGATCGGAGGTGTACAGCTCTTTTATTTGCCAATGCAAGTCGCATCTCTATGTACGGGGCTCACAAAGTTTGATTCTGGATGGTCATGTGCTGTGCCAGGAACGCCGCCTCCCACCCGCCCACCGCATTTAGACTGCCGGCCGCGTCCGCCCACAGGGAAACGGCCAAAGCTTTCAGTGGCCGTTCCCACATGCCACGGCCTCATTCGTTGCCTCGGATCTGTGCAGTCTAGTAAGCGGAAGGGCGAGAGTAAGAGCAAGACGGACACGGGGGCTCAGGGTCCACCCCCACCCTGCGGGGCTGGTGCCTCGGACGACCAATAGACCACGGGGTCACGCGGTTCCTGACGAGCCGAAGCAATCAGACGCACATGTCCAGCACACACAACCATGTTACAAGTGGCCAAAGTTGTTGCAGTCGCTGCGCCTCCCGTGTGCATGTCTCGCCTCCTCTCGCCTCCTCGGTACGCATTCACTTGTTGCGAATCATGCGGCCCGGTTTCGCGCCGGCGGCCCGCAGACCACTCTCCAACACCTTGTCGAGGCCTAGTGTGACAGCGGGCGATGCTATCAACCCAGTCGTCGCATGATATAAGAACTGACCCGTGGTCTCCACTTCACAACATCGCTCAACAGCTTTTAGCACTTGCAAACTGCCACTCATACCCCAACCAGACCCCCTAAACCTCGACACTCAACACTCCCACCAACCTCACCCCGCCACTCGCAACAATGGCGCTCGCGTACCGGTGAGTGTGCTCAGGCAAGCCCCCACGTGATGTTTGTCGAGAACCGCGCTCACCCGTACCAGAGACGAAGAGCTCCAGCAAGGAGCGATGGACTCGTCGCTCACGTACAGTCGGAAGCGTGGCTTCTTCCAGGATTCACGTGCCGTGCGTTTTAGGCCGATGCGGCGCCACATTGCGGGTGTGCTGACTCGGACCAGTATCTCATGGCTATTATCGGCTTCCTGGGTATCTTCCTCTTCGGTACGTGATTTTTTGATCTGGAACGAGACAAAAGTTGTTGACAGGACAGGCTATGACACTGGTCTTGGTGGTGGAGTGCTGTAAGTATTTTCTAGCGTCTGGGTTAAAAGCTCGCCGCCAGGGCCAATGTGCCACTTCTCAACTCGAGATGCACACTGACACCTTTCAGTGCTCTCCGCACCTTCCAGTCCGAATTTGGTCTTGTAAAGGAGGATGGAATCACCCCTGTGTCCAACTTAGCGACCCTCCAGGGCAACATTGTGTCGATTTTGCTTGGCGGCGCTTTCTTTGGAGCCATCTTTGGCGCTCCTGTTACCGACCGCTGGGGTCGTCGCTTCGCTTTGCAGATCGGCTGCGTCGTCTTTTGCGTCGGCGGTATCCTTCAGACAGCGTGCTGGGGGTCTCTTAGTCAATTCTACGTCGGACGCCTTGTCGCTGGCCTTGGAGTCGGTATGATGTCGATGGTATGCCCGACATACGCCTCTGAAATCGCGCCCAAGGAAATTCGTGGTCAGATCACTGGCCTTTTCCAGATTGTTGTCGTTACCGGTGTCGCCGTGTCGTTCTGGATCAACTACGGTGTCTCTTTCATGCCCTTTGAGTCGGGAGCGAAGCAGTGGCGCGTGCCCATTGGTTTCCAGCTCGTGCCCGTTGGAATCATGTTGATTCTTCTTCCTTTCCTCAAGGAGTCGCCTCGTTGGCTTGCTACCAAGCACCGTGACGAGCTCGCCCTTAAGAATCTTGCTTGGATCCGCAAGGTCCCTATCGACGACCAGGCCGTCAACCTTGAGTTCTCTGAGATTCAAGCGGCCATCCGCGAGGAGGAGGAAGCTACCAAGGGCGCTTCGTGGCGCGAGGTTTTCGCAAAGGGCAACCCCATCCGCTTCATCATCGCTTTCGTCACTTTCACTCTTCAGCAGTGGTCCGGTCAGAACAGTATCTCTTACGTGAGTATGCTTTCCACCGGTATATTGGCTAATGTATAGTACGCTCCGATTATCTTCTCGTCTATCGGATTCAAGGGTTCGCACACCACCCTTTTGGCTTCTGGCATTTACGGGTACGTGTTGTTTTTCCTTGCCAGACTTCCTACTGACCTGTTCAGAATCGTCAAGATTGTGGCCACAGCTGTATTTGTTCTCTTTGGAGTTGAGAGGTTCGGCAGGAAGAGGCCCCTGCTTCTGGTACGTGGTTTGGATCCGAATAGGGTGGAGTCGATGCTGACATTCATCAGGGCATTGCTTTGATGTCAATGTTCCTCTGGATCATCGGCGCAGTGTTCAACACTCACCCCGCAAGCAAGACAGACACTGTCACGTCGCCTGCATCAATTGCGATGGCCGTTATGATCTATTTCTACGTCATTCCCTACTGCTTTTCGATTGGACCCCTCCCTTGGGTCATCTGCTCGGAAATCTTCAACAACCGCACTCGCCACTATGGCCTCATGGTCACCGCGTGCACCCAATGGCTCCACAACTTTGCCGTCTCGATGGCGACCCCGCACCTGGTCAGTGCTCTTCCCAACGGAGGCATGTTCTTCTTCTTTGCGGCCATCAACATCATCTCGTTTACGTTGTGCTGGTTCTTCCTCCCCGAGACCAAGGGCATTTCGCTTGAGGGCATGGACATTCTGTTCGGTTCCACCACCGCGGAGGAGCGTGAGGCCGACATTGCGCGCCGCGCCCGTGCGCTCAATGTCGAGAAGGGCGACCACGACGTTCATGTTGAGGAGGTCAGAAAGCAATCAGTTTGAGCAACAGGACAGGTCGTGCAATTTGTAGGGGGAAGGAGCAGGGATGCTAGTTTCAAAAATGCCAATAAATAACAGAGCCGATTTGCAGTGAGACTGATTCATTTGTTCAAGCAGCAAGGGATTCGGCAGCAGATTGGTTGATGAGTTCGAGAGCGTTGAGGAGATGCACGAGTGTGGCAAACTGGTGGCCTCTGGGTATCACCATTACGTAAAAGAAAATCCATTGATTACGTAATGATTCTGAACGTGCACATCGCATGGCCCCATGACGTCAATGGTTACTCGGCCGTGGGGGTTTGCCACTGCCCAGCCTTCGCCACTGAAGTACAACGCTTTCGCCATCGTCCATTTCTTTTCTTCTCCCCAAACGACCGCTCCATCCATCTCTTATCCCACAACCTAGCCCCATCCACAATGTCTTCTGAGCAGAACAACAACAGCGGCGAGCAGCGTAAGTCTCTTTCGCCCGCAACCACAGAAACAGCCCAACTCACACCCGGGGCAGAGTTCAAGATCCAGCCTCACCCGGCCACCACCAACAACCCCGCCGACCTCCAGGGTGGCCAGGGTGGTCTCCAGAGCGGTGGCGCCAACGTCTTTTCGACTCCCGGTCCCCAGATCCTCTCCGAGAACACCATTGCTGGTCTCGAGGCCCCCAAGTCGCGCGCCGAGGTGAGTGCACAATTGGCACCCGGTCAACGCCGGCGCAGGCCCATGTGATGCCATGTTCCGTCCGGTCAGTCGCTAACTGGTCTCAGCTTGAAGCGCTCGCCCAGAAGCTCAACCAGTAAACGATGCACGAACCCCACCCTAGACTATAACATGTCTGGACGTATCGTAACGAGTTGGATGTGAATATGTTGTCTTGATGCCATGACCGCACTCTCGCTACCGGTCGCCTCCGGTTGCGGCAGGTATCGACTGATCGATAAATTGATGGGATCCAGGGGAGGCTATGTCAGCTGGCGCTCAGAACGCTTGCTGGAGGACGTCTCGGTGTTGCTGATCGCATCGCCATTGATGGGGCATTGGATTATGTGTCTGATCGCCACCGACGATTCGGGAGCTGGTCCAAGGTCTGTGCCGACGTTGATCGTCGCTGTTCGATCGAAAGCATCTGGAAGGAAGGGATGTCCACCCAGGTGAAAACGCCCGGTGGTTGTATGAGGAGACTGACTACGCACTGACAGCCGACTGCTTTCGACGCGAGGGGGTAGTCGTCTGTGAGTGTCCCCCAGGCGTTTAGCAGGGATGGGGTTGGGCCGTTCGTTTGAGTTAGTAGGAGCCAGCCAACTAGCCCCTTCTCTTGGTAAGGGTACCGTGGTATCGCTGGCGATGAGAAGATAGTACTGACAGTTGTAAACTTTGGCTTCTTGATGAGACTCGTGCCGTGGATGTCATTCTCGAAAGACATTCAACCTCGGAAATTAATTACACAATTAATTCATTATTTACTGTGGCCCAGCCACTTTCTGTCATCACCATCCTCTATTGTTCTGTTGTCTGGGCTGGGACGATGCTGTTTGCTGTTTGGACACTAACTCGCGTGGTCCGGTGCCGGTGGGGGTGTCGGAGAGTGCACACGTGTTATCCAGATACCAACGTACTCAACGGCGCGGGCTCCTTGATCAGTTGCTCCACCACACAATCGTACCTCAGTGCCTGCACTATCGGCAATCAACTCGACATCAACTCCACTTCGAAACGCAATCACCACTGCAATCGTTCGTGATCTCCCAAACGCTAGTGCCTTTCAGCAAGCGTGACGGACATTACATTGCCCTGCAGCGGCCAACAAACAGGAAGGGCCAGAAGGTACCCATCTTCAGTAACTACAGCGCGATCGGATCCTCTCCACACAGACACCGGCGGCAACTTCAAGCGCGATCGGTGCTACTACTGCAGCTGCTGTTTCCCATAGGCAGTAGGAGTATGAACAGGGCAAAGTCGTACGACTCAAAGCATCTATCACTATCACTTTCCACAGACTAAAACAAAGGACACAAAATATGACTCGAAGTAGTTCAAACATACGACTGCAGCCAAGCAAGGCTGCGCCACCACGAGCCCAGAACATTGTTCTCAACCTTGACGACATAAGGGAAAAGGTCGGAACGGAGAATAGGAAGATGACCACGAGAAGGAACGGGTACGGAGATGATCTCGGGGTGGAAGCGTTTAACCTGTGGCGCCGCTCGGGAACGATTCCTTGGCCTCTGCAATCCGATATTTGCGGCCATCCATGGCCAAGAGCCAGTGGCGGTCAACAGCGTCGCAGGTCGCTGGGCACACAGTCGTATTCGTTATACGTTGGATTCATAGTGTAGGTCGTCTAATGTACTGTACAACCCTCTTGGGGGATTAACTGTGTGAAGCCCATCCAGGGGCTTCCAACAAACCCAATGTCATTTCGCTGTCACTGTTCTCCCCCCTCCTCCTCACATGGCGACGCCAATTTCCTGCGACAGCGGTCTTGCCGCCGGGTTGGGCTTGACGTTCATCTCACGCCCGGGGGAGCGCATCTGCCGCTCCCTATCGAGAGCCATGGCTGCTTCGAAGCGGCGGTCCATCTCCTCGGCGTCCACGTGCGCGGGCTCGATAATGCTGCCGTCGTAATGCAAGCTGCCTGCTTCTGTGCTGGCTATACTCGACAGACCTTCGATCAGATCCGGAGGCACGAGCGACGAACGACCCGCGGTCGATGTCGAGGGCTGCGACGAGACGGGACGAGAAGAGCCACCAGCAACGACAAGCGAGACGCGGTTGCTCGGTTGAATCATAGAGACACGGCTGCTGTTGATACCGGGCCTGCTGCCGTTCTCGATCCAGCCCATCGCAGGGATGTAGTCGGTGTAGCCAGACATGTAAGACGCACGCTTAGGCTCAGGCTCGATAACGAGCGCATGCCCGAGACGCTCGGCCTTTTTGTTGCGCATGCGGAGCAGCTCCTGATCACGCTCGGCGTGCCACGCTGCGACCTCTTCCCTCAGCCGCTCAGCCTCTGCACGCAGCGTGGCGTCGATCTGTGCCACGTCCGCCAGGCCGTATGCCTCGGGAACCGCAATGCCCGCATACTTGAGCACATCGGGTGCGTCGAGGTGGTTGCTGACGTGTGTCATGCGGTGCGCAAAGTCGCACTTGTACCCAGGTGAAAAGACAAACTCGCCGCCGAGCTGCAAAGGGTGGCCGACCCAGCCACCAGAGATGTGGGCTATGCCGTTGGAAAGCCCCTTCACGCCCTGCATCATGAAGCTGCGTTGGTTGTATGCAGGGCGCTCCCTAAGGTACGGCTGCTTTGCCGGGTTGGCAATCTTGATCATGCCGAGCATATGGTACAGCCTGCGCGACGCGTCGACGTAGAACGGGAACGGACACTTGAAGAGCTCGCGGTACGGCTTGATGGCCTTCCAAGGTCCGAGCGCAATGACGACGACCTTGATGTTTTGCGATGCGAGAAACTCGGGATTCAAGCGCGAAAGGGATGCGAGTGTGTAGTCCTGGCACATGCCACACCAAAAGTGGCGGATAAAGAAGACGATCGTGCGGGGAGGCATACCGGTTCCCCCCTTGCCCTCCTCTGCAGAACCGTCTCCCCAGTGTGGCATCAGATCGCTGAACGGAAGCGCTTGGCCCTCCTCGTCGCGCACAAAGCAGGTTCCCGATTCCCAGATACGACGCTGCGAAGGTAGCCGCCAGACGGAGAAAATCTCGTCTTCGATGGGCTCGCGAGGCTCGAGCATGGCCTTGATCGGACGTTTGTAGTTTGGCTTGTCTCCCGGGTTCAGATCGTCGTCACCCATGGGCGGCATTGCTGGCACCGGCTCCTCGTGGGCACTGGATTGGCGCGTCTTCTTCTTGAATAGGTTGGCAAGCGACTTCTTGCGCAGCATCTGGGGACCTTCTACAGGACCCCTTGCGGACAGTGGAGCGCCAGACCCAGCGAGCGAAGCGTTTGAGCTGCGCGCACGGAGGGAAGGCAAAACTGCCTCGCGTAAACTCGACAGGTCGTCGTCATCGTTGACGCTCGTGCCGTCGCTCCTGCTCTTGCCCTTGCTGGAATCTCCACCAAAGTTGATGGACGACAGCGAAGAGTGCGAGCGACGTGCTTCGCCTTGCATCAAGAATCCCTGTCGCAACCTCCTGCTGCGGTCATCGGTACCCTCGTCCAAGTTGAGGTCGCAACCAAACGACGCGCGTCCGAGGGAATGTGCCACGTGCGTGTCCTCACTGAACAAGCCGGGTGAAGGTGGCTCGGGCGCGTCCGAGGCGAGCGTGTCGGTGGAACTCGACGCCTCAGAGTTGGCGTACATGCCGGCCTTGATCGGCGTAGGCGTCACGTTTCCCGAATCGACTACAGCATACCTCCTCACGTCAGACGCGACACTGTCCCACTGCTGAGGTCGCTGCTGGCGTTGCTGCTGTTGCTGTTGCTGTTGCTGCTGCTGCTGGTGGTACTGCGAGTGCGGCGTCGTGGGGCTGATGGGACAAGGCGTCGACGAGCGCGAGGTCATGGGCGAAGGTGGCGATGAATTGTCCGATTCGAGCTCGACACTGACAAGAGCAATAGGCGATGGGGCACGCGGCATGTCCTCGTCCCACGCGGCCAACGAGCGGTGGTCCCGTAAAGGCATGGCGTCGACATCCTCGACCGTCTTGAGGGAAGCAGCTTCGTCAGCTGGCGGAAGGGGGAACTCTGCCGACCAGTTGCTTGCCGGGCGCTCGCGAACTGTACGCTGCGAGCTGACTTCGTCGCGTGATGGCGTCGCGATAATGACAGGCATGTCCTCGGTAGTGGGGAACTGTACAAGATTATCGTTGCTGATGTTGTCGGTTTGCGAGGTATTGACATGTTGTGCACCTTGGGTACGCGCGACGGCAGGTGCAGGGTCTTGCAATTGTGTCTCACTTGTTGACAGCACATGGACAGGAGTATTAGCGGATGCGGCGAATGACTCCCTGTCAACAGCTTCGGTTTGGGTGCCTGCCCCTGCCACGGCATCGGGACGGGATGATAGCGGCTCAATTTCCAGTCCTCCAACGTCAATCTGTTGGGCAACGCCAGTGGCCGTAATGTCTGTAGTGTGTGACGGTTTGGGCACCGACGCCGCGGATGCCCACTCCCACTGGGGGACGACCGGGAGAAATAGTGGCGTTAGGTGATGTGAGGTCATGGACGACGACCTGAGGGGGAAATCTTGCTCCCGTGGAAAGGTTACGAGCAGAGTGGAAAGAGGCTTAAGCGACGAGTTGCTGTCGTCGGTGAATGGAGGGGAAGGCGGGGGGATGATTGTCGTTTCAACAGATTGAGGCGTGGCAGCTGTCATTGCCGTGTTCGAGTCGGCGGTTGATGTCATGTCGACTGAAGGAGTTGTCACAACGTCGATGTGTTCATGAGAGATGGCCAAGTTAGAACATGCCCCGTGTGGGCGCTGACCGGCCTTGAAGTGGCGATGAATCGACGATGGGAGGGGAGCGAGCAAGAGAACGGGGAGAGAGAAGACTGATCCGAGACCTAATGCTGCAAAAGGACAAGGTCTCTTTTTTCTGAACCCAAGCTTGCTCATGACAGCGACGGCTACGGGTCTGGATTTCATTGACCTTACCGTGTCCTAGTGTCGGCTCTCGCAGTTACCTCGTGCCAGCATCGCGGCACAAGCATGTGTGTACCCTGTTCTTGGTCGTTGCCTTGCTGCCTGGCCAGGCCGGCTTCTGCGCTGGCAGCAGAGAGAAACATCGTGGAGTGCGTGTTCGAGGAACACTGGACCATTGACAGCGGCGCCACCAACCTTCCCGTGGCCCGTGTTCAGCGTTCCTGGTACCTGATGGTCGCTGCTCGGGGTAGAAGGAGAAGCAGCAGTGACCGTCCACCGAGTATCCCTGGTCCTTGTGGCCGTCTCCCTGGACCGGACACCCTGTTGCCATCCTTAGTTGCAGTGTTGGTCTTCTTGATATTACAGTTTGTGTTCCGGGTGTACTGGGGCCACCTGCCTCTCGAGTCTAAACTCTCCCATTACTATTACCACCCATGTACGACTACTAAGCGCGCTGCTGTCAGTTCGACTCAGGGTGATCCCAGTGCAAAGCACACGAGCCCAACAGGCCGTGGCATGGGCGGTTGCTCATAATGCGCCACAAGTCATGTACGCACGTACGCCTGGCACGTCTTGGTCGCCGTGGATCTCTGCAAAAGACCTGACAATACTATATGTGACCCCGAGTTTCTATCTCAGACCTGAATCTTGAGCCAGCAAAGCTCGTCTCACAGCGATCTCGAGCTTAACCCACATTAGTGATCGACTGCAGACGCCGGGGTGCGCCATGCGTCCTTGTACCTGGTCATGTATCAATGCGTTGTAGTTTCGAGTTTCAATCGCAGCACAGGCGCACAGGTAGTCACTTCGAGGCATTCTCTGTCAGTAACAAGAGGACCTACTGCGATGGCTATCAGCACACAATAGATCGTCACGGATAAGACATCCAGGGCGTATCTTGCACCTCCCTGCGGTCTGCCGTACACCATGTACGTAGACCAAGTAATCCGTGACGAAAGCTCCAAGCAGCAGCATGCATATAAAGGCAACTGGCACGCTAAGAACAAAAACCATTACGACATGGCAGCGAATTGTCGTACCAGTGCTCTGCCTCGTGCGTGCTCCAGAGGCCAGAGGACGAATTTTGGCCTAGCTGAATGAGGTCCGAGACGCTTGCCGCCGCACAAGCGGCTTGCGCGGCTGTGACAGTCCTGTGACAGCGGCTCGGGGGGTCCCTACCGCTGCTGCTGCTGCCTTTTGTGTCCTGAATTTCCAAACTTTGGGTCGACAGGACCCCGTCCGCCAGGAGTGCGTATGGGCTCGTAGTCTCGTGAGCAGCTGATACGGCAGTGAGCTTTAGTAGCAAGATGAGCAAGTAATTTAGCGCTCGACCTCGATGTCACGTTATACTACAACGAGCGGCGGGAGACTAATAGCCTTTGAGGCGTCGCCACGGGTCAGAGAGCATACACCGAGGTATGTGTCGCAAGGTTGCTGTGTTTGCAGCGGTGTTTGCTCTGGAATGTGGGTTGTGTGTTGTCAGTGAGCTTTGGGGACGCTCCTGACCAAAGCACGCAACTGGCGGCTGGGCTGGCACATGGGAGGTGATGGAAAGGTACACAGAGTGCGCATCCTAGAGCCTCGAGCTTCCAGATGTGTGCGTGTCCAAACGGCAAGCACGCTGCCCACGCCGCTGCAAAGCACAACAACGTAAGGGATGCTTGGGCCGTTGGAAAGTGTGAAACTGCCAAAGGAAGGTTTAACATTAAGCACCAGGGGGAGCCGACAATGTGTCAAGGTTAAGGAGGCAGGAACAGTCACAGACCAGGCAACGAGGTACGTCGTTGAAACACTGGGCAGAGGGTTTTGCGGCAGCGGTACTGCATGTGTTGGATGCTTACGAAACAAGTCCTTGCAGCGTGTTTGAATGCAGGTACAACTGTTCATATACAGAGCTCGACGCGACGTCTCGGCATCAGGTCGAAGAGAAGGTGCTGGTGGTCGCATTGGTGAGTACTGCCGCGCCTACTAACGGCTTAGATTTCCGAGGACACAAGTGCAGCACCATCAACGCGCTTTCCAATATGCAAAATACATAGCCCTTGGGCCAACTAATGAAGATGGTGATGAATGAAAGGTATGAAGATGACTCGCCCAAGATGCGACTATAAGGTATTATGCCACTACAAGCTACAATTGCGTCCAATGCCGACGCTCCTTCTGTTCGTTCTTTTCCGCTGTTCTTTTCAACCGATAAACGCCTGCTGCGCCGCCGCGGCCTCTCCCGGCGCCGGCGCCAGGACGTCCTCCAACCCCCTAAACCCGTCTTCAAACCTACACCATGGCGGGCGCTGCGAGTCTGGCGCGTTCCAGTACGAGCGACATCTGGACGAAAAGCTGTACGCGTGGTCGTACCCGCGGTGTCCGGCGCGGTGCTGGTCAGCCAGCTTGAGCATGCTGCTTATCTTGGCCGTGGTCGTGAGGTGTTTGCGCGCATACGCAAAGGCGTCCATGGACATTTGGTGGAGCTTTTCGGGCTGGGCGAGGTAGGCGTTGATCTGCTCTTCAATCTTTTCAATGCCCCAGGTCGGCTCGAGCGGGATCGTGACTTTTGCGAGGGCCTCTTCGTGCTCTGTGGGCAAGTCTGTGGCGACGACGCAGCCGGAGAGGAACGCTTGCGCATACTTGCGTATCAACTTGCGCTCGAGCGACGAGTCAAACACGCAAATCTGGGCGCGGCGCATGCCGCTCGCAAAGTTGGCGCGCAGGTTGCGGTGCGTCTCGTACGTCTCATGGCCAATCTCGTACGTCTCGAGCGGGTTCTGGCGCGTCTCGTCTGGGATGTGCACAGTGTACCCTGGGTGAGGGAAGCGGGAGATTGGCGAGGTTTTGGTCTCGTCGCCCTCGATGCGCCTCAGATGGTCCGTGATCGTGGTGCGGATGGGGTAGAAGACGCCGTCAAACCCAAAGATGGCGGCCTTTGTGTCGCGCTGGTCCCACGGAAGGGGCCAAAAGTCCCACTCGTTGGCCGTGTCGGGCGAGTGGCCAAAGAGACCCATTTGAAAGTCGGGATAGTGCTTGCGGACGTTTTCAAAGCCAAACACCTCTTCGAGCTCAAAGGCATACTTTGTGACTGTAATGTTGTTGGCCTGCGGGTACCACTCGACCATGCAGCGGTGCGAGTGGCAGTCTCCAAGCTGCTGAACGAGCAATGCGCCGCAGTCGAGTGGGTCGACGTGTGGCATGTCCTTCTTCTTGTAAATGTCCCTGCAACAGTCAGCACCTCGCCCCCAGACAACAAGTGTACTCACGATATGGTCCACACGATATCATATCGCACGTCATCGTTGCAGCCATCGTCGAACATGTCCCACGCAGGCTTGTCCTCCATATCGCGCTTTGGCAACAGTCCGATCCACTTGGACTCGGTTGGCGTGTATGATTCCTTCTCAAGTGCCGCAACGCGGTTGGCGCGGCGCTTGACGTTGATGCTCAACGGCACGCTCCAGTCGTATCCCGCCCACCCTGGCCCCCAGACATCGACAATCAGGTGAGGGTGGCGCAGTGCAGCTGGTTTGTTGTCAGCATCCTATCCCGTTTCGACCAAAACAAAGCGCCGGCCAAAAGCGCCTGGCTGCCGCGCCAAGATTTTGTTGCCACTCACCATCGACAATCTCGTAGGTGTGCGTGTTCATCCTTTCCAAGTAATCTGTAAAGTCTGTGAGGAAGAGCATGCGCCTCTTGGGTCCCTCGAGCTCTGTCGGGATGTGATCAAACGGGCTCGGCCCGACGTCGTCCGAGCTTCCCCACCAGCTAGGCCAGTCCGCGTTCTCGCCATCACTGGACAAGCGAGCACGCCACGCAGCCAAGTCCATGCTCCCGTGCGCAAAGCCGTCCCGCGCCATGAGGCCCGCAGCATAGACGGCGCGCAGGGTATCGTGGTGCTGCATTTCCGTCACTAGCAGCAGGCCGAGAATCGGGAGCGCGAGCGCGCACGCAAGCAGCAACAACCTGCGCGTTGCGGCCGGCACGAGTGCGAGCGCGCGCGAGGTCGACGAAGTGCGGCTGTTGGCGAGAAAGGGGAGGGAGAGCGGCGGGGTCGGTGGTGATAGAGTGATGGCGCTCTTGCCCGAGCTGCTGCTGCTGCTCGATGAGGACCAGCCGGCGCTGCCCTCGACGTCGTCCGGTGGCAAGAGCCTAAACCAAGAGCTGCTGCCGTGTGTCCGCAAGCTCATTGCTGGATAGCGAGGTGGTTGTGAATAGTGTAAACGATAACAATGCATCGTCGCAAGACCTGCATACACAACGACAACGGGGACGCGGCGTGGGCTCCGCAGTCCTGCCGGCGCGCAGTCTTTACAAGTCTGCGTGTGCGTGAGGCGAGTTGCGGGCTGGCTGCGGAGCAGCCCTCGCACACCGAGCGCCGAAACGACCCTGGGCGCCTGGCACCGCTGGGTCCCCCTCCCTGGTTGTCGCCCGTCCGCACAGCTGCGGGCACACTGGGCAAAGACGTTGCGCTGCAACTTTTGACGAAACGGAGGAAAAAAGAGGCACGCCGAGCGAGCGAGCGGGCCGAGCTGACTTCTTGGCAAAAGGTTGCGAGAGCGCAGAGATACGGGCGCCGCACAGCTGCGACGAGGTAAGCGGTGCCCGCCTGCCCGCTTCCTTGGCCTCCTTGGCCTGTGCTTGGAGGTCCGAGCGTGTGAAAGCGACGTCCGTTACAAGGCCCCGCGGCGGGTTGGCCGGGTTCGTCGGCAGACCAGGGGTTCTGCAGTTGTAGATAGCTGATTAAAAATGCTGCAAACGAAACGCAGGCGACTGCGCAGGGCTTGGCGTTCAGGGGGTTGTGCAGGGACTCCGTCGCCGCGACAGACAACACTCCGGTGGCCGCTGGGCATGCTGGGGTGGAATGGCTCTTGGAGGGGGGGCCGGAGAGGATTGGGGGTCACGGACAATTAAGGGACAGATAACTGACCGAGCGCATGTTACGTATGCCCCAAGCAGGCAAGTGCTTGTCTGGCTGTGGTGCGTCCTGCCACTCCTTGCAACGATGAGCTGTACAGTGTACACATATGCACCTGATGCCAGCAGCAGTGGCCAATATTGATGAATGAATGCATGCAGAGTGGTAAATGATTCCTTCGTAAGGGCCGCAGGCCCACCTATCCCAAGAGATAAGCCGCCACGGCCACCTACTCCTTTCTCCGGACACACAGCGCGTCCACCCCCTCAACGCTCTCCCTCGCCCCATGCCTGATAAAGTGTCCCTGCAAGCTAGCCATGCTAACCGTCCGTCCCTCGGCACCAGCAGCGTTGACAATCTCCTCAATCTTGGCTCCCAGCTCGGCGACCTGCTCGGGCGTCAACGGCTCGGTGCGGAGCAAAGGGTTGGGCTCGACGGGAGCCAGGCCGTGCTCGTCTGCTGCCTCCGCTGCCGCTGCCTCGACAGCGTCGGCCCTGCCACCCGCGCCGCCTGTACCGTAAAACTTGACAAAGAGGCGGTAGGCTTGCTCGCCGGCTGCGTCCCCTAGCAACTCGTGCAGGTCGACGCGTCCGGGGCGGATGAGCGCTGGGTCGAGCTTGTCGTAGTGGTTGGTCGTCATGAAGATTACGCGCTCTTCGGATGATGCTACACCATCAAGCGCGTTGAGCAGACCGGAGAAAGTCACGTTACCCTTGAAGCCGTCCTCGCTCGTGACGTTGCGGCGGTTAAAGGCCGAGTCAACATCCTCGAGAAGCACAAAGGAGCGGTCGGGGACGAGGCCGAGGAGGTGGTTTAGCTTGTCGTCGGTGAGACCACGCTCGGCGAGGTTGAGCAGACAAATGTTGTAGTTGAGCGCACCGGCCAGGGCCTGGATGAATGACGTCTTGCCGCTGCCTGGAGGGCCGTGAAGCAAGTATCCGCGGCGGTAGGGGATGCCACGTTCGGCGTACCACTTGTTGCGTGCGAGGAATGCCCGGATATCTGTCTCGACACGCTCCGCAACACCATCGGCCAGCACGACCGAACCCATCTCACGCCGCCTCCGGGGCTTGCCAAAGGGACGCCACTCGACGCCCCATGCAGTGTAGACCACCGTCTTGCCCTCCGAGCTCTGCTCTGCGAGCTCACGAGCTTCAGCCAACAGCTCGGGCAGGATCGCGCGGCTCGACGACAAACCCGTAAGAGTCAGAGTCTCCCACGGCGAGCCAGAGTGCAGGTCCATGAGCTTGGCATCACGCTCACGTTGCATCTGGAACCAGTGCCCCCGGTACTTGAAGTAATGCCGTCCTGGACCGGGGACGAGGTTGAAGAGCGCCTCGCTTGCGCCATTCTCGTGTTGGCGGTACGTCGTCTCGACTGCCAGCTCGTGGGAAGGGAGCTGAGCCACCTTGCCCTGCAGTACACCGCGAATACCCCGGTCCTTTACGGGGACCTTCTTGGCTTGCGCTGCTTGCGCCGCCATCCACTCGAGAAACCACGCGTAGGAGCGGTCCTTGGAAGGGATCTCGAGAGTGATGAGCATGCGGCGGCGCGCAGTCGAGGCTCCGAGATTGATACCCCTCCTAAGACCAGTGAGGACGACGCCTAGGCCCTGCGCGTGTCAGGTCTGCTAACCAGATGAAGTGAGGGAAGCTTACCATGAGGCCAGCGCCAGCAGAGAAATATGGGCTGGGCGTCAGCAACCTGCCACCAGAGCACACACGACCAACTCACTTCTGCTCCATCACCTTGGCAAACAACGACTGGTCCTCGGCCGGCGGCTGCGCACCAGCACTCGACGGCCCAGCTTGTGCATTCCCCTGCCCGCTCGTGTCCATGTGTCCACTCATGGCAGCCGCCGCCGGGTCCCGCTCCGAAACCGGCGTATCCGGGTGAGCGGCCGCTGGACGCCCAGCCATTCCCTTTGCTGCCCCGGCGTTGCCTAGCGCTGCAAAGTTCATTTAGATTGATTCGTTGTCGTGCGTCGTGGAGTTGTGCGAGTGATGATGCGTCCGAAAAGTCAAGTTGGTGGTCGGGCCGACAGCGGACATGTAATTGATCTCCGTGCGGTGGAGAATGGTCAAGTGTCCGTTTGGGCGAGCATTTGTTGCCACTACCAGTCATTGTTTTGAAGGACAGCCTCTTTCCATTTACTCTACCACGACTAGAACGCAAGTCATGAGCACCCACGCCGGGAGCGCCAAACCCGACGCGTGGGTCTGGAACGCAGCCCAGGGGGTCTACTACCACGGACCGAGCGACATGTACGCTCTCCCAACCGAAGGAGAGTGGACATACCTGACACCTGCTCAATTGGCCGAACGCGGCGGTGTGATGGCCGAGAGCAGCAATCAGGCCGGCAAGGACGACAAGAAAGCTGGGAACGGAGCGACGGAAGACAAGGAGGAGGGCGAGGTGGATGACGACGTGGGGTGGGGCGGGCTCATGAAGGAAGACGAGCTTGCGAGGGTTGTCAAGAATAGTTCGTGCTTGGGTATGAGTGAGCTGACCGGCAGGCAAGGAGCCAGCGTACGGTGACATGAAGGCAAAGGCTGGGGCAACACCGCATGGAGAGGATCGCCGGGTACCGTCCTATGAGAGGCGAAATGGTCACGATCCATATGGACGCGACCGAAGCTCTGATCGACCAGCTCCTGGTGAACGGCACCCTGCTTACGGCGAGGACAGCTCATCCACGCGCAACTCTGAATATGGCGACCGCGATGCTTTATATGGCGACGACAAACCAGCATACGGCGACAAGGCCGACTACTGGGATCCGGCGTTTCGACTAACCAGCACCTCTCCGCCTCCAGCGGACCCATCTGCACATATTCTGCGCCTGGTTGTGCGCCGTTCCAAAGCGTTGGAAATCGGTTCCGTCGCAGTGCTGGATGCACGAGACGGTGGAATCCAGATTGGTCGCGATCGCGCCGAACGCGGGGCACCAGCTCGAGTGCGGGTACGGGAGATGGAAGCGAGCAAGACACACGCACTCGTCTACTGGGGCGTAGCGGGAGGCGTTGATTCCAAAGGCGCTGATGAAGAGGGATGGTGGGTCGTCGACCTTGGCTCCACGCTTGGGACGTACATTGCCCACCGTGGCGAGCAAGACGCGACCAGGCTGAGCGAGGCAAAAACCAGCTCCAGGCCCTATCCCCTCCATCACCTCTCGCGCCTCACTGTAGGTACGACAACGTTTGCAGCGCACGTTCACCGCGACTGGCCTTGCACCGAGTGTCAGCTGGGAGGTAACGTCGAGATCCCTCTCGACGATGGCACAAAGGCAAAGGATCACCCGGCCAACGCCTCCCCCGCACCGACCGACGACCTCTTCCCAGCGAGTACCGTCGCCTTCGGCGCGGCGCAGCGCAAGGGCCAGCGCCAACTGAAACGCAAGATAGAAATGGCGTCTCTGCGCGACACATTGCTTGGGCGGCGTGACGACAAGCCGGCCAACCCAGGCCCCACTGGCGCGTCAAAGGGCGAGTACATTGATCGCTCGGCGCAGCGGCGCAAGCTCCACCGCTCATCACCGCCCCGCACGGCGCCGCAACAGGACAATGGGTGGGCTGGGCGCCGTGCTGCCACGTCTGTTCCGGCGGCTTCGCAGGGCCCAAGTGAGACGTCACGCGCCATGTTGGCAAAGCACGGCTGGGCGCCGGGGCAGGGGCTGGGGCGGGATGGTGGAGGCCGCGCAGAGCCGATTGTCGCTGTTGTGCGTACTGAGAGGGCGGGGCTGGGTGTGAGGGGCCAGCATGCGGATGTGCCTGGGCAAGGTGGGGATTGGAGGGACAGGGGCAAGCAGAGGAGGTGGGAGGAGGCCAGGGGAGAGTAACGTATTGTATCTGAAGATATGTTGTACTACCCACGCCTGATTGCTGACTGCACTGACTGGCGGAAACTGTTCACATGCACTCACAACACTCACATGCGTGAGGGATGCCACCTTCTGAGCGTTGTCGCATTTGGCACAATTGCCCGTCCAGAGTGGCGAGTGGCGAACAGTGCGCCTCGTGCGGTGGCAAAGCGACATTGTCACCTTGCACAGACATGCACAGACCCTACCACCAAAACACACTCTGTGCTCTATCGCTCACCATGCTACTCGACCCATTGTCATCAGAATGGTATCATCTTGCATCTCACTCACTCTGTGCTCTCGCCCCATGACGCAGTCTCGTCGACGGGGCAATGGCTGCTCAAAGACGATATGGCTATCTCCCGACCTCTGCCCGCCGCAACATTTGCCACCACCCCCTCACATCCTCGAGTTCAATGTGGATAACGCACGCCCATCCACCGACGCCGAGACCCAGCCCGCACCCACCCTCGACATTCTCATGTATCCGCACCTCCTCGACGCAATCCTGAGCCACGCCGACCGCCCAACCCTGATCGCGCTCCGCACGACCTCCAAGCACCTCCACACTCTGGTCGACCAGCATCTGTACACCCATGTCCTGTGGTCCTCGCACACCTTTTTCGACCCCAGCACGCCCATCAACGCCAGCGATCCATACTCTGCGCGCGGACCCCGCCTCCCCGGCCTGCGATGGGCCGAAACATGCCCATCAGCGACCGACGCCCCCGACCCCCGCGCAGCGCACGCGGCATGCACGAGCCGCCTGGCGCATGTGCGTGTTTTCGACTATATTTCCTCTGGCATGAGTTTTCTCACCGACCCCTCGGACCACCTCGCGCGGCACATGACGCGCCTGGCGCTGTTCCGCACCCAGGTGCTTCCCGGCGGCGAGACGTCGGGCAGCGCGACGCGTTTTCCGTCGTTGCAGGCCAAATCCATGGTCCTCTTCGCCACCCTCGACTCGCAGACAATCAACCTAAACCCATACCGATACCCGGAACACTGCTGCGTGTCGCCCCCCGGAACCGTCGAGCACCTGACGGTAAACATCAAGTATGACGCCCGCCATCCCCTCCTGCCCTATGCGCACATCTACGCGCCCCAGCCACACAGGACGCTGCGTGAGCTCGTGCTAATTTTTACGCCGGGCAAGAAACCGGCGCACGCGCCGTGGCCGTTCTCTCTAAACCCCGAGGGCATGCCGCCCCAGTCCATCCCGGTCGCCCACGGACGGTTGGCCGCGGTGCATACCCAGCTCGGAGTCGTGCAGGGCATGCTGCTCATCTCGACGTCTCACCCAGATGCCAGGATTAGTGTCGTGGGATTGGAAGAGATGCCGGCGTCGCCGCTCCTGTGCTGGCCCGACGAGCCTGATGAGTTGTTTGCGTTTCTTGGCAAGAGGATGCGGGAGCTCGGTGAGAAGGGGCGGGTGGGGTTTTATACCAGGGGAGAGTACAAGGCCAAAGTCGGAGAGGAGAGGTATGCGCTAGAGTGCTTTCCGCCGGGGCAGTGGGGAAAGTGGACTACTGGGGAGGGCGAGGGCGAGTGGTGAGGTCGCCCACTGTCGGTACAGTGGTAGCAGCATGCCTGGACTCGGCAATGTATTTGGTGGCCAAGCATGGTTTATCAAAAGCCAAGATCAGTGCATCAGCTTGTTAAGCCGCCACCCAAAGATCAGAAGTGATAGTGCCTGCCGCTGACTGAACGTGGACACAGTAAGCGGTCGCCTTGTGCGGTATCGAGCCTGGCCTCTTCCGCAGCATCTGCCAAGCCGCAGCGCGTTAATCACGGAAACGGCGCTCTCGAGACGCGTCGTCAACAACACGGACTAGTCTTCCGGCCGTCTCATGTAGCCGGTGGTGACTAGCCATGCCAGCCGGTACACGTCTTGCCGGAGTGGCCTGTTATCGTCGCTTAAAAGTTGGAAAGGTCAGTCACCTCCGGGCGCGGCCGTTGCCGAAAGTCTTGTTGTTGGTGTCCAGAAATGTCGGACTGCTGTGCACGTCGCTTTGCTTCTTGGGAACAGATGCTTGCCAACCTTGCCAACATCGTCATGCCACTCCAGTTGTGCATCAGCACCCCACCCCTCGGCGCACCGGCCCCGGCACACCAGGTATGGTTGACCCGCTGTTTTCTCCCGAGTGGTGGTTTACGTAATAAATGGGCGGACTGCCGTCATTGTTTATCCCGAGGAGGCCGAGATGGCCTGGCAGCGAGCGGCGATACGATGGGATAGCGGACCAGACGGAGCGGGTGTGATGATTCCGGTGTGATGGGTCGCAATACCGAGTACCGAGGTGGCTGCGGCAGGTGTCTGTGAGGTCGAGGTGCAGCTGAATTGTCTGTAAACATTAATAGTTGTAGTGCCTCGTGCTGTCGAGAATGGAGGTCGATCCGACATTTCTCCATGGCTGACGAGGACTAAACCTCGGAACATCAAATCCATTGCCCAACTTTTTCCAGAGATAAGATGCCGGGTGGCTGTTGCTCGGCAGCGCGGCAGTAGTACGGCGGATGAACTCGAGTCACTGCCGTCAGACTCCAAGCCGTCCAGGACAACGTCCTGCATAGGTTGAGCGCACAGGGCGCGCTCCCGCCACGGCCGACGACACCGACGCCCATGCTCACGAACAGGGAAGGCTCTACGGTGACGTGCCCACCCGAGAGCGCGAGGTGTGGCAGCAGACAATTGCCATGCTTTGATCGAGCGTTGCTCTCGACTCGAAGAGCTGCCTGCCACACCCGGGACCAAGCATTCGCTATCTCACTAGCTGTAGCGCTTCAGTCGCTACTCTACGAATATGAAAGACATAGCGAGCTCAGCGTTGATGCCTAGCCACGCGCGCGGGGGGCGGGGGCTCGGAAGACCCGAAAGTCAGTATGCATGCGGGGTCTGGCTGCCCAAGGGGTGCTTGCTCAAGGACCTCCGAGGACCCGATGTTTGGCAGAGGTGAGCGGGGGCGTGGGGTCCGCGGGGGCGGGGGGCGGGGGAGTGTGCTGGGCAGGTAAATGTGATGTGTCTCAGGGAGGGAATGGCTGTCGCGTGCTCGGTAGATGTTTGAGCAGTAGCATGCACATGCAGTATGCAGTAGTAGTGCGTGGTAAGGATGCAGTAGCAAATGAAGATTGAGCAGGTGTAAAATCGAATATTGCCGACGGACAAAAGGGACAATGGGCCCCGGCTATGGTGGGGCCGATCCCTCTGGCTGGGTGAAGTGACAGTGGAGTGGACATGCTCTGCCGGGCCGGAGACACCACTGATCACGGGCGGGCTCGTCCTCGTAGCTGCTGCCTGCTGCTGGTTCATGGACACGGCGGAATCCTTGCTAGCCAAATAGCGGGGACCTGGGGCAGGGGGCAGGCAGTAGCTCATCGGCGGGTCGGGCAGTTGCGTTGGTGGGATGGAAAAAGGTTAATATGGTCGACACCTCTTGGCTGCCACTTGTTACCCCCCTCTTGCATCTAACACTTTCCGCATCGCATCGCTCAGGCGCACAAGTCTCGGTTTCGCTTTCCTCTCTCTCCCTCTCACCACTCTACCCCCTACCACCACCACCACTACATCGCATTCACAATGTCCGGCCAGAAGCAAAAGGTCCCCCTCTCCACCCACCTCATCGCGGGTGGTATCGCCGGTCTTGCCGAGGCGCTCGTGTGGTGTGTACAGCAGGATTCTGGCACCGACTAGCAGCAGAAAAGCTAACCTCTTCAGCCACCCCCTTGACACCATCAAGGTCCGCATGCAGCTCTCCAAGTCGCGCAAGGCCAAGGGTGTAAGTTGCACGCGAGCGGTGTGGAGCTGGCCGCCAACGGGGGCGAGACGAGCCGGCGCGGGTGATCCGCCGGCCGCTCCTTCCTCCCCCACGGCTCAGCCAACCCCGCACCGCCGACTCCCTCCCCGGCGAGAACGTATGCTGACATGCCCCCGCAGCTCAAGCCCCTCGGCTTCTTCGCGACCGGCAAGCAGATTGTCGCCCGCGAGACCCCCCTTGGTCTCTACAAGGGTCTGGGCGCCGTCGTCTCGGGTATCGTGCCCAAGATGGCCATCCGTTTCGCCTCGTTTGAGCGTAAGTAGTCTTGTGGTCACCGGAAAGTTGGCCGGCATGACAGCGCCTTTGGCGTCATAGCGATCGGGCGGACATCCGGGGCCACTCTCGGACAAACGAATTACCACTAACGGACCAGTTTACAAGGGATGGCTCGCCAAGCCCGACGGCTCGCTCGCTCCCTCGTCCATCTTCCTTGCCGGTCTCGGTGCCGGAGCGACCGAGGCCGTCCTCGTCGTCAACCCCATGGAGGTGGTCAAGATCCGTCTCCAGGCTCAGCAGCACTCGCTCGCCGACCCCGATGACATTCCCCGTTACCGCAACGCCGCGCACGCCGCCTACACCATTGTTCGCGAGGAGGGTTTCTCGACTCTGTACCGTGGTGTCGCCCTGACCGCTCTCCGTCAGGCCACCAACCAGGGTGTCAACTTTACCGCTTACCAGTACTTTAAGAAGTGGGCCACCGAGTTCCAGCCCCAGTACAACAACGAGAAGGGTCTTCCTTCGTACCAGACTCTTGTCCTCGGTCTCGTTTCCGGTGCCATGGGTCCCTTCTCGAACGCTCCCATTGACACCATCAAGACGTGAGTTTTCATTGTTCGGGATTCAAAAGGCACCACCTTGGCGTTGAACCCGAGAAATCCGCGAAGAATACCCGTACTGACATGCCTCTAGCCGTATCCAGAAGGCCTCCAAGGTTCCCGGAGAGACTGCCATGTCGCGTTTCATGAAGGTCGCCGGTGACATGTTCAAGAACGAGGGTGTCTCTGCCTTCTACAAGGGTATCACCCCCCGTGTCCTCCGTGTCGCCCCCGGTCAGGCGATCGTGTTCACCGTCTACGAGCGCGTTAAGCGTCTCATCGACGCCGCCAAGGCCCCCACCCTCAAGAAGGACGACTACGAGGCCTAAGCGTTGAGCAATAAGAAATTACAGCAGCGAGGTGGTGAAACCCGGAGCGCCTTGCCGCCCATCCGCACGACGCAACCCACGGGCGCTCGTCGTGGGGCAGGCAAAGGATTAGCACACAAAACGCTGGTCTCGGCCTGGATGCGGGCTGGGCAGCGGGCATGCGGACATATAGCACAGGCATGCATGTTGTACAACATGAGCACCGGCGTTGCGCACCGAGGGGTGGGGGATTGCTATCTGATAGTACTGGGTCGGAGGGCGGTGGCCGAGTGAAAAGTGGCGCGGATAATGTCTCAACTTTTTTTTTGGTCTTGTCTTTGCGTTATCCTCTGGTGGGCCAAAGGGGCTGCGGCCTATTCTAAGCGAAGTTCACAGCATATGGCTCAGTGGTGGTGTCAAGTATTGAGGCTGGTAGCGATGGCGGTTTCTGCCTCTCTACGTGGGGTGCGTGTCGCTTTGAGAGGGATACCCGAAGTTTCAACGTAGTGGCGATCATTGGCATCTTCGCCATTGTCCTAGCGCGTCACCTGGTCGTGAAATTCGGGCGCATTCTCACCATCAGCTGCAGCCATACTTGGTGATGCAGGTCTGTGTCACGCTCTCGTACTTTGGCGTCGGCGTAGCACGTACATACATGAGCATCTCGAGGCCGATGGACAAAACGCTCACCCTCCATCTCACCCTGCACAGTCGGACACGCCAGGAATCACCTGGTCAACTTGGCGTAATCCTTGTTCCCGAGCGTGAAGGTGAGCGGCTCAAATAGAAGAAAATCTGCAGTCAGTGTGTGAAAGCGACCCGTCTGGGTCGCGCTGCTGGGAGCTTCACTCGAGACGTTGCTGCCGGCTCACGCGGTGATACAGGGTTACGTTCCTACCGCTGGACGTGGGCTGCTGCATGCTGAGTCTATGTCGTTCGGGCTGCAAAGCGAATCCGTTAGGAGAGAAATACGAGAGGGTCCAGAGTAAGCGGGTAAGCAGGAGGACAGAGCTCAGAGAGTGAGGGATGACAAGACTGATGCTCCCTAACGAAAGCTGAGGTAAGTGACGCTGCCTTCAATCGCAGGCAAGACGTACTCTCAAAAGTACATTTCCATCACCAGGTATTAATGCAGGGTATCTCCAATCCGCGTCCAGATGCAAGAGCCACGGTTGTGGGAACAGCAAACCAGCCTACTCGATGCCGTCCATGGCCATGGCCAAACCAGCAGGAATGCGGACCTTGGGCATAGCCTCGTGCTTCTCCTGCTTTTTGCGCTCCACGACCGCAGTAGCCTCCTCGGACTTTGCAATCGAGTTGGCAGCGTGCTCACGGATAGTCGCAAAGGGGTTGGCCTTGAAGGCCGCGTGGGCCATGACCATGGACGTGCGGGCGGCGTTGGCCGTGCTGTTCGTCAGCTCTCTGCTTCGAAAGTAAGTACTTACATCTGCTTACGCCTCTGCCTCTCGCCCAATGTCCTTGCGCTGCCGGCGCCAATCTTGCCGTCGGCCTCCTTCTTGGCCTTTTGCGGGGGGACGACCTCCTGGACGACACCCTTCTTGGGAGCGGCCTTGACGACGGGCACGGGCTCGGGCTCGTCTAGCATCTGGTCTAGTGCCAAGGCGACAGAACTAAGACCACCACCGACATCGGCCTTTTTGCGCTTCTCGCGGCGCAAGTGTGACCGAGAGTAAGGGTGCGATGCGACACCGGCGACGACGGCGCCGTGGAAGACGGGGCGGTTCTTCTTCTGCTCAGTCTCGGGTGCAGAGGCAGTGAGAGCGGAAAATACCTTTGAGATGTGTCAGTACAGGAAAGGAGGTAAGGATGCCATGCGGACTCACAGATTGCTCTGGCTCGGCGCCGGGGAGGACCTGTTCGACTGCGTCGGGAGCAGCGAATGCGCGCTTGGTTAGCGACACGGCGGGGGCGTGCTGCCTAGATGATGTCTTGACTGCGCGGGGCTGTGATTGTTAGTATGTTATACGTTGTAGTGAGCGATGCACATACCATTTTTCGTGCGAAGAGAGAGAGAGAGTAGCAAGTGGAGGTGGTCGTTTTGGACACTATTGGGTGGCCAAAATCTCTGGAACGACTAGGGCAGATCATGTCGCGTGGATTGCACGCTACAGGAGACACGGGAGTAAATTTGGCTGGAACTGGGTGGCCACTTCGGACAGCGACGGATATGTCTGAAAATGAACTTCAACTACCATCAACTGTACACATTCTCTAGTCTTTCCTTCTGAAAGCTCGGCAATCCGAGTGCATACAGCAGGGCACAGCTGTCCATACAACAGCTTCTTCAATTGTATCACTGGCAACATCACCGCAAAATGCCAAGGTAAGCCAAAGTCCACCTGTCAAGCGAGCAAGTATTGACAGCCAGCTATGGCCACCGTGCCCTCCTCCGCCTTCGCCGCGTGCCCATGGCCAAGCGGGTCCGACCCACAGTCATGGCGCACTCCTTTGCTACCGCCGCCGAGACACCCGTCCGCCCCGACATGGGTCTGCCGTCGTTCATGCTCCGCTCAGGCAACCTCGGAGCGTATGCCCTTGGGCCATACGGCGCCTCGCCAGTTGCATCGAGCTCCAAGATCACCCTGGACGCCTTTCTCGACGCCGAGCAGGACAATTCACTCTGGTCGGCATTAAACTTTGCCCGCGACGACGAGCTGCTCCGCGCGGCCCTCGCAAGCCCTGGTGAGAGGTCAAGCGACTGGCTCGACCCAGCAAGCGCCTACATTGGACTGCGCAACTCGGGGATGTTCAGCCACTACCTCCAGGTGCTAATTCCGAGGATACGGACATTGTACGCCAATCTGCGTCCCTCAGGCTTGCACCAGGTCCTTGTTTCCGACTTGTTGTTACGCAACCCCGACCCCATGGCACTGCGCGAGATTCTCCTCGAGGAGGTCGATCCCAGCCACCGGCACTCGGCAGGTGACAGGCTACGTTCTGGTCTCGTTGCGCAGGCATACCGTGGTGTTGCGCCGCATATCCGTCGTCGCACAATGCCCCGCCTGACTCGCCCTGCGTACCTGATCATCTCCAACGCGCTGCGCAAGCACGAGGGAGCGGATCTCCTCCCAGACGTCTTCTACGAGCTCGCCCATGACACCAATTGGGAGCCCGACTCGACGTGGCACTTGCTGGAAATTGCGCTGCATCTAGCGCGCAAGGGACAAGCTACCGGTGCGCTGAGGTTGCTGCAGTATCCCATCGCACTGGGCAAGCTGCCCCAGGATGCTCTTGGCCGTTCAGCAGCTGGGCATCCAGAGGCTGCGACCCTCATGGTGCAGGCGACTATTGCAAGGACAGCGCTGTCGTGGGGTCTCGACAAACGAGCGACTTATGCCATCAACGACCTTGTCCACACCATGCAGCGCACCGTTCCGTCGGCACCCGCTTTGGAGCTCGTTTACCAGGCTATTCGGTACGCTGACGTTTCGCGCGTGCACGTCGGCTGGGCGAGCGAGATTCTCCTGCGCCTCGCATCGGACCACCGCTTCCCTCCTCTTGTGAGCGCGGCCATTGACGTGCATCTTGACGCGCTACCGACCCCCGCCGCTCTCGAGTTCTACACTAGCCTCACTGCCCTCCCCGACGCGGAGCGCCATGCACCGGCCGGCCCGCGTCATCTTCATCGCATCGCCCTCGCGAACCCCACCCGCGTTGTGCTCCGCCGCATCGCTACCGAGCTTGCGCGCCACCCTCGTGACGTCAGCGCCGCTATCCCGGGCATTCTGCGCTCTCTCGCTGGCGCACGCCTCCTCACCATCACCCGCGCAGCCTACACAGCGTGGCGGGGCGCGCACCGCACGCAGCCAGTCGACACACCTACCGCCCTGTCAATTGTCCGTGCCTTTACTCGCGGGGCTCGCACAGCGGCCAACACTGGTTTCGCTCGTACAGTTCTGGCCGACTGCCTCGCCACTTCACAGGCAACTCCGTCTGATGTAGCTCTGTCTGCGCTCCACGCGCACATTCTCCTCAACAACAAGGGAGACGCCCATGACGGCGAAGCCGCCGCCATTGCGGCCCTCGTCGCCGCCCACGGCCAGGTCGGCGCGATCCAACGCGTCCTCTCGCTGATGCAAAAGGACCCTCTTATCGCCCACCGCGTCCTCCAAGTCTTGCGGGAGCACAGCCTCGCCTCGCCGAATATGGGCATCGCGCTCGCAGCCTCGTGCGCCGCCGGCCACTGGGGCGCTCTCGCCGCCGCGTCCGCTCGCCCCGGTACACCGGACGCCGCCTACCTCTCTGTCCTCAAATATGTGCGCAAGGGCCGCATGACTGCTGCCACCAAAGCTCTGCGCGCAGCCGTCGACACCTTTCCCGACGCCCCCGTGCGTGTGCCCACTATCGTTGCTGTGCTCGGTCGCGCGCCGGTCAAGGAGGCTTGGACCCAGGGTCTCGAGGTTGCCGCCATTGCACTCAAGGCCGGGGGTGAGGAGATCATTGATGCGAGTGCGCTGTTCCTCTCTGCATTTGCGAGGGCGGCGCAGGGCGGTGTGCTGGTCACGGAGGCTTGGGCAGAGTGGAGGGAGGTGATTGTTGGCGGTGTCGAGGGACTGGGACCTGCTCAGAACACGCTGTTGAGTACTGTTGTTGAGCGCGTCGATGCTGGTGTTGCTGCCGTTCGACCCAAGGGTGTTGAGGCAGTGGAGGCAGTTAAGGCAGTTAGGGCAGTTGAGGCAGTTGAGGCAGTTGAGGCTGCTGCAGCCGTTGCGCTGTAGAGTTGTAGTACATGCACACTTGTTCTACCAGTTTATCAAAGGCACTAGCCTCCTGCACACTCAAATCCCCATCTAACGCATGCAGTGCATACCCAAACTCTATCGCAGACGATCGCGCCACTCGTACAAGATTAACTCTAACGCAACACAAGACCCCTCTCTCCATCCCACCCCACTTAAACAATGGGGTCAAGCACTGGGTCCCCACCAGCCGACGAAGATCCCATGAAACGCATAGCGAGCTCGAACGCAACAAAGGTCGAGCCGTTGGCAAAGGGCGAACGCACGAGCGTAGGCGTCAGGCCACCGGTAAAGCCCTTGATGCCCTGTGCCCTCCAGACTTTCCGGAAACAGTCGACCATGCCAGTGTACTTGCGCTTGGACTTGTCGAGCGAGTCGATCTGGATCTTGGACTTGACGACATCGACGGGGTAGATTGAGCCCCAGAGCGCGTAGCCGGCCGTCGCGCCGTAGGCGAGTGAGGTGAGCGGGGAAATGTCCTCGCGCGAGCACTTGTTGACGCGGACGTGGCGCTGGACGAGGTATTCGTAGACGAGGAAGTAGCAGCTGCGCACGGTCAGCTAGGGATCCCAGCCGGGGCAGCTCGGAGCCACAAAGCTCTGCTACCACACAGCACTCACCCGTAACCAACACCGTCACGCCAGACGGTAGGAACCTGACCCTTGAAGATACCAGCGAGACCGGCCTGGGCGTAGAGCTTGCGCACACAGTCGAGGGGTCCGTTGTACAGCTTGCGGTCGGCGGGCTGGGTCTGGAGGCGGATACGAATGTTCTCGACGGGGCCGGCGACAGCCGTGTTGGCTACACCGGCAATGGCGCCCGAGGCGTAGAGCTCGGCTGTGAGTGTTAGTCTTTTGCAGCACCGAGCTCGGTGGTCACTCACCAAGGTTGAGCTCGCGGCCGCCGGCGCGCGCAGTGAACTGGCGCTTGGCCCACTCGAGGGCGCCGAACTGGATTGACACACAAGCACCAATACCGAGCAGAGGGGTAAGAGTGCCCTGTGGTTGTTAGTAGCTGTTTGGGAACCAGGCGCGGCGCGAGGGACGGCCGTACGGTGCGACATTGCTGGTGTGATGGGCGGACGACCGAGGGCGATTAGGATGAGGAGATAGCTCGTGAGTAGCCTTGCATAGCTGATACGCAGCATGCAGGCTTCTCAAGGACGCCCCAAGAGATCTCCGCCCTCACGACTCGCCAAAGTCCCGCAAAGCCACCCGGAGCACACCACCTCAGCCAGCACGAGCACAGCTCGCGGCGCATGCTAAAAACTCACCTTGTAAAATCCAAGCGGGCCCTCGTTCTTCAACAACGTCTTGGCACAGTCGATGGGGCTCTTGAACGTTCCCGGGGCCGCGGTCTGGATGCGCACCTTGACAATATCAAAGGGCTGCGGGGGGTCAGCAAAGCCGAGTCTATCAGTTGAGAGGAAGGTGTGAGGGTGGACCACCATGAGCTTCGGAATGCATACAGAGCTCTCCAGACTGCCGGCAGGCAGCTTGCTCGCTGCCCATCCTCGCGAGCTCGGCGCTTACCCCACCCACGCCGTAACGAGCACCCTCATTAACAAGCGCGAAATCAAAGACTCACCTGACCGACCAGCACCTGCGCTACACCACCGACTGATCCACCGACGAGATCCTTTTGTGTCTGACTCAAACCCATCTTTGTGCTGTCTGTTGACGTGTTTATTTTTTCGTACTGGGAGAGACAGTGTGGGGAGTAACCTCGCGACTTTTTGTGTCTTTATCGCCTAGGGGTTGCAATGGCAAAGTGGGCTGGCTCGGCTACGGCCACTGTGCGTTGGAAATCGGCCCTCACCCCAGTCGCCAAGCCCCACGGCACTTGCCGACATTAGCTTTGGAATACCTCATCGAGGCACGGAAATCGTTGGACACCAGCCAGCATCCGTTGGATAACAATATCTGGGCGGCTGCTTGCAATACGCATCTCTGGCCAATCGCTACATGCTCTATCGACGCGTCGCGGACGCACCCAACTACTGATCTGTCTATCTGCCTCCAACATTACTCCCCCGTCTTCATTACTTGGCTCAAGGCCTGGGGCAGACGTTATCCGCCTGCCTTGGGATCAAACACACCGGCCGCCCAAGCCTTTTCGAGCCACTCGCGATCTACACCAGGAGGCACAGCAGCCTGCTGCCCCTCGACAGCCAGGTTGGGATCAAACATGAACTGGTCGAACAGCGCCGTAGCGTTCGGGTCGTGCTGGCCAGAGTGCTGCATCTGCACAGGCTGCTGGCCCGAATGCTGCATCTGCACAGGCTGCTGACCCGAGTGCTGCATCTGGACAGGTTGCTGGCCCGAGTGCTGCATCTGCATCGGCTGCTGCACCTGCGGCACCTGCTGGTGCTGATGCCCGCGATCCGACGCAGCCGACACGGAGCGATTACTCGCTGGCGGCTGGGGCGGAGGCGTGGGCTGCGCAGAGGGTGGGGCGACCTGCACTGACGGTTGGACGGTTATGGGCTGGACGTGCTGGAGGTGCTGCACCGCAACCTGAGATACGCCGGCCACCTGTGGGACGTGGATGTGCTGATCTCCACCGCCGGGGGGCTGCTGTTTCATCAACGCTTGCAGGATGCGGTCAACGTCTGTCGGGTTGAGGGGTTTCGAGAGGTCGATAATGTCGGGGTTTGCGCCGCCGAGGTTCGTGTGGGACGGCGCTTGCTGGGGTTGGGCGTGTTGTTGCTGCGGCTGCTGCACCTGTTGCTGAGGCTGAGCATGTTGCTGGGCCTGCTGAGTGTGCTGCTGGGGATGCACCTGCTGCTGCTGTTGCTGCTGGGCATGCTGCGGCGACACCTCCCGCCGCATATCTGGCGGCATGGTCGGCACGCCAGGCGCGACGGCCTGAGGGAACCCGCCGGGGTATTGGGGGAAGAAGAGGCTACCGTCTGGCTTGATGAATGCGCCGGGCACGCCAGGCGCGGGCTGAGGCTGAGGCATGGTGTTGGGGCTGAGGCCGCCGTTCGGCATGGTGTTGGGACTGAGGCCGCCGTTCGGCATGGTGTTGGGACTGAGGCCGCCGTTCGGCATGCCGTTGACAGCCAGCTGGTAGTACATTTGCTGTTGCTGTTGCTGCTGCTGCTTGCCGTCAGTCTGCGAAGAAACCGCAGGCATCTCGTCAGGAGCAGGCATGGCAGCGTCGGGCGCGATACCGAAAAAGTAACTATAGTCGGCGGCAGGCTGCTGCTGTCCTCCTGCTGCGAGGTTGGCGTTCGGGTCCATACGGCCACCAAAGAGACCTTGCTGCGCAAGCGCACCGGCAATCATCTCTTGGATGTCGCCCATCGAGTTTTCGAGCGATGGCGACTGGAGACCCAGCATGGAAAAGTCGGGTACATTCTGAGACGCCTGCGGGGTCTGCTGCTGCTGTTGCTGCAGGATAGTGGCCGCGTCGCCGCCGCCCTCGGTGGTGTTGTCAGGCGAAAGCAGCTGGTTGAGGTAGGCGGTAAAGTCAATTTCGGATGACGCCAGGGCCGAGGCAATGTCATCAACGCCAATAGCCATGTTACCGCGATCGCCTTCTGCGGCCTCTTCCTGCGTCGCTAGAGAAAACTCGCCCTGGGGAACAGGGAGCGCGACGGGGGGCATAGCCGGGGACGAGCCGCGCGAGGTGTGGGACGAGCACGACGAGCGCTGGCCAGGCGACGGCTGGCGGCTGCCGTTAGAGCGCGGGAGAGTTAGGCGGTTTCCATTGGCACTACCAGACGCCAGCGGCTTGGGCAGTATAGGACGAGGGTGGTGCGGGTTGGTGTGCAGGGCGAGCAACTTTGCGTTCGACTTGGAGCCGAGCGAAGTCGAGCGCTGCACGCCGGGGGCGCCCTGCGTATTGGACAGAGAGACGCGGCGCGAGCCCGGGCCGCTGTTTGATGCCTCCTTTGCGCGTGACACGGAGGCAGCGCGTCGCACACCAGTGGAGCCGTTGGGCGGGGTAGTGGTCATGCCGCCGGGGCCGGGAGATGGCTGACGAGAGGTCTGCTGAGGAACAAGCAGCTGATGCGACGCCGAGGCCTGAGACGACGCCGAGCGGAGCTGCGGGCTTGGAGGCTCCTTGGTACTGCAACAGCCTGGCTTCATGGGCTTGGCATCCGGCATCGGGTGGTCTCCGTCAGTCATGAGCGTGTCCCCGTCCTCGTCGCACGCGCAACGTGTGCAGCAGCCACAGCATTCCTTGTCGCACGAGCACTCGCCCGGCGCGCACTGGCAGCGCCCATTGCAGCACTCAAGAGGACGAAGCTGGACGAGACCAAACGCGCGCGCTGCGTCTTCGGACATTTGCGCGGCGGGGGGAAGGATCCGCGTGTCGTGTGGGTTGAGACCCGCTGCAACACGCGCGCGGGGCGGGTTGGAGGGGACGTTTGCGGCAGCAAGCTGAATGAGCTGTTCGATGGAGCGGACGCCCGATGGGATCGATAGATGGTCGGCACAGTCAAAGCACGACTTGCAGCTGTCGCCGCACGCGTGGTCGTGGTCGCCCTTGGGGGACGAGCTTGAGGCGTGGTTACTGTGGGTGGCACAGCCGGGGCATTCACAACCGTCACCACAGGTGCAGGCGCCAATGACAACGTCCTCATTAGTGGGGAACGACACGACCGCATCGGGATCAACGTCCATGTCCTCCTTGCCACTGCCACTGCCCTCGCGTGCGGCGGCATCAAACGTATCGATGCCCGGCAGACCAAGGGCCGAGCGAGGAATCTCCGTCGCGACCGATCCATCCTCCTTGAACACTGCTCCGAGAAACTTGTTCATGTCGGCAAGAGGACGTATGCGAGGCGGAGGAGGGCGAGGCGAGGGACCAGACGCGCTCGAGCTCGTCCATCCCGGACCCAAGCTAGACGTCGAGGAGACTGACTCTGAACGAGGCTTTCCGTGGCGGGGCGAATTGCCATTCGTGGCGTAGGGAGAGTACAGCCGTGTGCGGTGCACGTGTGGGGAAGTGTAGGCGGGGTGATGACGGCTGTCAGGCGACGCGAGAATGTTGGAGTTTGCGCTCGTCATGGACAGATTGAGATTACGCATTCCACTAAAGGGCGACGTCGGGGGTTGATTAGGGGTGGTAGACCCAGACGGAGCCGCAGAAGCGGGACCCTCGGAAGGGGTGACGGTGGTCGCCTTTGCCTTGAACATTTCTATGAGGCTGTCGGTGACCTGGGCGTGGGGGTCGCCGCGAAGCTGGGTGTCGATGTGTGCAGGACGGGGCGGGGTGCGGCGACGGGGCGAGGGCGCGGAACGACGCGGTGCGCAGCACTTGCACTTGCCAGTCGTCTGGCAGTGGCATGGATTGAGGAGATTTTGCACTGCGTTGGTCATTAGCAAGCCATACTTTCGGGCATAGCAGGCCCAGACGATGCAGTCCCTTCTGTGACTAGTCTGTGAGCCCGCGCCTCTACTCACACCTGCGCTCCGCTGCTTGATTGTTCTCGCCGCCGAGACCGGTGAGAGCCTCTGCAGCAGCAGCCATCTCATGCACGTCCCGCAGACCATTGGGAAACGTCGGTGTCGACCCGGGCACGCCCTTTTTAGTCTCTACGACCTCGCGCACAGGCGATGCGGTCGGCGGGGGCACGAGCTGCGCGTGCAGCTGAACTGTCGACGGGCCGGCGACGCCAGTGCCGCCTACACCGTTCGCGCCATTCGCAGCGTTGGCAGCCGCAACGGCAGCAGCTCCACTGCCAGGTGCAGCTCCGAGGAAGATGGTCGAGGGAGTCTGGTTCTTGAGTTCTTCGCACGCGCACTGGATAGATCAGCACGTGCGCGCCCCCTGCTAGCGGCCAATGTCTACAGCCCATCGGTACCGCAAATATCACACGACCAGCGCGAACGCAAGCAGCGCTGTAAGGATACGCACCTTGGTATGCACGCTGCCGCCTGTCTGGCTACCCTTGCGCTTGTCACGGCAGAATGAACACTGCGTGACTGGCCTGCCCTTCTTTTTGACCTCGAAGAGCGGCCTGTCCGTGTGCGTGCAGCCCGAGACGCGGTGGCCCTTGATGCACGTCGCGCACGCATACTTTTTCTCGTTGATGAGGACCATGGCTGCGCCTAGGGGGGCGGTGGTGGTTGAGAGATGGAAAGACTATTGGTTGTGGGTAGGGATGGGCACGCAGCCAGTGTGCGCGTCGGGGTCGGTTGCTTTGCGGGGGATGAGGGGAGAGGGAAGGAAGAGGGGTGAGGTGGGGAGGCTCGACGGTGACCCCTAGGGGTCTTTGCCGGCCGGTCGGCCTGTAACGCGTGTTATTGCCTTGCGTAAAGGCAAACCATGCGTCCTGGGTGGGCGATGGGTTTGATGGGAGTTTGGGTTAATGGGTCGGAGATGATTTGGTGGAGATGAGATTTGGGGGGTGGCGATGACCTGGATTGTGTGTGTGATGTGGTGTGGTGTCGTGTGGGTGGGCGGTGGATAACTAATGGCAGAGAGGGATTACTACTGCTGTGCTCCTAGTGCTGTCTTGGTTTGTGGTTGCGCATGGAGGGAGAGGGGTTAGCAGTGTAGGAAGGAGAAAGACGAGGAAAAAGACGAGGCAAAGGTGGGCTGAATGGGTGCTGCTCGGCGTTGGCTGCCTGGGTGGGGTGCTGGCTGGGGTGAGAAAGGAGACGGCGGCGTGACTAGCACGCTGCTGCAACGGAATAGACAGCAACAACTGGAAATTGATCCCGTCTCTCTCAAGGGGCAATGTCACTGTTCCTCTTTCCCTCTCTTGCTCCTCTCCCTTTATTCCTATGCATGCGTCTGCGTGCATCTCATGCTCTGGTACTGCTCCTATGCAGGCTAAACTCGGCCCAGAACATTCAGTCAGTACCAAGAACTCGTGGCTCGCGTTTCGGTGCCAACAGCAGTGGCCCACATGCAACACATGCCACACCTAGCATGCAGCCCTTCCCCCCTGCGTCGTCGTTCCTGTTTCCTCGGTGGTCTCTCTTTGATTTGGCCCCGTTGCTCTTTACCCTGTGCCTAGGGTGCACAGCAAACCGGGGTAGCATCCTAGCCTATCTGCTCCCGTCCCCACCCAGACGCCGCTGGACGCCGCACCCACGCCAGTACCGCCCACCATGCCCACTGCGCCACTTTGGCGATGTGGCACCTTGTGGACTGCTGTACCATTTATGCCATTCGCTCTTCAACCTCGGCTCTCTTCTTCACCCCGCAAAAACAGCGCAGAAACAAAACGCCAAGTCTTACATGTCTACGGACACTTGGGATACACCCCGAATTGCGAAACGCACAGACCTGCAGACCTGCAGCTCGGGGCCGCACGCACAGATCCGCACTCCAACCACTAACAAGCGCTAAAATGCCTCAACCCACCCACAACAAAGGCATTAAAGCAATCAAGCAAGAACCAAGCGCACGCCCATACCGCGCTGGTCCATGACGCCGTCAAGACCGTTAAAGATGCGCGCGACGTCGAGCTCGGTCAGGCGAGTCTTCCACTCATCCTCGGGCGATGTCTTCATGAAGCGGGCGTGGCTCACAATCTCGCGGCACGCCTCGACGCTGGCACTCTCGAGTCCCTCGAGGGCGCTGCGGGGAATTTTGACAATCTTGGGCGGCTGAGGCTCGACGTCGTTGGCGGGCTTGTTGAACAGATCGGCCTTCTTGCCAATCCACCAGGTGCCGGTCGCGTGCCAGAGTTCGTCCCCTTGCTCGAGGCTGTGGGGGTCCAGGATACCCAGGTGCAGAAGCACGTCGATCGGGAGGGGCAGGGGAGAGATGTCGGCCAGGATCTCTGCGGGGGGGAGAGGAATCTCGGCGTTCGAGGGCCCAAACTGGTGCGCCAGGTCTTGAAGCAGGCGGAGAGGAGCGGCTGGGAAGACTGTTGGGTTAGGGGTGCGTTCTCTGGCGAAGAAGGCATTTAGGAGGAGCATACTTACCATCTCCAGGAGGGTCGGGGTAGGGGTCAACGAGGAGAGGAATCGACTCGGTAGCCTGTCCGTCAGCGCCACAGCTACAGCCTGCAAGAGCCATTGCACTCACAGCCTCGCAGAACATTTTGGCAAAGCTCAACGCCTCGTTCTTGTGGACGGTATCGTCCTTGGCCTCCTGTTGGCTCTTTGCAAGCAGCGCCACGACGTCGTCTCCAATACACTTTCCCTTCATCTTGCCTCCCAGCCCCTTGAACAACGACGCGGTCGCCGCCGCCAGCGCCGCGGCGGGCTCGTACCGCTCCCCAACAGTGATACCCTTCATGCTCTCATGCTCGCGCTCGCGCATGATCTGGATTCCGAAGAATTCAGCAACCTTGTTCTCTCCCACCTCTCCACTCGCCCACGCCTTGGCGGACAAGAGGTTGGCGGTCGTGTCCCACCCCGTCTCGCTCGCGAGGTACATACCCAGCACGCCGCGGAGGGCGGTCTCGCGCGGGGTCTGGTTGACCTCGGCGAAATAGGTACGGTACTCGGGGCGGAGGAAGAGGGCGTGGACTAGGTGCAGCGTGGTGAGGACGTTGGCGTGGTGCAGGTCCGTGGGGAAAGCCAGGGGTAGCGCCGTAGGGTGGTGCGTCGGTGAGGCCGAAGCGAGGGCTGACTGCGGGAGCGTGCCCAGAAAGTCCCCAATAGCGCTCGACGAAATGTCGGGGAGGGTTACTAGACATGCCATTTGTGCCATTTTGGTGGGTGGTGAAAGGTAGTGGGAAGAGACACGAGTGTCCTCGGATGGCGAGTCTGAGCTCGCTTGTCATGACTGCGCTGGGCGATCGCCGGTCGGTCACCGGTGGAGGTTTCATGATGGACGGGGGCAGATCGGTGAGCAGCTGCCAGAATATCACCGAACAAAATCCGCCTCTCACACACCTTGCTAGGTAGTCAAGCTGCAGCACGACCAAAGCATAATGAGAAGTGGTGCTGCATGCAATATGGATGCTGTGATTACAGAACAGATGCCGTGTGCGACATATTTTGCTACGTCCTGGCCCTGGGCCTCTGCCGCCAAACTAACCCGGCAGCGGCGGCGGACGACTCGACTCGTCCGCCGGCTTGCCCGTCGTCTTCCTTCGTCGCCGCTCTCTCCTCTCCGACTACCACCGCTCACAACGCCTGAGAAGCTCTGCACTATGCCGCTTACTCGATCTGAGTAACGCCGACCTGGGCGGGACGAAGGACGCGGTCCTTGATCATCCATCCAATCTTTGCGACCTCAAAGACCTCGCCGGCACCGCGCTCCTCGCCCTTCTCGTTGCGAGGAGCGACAGCAGCGGGAACCTGGAAGGTGGCCTCGTGGTGGTTGGGGTCAAAGGGGGCGCCAACGAGGTTCTCCATGGGCTTGATGCCGTTGAGCGAAAAGGTCTGGAGGAGCTGTTTCCTGGTGATCTCAACACCCTGGTAGAGGTCGTGAAGCGGGGTTCCCTTCTCCACGGGCTGGGGGACGTGCTTGAGGGCAGTAGCGAGGACGTCCTCGGTAGCGAGGAGAGCACGAGCAAAGCCAGTAATGGCAAACTCGGAGGCCTTGGCGCGCTCCTCGGCAGACCTCCTTGAGAGGGTCTGGTAGTCGGCGCGCATGTACTGCATCTCCTTCTGCTCTTGTCAGCATGCTGCTACTGCAGTGCTAAACTCACGGTCATCTCCTTGACCTTCTCCTCGAGCTCGGCAATCTTCTTGGCCTCGTCGCTCTCGCCGGCCTTGGCCTCGTCCTTCTTCTCCTCGGCGGGGGCGGCGTCAGAATAGCTGCGCACACCGGCGGGGAGAGCGCGGGCAACAGAGGTGGCGCGGGCAGGGCGCGCAACGGCTTGGCGGAGCGACGAGGCGACGGAACGAGAGAACATGGTGGGGTTGTTGTTGTTGAAGTAAACTGTACAGAAGGAGGAAGTCGGTGGTGGAAAAGTCAGTTTCCATCGCCGATGCTGGGCCGAGATCCGAAAGCGGAGGCTAATTTTGTAATGACTGGCTATTGGGTGAGTTGTAATTGAGCAGGGTATTGCTTCCAAATTAATATGTATTGTTATTGTCTTGGCCCCCCTACGGCCGATGCAATCACCAGTCTCAAGCTGGTGGTGACGACGAGGTGCTGCTGGCTGGACTTGCTGTTCCCAATTGTCTCCACACGAAAGTTGTTTCTCAATACTGACCGGGCGGATTACTCAAGATGCTCTGCCTGCAACACCCTCGTTCAAACTGATGTGCCACTCCTGATTCTGCCAACGCAAGCACATGAAATCATAGCATAGTCCTAGTGTCCCGCACAGTTTATCAAAACTCAAGCTCAGCACAGGTGTGTCTTCGTTCTGGGTCGTATCTCAATTGTCCTGGGTGCCGCGTTAAAAAAATCGTCATTAAAAGTGGTTGTCGTCGTCAACTTGTCCTCGATCCGCGGTCTATGGGTCCAGCCCGTTTGATAATTTTAGCTCCTTCTGGCTGGAGTAATGGCGGGCTCACGCCGAGACAGGCTGCCCGACAGGCGCGCTCCCCTTCAGCGCAGCCATCATAGCGGTAAAGGCCTTGGTGTCGGCGCTCTGAATCGCCTCAACAGCGAGCGTGACGGTGCTGGGACCAACACGGAAAATGTCGGCGTCCTTTGCCCTGCCGCGCGCGCGGCCGATGGACGGCGGGTCAATCGACCATGGCCGGGGCTTATCCTTGAGCACTGCCGGGGTGGGCGGTGAGGTGCTCTGCGGGGAGATGGACCAGGGGCGCGCCGGGCTGCGCGTGGTCGTCTTGGCGCGGAGGGAGGAGGAGCGTGGAGGCGTGTTGCGTGTTGGCTCCAGCACTGGCTCTGCTTGTGGCTGTGGCTGCGGCTGTGGGTGTGGCGCCGCGCGCCTGATCTGGGCCGGCGGGGTGAAGGGCGGAGAACTAGCCTCGGTGCTTGCGTGCCATGTGCTGCGAGTCGGGGTATGCGGCGGCTCCTCGAGAGTGGTGGACCATGGGTGGAGGGGGAGTTCAAAGCCATCGAAAGGCAGCTTGTCCTCCTCGATACCCGCGGGCACGTCTGGGTCGCCGCGTGACACGCCTTGAGGCATTGGCAGGAGCGCCAAGGTGGGCGACGTGGGGGTGTGCGGTCCCGGACTCTCGGGAGAGGGTGGGCCGTTGTTGAACCATCCTGCCACCTCGCTGCCTGGCGACATGGGAAAGTCGGACAGGGGAGGGAGCATGTTGGGCAAGATGCGCAGGCCATCTGGGAGGGCACGCTTACCTGGCCGCGAGACGCTGCCGAGCAAGATTATCTTTGGCTGTGCATGGTGCGCAGTTTGCGCAACAGTGATGGATGCTGGTGATGGCGAGGCATGCACCAAGGTCGCTGGCAAGGACACTGACCGCCGGCGATCGCCATTATCAGGCAAAGGCGAAATCGTCGGCCTGGTGCTGCTGCCGTTGCCTGACCCGCAGAGCATCGGTGTCTCCTCCACAATGCAGGAAAGAGTTTTTCTGCACCTGTCAGTGGGTACTCGGCGACCATAACAACAATAAAAGAAACTTACTGGAACGGGGCAGATGCCGCTCGCCGGTGAATCCGCTTGATAGGAGGTTTAAGTACCAAAGGCTCCCTGGGCGGTGACGGTGGGCTATCAATCCTGTTATCCATATCAGCTCCTGAACCTCATGCATGAAGCTGCCACGTACCACTGCAGTTCCCCGTAAGCTGAACAGGTAAACTTGCGGATGCCCGTAGTAGTCATCGTAGTCATCGTCGTCTGTTGTCGTTGAAAGGAAATGAATGTTGGTTGAGGGGGCTGGGTGCCCGAGGCACTGGAATGCCGGGAAAATGGACTGTTTCTCTCGACAACAATGTCGTCACTTGAAAAAGTGGTTTGCCTTGCCCAACGAGAGGCAGCGATGCCGGCCTGCCGGGCAATGTAGTCGTCGAAGAATGGCTTTGGGAAAGAGAGTGAACAAAGAGTAAGCAAATCTGGTTGGGGGTAGTCGACGAGTTAGTCATTGGGCCTACTAGCCACCCTCATCTTCTGATCATTGAGGCTGTGGTCGCCAGTCAGGTGGACCTAGCTCCCTTGGTGGTGAGCCAGCAGAGATATTTTCGCCCGTCTCCGTCCTTCATCTCCCCTAAACCCTTCCCTTTGTTTCGAGTTTGGGTTAGGTGTCATTCAGAGCTTATGCCAGAAGCTTAAGACGAATCGCTTCCTGGATATGATGTTCTGTTCAGATACCTCGGCTGTACAAACCTGTCCAGGCAGGCCAGCAGGCCAGTTGGGTTGGACCTGGCCCTGTTAAGCCAGCGACTGTGGTCTGGGTCTTTACCAGCCAGTTAATATGAAATTGAGTGTCTCTTGGACGAAATGCCCTCAGTAAATCATGTCTCCAAGTCGGGAGCTTGTTGCTGGGAGACGTAAAGGAAAAGGTAGCCGCCGCAGACCCAAGCCCCAGGGAGAGAGCTACGACGCAAGAGGAACAACAGAGGAACGGGGTAGTATTGCAATGTACCTGCGTGCCGTACAGCATCCCTCTTCCCTCTTTCCTCTGCTCGACTGCATCGATGGCCATTAAGCGGAAGTATTTTTACGGAGGCTGGGCCTGGGTAGACTCTCTCACCTAGCATGCCCAGCGCGCAGGCAGGCCCAGCCAGCCAGCCAGGCACATCAACTGTCGTGTTCCTCTTCCCTACGTCACTGTACTCGTCGCATGTCCATGTCCACCATTTGCTCTCATTACACGGCTAGGCAGCCAGCATCCAGCTCGTAATCAACGACGATGCGAGCATTCATCAACGCAGCAACACTGTTAACAGTAGTGACTGCAGCCGTCGACCAAATTCCTCTATTTGCCCCCCAGAATGCAGACCCAATCACCCCAGACAATGCCGCAGCACGCTGGGCCGCAGCCCACGACCGCGCAGTGGCCCTCGTCAACGACATGACTGCAGCTGAGAAGATCAACATGACCTCTGGCACGGATGGCCCCTGCCAGGCCAATTCGGGCAGTGTGCCACGCTTGGGTATTCCGTCGCTTTGCTACAACGATGGCCGTGCGTTGCTTGCAGCACGCGAAAGACTGACGAGCCCAGCGGCTGGCTTGCGATACACGGACTTCGTGACACAGTTCCCTTCCCAGTTTACGACGGCAATGTCGTTTGATCGTGAGCTCGTGAGGGAGATGACGGAGAGGATGTCGGGCGAGTTTGCCGGCAAGGGCGTTAACGTTGAGCTTGGTCCGGTAGGTAGTCGATTCATGTGGCACAAGTGAAAGACAACTAATGGGCAGCTCACGGGAGGACCGCTGGGGCGATCGTGCGTTTCGATGGCTGAAGTGTTCTAATGCTGCAGGCCGTTTGGCGGCCGGAACTGGGAGGCATTCACGCCCGACCCCTATCTCTCGTCGACGATGAGCTACATTGCCATCCGAGCATCCCAGCACAGTGGCCTAATCGCTTGTGCCAAGCACTACTTTATGTACGAGCAGGAGCCGGTGTGCAAGGGTCCGCTGGATGACTATGGCGGACGAACAGGGTGCATGGATGTGGCCGCTATGGTTGACGGTAGGTGAACCAATCCGCACAAAGAATGACGGGGCCAGACAAGACGGTCAAGGAATTGTATCTGCCTAGCTTTGCAGAGGCCGTTCGAGCTGGTGTCGGCGCGGTCATGTGCTCGTACAACCGCATCAATGACACTCCATCGTGTCAGAGCAGTGACTCTATGACGCGTATCCTGAAAGACGAGCTCAACTTTAAGGGCTTGTAAGTCGTGTGCGACTGCTTGACCACACAAGCTGACAACGCAGTGTTCTTGTAGGTCTCTGACGGGGCATACTGTCGAGTCAACTAACAAAAGGCAGAGCGACTTTGGTGCCACTCACTCAACCGTTGATTCAATCAACGCTGGCCTAGACCAAGAACTCCCGGGAACATATTTCTGTGAGCCACCACATCGTCACACTCACTGACGAGCAGTCGGCGACAACCTGGCCAAGGCAGTGAAGAACGGCGAGGTCAAGGGGTCACGCCTAGACGAGATGGTCCAGCGGATCCTCACCCCATGGATCGCGTTCGGGCAGGCCGATAGCTGGTCAGCTGTGAATTATCAGCATTTCTCACTCGCGGACCAACACACAAACAATGGCTACACGTACACAAACGCACACGAGGATCACCGGCAGGCAGACACGGCGGACCTCGTCCGGCGCGTCGCGGAGCAGTCGCACGTGTTGCTGAAGAATGACGGCGTGCTGCCGCTCAAGAATGTGCGGCGTATTGCCGTCTTTGGGCAGGACGCGGATTATCCGACTACAGTGGCCGGGTGTGGCGGAGATCTGTTCTGTATCGAGGGGAGTGGACGGAGGCACTGGAATGGCACAGTCACGATTGGTGGTGGAAGTGGGGCTGGGTATGGGACGTATATTGTGAGTTCGCGTGCGTGAGGCTGTTGTTGATGGCCAGGTTCCCCCAATTGAGGCAATCTCCCGGCGCACACGAGCGCTGGGCTGGCGCGTTGATCATGTCCTCCGTGATGAGGAAGTCTACTATCCCGCCATGAAGGCTGTGGCGGAGAGTGTGGAAGTGTGCCTAGTGTTCGTGTCCGTCTTCCTCGTCGAGGGCTGGGACCGGGCTACGCTAAAGCTCGACCGCGACGGCGAGGCGTTGATAAAGCATGTGGAGAAGCACTGCGCCGGCGATGTCGTCGTGGTTATTCACGCCGGTGGGCAAGTGATTGTTGAGGACTGGGTGAGTGTGGTACGTTTTGGAGGTGGTGCTAATTAATATAGATTAATTTACCAAAAGTCAAGGGAGTTATCTTTGCTGGCTACCCCGGGCAGGAGAGCGGAAATGCCCTCGCGAATATCCTCTGGGGAGACGTCAGCCCTAGCGGCAAGTTGGCTTTCACTGTGGGAAAGAAGGAGTCTCACTGGCCCAAGGGGAATATCTTGCGTTATATGGTGGGTGCGGTGGAAGTGACGGTGGCTGACGAGCCAGCCAAAGAAAGGCGACATCCCGCGCGTCAAGTTCTCTGAAGGTCTTGCCATTGATTATAAATGGTTTGACAGGAAGGGGATCTCACCGCGATACGAATTTGGCTTTGGGTTGAGGTGAGCACGAGCCTTTGGACGGCTCTGATTTGTTCAGTTACACGACATTCGCTCTTGCGGACTTGCGTGTGGATAAGGAATATCGTGCGGTGACGGATACTGTAATGCCGACAAACGAAAAGCACGAGGGAGAAGGCGATCTCTATGACGTGCTGTACGTTGCGCATGTCAAGGTTCGCAATACTGGAGTGGTGCAAGGTGGTGAAGTGCCACAACTCGTGAGTTGCATGTAGTGACCAATGCCGACGACAGTACATGTCTTTCCCCAAGACCGAGAAGGAGCAGCCTCCCAAGCATCTACGAGGCTACGCCAAAGTCTTCTTGAACCCCGGGGAGGAGCGCGAGGTTGAGTTCCCTCTTGTAAGTTCGCGCATTTGAGTGCACGTCCTGATCGAGCAGCGAAAGAAAGACCTGTCGGTTTGGGATGTCAAGCGCCAGCTGTGGCACATTCCCAAGGGTCAGTTCACGTTCCAGGTTGGCCACAGCAGTCGTGTTTTGAAGCTCAAGGTCGATCTCGACATTGTCCAATGAGCTCGTTGAGAGGTTATTCTGAAGTAAAAGCAAGTACTTGTGCGGCTGGACAACACACATTGTCGATGTACGTCTGCGCTGTTGACCGCCGCTCACTTCACATCACTTACCACTGACAATGCCACACTAACTATGCCACACCGACCATGCAACTCTTGACACTGGTGCCACTGAACAGCGCAACCTGGCCACAAAGCGCGAACCCTCGTTTGCGGCAAATGACAGCCGCGGATACCCTCTCTTGACCCTACCTCCGCGGTAACGATAGCGAGCGCGGCAGAGAGCATGACAAGGGCAACCCCGCGCTATTCTAGGCCAGCAGCGACCTAGAATAAGAGGTGCCGCGGATAGCGAGCTTAAGCTCCAATACGACGTAAAGAATGCCGACCGCCTCAAAAAGAACATGACCGGATGTTCTAGCTCCGGAATCACAGACTTTTGGTAACGCTGATCGAACTGCAGCGTCACCCAGTTATGCTCAAGCTCTCCACTAACCTGGCCAGCCATTACTCGGTTCACGACCACCTATTGAGTGCGGGCTGTCGTGCTCGGCGTCACATCCCTGATTCCACATGTCACCTCGCCAGGCGTACCGCTGGTTCGGCCACTGTGCCGGCAGGGTGCTGCCGTCATGGGCGTAGTGGTTCCATTGTCAACGCTCAGGGATTACGGATTTCATCGATCACTCCGCGTCCGGGATATAGTCCGCTACATTCATGCAAGGATCTACCGGCGAACCCCACGCTGGCGTGTCCGACAGGCGGCACAGGCTTTAATAGTCGTGACGACTCCGGCCATCGGCGAACGCATGCAGGAACATGGAGGGGCAGGTCGTGTGCAAGTCGGCCAAACGATGTTGGACGGCTAATCGTGCCACAGTGTTGGAACAGCTTGGTCGTGTACGCACCTTCAGGGCGAGTGCAAGACCTCGAGCGGGTGATCCGTTCTCAACTGAGAGGCAACAGCGCTCTGTTGACGAACAAAGGGTCTGGACACTCGGCCACTGGGGTTCGGGGAGACCGTCGACGACCAGCCCGAGCATTTTCCGCTCGAGGATGTCTAGCCTAGTCGGCGCGGTAGTGCCCAAGAGCGGGGGACAAAGAGGAACGGCTGATCCATTGAGTACAATTGATACTTGCTTGACACATTACCAAACGAGAGTAGTCGCTTGGTAGTGTTGATTGAAGCTAGCCCCTGGACCCGAACCAAAAGGCCACTGCTGGCGTCATCAGCATGCGGCAAAGAAGCCTTTGAGGCTAGTAGGATGCGCAATCATTTATTTTTTTATAAAGCATGCGCGTGCCTTATGCTGATCTTACGGAAACCGAGTACGTTAGAGTACAAGTGACACGTTGAACTAGCTCAATTCACCCAAGGATAACATTGTGCAAGCACAACCTTGTCATAGCCTGCCGCTGGCCGAATATCTGCACCCTGCTACCAACATGCAAACCTTGCTGCACACGTGAACAGCCTCGCATGGACCATGGACCACGTAACATAACAAAAGCAACTTCTCAAAAAGGTTGTGGACATTTTTCCAAAGAATTAGCCGTTCCAGAAGAACATTACAGTTTAAGGCACGCAGGAACACCAGGCACGTTTAGGCACACCGAACAGGCGATCATAGTCCAAAACCTTGGTAGCGGGTCTACCTTTGTGACTTTTTTTCTTCTGCTTGATGCTGCTGCTGCATTCATCGTTCTTCCCTTTGGACAGCTCTGGCCGCTCCCGGCCAATTGACTATGGGTAGCCAGCGGAGCCGAGCCTCATGCCGAGAGCCACAGACACTTGCAAGACGTTTTGATACTAGTAACGCACCTCTTTTGTATGACAAGTTTATTCGGCACCTTCGGCATCCTGTCCACCTTTAAAGTTCTTGCTGGCACCAAGCTGTCGTCACTTTAGAGTTGTCGGTTGCGCACCTGTTCACCAGGGACCGCGTGGTGTAGGTTTGGCTCGGCCACTCCGTAAGTGTCTGGCCTGATTTGCAGCCCGTCGTAGACTATGCCTGGTAGTGGCAACCTCCAACACTGGCCAACATCGTCGTTGCAGCTTTCTAAGACTGACACCAAGTGTAAACCTGGCACTCCTGTCTGTAGATCCGCAGTGGAGCCTCGAACATTCACGGCACTCGGGTCACCAGTCTCGGTAAACCAAGCCCGTCAGCGTCTCGCACCACTCCGCAGCGCTGCAGCATCGCTCCGGTGGCCGGTGTCGGGTGGACTTTGCTTCGGGCCACAGGAGGAGCTTTTTTCGGGGTCTGCTTGGCCCTTTGGGGTCTGCTTCTGGAATTCTGGAACCCCAAAGTACCTGCCCAGATTTGTGCGAGAGTGCACAGCACAGGGAGTGTGCTTGTGAGGAAGACACAGGGCGTGGCGTTTAGGAACATAGGAACTCTGAAGTGTAAAAGCAAAAAAAGGATATTCGACGACGCGTCTCAAAAGTCTCGATTACAAGATTTTGATTTGTCTAAGCTAGCCCATGAGATTTCGCTTTGTAGTGTATTTCACCCAGTGTAAAGTCTATTGATGAGGGCAACGTAAATTACAGGTGACATACCGTTTTGCCTTGAAACGACGCATTAGCGTTCATGTGCCCGACGTAAAGGTGAATTGAACGCGCGTGGCTGCGCTAGGTGAAAAGCAAATTGTTTCGTGTCAGCCAGTTCAAGCGACCCGCCACACTTGTGTGGATCTGCGACGTGCTAGGGTCGTCAATTGGCCTTGCACTGGTGTCTGTCATGTGGCGAGTGTGGCGGTTCATGACGCTGGGGTCAGTGATCAGTGTTCAGTGATCAGTGACGAGCAAGTGACATTCCAGCACACGCCTGGCTCCACAACACTGCACCGCTGCTGCATAGAGTAGCCATGGGTTGGAGAGAGGGTGGTGCCGGTGCCGGTGCCGCAGCGGAACTGGCCCGGACCGTCGTCATGTAACGCAGGTTGCCGCTGCCGCGAGCTTGCCGGTCGATTAAGCTTGACCCGAACATGATGACTCGGTCTAGCGTCGTAGTTCAATGTGAGTTTAGAAGCGCGCCTGCAAGGCCTGCAACTGTATGTGTCTGGAACCCTTGATATCGGATCGAGAGCCCCTTGCAGGATCTTTTATCGTCGGAGTGCAAGCACCAAGAACAACGACGCGCAATGTTCCTGGGTGACACGTCATCCTACAAACTAAGCCAACCGGGAAGGACGGGAAACTTGATACAGTGCGGCACGATGCGGCACCTTGTTGGAAAAAAACAACACATGCGTACAATGTGTATGCAAGGCCATTCCACTGCACCGCTATGCATGAGGTTACTGGGGGTGTTTGCCGTGCACGTGGACGGAGCGGGGAGGTGGTGTGATCCAAGGTCCTGGGTGCCTCCAACGCGCTCAATCGCCGTGATGTGAGTGACAAGGTCACTGAAATAGTGCAGGCCCCCCGTGTGTGTCGGTGGAGGTTCGTCCAGCAGGCCATTTGCGGTGCAGCGGCCGTTCCAGAATGGCACGCTGCGGAAACAGACCTTTGACGCGTCAAACTGTTCAATCAGACGTCGGCTTTGGGATGAAGACGTTGGCAGTCCAGGGTGTCAAAGGATCAAAGGATTAGGGAACACTGCTATTCTGTTTAGAGTGGTGCCCTGTAATAGGCAAAAATAAAATACAAGCAAAGAGAGCTGCTTTCCCTGGCGCGACAAGGAAGAAGGGGGACGCCACTGTCACTCGCCCTTTGATCCAGAGGCCAGATGTTGGCTACCAGGTTTACAGGTATGCACTAGACCACTTAAATTCACAGTGGCGTTCGACGCGTCGAAGGCGGCTGAGTTTCACTGCCGCGTCTTGCCATCTAGCCTCTCGGGCTTGTGACATCCGTCTGCAAAGCAAAAGCCGACGTGATGTCGCTAGCGACGCATGATCATTGATCGCATGACGGCGGCCACTACTAGTTACGCCCCGAGGAACGCGTTTGGCAGCGCCAAAATATATTCCCACTACCGCTCCCATATCAGCGGCACGGGAAGCGCGATAGGAGGTTCAAAAAGCACATGCCACATGCATTGGGTGGTGCGGGGGCCCGATTGGAAGGACACGACGCAGGTGTGATTACTGGGATCCGACCGGCACAATCATCACAAACGCAGCACAAAAGACGGGAAGCAAAGGAACGAGCTTTGGAGCCAGATTGTTTTGCAGGGTACCGTTGTGCGGGTGCGTGAGTCGCCGGTCACTAGTTGCCGGCCGGGCAGGCGGGGTACTCGTAAGGGGAGCGCGGGCCGGGCGCGGGGAACTATGGGTAGGTAGATTGTGTGCGCTTTTGCGACCGACCTGCTAATGTGTTGTGCACGAGGCGGTGCTTGCGGCGTCGCCCGCTTGGTGCCCGAGTTGAGCATCATGCAGGATCTCGCCTGCGTGTCACACCCCTTGCTGATGGTATCCGCTGCAGCCGCTAAAGACAAATATTGGCTTTTGGAGCGCTAACAGGAGAAAATGCCTTGGCCTCGTTCATTGAACAATGCGAGTGGCGTTGGGCGCGTTGAGGGGCATGGGCTCAAGGCGGCGGCGTCGAGGTGGGGGATCTCGTCGCCATCGGTGGGCAGGATGGGTTGCCTTGCCTTGCCTTGCCTTTGGGGGGTGCTCGCTATGCACGTCCGTTCATTTTCCAAAGGAGGGGCAGATTTAAGCGTGATTGTGAGGATGAGATTTTGTATTTTACCCTGAATGTGGGTGCCCAGGGCGCAAGACGCGTTTGTCACGGTTTGGGACTTCCCTGAGATGGAAAGAAGATTGCTCAAGAGGGAACTGGCACTCAGGGGCCGCACGGACACCTCCTCACTGTGGCTTGGCTACCGCTGGGCCGCTGGCCGGTGGGGAGGAGGAGTCGTCGCACCAGCCATGCATGCGCGCGCTGGTCGGTCAATGGTAGCACGAGGGAGCGTGTCGTACTACGCCGGAACAAGACTGAGACCGAGCTTGGACGCGGGCCTGGACGCCTGGACACTTTATGCGGTTTTCAGCTAGGGTCTGGGAACGACCAGGAGCAGGGCACGGACGCACGTCGGCGGTCTGGGTCCTCCCTTTTGATTTTACCCCAGCCAGCATGGAGGAGCAAAAGAGACGCGACTGACCATGGTGGTGCGTGCACGCTCTGCTGAAATCGGGGCCTGCCCTGAGCAAGGAGGCTACCGCAGCAGCAGACCAGAGGAGATCAGGATCGTCCACTGCCGCCTGCCCAAGAGTCACACCTTGCATACCCACCTCGTTCATATAAGTCTGGGACCACTCCCCTATCCTACTCCACCACTTCTTCTTCTTGACGCCCATTCTCTTCTCTGTACACCACTTGCACTGCACGCGTTGAACGTAAAAGCAGCCAGCTGTACACCCCTCGACCCCTCTCTCTTATTCTCTCCACGACCGACCTCCCTCTCCACCACCACCACCACCACCGGCTAATCACCCGCCTCCACCCATACAATGTTCGCGTCCCCCGCTTCCTCGTCGTCGGCTGCCAGCCTCTACCCTTCTGGCACGCCTCGCTTCACTCCTCTTTCGCCTTGCTTTGAGGACCGCATCCACCCCGCGTCTCTCGAGCCTTGCGGTGACCACGACCCGGCGCTGCTCGAGTTCATTCGCTCGGACGTGTCGCGCGAGCTTGTCTGTGAGTGGCCCCACACGCGTCAAGCCTCGTCCATACTAACCTCCTTCCAGCCTACATTGCTCGCACCACTACATCTGTCATTGCATGCTCGACCACCATCCCCGCCTCCAGCAGCGAGGCTCAGGCGCTGGCGCTTCCGTCTCTCACGACCTTTGTCGCCGTCGTCTGTGAGCAGTCCAACGTCCAGGTGCCCACGCTTCTGGCAACAATCGTCTACCTCGAGCGCCTCCGCACGCGCCTTCCCCGGGTTGCCAAGGGTGAGTTGTCCTCTTTTTGTCATTGTGTTTTGCAAACACGCACTGACACTCTTCCAGGCATGCCATGCACGCGCCACCGTGTCTTTCTCGCTACCCTGATCTGCGCCGCCAAATACCTCAACGACTCGAGCCCCAAGAACAAGCACTGGTGTCGCTACGCCCAAATGTTCTCGCAGGCCGAGATCAACCTCATGGAGAAGCAGCTTCTGTACCTCCTCGACTACAACCTGGCCATCACCGAAGACGAGGTGGTCCGCTACTCGCAGACCTTCCTCCAGCAGTACTCGTTTGACATTCCTTCTCCCGTCTCACCCGTGTCCGAGCTCCCGGTCACTCCCCGTCTGCCTTCCGGTCACGTCCTGCCCGTCTACGAGGCGGAGCTTCCCAAGACTCCCGCCGCTGTCGCCAGCCCCGGTGTCTACGGCCACGTCGCGCCTTCCCTCGACCGCTCCGACTCGCTGTCATCGCTTGGCTCGGACGGCCCTGTCACGCCCCGCACCACTTCACCATCGCCTTCCCCGGAGCAGTACCAGCAGTACCACCACGGCCGCATTGCTCGCGCTGTCGCAACAGTACAGCGCCCCGCACCCGCAGCGCTCGCACCCGCGCACTGCGCCCAGATCCACATTGCGGACCCGGCCGAGCCCCCGCTTGCTCCTCGTGACGCCGCAAAGGGCGAGTCGCTCGTTCAGCGCTTCTTCCGCCGCCGCCCCGTCGCCTACGCATAGACGGTTCGACGACGCTTTTTATACATGTCCTTTCGAATTTGGTCTCTCTACATCTACATTACGCTCTAGCACGTTCATCATACGCCATCATCCAGGCAGGCCCTGGCACTCGAATAGTGCTCGCGGGCGACACCACATACACACACATTTGTATCAATAATCACATAGGACTCTCCACTGCATAGTCTGTGTTCGACTGGTCGAATGCTACTACCTTGAAATGATTCCCACTGTTGCGCTGCATGTGAACTGACAGATCATCTGAGCTTTTGCTCGGCTGGTGGAGACATGGGTGGAGCGGCGCGTCGTGTGAACACGGCAAAGTGCGGGTGTGACTTTTCGAGCACAATGGATGGCCCGGCCGGAACGGTAAATGACCCATCAATGTGGACAATGAAGAGCAATGTCTGCTGATCACTTGAATGCATGTCTGCTGATCACAGTAGTGTGTGCGCTACCTTGGCACAGAAGCACCGAAGCGAGCCATGTCCAGCTGTGTGCGCACAAAAGGAGTCTCTAACGCGTTCTTAGCACTCAGGCGGCCCATTCATCAGTAGTAGTATTCAAACGACTGCCACAAGCAGTGCGACGCTCGCCCCACTCCCCAGATCCCGCCCACATACCAAGCGCGCGACTCCACTACATGTTAACAAATGAAACCGCTAATGCCGTGTACACTATGGGCGGAGACGCAAATTCCATGTCGCCCCATTCATGCTCCATCTCGGCATGCACGCGTACGCACTCGCTCTCAAATGCAGCACTCTTGTGGCAGTAGAATTAGCGTTTTAATCTCCAACAATGACTCGCTACAGCTTAGCGCTAGAGCACATCCGCGGGCACCTTTACCATTCCAGCATGCCGCGCCGACGAGCGTTTCGTCTCTGAGCGCGTCTTGGTTCTAGACTCTGTCCGAGTTTGGGGGTTGCTGGGCCTGATGCGGAGACTGGGTCCACTGATGCCGTTGACTGTTCGTATCATTTACGTACAGATCAATGAACGCGTGACTCACCCCGCGTCCACTGCCACACAGCTATTGTGTAACATGTAGCATGTAACAGGCGGCGGGCTACTTGACGGCAAGCGCAGTCAACCCGTTTGACCTTCATTGCTCTTTTTTCAATCACGCCGTTCACGTTGTGGGAGCACGATTGCAATGATTCCCAAAATACAGAAAACTCATGTATCAACCCGCTTTCGCACGAATGGGCATCCCGCCTCACCCGCATGCATACCGAATGCCACGGATGCAAAGCCACCACCCAAAAACGGACACTGCGGGCGGCGGACACAGGACAGGGGAGGGGGCTGGAAGTCCAGCGCACACACCCCAACACACACAAAGATTGGGCTGTTCTCCCCGCGCCGCGTGTCTTGGGCACCTTTTTTGGGAAGCTCGCAGCAGTTTGGGTTGCCGTGGGTGTATCTGCTGCGGTTGGGTCTGGTTGTGCCACATACCTCCCTCTGTTACTGTGATGGGCGGGTAACTGACCATCCGAAATGTGGCAAGGGAGCTTAACCGAAATCGGAAAGTAGGCAGCTGCTATAGTTTTGTTGGAGATGGGCTGTTGGGCCTGACAATAGCTGCGTGATGCTCTTCGATTATCGTGGCCGTGAGGATAACTCGCCCAACTTCTGCCCACCCATTGATGCACTCCGCCACTTTGATGCTTCCATACGACGTCTTTCTGAGCTTCTTTCCGCGCACCCTCAATCTAAACGGCGACTTGCGGCTCCACCCGACGGACAACTCGCACTCCACAGTTCGGATCACTGATCGCTACCTTCAGATCATCGAGGACCTGGATCCTTGATTCCTGGAGAGTCGTCGTCCAGCTACGAAGCAGCTCACTAGCTTGGCCAGGACTGAGAGGCACTTGAACCACTGTTTTGGGTCCGCTCTTACACCCGTTTTCTACGGACAGTGCGCACAACTGCTTCGGCGAGTGTTCGGACAGCAGGATATTACCGGTCCCAAGGCACAACCCTTTGCTTCTCTTCCAGCATGACGCCGGCAAAGTGATGCAGCTCTTTGGCAAGCAAAGGGATTCCTCAAATGTCCTGTATTCGACCTTTGGGCCAGCGAGTTATCAGCTCCCCGCTTACCCCATCGTCCGGACGCCAGGCGGCAGCCCAAAGACCCTAAGAGGTTGCTTCCCGGTCAGTTCCGCGTTCACTCGCGCTCCCGGGATGGCGCCACATCATGCTGCGACGCTGGTCTGGCCAGCCACTCAAGGTTTGTCGTGTGAGCGTGCGGCGGTGTGCCCAAGCTTTCTAGAACAAGAGTGTATAGCGTCACGCTCTTGATGTGAAACCGAGATCGGTGTGCATTGCACCTGAGCTGGGTGGCCGATTGGCCGATATATTGATATCAAAGTAAGCGACACTGAAGGCGAAATCAAGCCATGGCTGCTTCACTCCACTGAAGGCATAGTGTTTGCCTAGACAGTAATATCCTATCCAACAATCCCTTCTGACATTTCTACTTGTACGCAAGCCCCGAGCTGCTCGGCAACCTTGACAAGAGCGCGGGACTGAATCGATGCTTTCGCGGCTGATGAAGAACTATGGTGCCTCAGTGTTGAACGCCGTTCCAGCGATATTGAGAGAGCCCAGTTAGTGCCCTCCCCAGCAACGGCGGGAGGAAGATGTCCCCCCTTGAACTTGCCACCAACAGACCTTGCGGCGATGATGCAACATTTGGCAGTGTTTAAGAGCATGTCAGCGAGTATCTGGTCGGGGCAGGGCATGGCAACGGCTGTGGCCTTCGAGGCTGCGTGGATGGCCGCAATGACATTGTCGTTGCCCATGAGACCGGCTGTCCGGTCGCACAGGCCAGTGACGTTCGCAGAAGTGACAAACAAGAGGTTGGGGTTCGCAGTGTTTGCGCCATTGTTCCCAGGAGTGAGCCCATTAAAACCCCTCGCAAGTTCTAACTGGCATTCCCGGCTTGATGACAAGTGAGAAGCTACCTGTGACAACCGCAGGAGGATAGTGAAGTAGGCAGTACCCTTAGCTGGCTCTGTGGTAGGGGTTAGGTGGTGCTCTTCACCGCCGCCACAACTAAGCCCTTTTACAATATGTTGAATGTTATCTACTGGGGCAATGCTCTGTGAAGGCTGTTGGGGGCAAAGAAGAGAGCTGCATCCCAACAGCTCAAGTTGTCCACACCACAACTTTGCCAGGCCAGAGCATGGTGACACTTGTCGTCACCAAGTCGTAGGGCAACATAGGAATACGCTGCGCTAACATTTGCCGGGATTGGTCCAAATAATTGCACACACTTTCACACTGACAGCTCAACGGGCTTTGTCTGTGAACAACTCTTACTAGGCAGTATGGCCCCACAGCCCCAGTCTTACCCTCCAGATGTGCCCCAGCGCGCTCGGCTCCTTGTGAACAGTGTCTGCCACTTCCCCAATCAAGGCACATCTGTACTGTATTGTATGTACTGTACCGGGTTCGCGACATCTTAGCGCCAACCCCAATGTACCGCTTTCTGTCAACTATAAGTCCTACCCAAGCCCAACGAAGCTGTCAACACTCGCAATACTCGAACCGTGACCGCCTCCGACATCGACCAACCCGGGAATGTTGACATTGGAGGAGTGCCACACGGCCATGACCTGTAGCCGATAGATACATTTTCGTGGTCGCTGTTGCAGCTGTAAATAACCTCCAGTCTCGTGACAAGACTTGGTCTATGTTCCGAACAGCGGCAGCTTGGGTCATACGATACATACGATGGGCTCGCCTTGCTCGGCTGCTGCTAAGACCGAGCCCAAGGCTTAAATGTTGACCGATGGCTAGGAAGCGAGTCAATATTGATTCATTCGTCACTGACCACACTGACTCCTGCTTCACGATGGGTAAAGCACCAGAGGCCATCAGGCTTCTTGATCCAGTGGATCCTCCTATTGGCCTCTTCACCCACTTCTGGCGCAAGGAGCAGAAGACTGTCTTCTCAGACAAGCTGCTCAACATCACTGCGGTGCATACCTTGAACTGACACCCGGCTGACCAGTCCAGAATTCTTTCATCATCCGAACCTCGGAAGGCGAAGAGCTGCTAAAGTGCGATACCAAAGCCCTCTCCGTCAAGGAGATGAAACGTGAGCCATCGAGTGCAGGGAAACAGCTCCCTCACGGTAGCCATCTCGGATATGAACGGCAACGGCCTCTTCGCCATCCGCACAAAGATTGTGACATTCGTCCAAAAACAGATTGTAGAGGACCTAGCCGGCCGAGAGCTCTTCACCGTCATCAAGGCATTAGACAGTACGTCGTCCTGTGATATCTACAAACTGACACGAGGCAGTGAAGACGCGAATGCTCACAACCTTTCAAGACATTGTCTCTGGCCTCCCCGTAACGCTCATCCTCGTCGGAGACATGTTTCGGTACAATGCCGAAATCAGCCTCGAGAGCACTGGCCAGGTCGTGGCGACTATTTCGCGAGATTTCTGGAGCGGCGGATCGGGCGGGTGGCGCAAGAATAAGCAGACTGTGAGTTGCGCAGAGCTGATGGGAACTGATAACGCAGTATTACATGACCGTTGCAGTGGGTGTAGATCTGGCACTCATGGCAGGGTTCTGTCTCTGCGTTGACGCGCTGATGCATGAGGGGCACGGTGGTAGTGGCTGAGCCGTGGGCGAGCTAGGCCCAGGAGACGTTTTCGACTTGTTGTTGTACGAATTTCTGTTGTTCACTGTTAATGATATCTCCATCAGTTCGTGTCTAATGTCACATCAACAAGCCGCCAATGTCGCTACGCTACAGCTCTGTCCCGGATAACAGTAGTATGCCTTAATATGCAACGCCTTTGGCGTGGTGATGTAGGTTAATGTGTATGGCCCAGCCTGAACCCGCAGCAGGGTACAACAGGCTGGGATGCGCGTCTGCGCTCCCCTCTTCTTCTGTCGAGCATTCCAGCTCGCAACGACCGCTCCTCTCTTGCCTTTCCCAACATAAGCCTAAGCCCAGACCTCGTTGGGCGACACAAGCGTCTCCTTGCCGTTCTCGCGCACGGACTTGCCATCGACATCGCGAGGCATGCTCTTGCGCATGTCATAGCCGTCGAGCTCGTCGCGCGTGCTTCCAACACCCTCCATACCGTGGTAGTAGCTGCGGCGCGTCAGTTACTGGTCGTCACTTCTTAGGCACAGCCGCAAAGCATGGGAATGGGAAAGGGCCGGCGGCTTGGCGGTTATCAACACTGTCGCCTGACATTGATGGCCTTCTCGCCCCAGCGCGTCCACCGCCATGCCCCTCCCGCTCCCTCTACACACACCCTTGCGCAAAGGAAAACTCACTCGACGACCCGGCGGAAGACGCTGTAGCCCAGCTTCTCATACATCTCAATGGCACGGTGGTTGTTACACCGCACGAAAAGGTCGACAAACCACGCGTCGACACAGTCGACACCCTCATCTGCCTCGTCGTCGTCGTTGCCATGCTCGACACCGTTACCGTTGGCCTGTTTCCGGGGTATCCGTGTTGGCCAGCCTGCGGAGCCGTCCGAGCTGAGCCGTTCGAGCATGGCCATGAATACGCGCGCCATGCCGAGGCCGCGCATGGCCGGCGAGATGGAGAGGGCTGTGAGGTGGCCGTGGTGCTGGGGATCGGGCGATGGAGGCTCGTGCTTGGCGATCACTGAGGTGGTTGTCAGGGGTCTAGTTCCATGTCGTGTCATGTGAGGGGTTCTCCATGCGAGGTGCCGCGCGGGTCGCCAAACTCTGCGTACGCCGCTGCGACGGCAACGAAGACGCGCAAAATGTGCACACCATTACTCACTGTATGCGCCAACCTCGTCCTCGAATGCACCCTGCGCGGCAATGCACATGTCTGGCCACTGGGCGAGATAGCTCGCATAATATCCCGTGTGGTACGTCGCTGTCCATGGATCGGCGTTGACAGTGTGGAATTTGAAGACGTCTGTCGCCTCAAAGGGCCTGAGGACAGACATGCCGCGGCGCGTCGTTGCTGATACCGTGAAAGAAGGAGAGAGAGACAGAAAGAGAGAGAGAGTGCAACAAGAAGAAAGATGCTGTGGGTATCGATGCAACAGAAGGTACCTACGAACCGTGATGTCGGCACTGTCGGCGCGCGGCGGCTGCCAATGGCCTGCCAATCGCGTGTCCACGTGACAGGGACGACCACGTGATCACGTGAGAGAGCCGAGAATGGGGAAGACCGGTTGGGGGAGCAAGCTGCGAACAATTGGGCACGAGCGCGCGGTAGTGGTGAGCACGCAAGCGTTGCATGGTCATGCGGTTGAACAGTTGACCAGCGGCAGACCACATGAGCATTGTCGCTGAGTCGTATGCGGCAATGTGGGCCAGGCTCCCAGGAGGTGAGGTGAACGCGGGCGTTCTGGGGAATGAACTGGGCGTAGGCGCCAGTGGAGCCAGCGTGGACTGATACGACAACTTGAGACTTGAAGCCGAGACGAGGCTAGTCTGGGCCATTGCTCGGCGATCTATTCGATGTACTTGGCGGTTGTGCTGGGTCACAGGTCATGGCGAGACGGATGTTGTTCGCAATCACTCGACTGCCGACGTCACACATCACATGCTGTCTGCAGTCACGAGAGGCTGCACTGCCGTCGTAGTCGGTCCCGTTTCAGTCAACATGTCCGTTGTTTGAGAATCAAGTTTCAGTTGAAGAAGCGTCATGTGTGACGCTGCAGAGGATGTGGCGACGTGGAGGTCCAGTGGTGTGGATTGATAACAACAACCAATGTTACCTCAGCCATAGATCCATAGAAGCCCAACCAAGCACACCATGGGTGCCAGAATCGACCAAGAGACCCAGCCGGATGCAACTCGCACTTGCACTAGTGTACTTCCAGTTGGGCTAGACTGATATTCAGGACAACGCATTCAATGGCGCCCTACATCCATCGCGACTCACCGAACAGCAATCGCAGTGGGCATTGAATCGCATATCAAGAGCATCGACGGACCGGCAGCTGTGTCCAATGATCCAAACGAGACGGCAAGTGATGATATCACAGCGGAGAATGCCAGGATCCGATCAACAGTGTAGCCGGTGTCGCACTGACCAGCGCTTCAATGCCATCGGGCAGGGGTTCCGGCATTCTTGGAAGTCCATATCACTGGAACGCCGGTAGTGCAGCGGATTAAGTTCGCGTTCGGAATAATCATGCTAGGTGGCATTCGGCGCGCCGCCGGGACAGACACCGACGCCCTCACACCTCCGGCTGTACACACTGCCAGGTAGCGAAGAGGCGCGGTGGCATGGTCTAGCATGACCGCCTCTGCGCACGTCCCCCTCACGGTCAACTCCGGCTGCGACAGCATTGTTCCAGCCAGGTCCTCACGAGGGCATTGAGAGCGAGAAGTGGGTCGCGAGTTCATGGGATCATGGGTGCACGAGCGATATAGTATTATCCGACCATTACCCATGCGGTGAGGCTGTCGGTTCTGGCCGTAATTGTTGTTGCCTGGTGGCTCTACTTCCCTGGGTGCGCCATGCGCCGCCACCTGGATGTTGAGGTACAAGATTGCCCACATGTGTCACCTCCCCGTGTAGCCCCCACAAGCCCACGAAAAGCCCACAATGGGTGATGACGTCTGGTAATGCTCTGGCATGTTGGTTGTCGATCAGTCAGACGATCCGAAAACATGGCATGACTAATGATTTTTGGTCCAAGGCACTTGCAGCATCGGTGACGAGCCTCCTCGACCGAGTGTGCCAGCGGCGTGCGTGCAAGTGTCCGGAAGCGATCGCAGCGAGGGCTAGATGCAGAGACAGAGAGAGCAAGGCCGAGGCCGACGGCCAGATTATAATTTTTAGACCCACATGTGTATTGGTCACCCAGCACACACCACAGGCACCAGCCTCCGCGCGCAGCAACTGGTAGCATTTTGATTCCGAAGACCACCTGCCGCAGCTGTCTTCGGCCTCCTCCGAGGTAGCCCGGGGGCCGAGGGCTGGCCCGCAGCCCAACAGCCAACAGCACTGTGGAGTGCACACGCCGCCGTCATTGTACGCCAGGGGCAGAGCAGGCAGCAGACCAAAGCTTGCTGGCAAACCAAGGCGGCGGCGATGTGCGCGGGGTACAGGACACACGCTGAACATGCGTTTTGGATACTGGCGGAAATCCCGTTCCAACGCTTCAAAGTCTGACCCCCCAACACTTGTCTACTCGACTCTCACTCTCATAATTGTGTCATTGTATCTCGGACTCATCGGAGCCGTACATCTGCGCGACCAAGGCCTCACTAGTCGACTACACGTCAAGCGACGAGGATATAAGCGCTCACTTCTCGGACTCGCGCGAAATAATATTTGGCTTGCCACCGAAAGAAGACACAACAGCATCTACCATTTTTAGCAACATTTGCGGATCGACACTCTACAACCCGCTCGACTCTGTAGCGTACGACTCACTGGGCATCTCGCCACCCCTTTATTAACCACTGCACTACACGCCCTTGCGTCCAAGCATGGCAGCAACATCTGGTCGCGACCAGAGTCCTGCCTCAACGCTGGGCACTGCGCAAGAGCCAGTGCTGCCGAGCGAGCCGAGAGCCCAAGGCGAGCCACAACCCCTGCGTAGGGCGGCCTCTACCGGCTCTGATACATCGCACGGCGACGAGAAGACCAAGGCGAGCAGCGCCGAGGGTGAAATCATGGATGAAAAGGCGACGGCGGCGACCGCCGCCAATACATCCAAGGAACGCGGCGTGGTCGAGGTAGACGATGGCCGCGTCAAGCGCAAGGCCATGGTTGTCATCGAGGACGAAACCGGCAAAGAGATCCTCAAGGATGTCAGCGGTGGACCATACACCAAACCACAATGGTGAGTGCTCGACTTCCTTGTGCATGCTGACAATCAGGCGTCACTCTCTCCCCTTTATGAAGCCAAAGTACCCCCCACCGCCGCCGCCGGCGACGATGGAGGACGCCGACATTACGCCCGAGGTGTCGGCAAACTTCCTGTCCTTCATGTTCTTCAACTGGATCAGCCCCATGATGGCGCTCGGATCGGCTCGTACGCTGCAGCCCCAGGATTTGTGGCGCATGGACGAGGGCCGCAGTGCTGGCGTCATGGCAGGCCAGCTGTCGGACCACTATGAGAACCGCAAAAAGGCTGCCGCCGAGTATAATGAGCGTCTTTTGGATCCCAACACGCCACTGCCGTTGAGTAAGCGTATTATCTGGTCGATGCTGCCTCACCGCGAGAAGCGTGAAAACGACTACCGCACAAAGTTTGGCAAAAAGAAGGCCCGTCTCGCATACGCCCTTCTCGACGTGCACGGTTTTGGGTTCTGGTTGACAGGTCTCATCAAGATGGTCGCTGATGTCGCCACTGCCTGCTCGCCTCTTATCATTCGTGCCCTCATCAAGTGGAGTACTCAGTACGAGTACGCCGCCAAGGGCATTGGATCGTACCCCAAGTACGGTGACGGAATCGGTCTCGCCGTCGGCATGTTGTGTCTCCTCATCTTTTCGTCCATCGGTCTCCACCACTACTTTTACCGGTCGATGGCCGTCGGTGTCTTTTCCCGCTCGGCTCTCATCTCTGCCATCTATGAGCGCTCGCTGCGCTTCACCCAAAAGTCTCGTGGCGAGATTCCTAATGGTGAGTATGACCGGAGGCAATCCTGGCTGAGCTGACCCATTTTCTCTCCTACCTGCTATGTCCACAACTCGCAATCTCCCACCTACCCTCGCCCTGTGGACTCTATTGACACACCTCGTGAGTCTTTCTATCCTTCTCGTGCCCTGTGGTGTCGCAAAGACGAGGGAATTAGCTGGGTGGCGTCACGTGACAGGCGGACAACGCCGAACCTCCACCTCCACCACACCGCACAACTTTCCCATCTTCGTCCACAACACCTCACACCTCCATGCACGTTGCTAACTGCCCAGATTCATAATTATAGGCAAGATCACAAACCACATTGGCACAGACACTGCGCGTATCGACTTCTCTGCTGGTTTCTTCCACATCTTGTGGACGGCGCCTGTCCAGTTCATCGTGATCATGATCATCCTTCTCGTCCAAATTGGCTACTCTGCCCTTCCCGGCATTGGATTCCTGCTCATCATGACGCCCATGCAGGCCCTTGTCATGAAGACCCTGTTCGGCGTGCGTAAAAAGTCAATGATCTGGACCGACAAGCGCGCAAAGCTTTTGCAGGAGATTCTCGGCGGCATGCGTATCGTCAAGTTTATGTCTTGGGAGAAGCCGTTCCTTGAGCGTCTGGGCCAGTACCGTACCATGGAGCTCAAGTATGTGCGTACGCTGCTCATCTTCCGTTCGGGAATGATGGCGCTTGCCCTCACGCTCCCTGTCCTCGCCACTGTCCTCGCCTTTGTCACCTACTCGCTTACCTCGCACGGCATGGACGCCGCCACCATCTTCACCGTCATTTCGCTTTTCCAGCTCATGCGTATGCCTCTGATGATGTGGCCGATGACTCTCAGTGCCACTGCCGACATGATCAACGCACTCAGCCGTCTCGAGGTCGTCTTTGACGCCGAGGTCAGCACCGACGAGCGCGTCATTGACCCTTCACTCCCCGAGGCAGTCCTCGTCGACCACGCGTCGTTTACCTGGGACGCCGCGCCCGCCGTTGAGGCGGACGTCGCCAAGCTGGAGAAGAAGCTGCTCGCTGCCCAGCTCAAGGCTGCTGGAAAAAAGGACCCTGGAATCCCCAAGAAGTCTCCAAAGACCCCTTCGAAGACTCCCGCCATCTCTGGCGCAGCGACACCCCTTGCTCCCACCCTCACCGCTGCCGAGGAGCAGGCCCGCGTCCAGGAGAACATTTTCAAGATCACGGACATCAACATGTCGATCCCCCGCGGATCGCTCACTGCCATTGTCGGCGCCATTGGTTCCGGCAAGTCCTCACTTTTGCAGGGTCTCATGGGCGAAATGCGCCGTACAGACGGCAAGGTCCGTTTCTCGGGCTCGACGTCGCTTTGCGCGCAGACTCCCTGGATCCAGAACGCTACCGTCCGTGAGAACATTCTCTTTGGCCAACCTTGGAACGAGGAACGTTACTGGGCTGCTATTCGTGACGCCTGCCTCGAGCCCGACCTCGAGCTCCTCGAGGACGGAGACGGAACCGAGATTGGAGAAAAGGGAATCACACTATCTGGAGGCCAGAAGCAGCGTGTCAACATTGCGCGTGCCATCTATTTCGACGCCGACATTATCGCCCTCGACGACCCGCTCTCGGCTCTCGACGCCGGTGTCGGAAAGGCCATCTTCTTCAACGCTGTCCTTGGTGCCCTCCACGGCAAGACCCGTATCCTTGTGACCCACGCTCTCCACTTCCTGCCCTACGTCGACAACATTATTACCCTCGAGGACGGCAAGATTGCCGAGATTGGCACCTACAAGGAACTCAAGGCTGGCAACGGCGAGTTTGCTCGCCTCATTCGCGAGTTTGGTGGTGAGGACAAGCAGGATGCCGAGGCTGGCACCGAGGAGCAGGCAATTGAGACTGCCCCCGTCCCCAAGGCATTCCAGCAGCCTGCGCCGGACCGTTCCAAGATGACTTCGCGCGGTATCGCCCACCAGCTCATGCAGGAGGAGGACCGCAACCAGGGTACTCTGCAGTCGGGCACTTGGAGTGGCTACTTCAAGGCTGGCCGCGCCTTCATGACACTGCCAATGCTCCTCGGCTCGGTCCTGATCTGGCAGGGGTTCTCGGTCATGACTTCGTACTGGATGGTCTGGTGGCAGGGTTACGAGTGGGGCAAGACCAACAACTGGTTCATGGGCATCTACGCTGCTCTTGGTATCGGCTCGGCTGTCACCGTCTTCATGATGGGATTCTCGCAGTCGCTCATGAACTACTTTGCCTCGGTCAACCTTCACGCCAACGCCATCAAGCGCGTCATTTTTGCGCCACAGTCGTTCTTTGACACGACGCCACTTGGCCGGTGAGTACGCGTGTGGTTGGGGTTGAACAGCGCTGACATTACAACTCTGAATATCCGGTATTGCAAACGTCTCCCACTCACGCATTGGTCTCGTGCATCACCAACCAACCGCCACTTTCATTCACCACTTTCGTTCTTCCAACAGCATCATGAGTGAGTTTTCAAATGCATGCATTGCTGACGGGGTGAGATCGTTTCAGTAAAGACATTGATACCATCGACAACATGTTGTCCGACGCCATGCGTATGAGTGTTGGAACCATTGGTAACATTGCCGGTGCCATCATTCTGCTTGCCGTCATCTCGCCTTGGTTCCTCATCGCCGTCGGTGTCGTCCTCGTGCTCTACTACCACTGCGCCCAGTTTTACCGCCGCTCGTCTCGCGAGTTCAAGCGTATTGACTCGGTGCTCCGCTCCAGTCTCTACTCTCACTTCTCCGAGTCACTTTCGGGCATTTCGACTATTCGCGCCTACGGCGAGAGTGATCGCTTCTGCAGGGAAAACATTCAGCGCATGAACACTGAGAACCGTGCCTACTACCTGACCATCATCAACCAGCGTTGGCTCGGTATCCGTCTCGACATGCTCGGCGCGCTTCTTACCTTTGCCGTCGCCCTCATCGTCGTCCTCAACCACAAGGTCTCGGCCGCGAAGAGTGGTCTCGGTCTTTCCACTATGATCACTGTCCAGCAGTCGTTCTCATGGCTTGTTCGTCAGCTGGCCGAAGTCGAGAACGACATGGTCGGCGCCGAGCGTGTCATGCACTACGCCAACGAGCTCGAGCAGGAGGCTCCTCAGGAGATTCCTGACCACAAGCCCCCTCCCAACTGGCCCAGCCAGGGTCAGATCGAGTTCAAGAACGTCCACATGCGCTACCGCGAGGAGCTTCCCGACGTCCTCAAGGGCCTCACCCTCAGTGTCAAGCCCTCGGAGAAGATTGGTGTCGTCGGTCGTACCGGTGCCGGAAAGTCGTCCATCATGGTCTCGTTGTTCCGCATGTGCGAGCTTCACTCTGGTGCGATTGAGATTGACGGCCTTGATGTCGCCAAGATGGGTCTTCACGACCTTCGTTCGCGCATCTCCATTATTCCCCAGGACCCTCTCCTCTTCAGTGGTACTCTCCGTACCAACATTGACCCCTTCAACACCAAGTCGGACGCCGAGCTCTACGACGCCCTCAAGCGTTCGCACCTTATTCCCTCGTCGCAGTACGGCCACGATGTTCGGGAGGGCGTTGAGACGCCCACCTCCCGCTTCAACCTCGACTACGCTGTCGAGGAGGAGGGCGGCAACTTGTCGGTCGGTGAGCGTTCGCTCGTCTCCCTCGCGCGTGCCCTCGTCCGTGACCCCAAGATTCTTGTCCTCGACGAGGCCACCGCCTCGGTCGACCTGTCCACCGACAGCCGCATCCAGGAGACTATCCGCCGTGAGTTTGGCAACAAGACCCTCCTCTGCATTGCCCACCGTCTGCGTACCATCCTGTCATACGACCGCATCCTCGTCATGGCCGACGGCAAGGTCGAGGAGTTTGACACGCCCGAGAACCTGTTCAACAAGGGAGGCTCGTTCCGCGAGATGGCCAACAAGTCGGGTATTACCATTGACGAAATCCGTCATCACGCGTCCCTCAAGTTCTCGCTGTAGAGGACGCATACAAATGATCTGTTCGACATCTTGTAGACAGCACGCGTTTTCTGCCCCAGTGTGGCGCCGTACAGGGCGCGGAATTGCACAGAATCTCCATGTGCGGACGCTCGAAAATCCCCTCGCTCGCTCCTGCAGCGGGAAGAGTACATCGTTTATAGTTTTTATTTCCCAGTCATAGAAATCAAGTAAAGTGCATATGCATAGCGCGCTACAGATCTCCTTGCAAAGCTTTGCTCGATGACCAAAGCGACCTGTGCCTACCACCGCCTGGGAGCGGCTTCTGCCCTTTTCCGTAGTAGTACAGCAGTAAAAGCCATAAAAAACAATCATCTTACTACTTGCACCTCAGAACTTTTTATGCTAAGGACGTCTGGACCTGTGAGGCTTAAGAAGGAGCTTTAATGTGCCCGCTCTTTCGTCAGTCGCTGCGCAAGCCAGTAATTGGGACCTCTTTCACTCTCGCGGGAACACAAGAGTCCTCAGAACACTGGTCTCTGTCCGCGCTCTCTGCCCACGCCCCACATGGCTCAGTGTAGTACTGCATGCAGAGTGGTATTGTATAAATGGTTAAACAACGTGAGGGCTGCCACACATAGATTAACGCTTGACCCAGGTGCGCCTCTTGCGTGCTTTGACAAGGTTAGTCTTCTTACGCTCGACCATGCGAGGGTCGCGGACAAGAGCGCCGTCGGTGATGAGAATGGGGCTGGTTTCGGGACGGAGCTGCCGAATGGCCTTGGCAACAGCGAGGGCGAGCGCGCCGCTCTGGCCAGTGGTACCACCGCCGCGGACAAGGCCAAAGACGTTGTACGCTCCGAGGAGGCCGGTCAAGCGGAGGGGACGGAGAACGGCCTCGCGGTCGACGGGGCGCGCAAAGTGCTGCGAGAGAGGGAGATGATTGACGAGGATTTGCGACTCGGGCGTCGTTGGCGCGCTGCCCTTGGCGGCCTTTTGCCCAGCAGCCTCGTCCAAGTACTTCTGTCCGGCTTCACTGGGCACAACCCACACACGGGCACTGCTCTCCTTCCGGCGACCGACGGCGTGTGAGCGGCCAAGACCATCAATGGGCTTGGGCTTCGTTGCGAGCCCGCCCTGACCCTCGTCCGACTGGATCGGCAGGCGCTCAAACGGCGAGATGGTCTCGCTGAGGGCTTCAACAATGTCAGGGTTGCCGCTGAGCTCCGCAACGTGTCTAATATGGTTGAGGGCGTTCAATACCTCGGCGAGTTTGCGGTAGTCGGCTTTGGAACGGATGCTGATGGAGAGCTCGTTGGCGGGCATCAGACGCAAATTGGTGGGCTGGAGGAAGGGAATGGCGGGAGGGAGGGGCCACACGTACTGCTTGCGCAGCGTTTCGCGGACAGTCTCGAGTCGCTCCTCAAGCATCGCGATAGTATCGGTGTAGACCGGCTTGGCGCTAAAGAAACCGGGCGACGCTGGACGGGGCTGGCGTTTAGGTAGGGTGGCTCCGCGCGCCGCTGCGGGAGTATAGGTCGATGCGCAGCGGGCCGTCGAGGACGAGGCAAGCGGGGCTGTCGCCTGAGCACGAACCGCGAGCGTCGCAAGGCGCAGCGCGCGGGTGCTGCTGGTAGCCATGGTGAGGTGAATATGGTTGTCTTTCAAGGTAGTTGCAAGTCAAAGTGCGCATGATCGACTTTTGGCGACGATTCGGCGGAACCAATTAGGTCAGGGCAAGTGTTGTTCAAAAGAACACGTCAATATACCACGTGGTCGATGTCAGGCAGGCAGAGCACGTTATCAGATTACACCGACCTCTTGAACAGATGCAGCTGCATCTCTTGGTCATCAACAACTAGCACGACCATGGACGCCCCAATCGACCAGCGCATGGAGGACAAGCTTCGCGGTGCACTCACAATTGAGCATCTTGTGAGTTGTCTTGTCTAAAGTCCTCTGGTCGTTTGGGTCAGCAGCGAGCTCGGCTCAGGAGCCACGGAGATCGGCCGCTCAGTCATATCTAAATGCCCTCCTCTTGCTTGGGGACACGGGCGTCCCGCGCAGCCCACCCAGCATACCGCGGAGATGCCATGCCTATGTAACGGGACACTCCTGGCTGACATCCAGGAAATTGTCGACACCTCGGGCAACTGCGGCTCGTCATTTGCACTAGTCATTGTCTCGCCCGACTTTGCGCGCAAGATGACCCTCGCTCGTCACAAGCTAGGTACGCCTCACGGTATCTGCCATGGCCATTCAGCTGACAGTTTCAGTCAACCAGATTCTTTCAGAGGAGATTACCGCGCTGCACGCCTTCTCTCAGGTTTGTTGCCCCCAGCTAGCTATGCTGACGAGAACAGAAGACGCTCACCCCCGAACAATGGGCCAAGGAGCAGGCAAAGTAGATATACCTGACTTGAGGGTAAATGAGCGTCCCTTGGACTTTTAGAAACCCTATAGCATCACACCAAGCTGGCACGAGTCCGGGCAGGAGCCGGATACTGTCGCCCGTGACGCCTCTGTTGTACAACGGCTTCACATTGCCTCCCCACGCCCAACATTTCGTAAGGGCCGTCTGGCCGAGCATGGTCATCATAATGCATGGGCATACGTATATAACGCGATATGAGTGTAGAGCATAGGATAATAAACTAGATCTAACAGAGGGTCCGACAAAATTCGACGACGGAACATCTATACCGACAACATTGGACACGGATACAGCAGGCGGAGCATGGCTCAAAGAAATGGACGCACTAGCGACGACGCCGCTGCTCCTCGTACGCCTTGCGCATGGTACGGTCTACGACCTGGACGTAGTACTTGCCGCTGTCTGCCTTCCAACTGACCCAACCCGAGTAGTAGGGGTACGGAGTCGAGCGCAGAATCGCCGCAAAAGAGTCACACTGGAATGGTCAGCTACTGTTTGTCTGAACATCAAGTACGCACATTCGACTCGTTCATTCGGAAACCCTCAGTAACGAAGGGCTTGAGCGACACAATGGTTGCACCGTCCTTGAGATCGAGGAACATTTGGGTAAGGTCAATGTTGAGAGATGAGGGGAAGACTTCGTTGTTGACAAGTACAACATCGGCCTGGGATAACCGACGCGTCACTGCATGGCAGCGGCGGAAGTCACCCTCGTGCGCTTCAGCCTCGAGGTTGCCGGCCAGCAGCCACATGGCCCACCGGCGCTGACATTCCCGCACCTGGAGGCGAGCGCAGCGCGAAGGCACCGGCAGGAGCTCGACGCCGTACGATGCGCAGCCGGCCTGCAGAGCAGCCTGGACAACACAGTTGCCCACGCCAGAGCCAAGGTCGACAAACACAGAGTCTGGTCCAAGGCCAGTCTGTTCGATCACCTTGCTGAGGAAGGCATGACGGAGCTCGCCGTATGCGTCCTCCTTTTCGCTGATGGCTTCCGCGACCTCCTCTGGGTGCTTGGGGTGGTGCTCGAGCTGGTCCGAGAACGGTGCAACGACGCGCGAGTATGACTGGTCGTGCACAAAGTCGACGAGGTCGGACCAGTCACGCTTTGAGAGGCGGTACTCGGCGCTGCCCAGCCAAGCGGCCATGGACCCGTCTGCCTTCAGTTCAGCCATGCCGTTGTTAAGACGCTCCATCGCCTTGAGCAAGCCCGGACCATCACGCCTATTGGGCGCGAGGGCACGGCGCAGGGCGTCACCGATCGTCTCTGTAGGTGTGTGGGGTGTGGGGGACAGTGCGTCTGGTGGCGGCGTCGTCAAGGCACCAGGTGTGGGGGTGTGTAGCCGAGATGGCAAAGACGATTCAATCTCTCCGCTGGCGTCAAGCGTGCCAAAGATGTGCTGATGAGAAGGCGGTATATAGTCTAGAGCGTCAGTGCTTGAAAGGACAATGCGACTCACGCTTGAGAATCAACCGAAGGGCATTTCGAAGCTCGCTCACAGGGTTGTACTCGCGAGGAGATGTTGGCGTGAGAAGCACAAACTTCTCGAGAGCTCCAGACGGATAACGTAGCTCTGCAGTAGGCAATGGCTCGACATTTTCGAATCCTTCCTGAGGAAAGTCTTTCAGAGTCAGCAATGTCCTCTCTACATGCCGATCGACTCACATGCCTGGTACTTGTCCTTGACAATGACATGACTCTCCTTGCCAAACGCCCCGCCGCCTGCCCATCCGTTGACAGCTCCGCGCACGGCCTCTTCGCAGGTCACAAAGCCCGCATATCCACGCCCCCACTCACCGCGCGCATCGGCAAGGGTAGGACAGAAGACAGATCGCCCGACTTCGGCATCTCCAAAGCCAAGGTCTGGCGTTGCTGCCCCACTCGCTATACGACGTCGTTTCGGCGCAAGAGCATCATCGCTGCTCTCGCTTTCCGAGTCACTGGGCGGCAGCACGCGCTGAGGTTCAGCAGCTTTGCGGCGGCGCGCGGGCGAGGCGTGGCCGGAGCCACCAGATGTGTTCGGCGTGGAGCGGTGGGCATGCGCATCGCGGCTCCGGAATGGGCTGGCGCTGGAGCTCGGCTTGGAGCTAGGGTTGGAGGACGATGCCGGTTTGGAGTCCCGGCGCACAGTCGTAGATGACAGCTGTGAGGAGGGTTTTGGCCTCGAGGAGGAAGGGAGGGCGTTGGCTTGAGCAGGCCGAGCAGGTGAGGAAGTCGATCCTGGGCGGACGACCTTCTTGACTGTCACTGTCGACACCAGTGCAGGCCGGGCGGGCTTGGAGTTGCCGAAAAACGACTGCATGGTGCGCCGGATACACCAGGAAGCACAGCCGACCGACTTTTAAGGGAGGATGAAAGAAGAAGAGAAAGGGTGGTCGCGGATGGAAGACAGTGCTGACACAACAATAATGGAGTTGCACTGCTGCTGCCATTTCGCTTGCCACCCGGACAAAAAAGGGGCCTGGTGTCAACATTGCCCCGACATGTCGGCCAGGTCTTGACGGTCGCCTGATACAAACGGTGCCCAAAAAGTACGCTCTAAGTCTATGCATGCACAGTTCCCAGGTGTACCCTCTGGAACCCGAGGCACGTACGAGCAGCTATTCCTGTCGGCGAACCTTGGTCGCCCGTCCGCCCTCAATCACCTCCTCAAAATCGTCTCCTAACTGTGCTGTCTCATCCTCGACGACCTCTCCGCTCTCAATGTCCTCCTTCTTTTCAACCTCACCCTCCTCAACCTCAACCTCGGCCTCCGCCTTCCGCTTTGTGCCAGCCGGTGCAGCGGCGTCTTTGGACACAGCAGCAGCGGCAAGGCCAGCTGCCCTTCGTGCGCGGTTCTCGGTGTTGCGCTGAGCCGTACTCCTATCGCTAGTCTGACCCTCGGTAACCTCGTCCTTGGTGTCCATTGCCTTGGCGGAATCGCCAGCAACACGGGCCGGGTTGAACTTTCTGTACTTGTCAAAGTCCTCGACCACGCTAACGCCGAGTACGTTCTGTACAGTCAGCTTCATGCGGCTCCTTTAAGTCTTACCTTGTTCAGTTCAATGAGAATGGTCCTCTCAGCCGCCTTGAGATCCACAGAGTGTCCGGGGTTGAGCTTGGGCACCTCCTCAGCGACAGCCTTGATCATGTCCAAGCGATCCAAAACGGACGAGTTGCGAGTGCTCGTGTTTATAGCGTACTGCACAGTTAGAACAATTTCTCATAATCAAAGCTTACCTTGAGAGCTCTTCCATCCTCGGTTGCGAATCCTGCAGGCAGAACCTCGCGGGCAAGGTCGACAAGGGTGTCCAGCCTGGCAGTACCAACGGCCGATATCGGTGTAAGACGCTGAATGAAGCGGAATGAACAGCGGGCAGTTCTTTCGCAGCGCTCAAGAATAAAGTTGACCAGTTTCAAAGGATCCAAAGGCGCAAGAACGATAACATAGAGAACTGGACGTCAGCGACGCATCGCCATAGTGCACTTACCACAGGCAGTCTCACGCTTCGTCAAGCGGAAGCGGGCCGACTTCTTACTTGGCGCCGCAGCCATCGACGCGAGCTCTTTCTTGAGCATAGTCTCAATGTCATCATCGTCGTCCTCATCATCCGCCCCCGCCGCTTCCTGGGTTGCTCCGGCTCCAGTCTCGGGATAGAGCTCGTCGGCAGCTTCCTCGAGGGCATCCATGATCTCGCGCTCGGCGACGCTCTCCTTGCCCTGAACCGCCGACACAACAATTCCCGGAGCACTGAGCATCTCTGGCTAGACATGATTAGCGTTGTTCAGTCTATGTCTCTTACCAAGGGCTGGGTACGGTATTGGGTCATCGAGTTGCCTTGGAAGTCCCCACGGCCGTCTCCGCCGCGGGGAGGGCCACCTCCGCCGCGCTTTCCCTTGGCGGCAAAGTACTTTCCCTTTCCGCGTGAGCTCTTTCCGCCTCTTGGTTTTCCTTCAGCCATCGTTGTGAACTGGTTGATGATGCTCGTGCGCTAGACGATGGTTATTGACATTTGGATGCTGCCCATCTCGAACTTTGAGATCGTCAACGGACCCAATTTGCACCACGTGACGTCGGAGCCCCGCGTTTATTCATCCTCGGAAAACCGGATCCATGGCCGGGTCTATGTCATTCCTCATTTTTCTGGATAACACACCCTGGCCTTACATTCCCCACTTCTCCCTTACTCTTTCTTGCTACTGGCACACGACACGATGAGCGAGACGAAAGAGGACCCCAACGGTGCCATCCGCGACCTGTTCTTTGGCAGTGTCGCGGGAATGTGCGCCAAGCTGTTCGAGCACCCTTTTGACCTTGGTACGTGTCGATTGCTCAATTCGAGATGCGTTTGTTGTCATTGGCAGGGATGACGCAGGTACCCCGCTACCCCGCGCGTACTGCTATGGCTCTACTTTGGTGACTATGGTGCTGACGATACAGTCAAGGTGCGCCTGCAGTCGCAGCCCACAGACCGGCCCCTCAGCTTTACCGGACCACTCGACTGCTTCAAGCAGACTGTCAGCAAGGAAGGCGTCCGGGGTCTCTACCGGGTGAGTACTGGCGGGCCGATAATGTTGCCTCAGTCATAACACTGTGTCTATCCTCAATGACATGCGCAGCGACTATCTGCGACACTCACTCCTGTGTACCGGCGCCGACAGTGGCTGACGGACAGGGTCTCACCCCGCCCATCGTCGGAGCTGCGCTCGAGAACGCGTCGCTCTTCTTCATGTACAATCGATGCCAGGCAACTATTCTTGCACTACGCCCCGATGGACCCAAGGGTATGAGCGAGAAGGCCAAGGGCAAGCTCCGCGCACTCACCATCCCCGAGTACGCTGTCGCCGGTGCTGGTGCGGGTGCCTTTACCTCGTTTGTCCTGTAAGTCTTTCTGCCTCCTAGACAAGCCCTAACGCAGCAGTACCCCCATTGAGCTCATCAAGTGCCGTATGCAGGTCCAGATGATTGCGCGCGAGGGAGGCTTTGGCCCCGCCCCCGGGGCCACTGTCACTGTCAAGACTGCCCTCGGTGCCCCCGCCTCGCCTTCGTCGACCATCAAGCTGCCCGCGACTGACATTCCCCGCCCCGGTGCCGGTTTGCCGCCCCCCAAGGGGCCATTTGCTCTCATTGCGGACACTGTGCGTTCCGGCGGCATCCGGGGCCTGTGGCTCGGCCAGACCGGCACCTTCTTCCGCGAGACTGGTGGCTCCGCTGCATGGTTTGGCACGTATGAGCTGCTCGCCCGCTTCTTCGTCTCGCGTCACCAGGCCAAGGCCCCCGTCGACTATGTTTGCACCAAGGCCGACCTCTCGCCCATCGAGCTCATGGCCTCGGGTGCCTCTGCCGGTATCGCGTACAACGTCTCCCTCTTCCCCGCCGACTCAATCAAGAGCGCCATGCAGACCAGCGCCGAGCTCCACCCCGAGCGCCCTACCCCCAGCTTCATTGGCACTGGAAAGCTCATCTACAAGACGCGCGGTATCCGCGGTCTGTACGCTGGATGCGCGTTGACTTGTTTGCGTTCGGGTCCCAGCTCGGCCATGATCTTTGGCCTGTTCGAGACGCTCAACTCGAAGCTTGGATGGATCTTTGACCCCAAGGCACGCAAGGAGGTTGAGAAGGAGCTGCGTTAGAGACTGGGAAGTTAGGTTGGTTGCCCGAGAGTGGGTTACCGATAGACGAGATAGGGGCCGAGGATGGGCGTTTTCGTTGTTGGCATAATAGCTGCACTGCATCATCTTGCACTAGAACCGATGTACTCTGTACCACTGGAGCTGCCTGTTTGCGAGTCGAGGGCACACGCTGCTGTAGTGCCATCTCAAAACTCGAACATTGCAGGCATGCAGGTCAACAACCGCCACGCGACAGCCACACGACAAAATACTCCCGCTTTCCAAGATGTTGTCACTCGTTCAACCTGTACCAACTCCTTCTGCAGCACTCTCCCCCATCCCAGAACAATGTCAGCACCACCACGAGGAGTAAGTCGCCTGCGCACGAGGCTCAGTCTTCAGCCCAACACGTCAAGTGTACAACAGCATCTGACGAAAGCAGGGACGCGGCGGCGCACGCGGAGGACGAGGCGGCGGTCCGGGCCGTGACGCACCCAAGAAGCGCGAAAACATTCTCAACCTCGCGTTGTATGTTGACAAGTCTATCCGTGTCAAGTTCGCTGGTGGTCGTGAGGGTGAGCTTCTTTTCTGTTCTTTTGACAAGTAGCAGGCGGGATGCCTCGCGCTGTGCTCGCGCTACTCGGAGCTGCTTGCGCGACTTTGTTGTGGGCGCTTTTGGATGGCGCTGATGGACAGTCACCGGCACGCTCAAGGGCTACGACCAGCTCATGAACCTCGTCATGGACGAGGTTGTCGAGTCATACGAGGGTGAGTTGCTATCGTTGCGTTCAACAAAACTAAACAAGCAGATGGCCGCCCAGAGCGTACCCTTGGTCTTGTCGTTTTGCGTGGTCCCAACGTCGTGCTTATCAGCCCCACGGATGGATCTGCGGGTGAGTTGGACTCTGGCCCTTGCGCCGTTCTGCCTATGTCTGGGCAGGGGGCGGTTTGGCGCCGTGAACGGGAGACGAGTTGAGCTAACGATGACAGAGATCGAGAACCCCTTTGGCGCAGCGTAGAGAGGCTTGTTCATTGGTATGCATCGAGCAGTGTAGCAGTGTGTCAAGGGTCTGGATGTTGGAACTGAACACTAAGGAGAGGTTCGGCAATGTTTACTTGTGACTGACAGTCACCGCCGCAGAGGCCAGTTTGGAAGTCAAGTAGCAGCCATGGCGTTCTGGCATCGCAAGCTGTGACTACGTCCCAATGCTCTATCATGCAATATACTTGATGTACTACTCTACTGCGCGGCCTGTGCCGCGGCAAGCTTTCCCCAAAAAGCATTTTCAGCCCATCCAGGCATGGCCCTGGCAACGACTCGTCCACGCTTGCCGACCTGCTGATCACCGTCCGCCCTCTGCGCAGCGGGGACGAGATACCACACCGTGTCCACACCCTCGTTGACGAGATACTCGCGCATGGGCACATAGTTGAGTCCAACATACGATACACCATGCGAGTCGTCGGACAAGCACACTCGTCCGCCCAGCTGCTTGATGAGCCCCAGTACCCTGCGGGAAGGATACGATGTGCTCCACCCCTTGCGGATAGCCGCGGCGTTGGCCTCGAACAACGCCCCGTACGCGACAGCACAGCGGACGTTGCGCTCAACCCTGTCCCACACGCTGTCCAGGGAGGCATCGGGGACCCACAGGAGACACAGGTCAAAGTGGCCCACGACCTCGGGCTGGTGCCGCTCAAGCAGCCTGTGCTGGGCATCGAGGTAGGCTTCGAGAAAGGGCTGCATTTCGGCGTCCGTGGGCACATAGCCGTCTGCCAGCCGGGGGTCAGTGGGGTTGACTGCTGCCGCGAGACGGAGGACGCCATCCTGGCCGCGTTCCATTGTTGCCCCAAGTGTACCGACATCGCGCACAGAGCGCAACCATGTCGGCCTGTCGAAGTCGACGCTCACGCCGTCAACGTGGTGCACGCTGCCGACGACATAATCAATCCGGGGATGGGCTTGGAGCACAGCGTCCAGCCCGTCGGCGTCCAGCGGCGAGATGTAGTCGGACTCGATACCGATCAGAAGGTCAATGTCGGTGCGTGAGGCGCGAATGCGGAGGGCCTCTGTCACAAAGTCGGCGTACGCTGACGCAAGATCGGCGGGGGGGAGATCGGCCTGAATGTTGTGTCAGTGGAATGGACATGACATTGCCAGGGACGAGTAGCGCCCTGGGCGCAAGAACGTAGCTCGATGTCAACGTACTTCTTCTGGAAACAGGTCTTGGTCGCGGTAGCGGGGTGCATGCTCTGAGAGACCAAAGAGAGTAAAGCCCTTGCGTGCTGCTTCGTCTACGACCTGCTGGAGCGTGTCCTTTGCATGCCTGCAGAACTGGCCAGAGTGTGAGTGGTGGCTGTGCGGCATGACGGATAGAGTTGAGCGAGCAAGTGGAGGTTGGACATTGTTGCCAGTCAAGCTTTGGTGACAGGTTGTGGAGAATGTTACGTAATGCCATGTGGTGTCAGCCGCAGCTGCTGGTACGGGTTATTTTCAGGTTCGGAGCCCTGACTGTCTGCACCTCGCGCCTGACGCGTCTGTCTGGGCGGGTTCGGTGTCCGTGTGGTGCCATGATGCTGCTCTCGCTGTTCGCTTGTGGAGAGACAGTCTGGGTCACTCTGGCTTGCTCGCTACCACCAGTGGCCCCATTGTTGCACTGCTACCCAGCTAGAACGCAAGCAATCATCATGGTCTAGACTCTTGTTTTACACTAGCCTGCCAGCGAGTCAGCACTGCATCTGCAGAGTTCAACTCCCAAACGTACTTTCCACCACCTGGCCCGCGAGATCGCCCCCCTTACGTCGTTTGGCCCTTAACATTGACTGCCCCCGGCCGAGCACGACGTCCCTTTGAGCTCTTCACCCGCCGCCGCGTCGCGCCACCCGCAAAGTGTGGCTTTGCGACATTCCCGGGCAACTCTTCTCCATCATCCCATCCGACTGTCACAACTACTCTTCTATTCAGTGCCCATTCAGTCAAGTACAACACCTTTTCCTTCCATCTCATCACCGCCCGACACCCGCGCATCCCTTCCTTCGGCTTTCGCTACTCCACCGAACGCCCTCGTCACCGCCACCAATTCAACGTTCGCCCTAGACCAGGCCTCTTGGCAGACGCGTTCCCGCCGCTGAGGTCACTGTTGCGCAGTTCTTCTTCCTCTCCCCTCGGCCCAGCCTTGCATTTGCTCATCTCAATTTCTGGAGCCGCAGCTACTGACTCCGCCGTTGCCGAGTAACCTTGTTGGAGTTGCATATCAACAATACTCCACCACACGCTCATTGTTGACTCTTTAAGCCTCCGAGAATCACTATCCACAACCTCCTACCCCCCTGTCCCTCCTTTCACCATGGCCGCACGGTTCGCCCTTATCACGGCCCTCATCTTGCCAGCGCTGTCGCCCGCGACGGCCGCGTCGCTTGCCGAGGTAGCTGCCGACTTTGGCATGAGCGACAGCTACACTTGGAAATTTCCTAGCACGACCATGCCGTCCGACGAGGCCAACAAGTATATCATCCAGAACTGGAACCTGAACGGCGACCACGTCAACTTTGGCGTCAACGACATTGTCTTCTCCGCCGACCCCGAGACTTCGACCTCGACGCTCGTCCGAAGGGAACCCCAGGCCGAGACCGGAACCTCGCCATCACCAGCCAGCTCCTCATCACCAAGCAAAAAGGCGGCCACGACCAAGGCCCAGGCCAACGTCGCGCACCCGGCCACGACTGAGCTCGGCGGCATGGAGCCCGTCTTGCGTATCAACTACCCACAGGGATCGTATAACGGCGCGTCTGGCGGCGCCCAGTTCTACTCGCAGCCACTGAATGCCACGGCCTCTGATGCCAGGACGCCTGCTGTGGGCAACGCGACCACGGACGGCCAGTTCGAGCGTGCCCTCCTCGCCTACGACATCTGGTTCCCCACCGGCTATGCGTAAGTGCCCATGCGTATACGTATCGCTAATCCCCCCAGTTGGAACCTTGGAGGCAAGCTCCCCGGCTTGCGCGGCGGACCCGACATAGCCGGGTGCTCTGGCGGCCACAAGACTGACGGCTCGACCTGCTTCTCGACCCGTCTCATGTGGCGCTCTGGCGGTCTCGGCGAGGTCTACGCGTACATTCCCACCACGATGAAGGACTTTTGCAAGACGGTCGACATTGAGTGCAACTCGGACTTTGGCTCCTCGCTCTCGCGCGGCCAGTTTTCCTTTGTAAAGGGAAAATGGCAGACAATCTGGCTCTACGTCGCGCTCAACACTGTCGGCCGTGCCAACGGCGAGGTCGCACTGTGGTACAACGGCGTCCAGGCCTTCCACATGGACGAGCTCGAGATCCGGTCGAGCATGGACGTCGCCTCTGTCGGCGGTCTCTACTTTTCGACCTTTTTCGGCGGCGACAAGTCAGACTGGGCCACCCCAACAAGCCAGTACACCTACTTCCGCAACATGCAGATGTACGCCGGTCTCGGCGCCGCAAACGGCACAGGACGCGCACTGAACGCTGCCCCCCGCTCGGCAGGCGTCCCGGCCGCCATCTACGCGCTCGGCGCAACGGCCGTTACCGTCGCCGCCGCAGCATTCCTGTAGTCGGCGCCTCCATTCGTTTCGGCATTAGATGTCCCCATGGGGGGCTATAGACCTGTTTTGTTCGACTTATGTACGGATTAGATACTACATACCATCATATCGCTATACCGTCGTTCGCCGCGCCGTCCGCTGCATGCATAATGCTTGCTTGCCTGCTCTTGCTCACATCTGCTGGCACTGGATTTACGGACTTGATACCCGAACCAGGTGTATCCTCGGATCGTCGGATCCTGGGAGCGGCGTCCCCGGCGTATCTTCGGGCACAGTCATTTAATGGCGGCGCCACCACCGTTACCCTCCGGCTAAAGCGCGATGGCGGCAGCCCTGTCTGGGGCGCGGCGGGGGCGTCCATGCTCCACAAAGAGTGGGTTTGGCCAGGCCTAATAAGATATCGTACATGGATGTAGTGACTATATACTGGCTACAACACGCCGTTGTGCCGGCGCATTCTGTTTTGCTGCTCTCGGCATGAAGCCGGTTGGTGAGCACAAATGAATATGGGTAATGAGGTGAGATGAGGTGAGATGACAATGGGATGGGATGTCATGTGCTGGATGGGGGACGGGGTCATCAGGCCGCTCTGGCCAAGAGTCCACCGTCAATGACAGACTCTGGCTGTGCGGCTGTAGCGCGCACGCCTTCAAGGAGGCCGGCGTTGATAGTGCTATGGATCGTCTTGCGCTCCCGAGGATCTCCCGGTTGCTCGGGCATGCCTGGCAGGCCGTCAGTGTCCGCGCTGCCAAGAACAGCCAGGATCTCACTTGCACCGGCGTCTACGGGCGACGCTGGCGAGTCATCAGCCCGGAATCCGGTGGGAGTGGTGGTCGACTCGGAGTTGGCCGAGCCGTCAGGTGATTCGACCTCTGCTACTGACTCTGCCGCCAATTGGGGCTTCCTTGCCAACGGCGGCCGCGTGGCGGCTGCAAGGATTGCGGAGGCCGAGGGGAAGTGCTGAGGAGAGCGACGGGCCTTGCTGTCGCCGCTAGGGTTCCAGTGGGGAGAGTCGTCGTGCGCGCGAGGATTGTTCCACTGCGGCGACAACTCACGCGCAGGAGTGTCGATGCTGTAGAGGTTTCTGGAGCTGAGGCTCGCTGGCTCAGAGCTCGCCTTGACTACTCGTTCAATCTTGCGCAGCAAATCGTCCAAACGGTAGGGTTTGATGATGGCATCGTCAAAGTCCGCCATGGCCGCGTCGATTTGCGCTTGGCGGGCATTGCCCGTCAGGGCGATAATGCTCGTTGGCTTGAGCTGCTGCGAGTGTTCGAGTTCGCGAATCTGGCGCGCCGCAGTATACCCGTTCATGATCGGCATTTCGAGGTCCATGAGCACACAGTCGTATCGCCGTTCCTTGCTGTCCATGGCCATCACACGCCGCGCCCTGGCCAACGCTTCGACTCCATCACTCGCTATGTCGGTAGTCAAGCCAACGTGCTTCAGTTGCCGTTGTAATACAGTCTGATTGATGTGATTGTCCTCGACAATGAGCACATGAGGCGGACGTCCGGCAAAGAAGGACGATCGATCAGTCGTGACCGCTTCCTTGGGCAGTGGGGTAATGCAGGGTTTCGCCTTGAAGAAGAAGCGGAACGTTGAACCATGGCCATATTGGCTGGCCGCTTCTATCCGCCCACCAAGCCGTTCGGTAATCTTACGGCAGACAAACAGACCAAGGCCAGAACCGCCATAGACAGTGTGAATCTTGGCCGAGGCCTGCGTGAAGCGCTGGAAGAGGGTTTGGAGCTCAGATTCCGTCAGACCGGGTCCAGTGTCGCTGACAGAGACGAAAACGTAGATGTTCGTTTCCGGCGTCAGCATTGGCGGTTTCTGTTCTGGCGTAGCAGCTGGCTTGAAAGCGGTACCCTCTGCCGGCGGCTCGAGGCCCACATCCACGCCAAGATGAATACGCCGCTCGGGGCTGTTGGTCGTGAACCGTATAGCGTTGGAGAGCAGGTTCGTAATAACCTGCCCGACGCGGACGGGATCAGTGAGGACGGTCGTAAGACCCCACTGATCAAAGGTCGGCGATAGCTGGTACGTGAGATCGATGCGCTTCATGCGCGCTTCGTTTTGGAACACTGATACAATCTTGCGTGCCTCATCGCGCACGCACGTCTCCGTGTCGAACATTTGAAGCATGTCGAGCTGAATCTTGCCAAGCGAAAGAACGTCGTTGCTGATGCGCTCCTGAGTGAGGCCACACTGATAGATGCTGTCGAGGGCCTCGAGGTCTTCGTTCATCATGCACATGAGCTGTTGCGTAGGCTTGAATGGCGAGCCCTCCCGGATCGACTTGAGCATTTGCTCCTGCAGGCCCAAGAGGTTTGTCTTGACGAGAGAGGCGCACTGCATGAGGCTGCTGATGGGGTTGCGAATCTCGTGCGAGGTAATGTCGATGAGAAGCTCTTGCTGGTTCTTGGCCTCCTCGGCCTCGGCGCGTCGCTTCTCTGCATCGACGACTCGCTCACGTTGCAGTTCCTCGTTGAGCTTGCGCTCTGTAATGTCGACACAGCAGCCCACAAAGCCCTTAGACGCGTTGGGTGTCACAGGGTCCATGCGAATGGCCTTGGTCGAAACCCACCGGCCGTTCTTCCATTGCCACTCGGCCTGGGCAGAGGGGCTACCAGAGATGACAAACTCCTCCCAGACGCTGCGAACAGCGGCCTGATGCTCCTCCACCACAAAGTCACCCCAGTTGGTGACGTCTAGGTGCGCAGGGTAGCCAGACAGCTCGTACCAGGTAGAGTTGGCGTACGTAACATAACCATCGGCGTTGCAACGGAAGATGGCCACAGGCGAGTGGTCTGTGAGAGCGCGCAACTCCGCTGTGCGGTGGTCAAACAGGGCTTCAAGGGCACGGCGCTTCTTTCCAAGCTGGAGCTGCATGTGCGCACGTCCAATGAGCTCGCGGGCATTGAATGGTTTGGGAAGGTAGTCGTCGGCGGCAATCGCACCATCAGGACGAGCGTCGTCCACAGAGGTGATCAGAATGAACGGTACCAGTCGCTGGTCACGATTTCCCGCGCGGAGGGCATTGAGGAGACCCGCGCCATTGAGATGTGGCATCATGACGTCCGCGATAATGAGATCCGGAGGATTCGCCGCGTACATGGCCAGCGCCTCTTGGCCGTCCCGAGCCTCGACAACTTTGCAAAAGGGCTCAAAAATTGACCGCATGTACTGGCGAGTATCGGACTGATCTGAATTGTCAGAATTATTAGCACCATGACACATACCGTCAACAAGCATGATTACGTCCGTCTTTGCAAAATACAAGGTACTCGGGTCAATACCGTGAATCCTCTTGTCGGATCCATCATTGGAGCGAACCGAGGGCTCACTGACGCCGTCGACCGAGTCACGTTCCCAGTCACTGTGGAGCTGGTTGACTTCATCCATGACCACCTGTCCAAACTGTTGGTTGGTACCATGTTCAGTCGAGTCGCCACGTTCCATGTGCAAGTGTTCATTGCCCAGGGGCAGCTTGACACGGAAAGTCGAGCCATGTGAACCGTCTGGGGATTCGTCGGCAGTCTTGCTCTGTACTTGGAGAGTGCCGCCATGTATCTCGATGAGTTTCTTGGTAAACGCCAATGCAATGCCAGTGCCGTCATGGTGCGTGTAGTCTTGTGTGGGGGAGCGAATGACCTTGAGGTCGGCAGCTGCGATACCCACGCCACTGTCCTTGACGGTAAATACGGCCTCGTTGCCGGCGTACTCGACACTGACGTAGACGTAACCTTTGCGAGTAAACTTGAGCGCGTTGCCTATCAGGTTGAACAGGATCTTTTCCCACTTCTCGGGATCGACCCAGACGTCCTGGGGTGTCGTGTCGCACTTTACGATGTACTGCAACTTGGCCTTTTCCAACGTTTTGCGGAAGAGCGCTGCAACGTCGCGAGTAAGCACGCCAAAGTTGACTTGGGTGAAGTTTGTCCTCAGCCGGCCAGCTTCGAGATTGCTCACGTCCATGAGCATTGTGACGAGACGTGTCAGGCGTCGTGTATTGCGACGAGCAAGAGCGATCACCTCACGCTTAGGTCCCTCGGGTGTCTCCTCAAAGAGGTCATCGAGGGGCCCAGCGATGAGTGTCAGAGGCGTAAACAGCTCGTGGGAGACGTTGGAGAACAAAAGACTCTTGGCTCGGTCCAATGCAGCAAGGTTTTCGATGTGGTCCCTGTCCTGCTGCGTTGCGCGCACGGCGACAAGATGCGATGCCATCTGGATGCGCATTGCATTCTGTTCTGTCAGCAGCTTCTCCTATTGGTACTCACAATAAACGCCTGGTAGTCCGCAGAAAACGGTGCCATGTAGTTGAGGCCCGCTACGAGAATAGCGGACGGGACACCCTCGTCCGAGTCGCGGATTATGGGAATAACAACAGCTTGGCGCGGCAGCACATCCCACACGCGAACCTCGTATCCCTCGATGATACTGCGACAATCCTCAACAAGGACCGGCCGACGTGAGCGGATGGCTTCCAAGAACGGCCAGCTCTCCTTCTCAGCCTGGATGACGCCAGGAAGAGATTCGGGCCCGCAAACATCTGGTGATGTCAATGGCAGCGATGGTGACAATGACGCCGAATGCGTCGTTGAAAATGACGAGCGCGTGTGGGAGGGCGATGAAAACACGAATGATGGGGGCTGTGAACCAATTGATTGCGGGCTGGATAACGCGGGGTCGGTAAATGCAGTCGCCATCATGTTGCCGTGTGCCGCAGGGCTAGGCGACGATAATGTCACTGTGGCGGGCGCGGAGGAATGCCCCTCCGGCACTCCAACGCCACCAACGTAGCGGAGTTGCATGGCCGACACCATGGCTGGATGGTCAGCCCAAGTTGGTGCAGTGGACGATCGCCGCCTTGGTCCCGAGTGCATTCGTTGTCCACCTGCGGTGTTAGCCATCAGCATTTGTCAAGCAACCTACTTGTCTGCTCTACCCTGTACAACAAGCCAAACGGGAGGTCTTTCGGATTGGCATCGATAGTGTCCAGAATGCTCTTGGAGTAGTCGTCCAGTGTGCGACTGATAGCTGAACGCTTAGCCTACCGCACAGCTGAAGTGACTCACAGGTCCGTTCTCCCATGTCACGAAGCAAGTCTGTCCTCCTCTCGGACAGCACCCTTTCTGTAGTTGTTATCATGGCATGGAAAATGCCCGCAATCGAGCCGTCCTGTTGTTTGAGAGGGACCCACACCTGTGTGCGGTAGCCTTCCGTAGACTCGTTCTCTCGTGTCTTGGTCAATGTATACTCTGGATAAAGTTAGATGATGACTGGGTGATGAAACGCACGGTCCTCCATGTAGATGGGCGACCCAGAAAGCACCAGCTCGGACATGGGGCCCAGAAGTGGCCAGATGTCTGTATATCAGCCTGAGATCCGCGTGGACCACACCTACCAGCCCAAGCCTCGGCTCCGTATCGACCAAACTGCTGAGGGTGATCTTGGACGTGCTAGATAGAGTCAGCGGTTGCACAGCACCATGGCAACTTACGTCTGCATAATGGCGGTTGTAGATGTTTGTCAACTTCTTGCCCCACCAAAGGCTGCAGTTTAAGGGATAGTTCATCGTGATCGTCACTGCAGACGTTAGCTCGCTTCGATTTCCCTTCACTCACCCATGCTATGCAAGAACGCGGACCAGTTCTCTCGAGGTCCTAGTGGGGTCTTTGACCAGTCTTTCGTGTCGAGCAGCTTGTTGACATCACACGGGATACCACCCTCGGCATCGCACGGTACGGGCCTGTGGGTGTAGGTGCCGTCTCTGAGGAAGTAGACCGGGTCGCCGTTTGTCCAGTCTCCACCGAGCACGAGCTGATCGGGGTTGATCATTACAGCGATAGGGTTTGAAAGTGCCACTGGGCCAAGTCCCTCCAGTTGAACCGTGTCGTCGTCGTTCTGCAAGAACTTGTGGTTCTCCTCGAGAGCAAGATCGGCCATCTCCACTTCCAGCACCTCTGGCTCTGGAGGTCGCAATCCACTCCGGGGTACCGAAGTGACCACGGCAAACATGTGCCCAGATACCCTGACGCTTGCAGACCCATTCAGCTGATAGACTGGCACAAACGATTTGGTGAGCTCGAGGTCGACTGAACCGCCCGGAAAGTTGAACTCGAGGGTGAGGGTGGGGTCGATACCCAGGGCCTGATCCAAGCTCACTTCAGAGTGTCCAGATACTTGCGTCTGCGGCTTTTGGCTGCCGGGGTGCATCCGCAGGAGCCACTCGCCAAGCTTCTGGGCGCTCTCCACAGACAAACATAGCAACAACTCTTTTTCTGCCGCCAAGCGGGACCACGCGCTGTTGGACCATAGTGGACTAAGCGGCTTGACATGCGCATATCGTGTTGGTGTAAATTGTGTATCAGATGCAGACGCCGTCGTTATCGTTGGCCTTCCCCTGACAGAGTCTACACTGGCTACTGCACAGAGAAGCGCGAATGCGGGATAGGGGTTGCTCTGGATAGACGTCAGTGGATGTAGCAAGGTGCCATTGTGGGAAAGCCCAAATACCCGCGAGTGTGGGAGAGCTCCAACCCGCCGACCGGCGGCCACATACCTCTAGATATTCTCTTGGCACTGTATTCAACTCTACGATTGAGTCTTTGAATAGGTCTGGTGGATCACGTAGGTCGGGCAGAGAAGGTTGATGGCTTGGGCCACTTGAAGGTGGTGGCGCACCAGTTGATACACAATGGTCTGTTCCATCCGGGGCACCCTGGCTACCACTGGCTTCCAAATGCTCAGAACTGACCCAGGTGTCGACCAAGGGCGTGATCCCAGGCCGAGGAATAGTACGAGGCGACACGGGGGGAGACATGCTGAGCACGTCCCCAGGGCAAGCGAGGGCGAGTTGGGCGAGTAGAGGAATGTGTGTGTTTGAAGAAATCCACTACAGAGATGTGGAACACAACGTGCCAATCACTTGACCCCGGTACGGCAGCGTGCCCTCCCCTCGTGTCCAAAGTGGGTTTCCGCAAGAGAAGGGGGGCTGATGTCAGGTCATTGACTCTACGCTTCCAGAGGGCAGGCCATGCAAGAACTGGCAGCTGGCAGGAGCGGCAACAGAGGCGCCGCCGGCGCACGGCAGCCACTATTTCAGCGGCAGTGCCTATCGGCAACCGATACGTCGGCTATACCCTGCGACCCTGGCTGGATATTCGACCACCCACAACGCTGCCCGTGCTCCTCTGCCTCGTACTGCTAGTCCTTTGCACTTTTGCCTTGCATGCCAGGCCAGACAACAGCAACAAGGGATCCAGCAAATAGCAGCCAGCTCGGCTCATCTTTTTTCCATGTCAGAGAGGTAGAACGGCTACGACGAGGGGACAAGAAGTCGCTCCATTCGGCGGTCAGGTTGAAGGCACAGTGGTGGTGTGATTCAGAACAATGACAGCTTGAACGGGCAGACACCGAACAGTCGAGGAGATGCAACATCTGCCCCGACCTATGGAGTCGTACCCTCTTTGCAGATCATTTGTGCCTCAGGCACCCATCCCATACTCTGTGCCCCCCGTCTAGACCTGGCCATAGCGGCACATGGCCGTGGATCCGTCCAGGCTGGGTAAGGAACAGCGATCCTTCCTGCATGCCTGCACGCGTTGGTCATTCATTATGCATTCGTGACATTCTCGACCTCTGGGACTACTCCATATCTGGGACATCACCACCAGACACCCTTGTCCCGATTGCATCGGCACTGTTGACACGTCCCCTTTGTCACACACCCTTTCTGCATGCTTCTGCTCCCATACCCGCCTCCAACCTGGCTTTGATTGTACCCCCGCATCTTGAATCGCCCACCTTTCCAAGCGACACCCTCCCTCCCGACTTATACCCCCACATAGCAGTCCCGGATCACGCAGCTCGCAACATCGGCGTCTTGGCACTCAGTACATGCAGTACCATGTCTACCTTCCACCAGTCACTCTTACACCGCTCGACAAGATTGATACCGCGTCCCCGCCCGTAACTTTTCATATAGTCCCAGTTCCGTCACTGTCGTCCGCAGACAGGAGACCGGCTATCACCAATGACGCCGGTTCAGCTCAACCTGGTCCTTCGCAACTCCGGCCAAGCAACAAACACCAATGGCATTCACAGCCTGCGGGGACGCCAATCGATGGCGAAGATGGTCAACGTCGGTCCAAGCGCCTGCGCACGTCTGGTACGTCGACAACGTGGGCTTTAACTGACAAACAGCGTCGTTTCTAGGAACTCTGCCCCAGATGGATTCAACAGAGAGCTTTCTGTCATCGTTGAATACAACAGTGTCTCTGTCCGGAGCGTCTGTGCCTTCCAGCTCGCTCGTCAACGTACCCAAATGGAGCCTCCCGCTGGCGAAACTTACGCCATTGCCGCAGCTACTCGCGCCCTCGGAGCGGCTGCGCACGCGCACATTCCGCGAGCGCCCTGATGAACGCCGACGAGTCTCCGTCCTTTGCTGCATCATGTCGGTGAACGCTCCGGTGTGTCGCAACCGCCGTAAATCGCGGGTGGGCACCCGTGGTTTCGAGCTCTGGATGTCCTCTTGGCGGGTATCTGTGCCTCCATTGCGCGGCAGCACGTCGTCTGACCCTGTGAGCTGCGACGTGAAGCTGTGGGAGGAGTGTGCGCGTGATTGGGGAGGAATGGTGCGCAAGGGTGACATTGTTTTGCTTGAAGGTTGGTGTTTCGTGCATGCGCCGTGCTCACTGTGTACAGATATTGAATTCTGCCCAACGTCAAACGAAGGCCCTCGGCTGGTCATCTCGCCCAATGCTGGCCACACCCCTCCAGTGCCAGTGATCTTGTATCGTACTCTTCCTCGGTATTCTGCAGCTCAAGGCGACTATGTGTATCGCGCTGGGGCGCGTGGAGCTGTTGAGCCTGGTCAAAGGGGAGACATGAACGCCGAGGACCGTGCGCTGCGCCCCGATCTTCGTCTGGCTCGAAGCGATCCTGGGCTGCGGCGAGTTGCCGAGCTTGCAAAGTGGTGTGCCGAATGGATTGGTGGTGAGCCTCCTCCGATGTGAGCTCGACCGCTCGACAGTGTGCTCGACAATGTGTATAGTATCATGGTGGGTGTGCATAAGCATTGGCCTTTGCATGTAGCATGTTTGTTCAGACTGAAACATGATCGCCACGCCAGAAACCTACGCAATCACCGCCTCATGCTTCGACTGCACGCACAGATCTGAGGGCACGACTTTGTCAAGGTAAACACTGGTCTGGTTTACTCATCTCTCCAGCTTTCTCATTCTCTCATTCTCTCACCCTCATATCCTAACCCTCCGTGTCATACTAGCCACACTTCTTGATCACCTAACTCTTACTCTGTGTTCAGCACTCCTACCTTTTCCTCACCTCTAAATTCAGCATGGCTGCCTTCTTCTCCTACCGGTATGTCTCGAGGGCTGATGGCCTCTCTACCCGTGGCCTACCCAGTCCCACTTACATTCAGCAACCCTCGCGGCACTCCGTCTCCAGACACTTGCTCTTGCCCCCGCCGAGTCCCATGCAAGTGGTTCAAATGTGGTCTTCCAGGCCCCCTCGAGCACGCTTACAAGGCAAGTAGACGGTTGGAAGGCTTACAGTCCAGTCAACCTCAGACCTTCCTTCACTCCACCACCTTCCCTCGCTTACTCGTCCCAGTGCGAGGTCTTTGAGGCGACCGCTGGCAACTATGCCAATGAACCCGCCAAGCTGCGCCACATCAAGACCTTGATCGCTCACGTTCTTGGGGTAACCTACTCGAGAGAAGCTCCGCACTCCTTGTAAGCCGAGTTGATCTGCTGCGTCTGACATTTAGCGGGGCCTGCGGCAAGCTCTGGACCATTGCTGCTTTGCAGTACCGCCTGCGTGATGGTCCCATGGCTGCTTCCTTTGTGAGTGTGCGACAACAACCCAGCTCACTCCAGGCCCTCCTTCTCATGCCCCGTCCCATCCCCGTCAAGCTGGTGCAGACAGTGCAGAAGATTGCCAAGACTGACAAGGCTTACACCCCTCGCTCCCATCGCTTGTTCGACGTCAACCCGTTCACTGGGCTTGGCGTCGGTCGCCAAGGTGTCGAGAAGAAGGTCTCTCTGTCGCACGTCGCTGCTGCAATCTGGGGTGCACACGCTGCATGGCTCGCTCGCACCAACCTCGGCCGCCCGCTCAAGTGGGAGGCTTGGGAGTTCAACCACGTCGCGCCGTACGTCGAATGAATGTTGCTGTAACCGCGCCACTCACACCCCAGGTCACCCGACTGCCTCCTCGGCGAGCAGGTCGTGGCTCCACTCCCAGCTCGCCAGGCACCAGTCTCGCCGCCGCGTGCACCCCGCGCACTTCCCCGCCCAGCAAGCATGATGGCGCTCTCTACCTGTCCACCAAGCTCTCCTGTCGGCCCCCGCCAGATCACCCCTCCATCCCCGTACAATCTGAACCAGAGCCGTCCACTCCCCGCTCAGCCCCGCCATCGTCCCGACGTCCCACGCTCTGTTGACGACGGCGGGCTCCTCCTCGACGGCACGACACAGCACTGGATTTCCCAGAGCTGGGTCACCTCGCCTACTGCCAGCGCACACTCTGGTCTCCTCGCTTCCCCCGTGCTCAGTAGCAACAGCCACCTCTCGCCGTCGTTCCAGAGCCGCCCGCCGTCGTTGGTTAGCTACGGTGCTCCGTCCGATGAGTCGCACAACCCTCCTGGATCCCTCACGCCGCCGCTTCTCCAGGCTCGTCCCAGGAGCTTCGCTGGCTTTGGCGAGTGGGACAAAGCCCTTCCTTCCCGTCCTTCAGCCCCTAGTCCTGTGTCCGTCTCTCCCGAGCATCCTCTGTGTCACAAGCCACAGTATGGTCAGCCAGACACTACCGTTCCTCGTGGTATCGCAATGATTCGCGGCAACGTAAGTGTTCACCCTTACTCAAGCTGACACCGTAGGACTCGACCTACTACATTGCCAACGAGACTTACGACGGCGACAGCGCCGAGAGCCGTACCGACAACCCATGGATTCACTCGCCCGACTGCGGGTGCCGTACCTGTGCTGCCATCGCCATGACTGTGCGTCTGTAGCCTGTAGCTACTGCTCTCCAGCCTCGTTCTGTGCTTGTACCCCTCGGACTCTCGGATATTCTCTACATCTGCGATGTACCTGTGACCTGTTACGTTGTCATAGATCCATACCAACTTTACAAACATAAGCACCTATAGCCTGCTAACAAGGTCGACGGCATGAGGGCCACCAGACCACAGCCTCATGAGCTTGCCGGCAATAGCCGTCTCTGGGGGCATGCGGGTGAACGCGCCATAGGGATTCTCCTTGGTCGCGACACCCCAAGCTTCGCCGCCAGCTGCGTCTTCGATGCCCTCCTGGGTCTTGTCGAGCTGCCTCAGGTCGTCCCTAGTCAACTTGCTTCCCTTTTTGTGGTTGGCGATACTCTCAACATACTCGCGCGGGAACCACTGAGCGTCCTCGAGCTCGTTGTCGAGGTCCAGGCGGATCTTTTGCGCAGCGTCACCCTCCTTGGCACGGCCAAAGCAGCCGACCATAATGTTGGCAGGGAAGGGCCATGGCTGGGACGACGAGTAGCGCACAGGGCCAATCTCGACGCCAGCCTCCTCGAGGACCTCGCGGCGGACGGCCTCCTCGAACGACTCTCCGGGCTCGATAAAGCCTGCGAGGCATGAGTAGAAGCCCTTGGGCCACGACTTTTGGCGGCCAAGGAGCATCTTGTCGCCAGTGTTGTCGAGAATACCCATAATGATCACGGGGTCCGTGCGCGGGTGAGCAAAGTTGTGCAAGCCCATGGTGGAGAAGCACGGCTTCTTGCCCTCAATGGGACGGAGCGTTGTCGTGCAGTTACGCTTCCAGCCAGCCCACAAGCTGTAGGTCGCCTCTCCGCAGGCCGGGCAAAACTTGTTACGCGAGTTCCAGTCAATCAGCGGGCGCGCAGATGCAAACACGCCTGCGTCCCAGGGAGTCATGGTGCTGCCACTTGCGCGCGCCTCGCCCCACTCGCCCTGGATGGCCTTTTCGTCAAAGTCGGTACCAGTCGCGTCGATGGCAAAGTACGGCACGCCGGTGGGGTTCTGGAGGTCTTCGCTCTTGGGCGCGTCACGTTCGTCGACACCGAGGAAGATGGTCACCGGCTGGCCATCGCGGTGCGACTCCCATGCCTTTTTGGCCTTTGCGTCCAACGAGTCAGCGGGCTTGCCAAAGCCGTCGCCCAAGAGCGACTTGACCTGCTCGTACGAGAGATACAGCGGCGTGCCAATCTCACCCGCCTTGACAAGCGGAAGTCCGAAGCCCCCGTAAAGATATCAGCGCCGAGCTCAGCCACGTAAAACGCCACGACAGGAGTACCGGATACTCACTTGAAGACCACAAACTTTGCGTGCGACAGGTAGCCGTTCATCTTGTCCGCGTCGGGGCGCTGAAACGACAGGCGGTTCAGTGGAGGCTGACCCGAGTAGAAGCTGGAGTGGGTCAGAGAGGGCACGAAAGCGGCGTGTGCGTCAATGCCGAAAGCCACGACACGACGTACTGGACAATGTTGTCAGTCTGCATCTTGGGGCTGACACTCGAGGTGTAGGTGCTGACGGAGCGTCTGGAGAGTGGGGGTGGTGGTAGCCGTGTAGGGAGGATAGCTCTTGAAGCGAGAATGGAAGCTAGGTGAGTGATGCGGGCGCCGGGTCTCATGTAAGGTATGCGACGAGCGACTAGTTAGCGTTAATCATGCCCATCTCGCCTTGCTGGCTCGCTGCTGGCTCGCTGGGGTTGGCGGCCGGGTGAATGCTAAAGCCGGTCCGGTGTCGTCGTCGCAGTTGGCCGAGCAGGTCGGGGCCCTAAATGGGAGGAGCAAACATGTTTCACCAATCTCGCTCATCTTGGGTGGCGACTATGAGGTACTCGGAACCAAATATTCAAGAATAGCTTCAGTCACTTTATCATCTTGGTCCTTGGCTCTGTCCACTCTCCCATGGTCACACCAAAATGGGGTTAGACGAGGCCCTCATACAGCTCGGCATCTTGCCACTCGCTCTCGACGCTGCCGTCGGACCCAGCACCCCGGACGCGTGGACGCCCCTCGACGTTGGCTACCTGGAAAGGACGCCATGGGCTCTATCAGAGGAACCCACGGTGGAGCTGCTGGCAGCCCTACTCCGTGATCCGTATCTTGGAGTTCAGGCAGAAAGAAAGCGCGACTGGAATCGAGTTCTGATCCGTGTGGCTCTTCTCGCGAACGATACGGATCGATGGCTCACATCGCGAGGACGACCAAAGCGATTGCGTCACCTCTTCGAGCTCCTCGACAAAGGGTGGGAACATCCAGAGGGCCAAGAGGTGCTAGCCGCCTCAGAAGAGGACATTGGAACGGGCATGCAGGCACTTTACGCACTTATCGAAAGCCCGCCGGACCCAAAGTTTGAGGCAGACGGAAAGTTTATTGGCGACGAAGAGGTTCACGAGGCTTTGGCCAACTACGAGAATCCCCTCGGCGTGCGCACGCTCATGTACAAGTACCAGCTCGTAAGTGACGCAGTGTGGAGCGGGTAGCTGACGGGAAGCGATCGGTTGCCAGGATGCTCCAAATGGAGACCCAGCCGGGAACCATGGTGGACCCCTCTTACTCGGCCTTCAGTGAAGCCGGCACAGGTCGAACCTACTATGTAGATCTCAAGAAGATGGACATACGGCTACAGCCTGTGAGATACCCCTTGACTTGTGGGGGTATTCTTTGCGAGGCTATGGGAACAGGTGAGCCCCTTCGTCTACGGGTCTGACAGCGTAGGGAAGACACTCATGTCGCTGGCCCTGATCATTGCCAGCCGACACCAACTCACCCTCCCGCCACCGGCCTCGGGCGACATTTCCGCTGTCGTGACGGACGTCGAGATGCGCGAGTACCCTTTGGCAAGCCCCGAGGCCCTGCGTATGGCAATTGAGGAGCGAGGAGAAGAATTCCCTGTGGAGTTCAAAGGCACCCCGTCGCTTGCCGCCATGTGCGCCGACATTGTGGCAAAGGAGTATCCTCACGCTCGGTCCTCGATGGACTTTGCATTGTCACCGACTGTGGAGCGTCTTCTCGACGAGCGGTGCTGCGTATACTACCGCTTCCCGCCGCCTGCGCGCTTGCCTCGGCGTTCTAAGCGAGTGCCATTTGTCCCGGCCGAACGCTACATTCTGGCTCCCACAACCTTGGTCGTCGTGCCCCAAATACTGGTCCCGCAGTGGGTCGCCGAGGCTGAGACCCATCTCGATGAAGGAGCATTACGTATGCTCGTCATAAAAGAGGGCAAGGAAACCCTGCCACCTGTCGAGCAGCTCGTCCACTATGACATGGTGCTCATGAGCATCGATAGGTTCCGCCGAGAGGGTCAACGCGATGAGCTTGGCTCCCTGGAAACCGAACTTGTTTCCGCCCGCTGGAAGCGAATCATCCTCGACGAAGGCAACATTGCCAACAACATGAAGAGCGACGCCATGATGCTGGCCGAGGCTCTGAGCATCGAGAGAAGGTGGATCGTTAGTGGCACACCAACAACGCGACTCAAGCAGGGGACCGAGAGCGCCGTCAAATCGTTCCTGCAGTCTGAAGGAATGCAGCGTGTGGACTCTGGCAGGTCACGCGCCTCAACACCGAAAGAGGCCCCTCCACGCTCCAACCGCTGGACAAAGGCCGATCACGATGACGTGGGGCGTCTCGGCAACATGCTGCGCGGGTTCCTCGCCGCAGAGGTGTTTAAGACAGAACCTTTTCCTCGCATGGTTGCTCAGCCTTTGCGCAAGGCCAATGGGCCGGCATACGGTGCTGTGGACCGCATCCGCCGTATCATGTCAGCAACCATGGTCAAGCACCGCCCTGGAGTGATTGACGAGGAGGTCTCTCTTCCTCCGTCCACGCTGTCGGCCGAGATGGTTCACTTTACCGACTGGCAGCGCTTGACGTACAATGCCCTTACTGCCCTGGTGGCAAGTAACGTCTACACGAGTAACTTTGAGGATGCCGACTACTTTTTGCATCCTCGCAACGCCGAAGCGTTCAACCAGGTCGTCTCCAACCTGCACCTGGCGTGCTTGTGGTTCTCGTCACCGGAGATGGACATCGAGGGTGCTATTGCGCGTACCAAGACCCACCTTGAGAAGGACGAACAGCGTGAGGAGAGCAAGAAGAAGCTCAACGACAAGACACGCGCTGGCCTCGAGGAGGCTGTAATGCACATGCGCCGCGCCATCGACACTCCTGGCTGGTCCGAGTGGATGCGTAATTCGGTGGCGTCCATGCCGTACGAGGCCGGGATGCTTCCAGCTGAAATCCTTGATGCGTGGTCAGACAGTCCTGACGAGCTTCCATCGTTGATCGACGCCCATAGCTTGGGTCTCCTCCGGGGGCTGAATAAGCGTGGCGCCGATGTTGGCGACATTGCTCGTGCCGGTTGGGATGAACGTGCAAAGCGCCCTCACACTGAAGCGTTTCTCAAGATGATGGAGCGCGCTGAGAAGATTTGGCGAGCAGAGGGCAAGGACGACCGCGCGGTGACGGGCGGGACTGTCCCGAAGCATCGAAACGACACCAAAGCTGCCGCCGAAAAGCCCAAAGCGCCCAAGGTAATGCGCAAGGTGGTCAAGGCCAAGGTAATCGACGGCGTAGAGCAGCGTCTCGATGAAGCTGCCAAGAATGCGGCTCGCACAGCAGAGCTCACATCAACAACTCCACGTCCTCTCCCTTCAGTTATCCGCACACGCTGCGGCTCGGCCAAGGTCAACTATGTGATCCGCTCCGTCCTCTCGGCCCCGCTCCACGACAAGTTTGTCATTTTCGGCACCTTTGAGGAGATTGCACATCTCACCGAGGCATTTGAGCTTGCAGGCATCTCGTCAGTCTACGCCGGTGCTCACGTAAAGGGGGACAAACGAAAGTCGGCACTCAAAGACTTTATTGCTCCGACAATGCGCGTGTGTCTGCTCGAACTCAAATTTGCCGCTCGCGGTTTGACGCTCACACTCGCCAACCGCATGATCTTCCTAAGTCCCGTGTGGAGTCTCGACGTGCAGGCTCAGGCTATCAAGCGTATTCATCGTATCGGCCAGACGCGCCCCACGCACATTGACATTCTCGTCACTGAAGGCACCTTCGAAGAAGATATTGTGCGACGTGAGGCGGCCACACGTTCCAATGACGAGGAGAAAATGTACTCTCGCGCTCTCATCGAGTCGCCGCGGTTTGTGGCTCCTGCCAGTGGAGTTGAGAAGCTGGACGACGCATACCCCCTTCGGTTTGTGCCACTCGGTACTGAGAGTGTTGCCGACGAAGCGGCATATCTGCGTGCAGCAGGTGTGGTCACCCCGCCGACGAGGAGTGATGTGTCGACTCCAACCCCTATCGTCACCCCCGCCACCCCTGCTATTGTTGCAGGTGCCACAACCATGATTGACGTCGCGGTTGAGACAGAGAAGCCCAAGAGGGGGATCAGGTTTGCAGCCTCGCCTCCGCTCAAGCGCTCAAGATTTGAAGCGGACCCGGTTGAGACGGAAGACGAAGACAGCTTGCCTCCTGCTACCTTGCCGCCACCGAAGACAGCACACTTTGACCAAGACAACACGCCGTCCACCAAACGTGCTCGCTTTGAGGTAGACTCCGACGAGACCGAGGACGAGGCAGACTTGCCCGCAGCTGCAACGAAGCGGGCCAGGTTTGCCGATTAAAATATGAACATTGGCATTGCATGCCAGGTGTAATCGTATGAATAACATTGTATCTGCGGCTTAACCCCGTACCCACATCTCCTATACCCTTGAATGTGGCTCCAAATGTTCAGCGTTAGAGACATGTTTGTTCATCTCCAAGACTGCCGGAGGGTTTCGAACTGCTCAACTTACGCACATCCACATCACCCCGAACCACCCCCTAGAGTTTGGCAAGCTCGATTGAAGCTTGATTCCAACTACAGTTCCAGGACTGGGTGGTTTCTTGTTCCAACATGTCACTTTGCCCCCTCGATCCGCCTTTCGGCACCTGCGGTGTTGGGCGGGCATGAGTGGCAGCTGTTTGATTTGCTTGGTTAGTTGCTGCCGCAGATCGCTGCGCGGAAGGAGTGCCTTTCGCCACAGGCGTCATGTCTGTGGTCTCACATTGTTCTGGGCCGCGAAACCGCCATCGCGTGACGTTTTGACTTTGGATGGTACCAGCTGACGAGCGAGAACTTCGCGGCGTCTGATGTGGAATGCTGTCACTGCTACCATTGGTTCTGCCTCATGTCATTGTTTGTTGGTCATCATACGCTGTTAAGCTTTAAACCTGACGATAGAAGGTCGTGCTGTTTCAGCTATCATCGCGACATGCCAAGCACCATGCGAGGCAGCGCATTCGCTGTTCCGCCAGACGGTGCGGACCTCTGAAGTGGGCAACTCCTACGGTGTGGTCCGTTCAAATCCAACTTGGGATGCCGTTACCTACACTGTGACTCATGTCTTTGACGTCAGGTCGCAACCAGAATCAATGCCCGCGCATGTGCTCCAGGCCTCGAATGTGACGGGTATTTGCTGGCACTGCTGGTCGTTGCTCTTCGAGTGCGACTGGTTGTCCGGCACATGAATCGGCCCGCCGGCATCCATGCGCCCTGCATCTTGAACCCTAGCGTGGTGCCTGCGATGTGTCACCTCTGTCGGAGAATAAGAGATATTGTACAGGATCTGTAAATACGCTGCCGCGCTCCGTATCATTGCGTTTGAAGGAGAGGCATTTGCGACTCTTTTCTGGGTCTGTCCCAGGGATGCAGACGTGTAAGTTTGGTGGGCTTTAGCAACCAATTCCAGCCCTTTATGTTCCCTGAAGAAGAAGAAAAAGGTACTCCCCTGGACGTCGTCGCGGAGAGCATTCCATGGAAACCTGCAAGGGTACCTTCTCTCCTGTAGTCGTGCGCTCTTGTGCCACAAGGTTTTTGTTTTTCTGTCGTGTGAAAGGGCATTGAGCTGCCCCAGGGGTCCCCACGTGCCGGGATCCAGATATGGCCAGATATGGCCAGATATGGCAGGGAGGGAGTCGACATGCCATGACCTGGAAATACAAACGGCCATTTCAGGCTATCTGATGCCCCCGCTCACCACCAAAACCATGGCGGATCTCTATCCTGGCCGGGAACCCGCTTCCCATACGTCCCACCGAGCTGTTCCTGCTCGTCACATGAGTTGTTCAGTGTTGTGCGTGTTCTTGGCCGCGCGTCGACTCCCGCCCGGAAAGCATTTGCAGCCGACGCACGCGGGCAAACCTTGTTAAAGCTGTTGAATGGAGCCGGACGTGTGGGCACTGCGGTGTTGTCGCGGGCAGTGTGCAAATGTTGGGTTGGTTTGCTGTCCAATTTGGCTAGTCTTTGATGTGGTGTTTGGACACCAGGAGCAAACCTGGGCACATCCGCTACCCGTTTATGCAACTCGCCTTCGTGTGCGTGTGGACGTGACAGTTGTCGTACTGCCAGAGCGTATACTTGGCCAGCTTCTCTTACTTCCGAGGTGCACACGATTGAAGTGGCAGTGAAATGAGCCCCAATGTTGCCTCCGACACATTATAAAGAGGCGCTAGGTTTTGCCATTTGGTTTTGCCACTACTAGCTGCGCTGCCACCTGACCTGCTTCCACAAAAAAGCATGTGCTCCACATGCCGCCCCTGTGACCACGCTGCGATAACAACAAGAAAGCTACTTTGCATACCGCGGCCATGCCTGGCCGCCTGACTTTCCGGTCCACGGGGTCAGCAAACTACCAAGGGAACGACGCGATTTGCTGGCCATTGGCTTATGGCATTTGTGACGGTTGTGGCGGACTACGGGTCGGCAGGCAGTTCATTGAGCCGATCGTTGGTGGAGCCGATCAAGGCGACTCATCCGTTGTTCTATACAGGGCTCGTCGCGCGTCCTCCATTACTGTGGGCAGTGGTTGTAGGTCAAAGTGTCCAAGGTAATTGAGTAGCGCAGAGCCAATGCAATCTGGTCTGCTTGCGATCGATCAATCCGTGGTATGAGAAAAGGTCTCGTTGCCGTCGCTCGGCAGGCAGGCGAGTCAACACACAATCCACTGTGTGAAGGTGTACGCAGTACCGGCGGTTCAGTTGTCCATGTCTGTGCAAGCTGTCCACGGTCACTTGTTACCTGTCACGCTTGTGTGGAGATGAAGTGTCGCGATTGGTTATTCTTCAACCGCACCTGCACATGCCTGCACCGCCAAGTTTCGTAAGGCGTGCTACATTCCCATCAGACAAGGGTCCCGAGGAGGCGTGCGCGTCCTCTCTACTTGCGATGTTTGCGATGGGACAAGGACGTGCACACGATTGGGTTGAGTGCCCAAGCAGCACTCGATTGTCCCAGCGCACAGATGGATGAACAGGCAAGAAGGTTGCAGACTAGGGGGAAACACATAGTTGACGACAACAATCTCGGTTGTTGCACAAGATCCGTTGCCGGATTGTGGACACAACGACCTCGAAAGGTAAGTGACACGGTTACTAGTCGGCTCGAACTGTCTCGAAACTGATCTGGAGCTTTGGAGACAATGTCTGGGTAACGTCGATAACGGCAGGGATGAAACGCGAAGGAGAGGAACGGTCAGGAACAAATGCAGCGGTTGCCTGCGTCCAAGCTTGTTGAGCAGCAAGGTAGGGCAGACGACGAGCAGTCCCAAGATCCAAGAACCTATGGGAGGTCAGTGGGGATTGTAAGTGTAAGTGGCCATGCAGGCACACGACCAGAGGGTCCCCAGGTAATGGTTCGCCCGGGGGGTAGAATAGGGTTTTGCTACTGGTGGAGGTGGATTAGGGACAAGGTTGCCGTCATATCGTATGTCGGAGACAAAGAACATAACGGGCAACAGGGAGGAGCGCAAACGGGGGGACAGTGGGCGTCGTGGGCCCGTCCTCGTGATGGTTGCCAAAGTACAGAGTGAGGGTTCGGCCAAGTTGGCCGTAGGCGGCACGGATCTGTGCAACCCTGTGGACCTCCTGTACAAAACCATCCGTCACAACCAGTGCAGGCAGAAAGCTACGGCTCTGAATGCCAGCGGGGTAGCAAGGCGGCACCCGGTCACTGTTCGACCGATGTGGGACTGCGTACCTACGATGTACCGTTGATGCACAATAGCACCTGACAATGCCCACAAAACCCATCGCGCCCACAGTGCCCTCTCTGCCTACTACCAAAAAGAGTCTCGAGCCATTGTGTTCGCCGTTCGGTACCTCCGTCCATAGCCTTGGCCCCGCGTCCTCGCGCTCGCCTCGACTAACCCTCTGGCCGTCCGCCGCCGCCCCGCTCTTTGGTTGTTCTGCTTCCGACACATACCGGCCCTCAGGCCCACAGCCCACAGCGCCACGGTACCTACACCCATCTGGCCACCGCGCCGCCGCCAGCCAGCCAGCCCAGCCAGCCAGCGCCAGTCAGCAACCACGATCTAGTTCCAGCACCTGCGACGTTCCTCTCTTGCTGCATTGCCATCCCCGGCTCTACACCACCGCATCCCCTCACTCCCTACCTCCTCTTTCCTCTCCGTCCACACATCCTCGCCCCTCCACACCCCCTCTCGCTTTCCTGTTTCTCTCAACCCCCAAATCCCCATTGCTTTTCAAGCAAAGTCTCGCCGCGTCGGCCCATTACACCGAGCTCCCCCAACCTGGGACCTCCACCCCACCCATCTTCGTCAGCCCTCGGACTGATCGCCTTCTCCCGAACTCATCGCCAGACCCTTCTGTGCCGCCAACTGTCAAGTCAGTAGTCCCGCCTACACATTACCCACGGCTCATCCCCCCCGCCTCCGTCTTGCATAACGCTGCACACTCGGCTTGCGTCCTCGCCCAGCCAAGCGTGCCAGCTTCCCTCGTCTGCCGCACACACGTCCCCCGCCGCTGCTCCAAGGCGCACAAAGCAGTGTTCCGCACTCAAAACGCCAGCGCACACCGCGGCTCCTCATATCACTGGTGCACTCCTGCCCAAGCTCGACCCGCATTCTACCAAAAAGCACCCAGTTATTGCTTGGATCAGTCCCCTTTACACGGTTCGTCATCGGCTCATGTCGATAAAAGCGCTCTCTCCCTCACCGCCCCTCTAGACAACGCCCCCTTTCTCCCATTATCGCAATCTTTCATCGCACCGGCGACACTCGTCTTGCTCTGCAGGTGTTGATTGTGTCACTGACATGGTAGCCGGCTACACCTCGACGATCGAGACTCCAAACTCTGGCAGCCCGTCTTCCAGGCAGCAGCAGCAGCAGCAGCACCAACAGCAACCGCAGCAGCACCAGCAGCAACGCCCACCAGGCGGCCAGCTGCCATCCTTCTCCCAGCCAGCGTCCCCCTACATCGCTCCGCCAAACCCCTCGAACGGGTATCTCGGCTCCATGTGGCACACTCAGCAACCTGGCAGCGGCGTGAGTCTATCCGTTCTAAGCCCAAGTTGAGCAACCTGCTGACGCATGACCCCTTAACAGCCTGTGCAGTTTGCCACTCAATCGCAATTCCCCATGCCACCTCCCAACAACGAAGAGGGTACTGGTGGCCTCGGTCTCGTTGCCGGAAACGGATCAGAGTACATGATGATGCCTCAGTACGACCTCGGCTATGGTGGCCCAGGCCAGAACGTGCCCCCGCCCCCGCCGTTTTCATTCATGCCGCCTATGCAGGCTCAGCGTCCGGCACTCGCATTGGACACGACCGGTCAGGCGTTCCAGATGCCCCACGGCCAGCAGCAGCCTCCCATGTCTGCCATGTCCAACCCTGCTTCGGGCCTTGAGCTGTCGACTGGACCAGAGGTAGACAGGATCATGACTCCCAACCTCTTTTACCCTAACGGCAATGGCTTTACCCCAGAGCAGCTGGGGATGGGTCCTCCTCCGTCGGTTGCCCCGCCCTTTTACTTTCCGGGTACCATTTCACCCTCGCAGCTTCCTGCGCATCAGTTGCTCAAGCCGACAAAGAGCTTTAGCGATCTCATACTCGAGAGCAGGCAATCTTCGATGTCGGCAAGCTCGACCGAGCATGACTGGAACGGCAACGCCCTCGAAGACTTTTCGGTTCCTTTGTCAAGGGCGCTGGGCCTCGAACAGAGTCAGCAGGGCATGCACCAGCACCAGCAGGTTCCCCACGACATGTCAGCCTTGAACGACCCTCAGCGGGGCTCGCTTATCAATCAAACGCTGCGCATGTACATGAACGCTCCCAATCGCCTGGCCTTTGGCGAACGCAAGATTATAATCATGTCGCCCAAGGTCGGCCAGAAGAGCTATGGCAACGAGAAACGCTTCCTGTGCCCCCACCCACAAGCGACTCTCGTTGGCAAAGCCTGGTTTACGCCCAGCCAGGATGATTGCCAGCGTCCCCCACTCCTGCCCCCTCGTGTCAACATTAGCCTCTCTGGCGAGGCCACGGTGAAGGACGTTCACGTTGCCTGGACGACTCTTGACAACAAGTCGCTCGACGAGAAGATTCACACTCAGCCGATCAACGACTCGGACAAGCCCTTCCTCGGAAACGTCGCTGGTAAGAACCTTCACATCTCTGACAGCGATGGTAAGCGCAGGGAGGTCAAGGCGCTTGTGACAATCAAGGCGCCTTTCACGCACCACGCTGGCGTCCACGGTTGGGGCCCTGCCAAGGGAACCATGGCTGACATCGCCAATGACCGCGTCGTCGGCGTCTTTGAGAGTAAGGAAATCAAAGTCATCTCCAAGCCCAGCAAGAAAAAGTCAAACAGCAAGTCTGCCGAGCTCACCATTCAGCATGGCTCGACCATTGCGCTGTTTAACCGCGTCAAGTCGCAAACGTCGTCGACTCGGTACCTCTCGGTCCCGACCGACCTCACTCGTCAGCTTGGGTCCGACGGCAAGCCCGTCTCTGGCGCAATCCCGCCCACCGTCCCAGCCTCTGACAGCATTTTCCGCGGCTTTACGGTCGACCCTAGCGTCTGGGAGTCATTCATCATCTACCTGGTCGACCCCACCAAGCCAGTCACCCCCAGCAAGATGAAGCCAAATAACCCAGACTGGCCCAACCCTCCCAGCAACATTATTACCGCACCGCTTGCCCCGCATATCCGCTGGAACTCGACTGTGGTTCTCCAGTCACTCCAGACTGGCCTGTGCTCTCCGGTTCTCGTGATCCGCCGTGGAGAGGAGGGATCGGATGTCGTTGGCATGGACAGCACCACTGGCGAGTCAACCGTCGCATGCCCCGAGGGTGAACAGCCTGGCAACCCTGTCTCGCAGCTTCAAAAAGTGGCATTCGAGGTCTACCAACCAGACACTATGAGCCGCGTTAGTCGCGACCCATCATACGGCGGCATGTGGCTCTCGTGCGACCAGGAGGCCGTTCGCGAGCTGTTCGTCACCTCGGAGCGTCGCTGGAGTCCTGTTCAGGCCCCAACACGCGGTGCTGGCTCGGTCCGTCCCTCGAGTATGCCCAACACTCCGCAGACCCGTTTTGGTGTGCTTCCCATGACGCCGCATAACGCGACCGTCGGTTTGCCCTCAAACCCGTCCAGCCCAATCTCGTCGGCGTCCTCTACAGACTACTTTGGTGCCCACAGCCGCAAGTCATCGTCGTCCGCTCTCTTCTCACCGCTCTCGGGTGAGGTGCCTCTGCCCGGTTCGACCGACGGCGGTCCTGTTCGTCGCCAGCGCACTGGCTCGGCCAGCCGCGGCCCTCTCCAGCGTCCTCCCATGCACAAGAAGCGCGCGTCGGTCGACGTCAGCTCTTCCCACGGCGAATACCCTCCCAACGTTCTCGCTGCTGCCAGTGGCGCCGAGGTCCGCATGCAGTGGACCCTTGACGTCACTGATGTGTGCATCTGGAGTATTGTCAGCACCGAGCAGGTGTCGTACACATTTTACGTGCCACCCTACGCCAGTGAGCCAACCGAGCCTTTTGCGCCATTCCCGGTCGCACACCGCCTCCTGCCTCCCAACATGAGTGCCGAGGCGACGCCATCGAGGTACAACCATCAGTTTACGTCAATGGCGTCTATGCCACTGGTCACATTGTAAGCATCGCGGACACTGTGTGAGCTAACCCTGCAGCTACGGCAAAAACTTTGCCAAACGCCCAGACGGCATGGCGCAGCACATGGTCTACTTTGGTGACCAACCCGCCGCACACAACGAAGTTCGATGGTGAGTTGCTTTCTTGGATTCGCACTTGCAGCATGTTCTCACACGCGCAGCGCCGAGGTCATGGCAGCCTCTGAGCCAAACTCGTCCGGCCAGCCCGTCCCCGTCTTCCTTGTGCGCGAGGACGGTCAGGTCATTCTCCCCACCGGTCTCCAATATCCCCAGCAACCCCAGCAACCTCAGCAATTCGCATCATGAGCTTTACACAGCACGTCGACAGCATTAACGCCTCGTCTTTCCTTTTCCCGCCGCTTGAGCCACTTTTCAACATAGTGCCTATCCCCAGCCCCGTTCTCCTTGGTCAATAGTGTATGTTCCTTTCTCCCTTGTCGTCCTGTCCTACCACCACCTATCTATCTGCCAGCGAGTGATCGATTTTAGTTTCCCCACAACCAGCTGTGCGTGACACTGTACAAGATTAGATGCATCGTTACCCCCGGACGACTGAGCGTCCGAGTTCTCTATGTGCAAGTAGTGCTGTCTAAGGTGTGGCGGTTGGCCCGCAAGGGGATCTACTTTTCCTTCAGGTCGTGCTGCGAGGACTGAGCCTTCTTTGACCGGTAGTGCAGCGTGGCTGCGCCGAGGAGAAGAATGGCGACCGCGAACACCCACATGCTGGAGGCGCCACCGTCGTCGCCTGTTGCAGCTTCGGATGGAGAACCTTGGGCTGCCTGCCCACGAGCGCGAGCCGCCTTGTAGACCTTTTGCAGTACTGGCTTGTTGTTCTTTGCATACTCGCTATGCTTTGTGCGCAGCTTGGCAATCTGGGATCCAAGAGTGGCGAGCTCGTCGCGCAGAGATGCAGAGCCACGCTCGAGAATCTCGAGACGATGTGCGAGTGCAAGGGCTGCGGCGGGTGGACTAGACTTGCTTCCTGCAGGCACCGGTGAAGAATCGCCATCGCCATTGTTTCGGGCGGCGTCATCCTTCTCAGTGCCGGCATTTGGTGTTGGATCGTCTTCTGGCTCGTCGTTCTGGGCGCCACGGGCGTGCGTAGGTGGAGTAGCATCGTCACCTGATACCAGTCGGACCTCGAGCGCGTTCATGGCCGACAAAAGCGTCTGTTGATAGCTGACGAGGGCGTCGGCCAGCTGCGCGTCCAGTCCCGCTGCGAGTTGTGGGTTGGCTGCTGCTTCGGTTTCGGCTGCGGCAGCGACTGCTGCCGGAGAGTCTCGCATCCTCCATGGCGTATACGGCTTGTTGTCCACGTCCGGAGGGTTGACGCAAATGACTGTCTGGGTGAGCATATATCCTCTCGAATGCTAGACCTCGCACCCGCGTAACTCGGTTCAAGGAACCAAAGATCACGGAAGATAGATGCTCACTGTGCTGGACCTCGCCATTAACAAAGTCATCTTGAAACATTCCTCGTGCCGATCCACGGTTGATCAAAAATGCCGTGGGTTTCCCGTTGGGAGGTGCTGTAGGGCAACCAGAACTGGCTACCCCGGAAAAGATAGCACTGTCGTCGATTTGATTGCGCAGCACGGCAAAGTCGTTGGCGCTCGACACAACAATGGCATAACCAAAGTGCGCCCCGAAAAACTTGTTGTCGGTCACTGATGCGCCGTGAACAATGGTGTCTGTGTCGTCGCTCCAAGATGACGGCCCGACGACGATGGCAACCTTAAAGTATCGACCTAACGCGTGGAACTCGTTGTGATGAACCTGGACACCGGTGTAGTCGCCTGCCCAAGGATCATAGTCGACAAGGTTTACACCTCCCAGGATGACGCGCGTACGAGATATCACCTTATTCTCGCGCACCTCAGTGCCAGCCGAACCAAAGAGTACGATTGCACCGTCCGTCGTGTCAAACACCACATTTCGCTCCACGAGCGAATCCTTGCACGCCACACTGATACCATCGGCGCGCGGGTTGCCCCAAGGCGGCTCCTTCTCCAGCAAGCCGTCGTAATCATCATCCCATTCCTCGCCACACGGTCCCTGCCATGGTGAGCCACAGTAAGTCACGATTGACCTACGATAACATTATCCGCCACATATGACTTGCGGCAGTTGAGACTGTCGCCCTCGCGCACATGCAGTGCGCTCCACCCGCGAGGCTCAAAGAGACGGCAGTTGGTAACCCGCTGTCCTTCGGCATTGCCTAGCTCAAGCAGCGCGGCACCCTTCTCCACCCGGAGTAACTGCGGACGATTCCCATCCACAATGAGATTGCTAATGGTAGCGTACGCGCATGCCTTGCAATCGGCACTGAGAGATTTAATACTAGTGAGGCGCAGCTACTCACTAGATCGCAGTGGCTTGAGTTTCGCCCTCCACAATCAGAAGGGCGCGATCGTGGTCACCAGGCGACCCAGCAGTTGTGAGCTTTTGCTGTGGTGCTGTAAAGACGATGGGTTCCTGCAGCCTGTGTACTGAGCCGGGACACAGTTCCACGCTAGCTCCACGGTCGCCTGACAGCAGTGTGAGTGGCAAGCTTCATTATCAAACGCACCTCTCCTCAACGCGTCGTTGATTGCCTTCTCATCGCCCGATGGAAGGCACCTTACTGGCTTGCCCGCGTCGGCACCGGAGGCGAGCAGCAGTAACAAGAGTGCTACGGGATGTGTCGCTGCACCCCATAACCGCATGTTGAGAGATGCAAGGGAATCGAGTTGGAGAGTGTGAATGAGCAAACGCACACTTGGTCTACAGCTCACCTGCAACTGACTTTGGAGATCAAGGCCATTAATCGTGCCTGGTCGAAGTTGTTTCAGGGCCTCCCATAGTGAACCACGTGTTTTTGCTTCCGCTTCTTCGGGCAGTGGTGGACAGAGGTCGTAGGGGCGGTGGCCCCGCGGCATCTCACCGCATTGACGCGGCAGCTCGTCACTCCTCGGATACTAGTTCCTCTCTCCACCATTCACTCTTTAGTATCCACAAATGTCGTCTGCAGCCACAAAGCGTACCCAGAAGGTATGGGAATCACAGCAAGGGGTTCAGCAGCTGACAAAACACAGGAGCTCGCAGCCCTCATGGCCGAGCCCCTCGAGGGTATTACCGTTATCCCCGACGACACCAACCTCCTCCAGTGGAAGGTGCTCATGCAGGGACCTGTATGTTCGACACTGTTCATCTACGCGTACATGGCAACTAATGCAACGTAGGAGGGCACCCCTTACCAAGGAGGACGATTCGCGATTAAAGTGACGTACGGCCTCGACTTCCCCTTCAAGCCTCCCACCGTATGTCGTGTGCTACAACAGCGGTGTGTGCTAACCAGCCAGATCAACTTCCTTACTAAGATGTACCACCCCAACATTGACAGCGATGGAAAGTGAGTATCACGCCTGGATACTGCTTTGTGATGCTAACGATCGTAGCATCTGTGTTGGTGTTCTCAAGCTCGAGGCGTGGAAGCCCTCAACCAAGATGACGTCGAGTGAGTGCCGCGTGGTACACAGAGACGTATGTGCTGACAGGCTAGTTCTCCTCTCGCTCTACGACTTGCTCCAGGCCCCCAACCCGGACGATGCTCTTGTCACGTCGATTGTGAGGGCAAAGTCTTGGCGAACGCTGACATGAAAAGGCCGAGCAGTACCGCAGCGACCGCAAGGCGTTTGACGCCAAGGCCATGGAGTACACTCGCAAGGTGAGTCATCGTGAAGTTTCAAGGATCAGCGTTGCTAACGGTCGCAGTATGCCGTCTAGAAAGCACCGTAGACGCTAGCAGATACCACTACAACAAGCAATGATGGTGATTCTGTATCCACACATATGCGTCCACCTAGTCGCATACCAGAGAGACTCTTAGCACACCCAGACTGGGTTTCATTTAGGCAGGCATGTAGCCGAAATCTATCCAGCAGAATGCATCGTTTGCACAGCCGTCAATGGTCGTCTGCCCGGTTGCCAAGTCGCAACGGCACCGCCATGCACCAGCACCTAGCCCATCTGTCATCAACGATCGTGGAGTGGAGGTATTTTCCGCCGGCGGGAGCAAATTGATTCTAGGCTGGTTGTCAGAGATTTTGAAGATTGTTGTTGCCGCCCAGCCCCGGTCTAGTTGCTCAACCACCCACTACAATGAGCGAAGGACTGTCCAAGAAGCAGCAAAAGGCGCAAGCGTTCCGTGCCAAGCAGAAGCAGAAGGCCAAGGGTCTTCCGGAGCCCGAGGATGTGCCCGAAGCCGACCTCGAGGCCGATGAGGATGTCGTTGTGATCGCCCCCGCATCGACGTCCACTGCTGCCGACAAGGGCAAGAAGCGCAAGCGTCCCGAGGACGACAAAGAGGACAAAGCCGAGGGAGAGGGTGTCCAGGATGCCAAGGCAAAGGCCAAGGCGGTCGAGAAGGGCAAGGGCAAGGCCAAGACTGCGTGGGATGAGGATGAGGAGGGTACCGACGGCAAGAAGGGCAAGAAGGAGATCAAGCAGCGCTTCATTTTGTTCATTGGTGGGTAAAATGTTGATCGCTTCTGAAGATTTTATGCTGATCATTAGGCAACCTCGGCTACAAGACCACCCGTGAGGACATTCAGTCGCACTTCAAGGAGGCAGCTGGTCAGTCGCTTGCTGCAGTTGTGAGAGCTCAACTGACATCTTCCAGGCCGTATCCCCGCTGTGCGCCTCCTGACTGAGAAGTCGACCGGCAAGGGCCCTGCGAAGTCGCGCGGCATTGCCTTCCTCGAGCTGGCGACCAGCGCCGAGATGCAGGCGTGTCTGCGCTTGCACGAGAGCATGCTCAACTTCCGCAAGATCAACGTCGAGTTGACTGCAGGCGGCGGCGGCAAGAGTGAGGCACGCAAGAGCAAGATCCAGGAGCGCAACACACGTGTCGGTGGCCAGCGTGAGAGGAGGGAGAAGCGCGAGCGTGAGGCTGCTGGTGAGCCTGAGCCTGAACCAGCTCCCGAGCGTGGACCCCGCGGCGGAGGCGAAGATGAGGAAGGCGCTGCCGACGGGTACAAGATGCGTAACGACCGCCGTGTCAAGGTCAAGTCTGTGAGTCTTGCGTTATGACGGCATGGGTGATACGGTGCTGACACTTTCAGGGAGATGACAGGCCAGCAAAGCGCGCACGCCAGGACGGCGGCGCAGGATGGGGAAACCGCGGTGGCCCACCTGGACGCGGCGGTGGTGGTGGCCGCAAGTGGGAGCCCACTGGCGCAAACGCGGTCGTGGTCGGCAAGTAACGAGGTGATTGGAGTGTACATTTCGGCACGTGTATGGTATACTGGTCTTTTGGAGCTGAACAGGAATCAACGCCGCTGTTATTGAAGAGCTTCGGACGGCTTTCCGCCGGCCATGCACAGCGCGGCACATTCCTGCCGCGCACTGATCTTCACTGATCACTCATTTCTCCTGATCACAGGTTAGTCTCTCGCTTTCTCTGCCGAGTCCGGACCCTCAAAACAGGGAGGGGTAAGGGCTGCATTGATGGCGATGCCAAGTTGCAAGCTCGACTCGGAACGGCAATTGCCGGCCTGGCACTGGTGCTCAACGGAAATGCAACGTCACTGACATCAATGAGGAGTTCACTTTATTTTCTCAATCCAAAGCCTGGAGTGTGAGGGCACAGTGTGAGGCACAGTGTCCATGTGTCCTGCAAAAGCTTATCTGGCAGTGTCATGAATTATCTTGGGCGAAGGCGGACGCATGCCTAGATCGCCTGGACTGATGGCTGTTCGGACAACTCAACGCCACACCACTACAAGGTTTGAGGCGAGGTATGCGAGTGGCCCATGCTGGGGGGCGGGCGGGCCCCTGGCCGGCCTATTCGTAGTTTGCCGCTTGTTGCGCTCTTGTTCGGCTTCCGTCTTGCTGGATTGCTGTCTGTGACACGAGGAATGCAGCGACGACGACGGATCTTGCCGATTAAAAGTTGAAAAAGGTCGGGCACGCCGTGCTGACGTCTCACTGTGGCGGCAGCGAATCGAATAACAATTACAAGTGCATCCCTCGTTAGCTAGACTATATGCAATGAACTAAGACCGTGTGAGGCTGGGTGGCCAGGCGCGCGCTGCGTGGGTCGAACTCGCGCTTGGCGTGATAATGAGTTGAGAAGTGGTTTGCGGTTGCGCAGCCCCGGGTGCCCGGCACTCGTGGGCTGGTTTTACTCGAGTTGTGCGGATGAGTTCGCCAGGTTACCGGACTGGCCGTGCTAGAAGCGGGTGTGATCGCCAGAGGCGCACTGGGAAGTGTCAGCATATCCCAACGCGTCGATGTGGGGTGGGTGAGGTGAGAAATGTGCGACCGTAGGTCAAGCACACAGAGAGATGAAACGTGTGAGAGAGATACCTGGGTGCGTTAGTATGCGTCCATATTCACAAATCCCCGCCCATTACACGTGCCCCAGTCGCGCACACAAGCACGCAATGTAAGCCAGACGCGTATTAACTCACCTACAAGTGTGCAAATGGGCAGTAATGTCATTACCTTGCACTTGCACCCTGGTGCCGTGCACCCGCAGCGATGCTCCTCGCTTCTCGAGCGAGGACTTGTCGTAAACATCGGTGGATGGTTGTGTCCGGCAACTGCTCGTCCTGAATGCCCGCCTCGTGGGTGGCAGTGGCGGTGGTAAGGAAAGGTCATTGTGGGGGAAGGGAGACGTGGAATGTCGGGAGGTTGGCTATTGGGGCTCAACACGGGGGCCGAGTGGGGTGAGGAGAGGCCGCTGTGGCTCGCCAGTTGACGCGCGCTCGATAGCTTGCCTCGACTGGCGAGAGCTGGTGGCCGAGTCGAATGCCTGGTGGCAATTCCACAAAGTTGTGCGCGTAAAGGATGTTGATTATGGTGGAAGGCTGGGCACAGTGTCAGCATCCCTTTTAGTTGTATACAGTGGGTGCAGAGGGCGTGGGCGGCGAAGTAGAGGCAGCTTTGCTAGGCCAGAGCCAGCGACAGCTCGCACATCACGACACACACAAACCACATGTAGGCACGCTCGGATCCCTCTGTGGGCCGCGCCAACGGGGCCGTACTCACCAGCAAGGCGGGGCTCACAGACAAAAGCCTGGAAGCCGACGCAGGGTAGGCGGCGGCGGCGAGACACGGCGAAGCAAGAAACGGTTGGGGAAGAGGGCGAGCTCGTTGATCGATAGGTGTAACGCTTAGGCCGAGCGAGTCCAGTCGTTCTAGACCACACTGGACGCGGTGACGTTTTAGACGTGATCAACTCAACACGATAGTCCAAGACGACTTGACGGCAGGGGGAAACCGCGCCAAGAGCGTGTTTGGCGTTGAAGCGATCCGTGCACTTGCCACTGCCAATGTCCAAGGCAGCTGGTCGTGAGCGATAACAGAGCTGGCGGCGCGAGCACAGTGGAGGTAGGTGAGCGCAGCCCGCCAGCTGATCCACAGCCGCAGGCGGGCGAGCTTGGGAGGTGAGGTTGAGGAATTTCTCGTCCTCGGGTGTGAGGCTTGCGCGTGAACTGTCCAGACTAGCCCTCGATGTCTCGGCGGGCTGTGCGGAAGGGGTAGGGGGTGGGGAGATTGTGTGGCACCGTATGATAATATCGGGCTTGCTGTGGGCCAGCGTCTGGTCCGAGGGCAGGTGGCGTGAGGCTCGAGCTCCGGAGAGAGGCGGGGTAGGTGAGTGTCTCGATAGGGGATGAGGGTGGGCGAGGGATGGCAGTGCAGACCGTTCAAACGATGTTGCGCGCTACGCTAATGGCTAGACAGGTGTTGCGATTGCGGGCCGAGGGAAGAAGTGGATGGGCGGTTCTCCAATATTGTGTTGCCAGGGCTAAATGTGAATGGTCAGGACAGCACTGGCCTTGGCGGGGTGGTTGCCAGAGAGCTTAAGCTAGGTCGTGCACGACAGAGGTCGCTAGCTGTGATATGGTGAACAAGGAGGAGAGGAGTGGGTGATGACGGGATCAGGCTGTTTGTTACTGCAGAGTGTCGACGACCCGCACGCGCTGCTGCGACAATTGAGGGAGAGGAAGTGTGAGGGAAGACGTGGTAAAGGCTGTGCCGCGGCCGGCGGCGGCGCAGCTAGCACGCAGAGATCTCCTTGGAGAGGCACTTAGTCGGGCGGCAGCGTGCGTGCCAGATCCCACACCAAGAGAGCCAACTGCAGGGGCGGCGTCGAGTGCTCGCGAGCAGTGTGGGGAAGGGCAAACAGTGATAGCAAGGGAAAGGGGCAGAAAGACGAGGTCGCCAGGGGGGCAGCGCCATAAGACCACAAGGGGGGCTTGGAGATGAAACCAGCCGCCGCTGTGAGGGCCGTGAGGGGCCACCTAGGCTAATGCTGGTGCTCACTCGACAAAATGTCATCGGCCGTCTGCGAACTCAACAGTTCGCCGCAGGCGCGTTTGGTGCGCGGCCATGCAGATGGCTACGTTCCAGACTCGACCTCGTCGCAACGCGGGCCAGGTGACCGGGAACTTGGTATCGTGTTGGGAGCAGGCATGTCGGCCCTAGGGATCTTGGAATTCCAGACGCGACGATGAGACGCAGGAGGCGTACGGCGCGTACAGGTCATGAAATGATCCGGCGGCTGTAGGTTGGCTACATTGCAGACGTTCTGGCAGTTCTGGACTCCCACCGCGTTCAGTACAGGGGCCTGGGCGCCCACTTGCACGTACGCATTGCAAGGCAGCGGCATGCACAAAGGTGCACGATGCAAGGTTGCAAGGACAGAGGCGGGTGGTGGCGTATCCGCACAGGCCAATTAGGCCATGGACGGGTGTGCATGGTCTGGCCAGCCTGGCCTCTGTGCGTCCCTGCTCGATGTGTGCACAGGGCTAAAGGGCACGAGGCGCACGGGCGCCTCGGAGGCAACTCTACAGATTGGCTGTGCGCAGGAGACGCGCATCTGCCAAACCTCACCCATCCATGTCTGTAAACGGTGCCTGTCGTCTTATGCATTCCTCTGGCCTCTGGGCTCTGGCCCAGACACTCCATCTGCGTGTCTGCGCTTTGTACGCGCTGCGCGCTGCCCGCGCTAAACTGCATGCTAATCTCACACAAACCCGTGTCTTGTTGCTCTAGGCCCGGCCACAAAGCCCGGACCGAGCCAAAAGTACGCCCTGCTGCTTTTGTTAAAACTAAGGGACAGCCTGTTATCTCATGTTACCCCTAGGGGCAAGTCTCCACACACCAGTCGTTTCCTCTGATGCGTCCGTCGTGTATGTTACGTCTCGCCAAGCAGCTCGCAAATAGTGCATGTACATCCATCGGCAGGCAACGACGAGTGCTGTAATGGGCGTGGCTTTTGTCCATGTTACTGCACTTACGTGGCATGCACTCGGTCAACTACCTGCAGATCATTTCGAGGATCGAGGATCGACAGTACTGGCGCGCCCGTGCTGATCGTAATGAGCAGAAGGACGGAAAGTGCATGCACTTGCACGTCGGGCGTTCCGCGTTGCGTTCAAAGCCCATAGTTGGCGCCACACAGACCACGCGGTGAAGCATGAGGCTTTGATTGCCGAGCCCATAGCCAACGCGTCGACAATGGTGGCTTAAGGTGGGCAGCGAAGCCCTGTGTGTATGTCGACGCAGGTTGTGATGTGACGGCCACATTAACCCCGGGAATCCCAATGAGCGAGCTGGAACTGGCTGGATCGCTGGTGGATTCAGGGTCTCTGCAACGGGGCTTTCATGAAACCACCATGTTTCTTGAATGAGATTGACACAAAAGGCGCCCAACGGTTCGGCCACTCTGCCCTTGCTACTCTGGCTGCATCAAGTTACTGTTGGCCTCCGTTTCCTCGGTACCCAACAACTGTCCGTCGTCGCCACAAGGGCTGTGCATAGTGATCGCCGCGGCGTGTTTTACAGATTGTGGAGATAGTCGGGCTAAAAGTGAGAGCAAAGAAAAAGAAAGGTAACGGGGGAGTGTCGGCGCCAGTGACCAGGCCAGATGAACGATGGGAACAAAAACTAGCTGTGACAAAGACCCAGGAAAAAAACGGCAGAAAGCAGAAGAAAGAAAGAGAAAGATGCAGGTGGGCGGCGGTAGATGACGCATGACAACCGCAGATGTGATGTTGGTGAGGTGACACTGGGCAACCGGTCGGCCGGGGTGCTGGCGATAAAGTGTTGAGACCGGTGCGGCGGATAAAGTATGTGGGACAGAGAGTGGGCTTGCGTGGGGATGATGGAATGGCACCTTACGCCTTGAGGGCGACAGGGGTGGCCTCGGCGCCAACAGTGCCAGCGACCGAAGCAAACGAGACGGCCGAGGCAAGCTTGGCCTTGGCAACCTCGGGGTTGGGCGTAGTCGAAACAGAAACGATAACAGCGTCTTGCTCAGAGTCCGAGTCCATCGTGACTTGCTCCTCGGCCTTGACCTCGGCCTTGTCCTCGACCTTTGCCTTGGGAGCTTCCTCCTTGTCCTCCTCGGGTTTGGCGGGGGCAGGCTCACTCAGAACCTGGGCGGCGGTCTTGCCCCACGAGGTCTCGCGACGCTCGCCGTTGGGGACAGCAACTCCGTTGGGAACACCAAGAGCGGGGAACTCGTCGGCACGAGGAATCCGCTGGGGAGGCGCGGCCTTCTTGGCGTCGCCGTTGGGAGTTCCGCCAGTCGAAGACGAGCGCGAGCCACCCTGCTGGCCGTTGGGGTAAGTCCGAGGGCGACGGACACCGTTGGGCGAGTGCGAGCGCGAGTTGACGCCGTTGGCCTGCACGCGGGCAACACCGGGCTGGCTGGCCGAGCGCGAGGGAGGAAGAGATCCCGAGGGCTTGGGGGGAAGAGCAGCGTTGGCGGGGGCAGCGGCGGCCTCCTTGTCCGAGGCAGGGGTGGTCACGCCCGTCTCAGCACCCTCAGCAGCCGTCTCGGGGACAGGAGCGGCAGCAGCCTTGTTGCCCTGCATAAAGTGGACCTGCTGCTGGTGGCGAAGGGCGGGGTCGTAGTGGCCACCCTGCATCATGCGCATGACGCGAGGAGGACGGGTAGGCATGGGAGGGATGATGCCGCGGACAACATCGGGGTGACGGCAGTCATTGCCCTCGGCATCAACGTGAGGGAACTTGCAGTACTCGCCGTTGCGGCACTTGCCCTCGCGGAAGAAGGCACAGGGGGGAGGGTTGCCGTCCTTCCACTGACCAAGGTGCGAAGAGCCACCAGGGCGACCTCCGGGGGCCCAAGGTTTGGGGCCACCCGAGAAAGAGGGCTTCTTGCCGTGCATGTAGGGCTTGGGAGGGCCGCCGGCAGCGAAAGGCTGGCCAAAGCTTTGTCGCCTTCCGTGACCGGCGTAGCCGTTGGGAACAAAGCCCTGGAACTGGGGAGGCGAGGTAGCAAAGTAGGCAGCATCAGCGGGCATGGGAGGGGCGTTGGAGGGCATCAATGTCGGAGAGAGGGCACCCATGGCGTAGCCAGCGGGGGGCGAACCAATGAACTGCGGACCGTTGGCGTCGCCGTTGGGCATGTGGATGGGCATGGCTCCGGGAATAAAGGCAGGCGCGCCGGCCGAAGGAATGTGGGGCGCCGACGACGCGGGTATCGAAGCATGCTGGGTAGTGCCGTTGGCAGACACCTCGGCGCCGGCCTCGGCGGTCGAGTCTTGTGACTGCTCGGCCGCGGGGTCAGGCGAGGCGCCGTTGGGGATGAACTCTTGTGCTCCGGGGAAGAACGGAGCAGCTCCGGGGTAAGGGGCAAAGCCGCCCTCGTAAAAGCCAGGTGCTCCGGGGAAAAAGCCGGGGTTCTGAGGACGAGGGTGGAAGAACATGCAAGCAGCGCCGTACTTGCAGTTGGGGAAATTGCGGCAAGGAATGGTCTTGGCGACGTCAGCTGGAGGAAGGTTGGCGTTCGTGGCACCGGTTCCGTTTGCTGATGGCGAGCCGCCCTCCTTGCGGGTATAGCGGGGGTCAGCTCCAGGAGGGAAGAAGCCCTGCTGGGGGAAAAAGTGAGGGGGCATCTGGCCGAATGGAGGAGGAACGCCGTACACTGGCTGGGGGTAAAGAATCGAGAGCATGAGAGGGTCCATGGTGAGGCCTGGGGGAGGGACAATGGCTCCAGCAGCAAGGAGCTCGCGGACAACGTCGGCGTGGCCGTTGGTCACCGCAAGAACAATAGGGGTGCAACCAGTGGCCATGTCTGAACATTTTGTTAGCAAAGCGTCGTCTTTTTTACACAGGGAGGGACATGTGCCGACGAGTGCCTTCCCCATGGAATTCGAGTTCACTCACCCAGAGTCTCGAGCGCCTCGAGGCTACTTCCAAGGATTGCGCGGACGTCGTCCAACCTTCCCTCGGCACATGCGCGGTGCAGCTCGCTCTGCTGAGCCTGTCCGAGGTTCATTCCGGCAACACCATCCTCCACACCCGCGACACCCTCCTGGATCGGCGTCTCGGCCGGCTGGGCCGAAGACTCGTCAACAGGCGCTGAGGCATGGTACTGCTGCTTGTCAGTGGCAGGAGCGCCTGCCGCGTTGGCGGCGTCGCTGGCAGTAGCGGACAGATGCTCGGTCGACATAGTAGCTAGGCTGTCGGGTGGAGTGTACGTCGTCCTCTGGCGAATGTTGAGATGTCCAAGACTCGCGCTGGGGGACGGGCGGGAGAATGAGCCGGCGTGCCGCTTGAGCCGGGTGTGGCTGAGAAAGTTGCTGAAGAGGAAGGGGAGGGAGGCCGAGAGGGTGGTGAGACCGTGAGAGGTGGTGTAGAGTGTACAGACGAGTCAGCTAGAGTGCGATGGTTCAGTTTGAGGGACCTCATTTTTCTCGACCACCTCCGAAACGACACATCCCACCCACTTTTTCGTGGATTTGGTGCCGTGCCCCCGCGCTGCTGCAGTCGCTGGCCGCCCACCACTACTGGGCTCAGGATGGGCATCCTCCCCCTTGCGCCGGCATAGTTGGTCCCCGCTTGTGCCCGAAGCCAGGTCCCTGCCTGCCGCCAGCAAGCCGCGCCCTTCCGTAGCTGGCTACTTGCTCCGCCGTTGCTGCCGTCTTCGTCCTTGTCCTGGGGTCCCCTCCTTCGGCAGGTCGGACTTAGAGATCCTCCCATTGCGGTTGCTAGCTTGACTCGAACTCTGTCTACTCTAGGAGATTCCGCGGCGGCACACACCACTCACTCGGTGCCAAGAGCCAAGCTCTCGAGATTGCATTACGTGCATCTCTCTTGGCCCAGCAGTTGCTCTTGCACTTTAAGATGTTCCATGCTGCATGTGTCCCTGCATCTACCCATCGGATCCTGTTCTTCCTTTGTTACACTCTTGCCAACTAAATGGAGATATGGAGTCATCATGCACACACACAAGTAGGCAGCCGGGTAATCTCTTTCGACGATCCGCGCTGGGAAATGTGTGGTTTCAAACGCTTGCTCATTTGCTCTCCATGGTGTGGGTCTGTCGTGGCTCGGGGAAGCAGAGGCCCTCTGACTTTAATCCACCTTACGTGCACCTCATCTACCGAACGCATCGACGAGATGCTCCGCCGCGGCAGCTTGGCGGAGGCAACAGAAGGCACCGGATGATCTCCATTCGATCCGTTCCTCGCACCAAGCCTCCCCCGGCTTCCCCTCACTTGCACAACTACTTTGGCCTTAATGCATACATGTACATCATGTGCGACTGACACATCACACACGCGCGCGTTCCTTCTGCACGCTGGCTTGAAGCATATCCCTCCACAAGATTGGCCGTACACAGGACGAGTCCAGTTGTCAGCACCAGCAAGCCCCTTCGCACCGGAAATCAAAAGCAAGGTGCACAGGGTGACGCAGACAAAGCTTAGCGGTTCTGCCGGCTCAGTACCAGCCGTTGTCCACGCCGTGGCAGCTCGGCCGTATCTCAATATTGACCTCAGCTGTCGTCTACGGATACTCCAATCTTGGCTATCCATGGCATGGCAATATGCACGACACTACACATTACAGAAAGGGTCAAGGGGGTCAAATGCCCCAGATTAGTCGCCGGTGGCGGGAGAACAGTGGTGCGCTATCTACGACTTGTCCTTGATGGGAATGTCTTTGCCAGTGGCCTGAGCGCTCGTCAGTTTTGCGCTAGTCACAGTCGCCACTGAGTGCCACGCCTCACCTTCTTGAAGATGGAGCGAACGCCGTCCGAAATCTTCTCGGTGGTCGCGGTGCTCTGGCCGTGGCCGGTCTTCTTGAGCATGCTGTCGATTCCCTTGTCTGGGAGGTCAGCGTCCACTGACCAAAGGGTGTCACACAGTGAACTACATACCAAGGGAGTCCTGCTCGCCAGTTCCGGTGGCTGCGGGTTTTTCCTGCTTCTTGCCGCCGATGGCGGACTGGGCCTGCTTGAGGTAGTTCATGTTGCTCGGGGGATTGGAGGGAGATGAGGAGCAAAGGAGGAGATATGCAGAAGCAGGGTGGTGGCGATAAAACGTGTTAAAAGGAGGTCTTTAGTACTTGCCGAGAGGAGGGAGGGGTGGGGCGGCGCAGGCGCTGCTGAACGTCTGGCACGGACCGCTCGACTCCTCCAGATACACAGCTCGAAGCCTGGGCACTGGGTTCCTTTGGCATACATACTCGTACATTTCGAAGAGGACGCGAGATCTGAAATGGATACTTGGCAGTGCGCCTTGAAGGCCGTGGCCGCAGGGGCCCGCTGTTGCTGTTGCCACACCTCATACGAGACCTCCACTGTCCCCTTGGGTTGCTGAGACAGCCTGCTATGAGGCCTCAGAGCTCCTCCTATCACGTCAGTCAGTCTTATGTAAGGACCACTTTAGAGAGCTGCTGTACTGCCTACCTTCAACACGGTTGATATGTCGGCCACCCGAGGTGTGAACCGTTATCATGATCAGACAGTCTGTGCCAAGAAGCGCCACCCAAGTGCACAGATTCGCTGCTATCATAGTCGCAACGTCATGAGGTGATAGCTCATACTAGACGTCAAAAACTGTACAAGATGCGGTCCCTAACTCTACGACTAAGTACGAAGTAAGGCTGTGAAATTTTTTTTGTGGGTGTGCGACACGCGCGACACGATGCAGAACGATATCGGGCGCCACTAGTTCGTCACATGAGCGGATGCATTCTCAACAACAACACAGACAAAACGTCAAGTACTCCCAACTTTCCCAACCTCCTCACGCTCCACTCTTTACCCTCCATATCTCCCAATGCAGCGCAACGTCTGCACAGCAGCCCGCATAGCCTACCCCGCGCGTGTGGCAACCGCGCGGGCGCTCAGCACCACCGCCTCCGCCCCATCACCAGCCCCCTCCACCGGCCCATCGACCTCCACCCCTCCTTCCCCTCCCAAAGCGCGCAAACCCAACCCCTACCGCCTCCCCTCACTACCAACCTTTCTGGCGGCCTTTGCACCCCTGCACGCCGCAGGGTGGCGCCTCGACGCCGTGCCCGTGACGGCTTCAGACACAGGCGGTGCGGCGGGGACGACATCACACGCCGCCGACAGGGATTTGTTGTCTGGCGCTGATCTGCAGGGCCGCCGGCTGGTGCGCGCTTATGCGTTTCCGATGAGCCGTGCTGGGTGGAGAGGTTTGACGACGCTGCTGACGCAGGTGGGCGAGGCTGTTGAGACCGAGGACGTGAGTTGTGCCCAGTGCGTGACATGAGCTGACCGACAGCACCACCCGTGTATTACAGTGTCGCCTTTTGCCGATTTGCCAGCTGCTATGCGTGACTCGGTGGTTGACCCCAGCACCGCGGGCTACGTCCTGCACATTGCTACCCTTACGCACACGCCTTTGCCGCCTTTGGCTGAAAAGGACGTGTTTGAGGGCAAGCCGTTGCCCGGAGTCACGACAAAGGACTTGAGACTGGCAGTGCGCATTGAAGGGTTGTATGACGGACTCAGCATGGATGCCGAGGCATAGCGGCGGGACACGACAGATAGGGTAGAGCATGCAGATCATCAATCGCCCTACTCGGTACAAGATTAAAGTACAAAAGATCTATAAGACTCTATTCGCGGCCACCTACTCCCGGTCGCGCTCCAGTTTGATGTCGGCCACGCCCTCCTCTGGCGTCTCCGCAGGCACATGACGATACGAGGCTGCCTTGCGGTCCATGGACTGCAGACGCTGCAGCTCGAGGAACAGGCGGTACGTGTACGACTGCATGTCGACCCAGCGCCACTGATTGAGCGCAAAGTCCTGGCCAGCCGCACCAATTTTGCGGCCAAGATAGTCGTGTCCCTTGCTGTGGTCCACGGTTCCGTCCTCCTTGATGGGGCCAATAAAGAACGACAAGACGTCGTACAGGTCCGAGTAGTCGGGAAGGATGGGAATGTAGTGGTACCACGGGACGAGGCGGTCCATGTGCCAGTCGGCAAAGATGGTCATCTTGAGCACCGGGCTGGCACTACTGAGCAGGCGGTGGAAGCGCTCTGACCATCCGTTACCGTCGACGTCGAGCATGTACCGGAACATCCAGGTGTTTTTGGGTGTGAGGACCGGGCCAAACTCGATCTGCTCGGCGATTTCGGTGCACTCTGGCTCAGTACACTGAATAGCTTTGCCGGTCAATTTGACATCGCCGTACTCGGCCAGCTCGGCGGCAGTGCGCACAACCTTTTCGTATCCTCCCTTGCCATCGGGGACCAGGACCTCGCGCGTCGACTCGGCCCAATCGGTGTCGTTGCCACGCTTGCCGTTGAAGAGCATGTGCAGGCGAATACGATGCGAGTTGTGCCAGTCTTGCTCCGGCGCGTATCCACCAGTAGCAGAACCACGCCAATGAACGCGAGGGTCCAGCTTGTCAGCCCACATGCCCAAGGCGGGAATGTCCTTTGCTGTCCTGTTCTTGAAACCCTCAATGGGGGGCAGCAGGAATGACGCGTCGCCCGGAATCTTGGAGTGGACGAACCAAGGCTTGAGGACTGAAGGAGAGCGGTCCTCGCGGTTGTGGGACAGGGCACCGTGAAGCTGCTTGAGCTGAGGGAACTCGCAAAAGTCCATAGTCGCAACATGGTCGTGGATGAAAGGCTTGGTGCCCTCGTCGTACGTGGCTGCCTCGGGACGGCGGGCAGCTGGCGAATCAAGAGCGCATGCTTTCTGAGAACGTTAGCGGCAGTCCCGGGCTGCAGCATCGCTACTCACAAACCAGCCATACGCAGGCGTTCGACGAGGGTTTTCGAAGTGCTTGATCTCGGTCTCGGTCAAGTCTGCAAGTCAGCAAGTCATCACCTGGGTGGCACTTACAATCTCCAGCCTGCACGAGCTCCATGGCGCGTTTCCGCTGATCCTTGCCCAGAACGTTGGCACTGACGTCGTGATCACTGCCAGTCATGCGCAACTTGAAGCCCTTGGGAAGGTCCTTGCGGAAGCCGTCAATCATTGTCGCTATCTTTTTGGGACGAGGACTCTTTGCACGATCTCCTGATATAATCACGTCGTGGTCTTGACTAATGTTGAAGGTGTATGTGTGCTTGACGTCCACGAGGCCGAGCGAACGCTGAATCCAGATTGCGGGCTCGAGGGCGTGGTGGGCGAGCACGTCGCGCATCATGAGGTCGTACTCGTCGACGAGCTCCACTCCACGCGCGCGCGACCACTCAAACCACTTGTCAAAGCCAGCAGGCGGGTCCATGCCGTACCGACGTTGGTACTCCGCGACAGCGGCATCCAATGTGCGAGACTGGCGGTCGCGTATCAAACGCCACGTCTCTTCGCCGCGCTCCATGAGCTCATAGAACGGATGCTCGGGCTGTGCGCCACGTCGAAGAGGTAGCAGAGATGCGATACCGTTGCGCGCCAGCATCATTGTCCTTGGCCGCAAGCGGTGGCCATTGGCGGGTGCAAAGCCCAAAGGAGTTGGAGAGACATTGGTGGATTCGCCGCCGAGCCCATGTCGAAACGCGACCCAGTAGAGGGCAGTAAAGATGATGGCGAGGTAGAGAATCTGTTTTGGTCGCCTGATTGGCCTGGGCAAGTGCATGCCGCGAGGACCAGGAAGAGCGGGCAAGCTGGAGGTGGAAAATGGAAACATGCCAGAAGACCCGTCGCGGACAGGACCGAGCTTTGGGCTCACGTTTGGTGTATCCTGGGCAATGTAGAATGCCTTTTTTGGCATGGGGGTTGTGGTAAAAGCAAGACTGACTATAGAATGAACGCCAACTCTAGGTGCAGCTAGGTGCAGCCTTTCTTTTGGTGAAGCCACGACACACGATCGTCTTGCTCCTTGCGCCGTCGCGCCGTCTGCAGCCGCTTGGCCACCGCCAGAGCAATCTCAGCTGCTGCTGCCAGCCTGGGGGTCGCACACGCGCACAGACCCTGAGTCCCGGTGGCTTGGGACTTGCGACAAAATCGATCACCAGCCTGACCAGATGCGGTTTTCAAATACACGTGTAGGTCGCGTGGAAGCCACGCCTGGCTCCAGTCACAGACTCACGTCATGTAGGCCTTGGCGGGGGTCGTCACCGAGTGGTCACCACGTCACGAGCCAGCGGACCTGCTCCTCCTATGTCAAACCCCCCCGTTCCGAGACTCAGGGCGTGCATGTAACCAGGGAGTAGGTGTGGGCTTGGGCTGCAGCAGCATGTCGCTAGTTTGTGTGCTGTGCATTAATCATGAACAGAAGCGCAGTTCCGATGCAACGGTGGGCGTTGGGCGGCAAGTGGCCGGCCCGAACATGCCGGCCCGCCAGGAGCCGCAGCACCTTCTCGGTGTCCCATCTGTGCAAGCCGCATTCTCGGGTGCATGCTCTTTTACAAATGATGTTGTGTAGTTCTTCATCTCGTCTGACTGCAACTGCCTGATTTCCTACAACATCCTGATCAAGGACAAGTCAACGAACTGCGCGTTCAAGATCTCCGCCGTCACCAAGGTCACTGTAAACACTAGTTCGGTACCTATTTCGCCGGGTTGCCCTGGATCAAGCGCACGACACATATCAGCATCTCGGAATCCGCACTTTGCATCCTACCCATCACCAGTCTCCCAACATGTCCCCTCCTGTAGATGAGTCGGCTGTTCATGAGTCGCCCGGCAACTCGCCCTTCACCTCGCCTCACCCTTCGCGGAGGCCGTCCATGATCGCCCCAAAGCCAAGCTACCCCGGCTCGGCTCCTTCTCTCTCCAGGCGTTCATCGCTGGCCTCCGGTCCTCGCCCCATCACAAAGGCAGAGTACTCGGGTCCTTCGACTCCATCGCTCCTGTCGCGTGCCGGTTCGCCAACCCAGCCACTCGCCAATGAAAAGGTCGCAAGCCGAAAAAGCAGCTTTGCTGGCGAGAACCCCTTTAGCCGTCTCGGTGGTCTGGGCGGTTTCTCTGCTGTCGACCCCCAGCAGAACCTTCGCCATGGCGAGTTCATTGCCAGTATTGACTGCGGAACAACGTGAGTGGCAAGGCCAAGTGCAGCAACTCAAACTGACACCGAAAACACAGATCGACGCGTTTCATCGTCTTTGATGACCAGGCCAAGATTATCACTGAGCACCAGGCGGAGTATGAGCAGGTTCTCCCCCACGCCGGCTGGCACGAGCAGAACCCAGAGGCTTTGACTGAGAGCATGCGAGAGGTTATTACCCGCGCCATGTACAAGCTCGAGTGGGCAGGATGGCACCGCGATAGCATCAAGGGCATTGGAATCACCAACCAGCGTGAGACAACTGTCTGCTGGTCCAAGTCGACTGGAAAGGCTTTGTGCAACGCCATTGTCTGGGATGACACTCGTACGGTCCAGGTCGTGCGCGAGTTTGAGGACAAGCTCAATAACGAGGGCATTGAGATTGAGGGTGAAGCCAACGGCGGTGCCCCCAAGTTTGCCAAGGGCAAGGACGCCCTGGTCAGCATGTGAGTTTGCCAGGCTCCGTGCATAGCTAACCTTGCAGTACCGGTATACCCTTGTCCACATACTTTTCTGCCATCAAACTGCGATGGATGCTCGAGCACCACCGTGAGGTTGCTGAGGCCAACCAAAACGACGACCTCGCTTTCGGAACTGTGGACAGTTGGCTTGTCTACGTAGGTCACAGGGTGCGGTGGTATCGGTCGCACGCTGACATCATATAGAATCTTACTGGTGGTGTTGACGGTGGTCTCCACATCATTGACGTAACGAACGCCTCGCGTACGCTCCTAATCTCGCTCAAGACGATGCAGTGGCACAAGCCCCTTCTCAACTTCTTTGGCATCAAGGAGGCATGTCTGCCCAAGATTGTCTCTTCAGCCGAGGTTTACGGAAAGGTGGCCGAGTCGCTCGACACCCCCCTCACTGGCGTGCCCATTGCTGGTATCGTTGGTGACCAGCAGGCTGCCCTCGTTGGCAACAAGTGCTTGCAGCGTGGCGAAGCCAAGAACACGTACGGCACTGGTAGTTTCGTGCTGTTCAACACTGGCGAGGAGGTCGTTCTGTCTGAGAATGGTCTCATTACGACTGTTGCGTACCAGGTTGGCCCGAAGTCGAAGCCTGTGTACGCGCTCGAGGGTTCGATTGCTGTCGCCGGTTCCGCGATCAAGTGGTGAGTGGCTTCTTTGGTGGCTTCATTGGGATCAACCTGACGTCACAGGCTTCGTGACCAGATCAACCTCATCGAGGAGTCGTCCGAGATGGACATGTTGGCTGGCTCGGTCAAGGATACTGGCGGTGTCTACTTTGTCACTGCCTTCTCTGGTCTTCTGGCTCCGTACTGGGACCGTAGTGCCGCCGGCGCCCTCCTCGGTCTCACGTCGTACACCACTTCGGCGCACATTGCGCGCGCGACTCTTGAAGCAATGTGCTACCAGACTCGTGCTGTCCTAGACGTCATCGAGTCTGAGAGTGGTGCGAAGCTCGAGACCCTGAAGGTCGACGGTGGTGTCACGAACTCGGACCTCGCAATGCAGCTTCAGGCAGACATTGGCGGCTTCACCGTGTGCCGCCCATCGATGCGCGAGTCGACTGCCCTCGGCTCGGCCCTGCTTGCCGGCCACGCACTGGGTCTCTTTGGCTGGGACTTGAACAATCCCGAGACATTGAAGAATGTCAACACCGCCCACGCCCAGTTCTTCAAGCCAACCATTGACGCCAAGCAGCGCGCAAAGATGATTCGTGGCTGGGAGCGTGCCGTCCTGCGTGCGCGCAACTGGCACGAGGGCGACGATGAGCTCGCGCTCGAGGAGCTCGAGGCCGAGTATGAGCGCGCAGAGGGTCTCGAGAAGCTGTCGCTGTCTTAGGAAGCATGACATTGGGCATTATGGACGTGGATAGACAAATGTATGATGCAGAGTGTGGCTACGCTGCGTATATACAACGGGGTACTGTGTATAAGGGGAAACGTGTGACGCGGACAAGTGAGGTTTGAAAGAACCTGGAAAATGTGTGATGTGGGGGAGGGTTGCTTGCTCGTGCCATCCACGTGCTCAACGATGAACAGCAGGTGGAACCATGCTCACAGGCTGCGTCAACGGGGCACCGTGCGCCATACCCATTGTTGGTGCAGGCTGGGTGCGCATGATGCCAGAAGGCTGTGTCGAGTAGTATGACGAGTGGTCTATTTCCGGCTCCGTTGACCTGGAAGGTGTGATAGGATGTGTCCGGGTGGGAGATTTGATGGATTTTGGATGTAGTGTCGTGGATCGTGGAGCAGTGAGAGAAGAGTCTGTGTCAGCACGAGCCAGATTTCTCGAGCAAAGATGTTTGTGTTACGCACTTGGAACTGCACTGAATGAATTGTCAGCTAGCGTCGTTTGCACGACAAACAGACAGGATACTCACACAGGACCAGCTGCTGCCACCTTTACCGCTGGAGAATGACCACTCGGAGACGTTGTCGTCCTCGACTTGCTGTTGATTCCGGTGAGCTGTAAATGTTAGTCTTTTGGCCCGTCATGACCACGGGCGTGCTGGATCCATTGACAGTGACTCACCCATGGCGGAGGGCGAGGCGGAGTGATGAATGAAACCAGACGAGAGAGAGACAGTGCAATTGCAACGTGAGTACTGCAAGCTCTTCGCCCCAAAGCTCGAAACAGCGAACCGAGCGCGTGCGATATGGGAGTGAGTCTGTGTACAGAATGAAAGGGTAAGAAGGAACCCAGAATGGCCAGATCTCATCACAACGCCCAGTGATCCACTGACTACACTAGCTGCTCGCCGGTTGTCCACCTCCTATGGCGACTGATGGCGGATCGAACCAGTTAAGCATGTCCACCAAGCGCCCTGAGATGTTCCTGGTGGCGCACCTCCGCCGCCTGCCCTTTGGACGTTGACACAATTTGCGCTATGATCTACAAACGCTATGATCCTCTGCTCGTTTGCCACGCAACCAGAGAGCTCGAGAGCTCGACATGGGAACCGTCAACAATCTCCGGGTTTGAGTACAAAGAGACCCAGTCTTCCCCTTGCGGAAACGCAAATGGACAACAGACGTCGTACTGCTGTCGGCGAATTATTGACACACCAATGAGCTGCCGCGACCGTCTGGTAGCCAGACCACTGCACCACTGCAATGGCCTTTGATCGAGGCCAAGGCCTTCCTAAGCATTCGCCGGGGTTTCGCGTCGCGGAATTCAACGAGCGGAACAAGCACAGGTCATAGCCTGCCGGTACCAGTCTCGTGACCTTTTAATCTACTGCTGCTTCCTGTTGTGGCGCCCCTTATGCTGCCAATGTCTCCGCAGACCCCATCTTACCTTGTCCCGTCGGCCAGAAAATGGTCGTTTCACGTTGACCAGTAGATCCCAGATCTCGTCCAGCGACATGAGGACGCGACTTCGCGACTGTACGTCAGAGTACGTACGTGTTGACGGCACCAGAATGTCACCTATACGACACTGGTACTGGTCATCTCCGTACTGTGGTGATGGACCATTCGCCCGGATAGCGGGTCCAGACTCGTAACATGGCCGGACAAAATAACGAAACCAAAGCGTAACAGTGATACAGTCGTGCTAGTTGAATGTTCTTATCGTTGCCGAGAGAAGGCTTCCCCATGAGTGTAGGCACATCGCCGACAGGTATACAGGTGACTGCTGGGAGCGCAAAATGCGATCCCACCCCACTGCAGAAACATGGAGTGCATACGCCAATCCACTTCAAAGATTAACGGGGCGGCCGGCCCGGCGCTCGGTACGAGGACAGCGGTACAGCGGCCAGCAGCTTGGCACATTTGGATTGTCAAAGTCGTAAGCGAAGCGCCGAGGACCTGTTTTGCGAGCCAGCTGATCATTGACGGGAAGCTGGGAAAGCCTAAGGAGCGGCCGTTGGTCCCCATCGCGCGCTGAAATGAGCCGGTGGAATACTCGGCAGCTCGGCAGCGACGTAAAGTGGGGGAGTTTGCTTCAGACGTCGTATCTGCTTAGCATCCTTGGGCCTTTGGGATGGAAGGGGCGCAGGGGAGGGATAGATGGCCGACAAGGGAACGATGCCTCGTGGTCACTCGCCCTGCTTACACGTCTGGAGCTCGGCGCAAAGGAACAGAACAGCGTGCTGGAATGTAAAGAAGGTGGCAAAGGCGTATTGAGACCAACATTGCCTGTACATTACTCGTGGTCCTGGGGTGAAATGCCATTGGTGACGTATATTCTTCAGGGAAAAAGTCAAATCCTGATCAGGGCGGTGGGGACATTGACATGCGTCGCCCACTTTCTGCAGTCCTTGCAGCCATCATCTGCCCGTGAGTGGCCATTGGGCATACAGAGCGCAGACTGCATGCAGCCCATGCACAGAGCGAAACGAGAGCGCACACGCTGGGGTTCGGAGCAGAGTAGCAAATGCAGTCATAGTAGATTAACATGATTCAGGGCTTGCAACAGAGGTAAGCTTTGCGCCTTCCGGGGCAAACTCGGCGGCTGTCGGTCCCTCACCCGCCAGGCCCGACGATCACTGGGCACTGAATGGCCGAACCCGAGAGCTCATGTTGGGACCGCCGCCGTTTCATGCCATACCACTCACCCACCTCCATCTGATCTTGCATTTTGTTGCTCTCCATTCATTTTCTACGAAACAGTGCACGACAACATCATCCATGCGTCGACAGACGGGGACTGAGCGTCGATCAGCCATACCCTAGCCGAGCTCTGTTCGGTGCACGTCCCTCCCCTAGTGGCAGACCTTTCCAAACCACAAACCACACGCAACTCGGCATCAGCCACTTGCCCATCCCAACATCAGATTACGCCCCAGACGGCGGCCGCCGCCGCTAGGTTTCCAGCGACAATGCCCCCATCGGTAGCGGGGACAGCGTCGGGTGCTGCCGAGCGCACGGCGGCCACCATTGAAGCAATACGCAACAAGATGCCAACCAACAACCGGGCTGAGAAGGTCGAAGCAAAGTACGATGTTGTCCTTGACTGTGAGTTCCATGTCCCCCTGACACATTCGCAGCATCCTGCAGATCGGATCGCCCGGTAGCTTATAAATGCATCCCTTCGGCAAGCAGTCTAGTCGATAGCCTGCGAAGAAGGGGTGGTGGCGAACCAAAAGCTGCTGCGTCTTGCTGTTGAGACCCCGTTTCCCCAGTTCCGCACATTGCCCACTGGCTGACATGAGCCCACCCTATTTCATTGCCGCATCTCTACCTCTTCGACTCCTGTCTCCACTACATTGTCATTCTCGATCTCCACCTACCACAACAGTCCCCAACCTCGAACTGCACTCTGCGGCCGCCAGCGGCAATGTGGGCTTGGTGCACTATGCCCTGACGCACGGCCAACCGGTCAACTCTCTTCTCCATGGCTGTCTCCCCTTGCATGCTGCTTGCTCGGGTGGTAGCGTCAGCGTCGTTCGCATGCTCATTGAGAACGGTGCAGACGTCAATGCTCCCCGGCTACCACGACGCTACAGCCAAACAAAGTCCAACGGTGCCAACTCAAACACCCCTGCTGTTGGAACATCTGGTACGCAGTGTTCAAACCCGCGCGCGCAACTTATCTGACTATCCCAGGATCCACTCCTCTACACTTTGCAGCTGCGAATGGGCACGCCAATGTCGTCGAAATTTTGCTCGCTAGTGGCGCCGTCGCGGGAAAGCCAGACAAGAATGGCATGACGCCCGAGGACCTGGCAGAAATGAGTGGGCATGCCGAGGTCTTGCGGGCATTACGAGTCTGGCTTCATCTCAACGAGACTGACTCTGAGGTCAGCCCCTCTGACAGCAAAGACCGACCCTTCTCGATGGGCTCGGACTTCAGCGACCCGGGACCCTCGAGGAAGGGCAAGGAGCGCTCGACGAGCATGGTCAGCATGGCGTCCGAAAAGGCGCGCTTGATTCGAAGCAGCTTTGAGTCCGGGTTCCGCAACATCTCACGCCCACCAACCTCACCCCCGTCGAACAGTGCTGCTAGTGAAGGCAGCAATGGTACAATCGTCCCAACCGAAGCACACCGGGCGGCCATGTCGGCGTTTGACAGCGACTTTCCCAGTTCCGAACAACCCTCTCCAATCCCAGCGTCGCCCATATCATTAGACGGAGACGCTCCTCCAACTCTTTCTCCTGGTGGTGCTGCATTGGCGCCGACAGACTCGCCCGAAACGCCTCCACCTGCCCCTTCCCCCTCCTTTCCCCATCGGTCATCACGGCGGCCGTCTCTGCCGTCCATTCTGGAACGAGCCGCGCACCCTGGCGTCGCATTTCGCTCGGCTTTGAAAAAGACGGGAGATAAGGTCGATAAGGAGAGCTCGACGTCGACGTCAATGACAGAGACCGACACTTCGCCAACAAATCACACATCCTTGTTCCGAGGGCGGTCCCGGGCCAAGGTCAGCAAGGAGTCAATAAAGTCATTGTTCCGCCGAGGCCACCACTCTCCTCCGTCGCGCAGTCCCAGTCCCCCTCGTAAGACCGAGCCGACGCGTGTTATTCGAGCCGAGGAGTTGGACGAAGGCATTGCACGTATCAAGCGCGCAAGCTTGACCATGGACGCCGAGCTCTTGCAAATGTCTATGGACGCGGCCGCCTTGAGCGATCAACTCGAGGCAGCAGTGACAACATCTGCCCCAGTCACCAAGACTCGCTTCTTTGAAGAAGTCTCTCCCAGCCCGTCATTCCATAGTGTCGCCTCGGAGCGTACGGCCCCTGCAGACCGCCCGTGGAACCAGCGCAATGGCGTCATTAGCCCAAGTCCGCTGGCCAACGAGTGGAGTTCCGAGCACCATGACTTTTTCCCCAGCGGTGCTAGTGTGCGCCGCACTCGAACAGAAATTCGCAGGCCACCGCAGCACGCTCCCCGCCGCATGCCGAGTACACCTGCGATGCCTAGCTACATTCAACGCAAGTCTGTCATGATTGCAAATGACCAAGCACCGGCATCCCCAGACGCGAGCAGCATTAACTCGCCTGCTGCTGGATCGAGTGATGCCGAGGCCGCCGCCGAGGGTGATGACGAGAGGGACCTGGCCAGTTCTATCGACACTAGCAACTTGTGCTCTGTTGCCCACGCGCCAGAGCCGTCCAAGGAGGCTGCCAACGATCAAGAGATTGTTGAGCCAGAAGCAGCTTTAAGCCCGCTGCCCCAGGCCGACACCGACTCTCGGCAGTTCCCTGGAGAAAGTACCGGATCCTTGGTAACGATGGAGTCGTCACGAGGCATAGTCACTCCACCCTCCTCGGGACTCAAGACTCCGCCAGAGTCTCAGCCTGTCGAGATGGATGCCGACCGCGACATGAAGTCGTTGGGCCTCATCTCCGAAGCCAATGGTCGGCCACGAGTACGCAGTGATGCCTCTGCTGTGTCTGCGGGGTCAAGCACCAACCCGGCTTCTGCAACGTGCTTGAATACGCCGCCTTCATCTGTCATTCTTGGATCGGGATTCCCTCCCGTCCCAGAGCACGAAGAAGAGTTATCTTCGAGACCGGGATCGCGTGAAGGACAGGCTGATCGACCTGGGAACCGAAAGATTTCCTCGCACAGGGAGGCACGCGACGTCTTGGAGAAGACTGAGCGCGACGTGCTTGAGCTCGCAGGGATGCCGGCCACTCTGGACTCGAGCCGCAGCCTCGCGGATCAACTGGCCGCGTATGGGGATAGCCACGCGCTGGCCCAAGAGTTTGCGCGTGCCGAGGGACTGAGCTCGGTCAGCGGTAGCTCTGGAGAACGTATGAGCTGGGCCAGCGGGTCGAGCGGCGGCAAGGTCCACAGGCGAAGCAGTGGTGGACACCGTCACAGCCGCCTCGGTAACGCCTCGCCCACTCTGACACCGATTGACCCGTCGAGGTCATCAGTGTCGTCGGTGAGCAATATTTACGACCGCCGAGCGGCAGCGTACCGCGACCGTCTGCAGGCGTTGACCACTGCTCCTCCCATCCAGAGCATGAGGACTGGCTCATCTATTCCCCCTCCTCGTTCGCGTGCTGGGTCTGGCAGCGACACATGGTTGGATGCAGGTCCAGGGGCGGTTATCAACCAGCGCAGAATGACAGACC